>JAWWLT010000001.1:74734794-74754028 GCA_035040995.1 Premnoplex brunnescens | reverse complement strand
ATATATCTCATATAGAAGCATTAACAATTAATATATTCCATCCTCATTAAATGCCACTAATTTGACCTATTCATGAGTTAGTTATGGTGTGCCAGAGAGCTGAGGTGGCCAACTGACTGTGTATTTCACTCTCTCCGAATCCAAGGCTCAGAAATTTCTGCAAATCCACTTTCAGCTATTTTCTCTATTATGAGTTCATCTGTCTTTTAAAGTGGGCAAAGACCAGGCCAGTCATATTTAATACTTGAACTTTGATTTAAATTATACATAACTAATCATGGAAGAATGACAACCTATAATAGCAGTAATATTGATTTTTACCACCATGGTAGAGTATTCTGCTCACTTCTTATTGTTTTACTCCCAGAAACAGAAGTTTTTTTCAAAGAATATATCAATTAATAGATAGTTGAACACTGTCTGATTACAAATAAGAGTTACTTAAATCATAAAAGAAGATATAGAAGTTTAATATTTGCAAAAAAAAAAAAACAAACAAACCAAAACAGAAAAAAACAAACCAAATAAAACAAACCAATCAACCGTCCAAAAAAAACCCCAAACAAAAACCACAAACAAACAAACAAACAAAAAAAACAAAACAACCCATTGTCTGTAAAATTTTCTCAATGAACTTTACTGATATAAGGCTCCTTCAATTAAGTGAAAAACTGAATGTCTGAGAACTCTCTTCAAAAAGGATATATTTACACTGCCTAAATCGTTACCCTTTTTGACCAGTACTGACTCCAGAAATCAAGATCTCATTTGCCTAAATGTTTGAAAGAACATGTTCAAAAATTTTGACGAGTGCATAAAAAGACAATGTTTCAAGATTTATAAAATTGGCCAGTTCTAACACGTTAGCATCCGGAGAAAGGGGACAAATAAAGGTCTACCAGGTTCAACTAGACTCAGTAGCATCTCAGCAATAAAATTCTCAAGTGTTCATGAAGTGTTATTTATGCACTGATATATAAATTAGAATTAACTAATCGTATTTAAATGCACTGTCAGCACAAGGACTTGTCATTTTCATTATTTGATCATTCGACCTACAGAATCTTTATAAATATTTCTTCAATGTCTCATCAAAGACAGCCTAATAGAGGACAATGGAAACTGCATTTTGTATTTCTTCACTGCTTGTACAGTGCTAATAAATTCATACAGCATGATCCTCTTTGTTGGTGATTTTTTCCTTCTTTGGCAGCATGCTATACAAACCCAGTCAGAAAGGAAAGGACAGCTCCATGTTAGCTCTGGAGATAGACAACAAAATGATAGCAGCTTAACTGCAAAGTAAGCTCCAATATTCTCAGGACTTAGATGCCTATGGCCATCTCTAAAAGCAGACATTTAAACATCCAGGTGAAATTTGTCTAATCTAACTTTAAGTGTCAATTATTTTAATATCTATGTTGGAACAATTCATGTTACGCTCCTTATGAAGCCAATTAAATAAATACAAATAAATGTTCAGAGGAAATATTTCATCTTACTGTGGACCTCTCAATTAGTTTTGGAGTTGCATTCCAGATTCCACTGATCTATTTTACTTGCTAACTTTAGCATAAGGGATTTAAATTCTAGAAGTATCTGTTCTTTCCATCATTTATAAAGAAGGCTAGAATGACTGACTCAGCCATAAGCCAACAGCAAAGTTGGTGAGCACTGTGAATTGGGAATAAACATCTGTTACAAGAAATGTAGACAGTTAAGGTTCTCTGCTTGGGCAACAACTGAACTAGGATTTTAGGAATTAAGAGCATAAAGAAGTGGACATATAAATTCAGATACAAAGTCCTTTGTGCATAAATCTGACTGTCCTTTGAAAGACAAAGCTCCTTTGAACAACCTCTTAGTAGACTCTATGATTTAAACCAGTTGTTTTTTTTTCATCTCACCACAGTCTGCATATACTGCTCTCTCTCCCTCTCTCTTTTTTTTTTTTCTTTTTAGATTGCATTTTCTTGAAATTTAAAGGTGCCTATAAGATAAAAGAGAATTATTTTAAAAATAAATAGACAACAAAATCAATAAATAAGAATTAATTAAATTTACCCTTCATATAGTATATATTTGCCTTATTTCAAGTACAAAGGAATTAGTCTTTGTAAGGATAAGAAAAAGACCTATAAGGAGAAGTTTGTTCCATCTTAATGTAGGTGTATAAAACTGGCTAGCTGAATCACACTTAAAAACATCTGCTTCTTTAACATTAAGATAACTTAAAAAGAAACTCTATTTTTGATTACATGAACAGTGTGCAATAAGCAAAATCAAGAAACAGAATATGTCAAAGAAAACTTTAAACTTTTACCTTTTATTTTTGATCTATATTAATCTCAAAATAGCTTCAGGAGAATTATTAAGATACACATGTCAAACTGCATGCTGATAAAGCAGAAAGATATTCATAGTGAATTTGAATTAAGACTTAACAGAGCTGAATTAAATAGGATTCTTTTTTTGTAAGGTTAAAATATAAATTTATAAATGAGTAAGACTTCTATTCAACAATTTCATTATGGGTTTCTTCTTTCAGACACAGCTTGTACTATTGCCCTTATCTAAGAAATACATTATTGGCTCTTGGTTCATTATCTACATAACAATTAATTCCTTTTTTGCTTCATTTATCTTTTTTTCCTCTTGACTTCTGCCTCAGTAAATTATCTCTTCCATGGAGAACAGGTGAACTGACAGTGAAAAAGAATTGGTTTTGGTAACTAGGTTATGTTGCCTAAAATTCTATACAGCATTGCAGACACCATCTTCCCTTTTAAAGTAAAACTTACTATTTTTTCTGCATTGTCAGCCTGCACAGGACAGGGGTCAAGGATCATTAGATTGTTTTGATGTTAAGACTCAAATAGTTAGAAATATGTGCTTCATCTATATCACTGGCACCACCAATATATTTAATATGATTTGGCATAACCTCCAGCGGTCTGGTGGGGATGCTCTCCACTCCCCTCACACTCCACGTGTTCGCCGTGGTCCCAGTGATGTTGCAGGAAATACCACACACACACAGGGTAGGCAGGAAGCAAAGAGAACTTTATTCCCAGAGTCTGGGTATTTATAGGATTCAAAAGAGGAAGTGAGGTCACACCACCTGGACCTCAGGTTAACAAAAGACAGAGGACAGAGGACAGGGGAGGCTTTTTCACCTAACCAGTTTGACTAGTCCCTTGCATACTAATGAGGGGGTTTACCAGCATTTTGGGGACAAAGACAGCCAGGGACAAACTCTATTTTAACTATGCCTTTTAAAACATTATGGTAAGGTTTATCATCTTCTGAGGCCTACGGCAACAATAACCAATCATACTGAAATTAAACTGTTGACATCCTGAATTTGATTACTTTATGTATGATGACATGCTGCAATTATTCCGTACTGAAGCAAATGATATACCAATAATGTCTAAGATACACAATTATTAAAGTGGGTTTGATTTTTTAAAATTACTTTTTTGATATGAGTAATTGTATCAACTAAATTCATAGAATTACATGGATTTGGGATTAAATATTTAAATGCTTATGGTTTTTAACTAAAAGCATTAACTAAAAAGCATCTAACAAAATTGCTATAAGTAAAAATTCAAAATCGTGACAAAATTAGGCTTATTGTCATCATTTTTACATCACAACCTAATGATCAAAACAAAATAGACAGACCTTTGTTTGCTTCTACAATAATTTAAAAGCATCAGAAACAAACTGATCAGATGTTTTGCTTTTTCACATAATAGTTCTAGCATTGTTTCTCAGCAATTATCTAGATTTACTTAATCTGCTTTTCTTAAATATTTCTTACAAGATTCTTTCACAAAATTTAAGAAAAACTGTTGAGTGGACCTTAGTACACTCCTAAAAGGAGTGGCTGCCCCTGTGGATTGCACAGTTCTCTCATTGGTACTTAATCCAAATAAAGTTCCCTAGTTAGGTGAAAATAATTTAGAAGTTATTTGCATGTTATATATTTATATCCCACCAACAGCAAGGAAAGAAACAAACTACTGTGCTTTTTCAATGTGTAAAGCAAAAGTATTAGTCTAGAAGCAGAAACTGTAAAGTAGCTAAATTCATTGGGTTTTATCAACAGATTTATCTTGTTCAAGAGTAGGATCCATCACCCCAACCTATTGACTTTCACCTAAACAAATACCCTCATGCTTTATTGAGTCCTAAACTGTCAACACAATGAAAGCGTATCTTGTTTTCTAGAATATGTTTCATATGAGTCATGCTGAGAAGAGCCCCAAATTATATATCTTTGGATGCAATTAAAAAAAAGAAAACACAACAACAAACAAACCCACAAAACAAACAAACAAACAAACAGACAAAAAACCACCACCAAACAATAAATTCTCAGATGAGGTTTGAACTGTTTATATATATATTGAATTCTATATAGTTTAGTTCTAAAATCAGCTGGAAGCTGATTACATTTCTTCAAATTTCTATCTTCTATTTTTTTTTTCAGTTTTATTTACAGGTTTTCTTCTGCTGCAAATTAACATATTTTGGAGATCACTGTAAAGGTACAGGAGAGTAATGATGGTTTATTCCTAGAAACTGTATATATGCATGTTCTAATCATGGAGCTGTTTGCTAATATTAAACACAAGAGAAGTATCTAAAAATACATCTAGTTCAGACTAAGTGTCAAGTTCAAGTAAACAAGGAGAATTAGACAAGCCCTTTAAAGCTTCCAGCTATGACAGCTACTTATATTACTGGTGCAACATTTTCAAAAATATTCTCTATAATAACGCCTTCCAGGTATAACAACTGAAATAGTGAGAATTTTTCTTAATTTACTAGACAAATAAATAGACATGCAAAGCATCACCCCCATATTTTCAAGTATATTCAATCCAGTACTAGGTCAGCATATAATACCAGAGTCCCATATACATTGGAGTTGAAATAATGGTCCACCTAATTCTGTCAAACATAAATCTTTTACAGTGGTAAAATCTTACCTTCCTATATCATACAGTACCGCTCTTTATATTCTGACCATCTTTTCAATCTCTTTGAGCCCTTTAACAGGTCAGTTCTCTCTTTCTTCCATGTTTTTTACAAAAATGTAAACTTATATTTCTTACATGTTTTTTATATTAGTTTTTGTAAAAACCTAATGAATTAAATTGTATTAATGCACTTAAAATATATTGAAAATTGTCCACTATACTTATGAAAGGCTTTTAGTTTGTGACAAAAGGAGAAGGGAAAATGGTCTCAAAGCAATATATCTTATAATATGTTTTCATCTCACATAAGACAAATGCAATTGTGACTGTGATCTCAAGAAACCTGCATGAGTCTTCTTTTTGGTCAGCAAAGGACATATATATGTGCTATTTTAGACTCTCCAAATCATGCACAATATCTCAAAGCAGTAAGGAACTTTGTTTTTCTCATTGCCGAATGACAGTAAGACAAATATTAAACCTTGAATTGAAATTTTCACTGTATGTCTCAAAATATATTTTTTTTAAAATACATTCTGGAGGTGGGAAGGAAATGACAATGGAGATTATGGGCATCAAAAATATCAAATATCCATGATGTTGATTTTCATTCTGCTTCATCACAGAAATCTTCAGTACTTCATCCTTGATTTAAGTTATAGACCCCAGCTGTATCAAACACCATTGCTAGCAAGTAAATAAAGGAAGAATTGGAAGTAGTTTTGGAATACTTCTTTCAGAATTATTTCCCATAAAATAATTCATTAAAAAGGGAAGAAATTCAGCATATGTGAAGTCATTTTGCAGAGAATCACACTAAAAATGTGGGCAGAATTTACGAATAGTTTCTTTCATGAACTGAACTTAAACTCAGGAGAAGCAGTGAAATATTTATGAATATAAGTCTAAATCTTTTTGCACTAATGACTGTAGTATCAAACTCCCATCTAGGCAAGCTTATAGCTAGTTGACAGAAAACCTAAGCATGCTAAGAATGCCCTCATTCCTCTTGAGTTTTAACTCTTGATTTTAGCTGTACACCAAGTATACCTGTCCAATGGGATTTAAAATATGTAGTCTTCTTAAAAGTGATGTTTAAGTGATGATGGCTCACTTTTTAAGACACAGATACCATCAACTGACTGCTGCATACAAGTTTGAGGCTAAAGAACTCGTTCACAAAATTAGATGACTGGCTTCAACTTTCATGCTTCTCTGAATGGATTCAGATTCATGCACCCATTGTATACATATTGCATAAACCATTAAGAGGACAAAGGTTTATCGTTTGCTTTGAGACAGCAATTAGTGCTGCCAGTCTGAGATCTACAGGAATAAGAGAAAAACAAGCAACAAAAGCGTAACCCTACAGTTTCACCATTACAACAGCTGTCATACGTTTGGGATTCTACCCTTATGACTGCTAATGTGCTATACACTAGATGATCAGAGTTGAAAATCAGAAAAAAAACGTTGAGAATACTGTCACTGCAAAATGTCTCTTCCAAATTACATAGTTAAAGGCTCCCTTGGCATATCCTCACCTCAGGAATCTCCCTGTGCACACAGTGACTCCTTGCTTTACTGTGGAGTGTGCCTCTATCAGAGTGGCAAGTGACTCAGAAGGCAATCATTCATTGGCTACCACATACAGCAGATAACAAAACTTTGCAAGGTGTCAGCCTGAGGACTGATGTACTCACCATGAACTGCTTTTGCCATTTGGCAAAATAGGAGAGAATGGGGTGGCTTCTATGGCTCCACCTGGTAGGTACTCGATATTGCCTATCTGTCCCACTTTTATTGGCATTGTGGATGCTGATGGTTCAGCCTAATCTGGTGATCTGTGACCAGACTCAGATGGGACAGACTCTGCTACCTGGCCTCCTCATATTCAGTCTTTTAGGCTTTTATACTACTTTTTCTTCTGACATTTTTCATCATGAATACCTGAGCTACTAAGGGTCTTGTGTCACCAGTGCCACTGCCTGTTCCTGTGAGTTTCTCGTCTCCATTAACACTGTTTCTATCAGCAGCCCAAGCTCCAGGTATACAACAGAGCTGGATGAGAGCTGGGCCCGGTGGCCATGGTGTACAGGCAGCTAAACCTTGCCATAGAGGAGGTTACCACAGAACCTATAAATAAAAAAAAAAAGGTTAAGAATGGGTCTGAGATTTTGTCTTTATCTTTTGATAGAGACTAGGCATCATCTCTGCATCATCTGAACCACTTTGACAATTCTGAAGAAAAAAGATGTCTGCATGCCCAGCTTTGAATTCTGCTGAGAAATCCTGCCTATCCTTACCTGGGAAATTCAGGGACAAAATATAGAATCTGTCTGAAATTTGGATTAAGAAGTATAGCAAGCAGGCAATTTTTTTTTTTTTTTAATTACTTTCTGAGACTTGAATATCTAATGTCTGTACAGCTCTCATCAGATTTCTCTGTCTCACCTGAAGCATCTAAACCAGAACATCAGCAGAAGCCAGCTGTTCAAATGTCAAAGTTTGTTGTATATAACCCTGCATTGGAACCACCCAATCTTTCCACAGCTGTCCTACGTTGTATTCTGAAAGTTCCCTTAGCACTCTTTAAGTGCTAAACTTTGTCTAGTTAAATGGTCAGCTTCTTTCACTGCTCCATCTGTAAAGAAGAGTGCCTTTGTCTCCTAATGACCTCTGAGCAGTATGTTCTCTTTACACATTGAGGTTCATCTGCTACTAAAGAAACAGCTATTTCTTTAGAGCACAGTTGTTATAGTCAGTGTCCCTCTTTAGTATATCACCAATTTGCTGCACAGTTACACAGCAATAAATTATACTCTAAGTCTGTTATACTAAAACAAAACATTTTATGTGGTTCAAAGCAACAAAGCTTGTTAGGAAAACTGAGAATCATTTTTAGTCTAAACAAAGAGTCTTAAGAGTCTAATAATGTGTTGCCATTATTAGTCCAGTTACAGTGACACTAATGTTTATAGTTTGTATTTCATGCAGTTAAAATGATAACTGCACCAAAACTGAAGTAGTGACTCCTGCTGTCTGGGCCCTGAGTGCACCGGCTGCATGTCAAGGAATTATCAGCATCCCTGGTGCTTTGTTGGGAGGAAAACTGTGCTGTGGAAGGTTGATTTATTTCTCTGTATTTTATGATTTGCTTAGTGTTATCTTCATGCATTTGCCACAATTGCACATTACTTCGAAGTTTACTCTACACAGTGTGCTTTACAGTAACTTAGATAGTTAATCTTTGTTTTGTTATCCCTAGAACTGTTTTTTTCATAACTCTCAAGATTAATTGCTTCAAGGACCTGTAGCTAAACACTGATGAAATGCTTATAACCTTGGAACCCTCAATATAGTCTGGTGCTCATATTTGCAAGGCTTCAGACAACATCCATCTACTCTAAGGTCATAGACAAATCATGCCACTCTGAGTAATTACTGTTAGTTATAAATATAATTATATATTTATGTATGTATATCTATATATGACATATTATTACACTACTTAACTGTACAAAGCTAAACAAAAGCTAAAATAGGTAGGTTTTAGTCTCTATTAGTGACTTTTTAGTCACTTTTAGTGATTATTAGTGATCTGGCTGTTAGATGCTGCTACAGTTAAAAAGCCTAATGAAGCTTCAGACAGGTCAAGCTCTAACAAATCCTGTAAATCTCGAGGCCTCTGTGGTTATCTCAGCACACAGTTATTTACACACGATTGCAGCACCACATTTCCTAGGCTCCAGGGCTATATGCACTACACTGATTTGGAAGCAACAGGTATATGACCTTAGTAATTTTACCCCAAGTGGATCAAAATGCTCCAACAGATGAATCTAGGTGCCATGCTTTCTTGGAGCATTTCACGGATCCTTCTAATGCTTGACTTATTTTAATTAATAATTCTCATGTCCTTGTTGACCTCAGAACTGAAAAACCTCATAAGTCCACCACTACAGTCATAATTTCTTTATCATCTAAATTGGCCTAGATATCAAATAACAAGTGCTAGTGTGGTACTTTTAGCTCAGAAAAGATTTAGTAGAACTTTAGAAGACTTATAGAAAGGAAATAAGTAATTCCACAAAAGGAATTAATAAGTAAGCTAGTCTGGTAAGGAGGTAAAATAAGGGGAAGATAATTTTGGTCTATAAAAATCATTATTGTCATAATCTATTTTTTTCCATTCATTTCAAATATAAGATTTACAAAACACGAGCTGAACAAAGTAAGAAGTATGTTGAGGCCAGAAAAAATGACATGATTCTAAGAAATAACATATGAAGATCATCTCTGGGGCTCTTTGTCATGTTGTGTTTGCTGAGGTTTGGTCAGGGTGAAACTGGAACAGATAATAGAAGAGAAATATACTGACACTTTCAAAATACATTAAGTAAAGCAAAACTCAGGTCTTGTTATTGAAGTTTATTCTCTTCCCTGGACATCAGTTTTTATAGCAGTTGGAGACAGGAGGGCACTGAATGAGACTGATTTCTCTTCTTACCAAGTACAACAGACTTTGAGTTTCCTTCCAGTTTGTAGTAGCTTGCTCTAGGTGTGTCCTGTTCAACATAAGAATTGTTATGAGATTGAGGCACCTAGACAATACATTCTTCATTTTCGGGTTTTGTTTGAAAGTCAGACACCTGCAAGCATTGTTACACCAAAGCTGTATTTACCTAAAACTTCAAAAGACCATCACAATAATGGATATTTTCTGTCCAACTGTGAATAAAACACAATATTGTTTTGGGTTTGTTGTATTTATTTTCATTCATTTAAATTAAAAAAACAAACAAAACAACCAAATCATTTAAATTTTGCACTAAAAAGGAAGCAAGAGTTTATAAAGTAGGCATGAAATAAGGTGAGGAGAAATATAAATAAATGTGCACTTATATTGATTCAAAATCTTTCCCACGGCTTTTGATAGCTACCACAATACAGTGTTTATTATAATTTCATGACTAGAGGTTAGCAGCAAACTTAACTTTTGCTTTTTAACTTTCAGGTGTTCAGCTGCATATTCTTCATTCAGTTCATATAACAGAGCTTTTAGCAGTGATACCAGTGGGCATTTTACACACAGCATAAAGCTGTGTATGATGTAGAGATTCACATGTGCATAAAATCTCTGTCACACATGGCAGGAAAAAAAAAGCAGATGTCAAGGGTTTGCACACACAAAAAGCATACTGTGCTTATTTGTATGCCAAGGCCCAAACATACTCTTTTCCAAGGTGACAATCATTTCCTTACAGTCCTGATGGGCCTCCAGACTTAGGAGGTAACTAAACGGACACATCTATGATGAAGATGTTTTAGTGTTAAAAATTTTCAGTAAAAACATCTCAAGTAAAGACATACTTCACTCATGTGCCTGAGGGAAGACTGACAATTTAGCATTTTCATTTTCCTTTCCCATACCATTTCAGTTATTTTGATTTTTGTCTCTCCCTTCTCTGCTCCCACCCTCTCTATCTCCTGAGAAAAATGTTTCCTTGCTTTGGAGATTTGGGATTATTTTTATAAATATGTGTAAGAACCTCTTACAGAAGAAAAAAGAACTTGTGTTTGGAAATCTAATTTTTTCCCCGAAAACAATACTAAAATATTTTTAAAGGAAATGGTCAAATATGTACTGCTATAGGAAACATATTTTCCTTTTTTAGAAGTACCTATCTCTCACTTTATCTGTCTCACATTCTACAACAAAATATGTGAATATTATTATTTTGCTAAATCTATTTATAAAACTGAGAAAAGAACTTTATTTTAATGCCATGGAGGAAAAAAAGATGAAGAAAATCTAAGTATTAATTTCATGATTTATTGATCTTCAAAGCAGAAGGATACTTTTATCTTATTCCAATTTATTAGAAAATTAAAAAAAGAGTGTACAATGGGCAAAATGTTTTTCTAGCACTCTATTCTTTTGAAGATACTCTGAAAATTATCTTTGACTTTTACAACTTTGTCCCCCCATTCATTTTCAACAACTTATTCCACATTACTGCTTTTCTAGAATGCATACATACTTTCTACCATACAATACATACTTCATTATTATGCATTATAGAAATATAATTCCCTGAAATATTCTAGTCTGATGCTTTTCTTTCTGTTATTTGCAGAATGGTGAATCTTCACACATCTAGTAACACCTGAAAGGTAAGTCAGCAATTGCAATTTTAATAGCTGCTAAGTGCAAAATTTTACAAAATGCAATTACTAGAGTTCAAAGTCTTCTCTTCTTGCCTCCAGTGAATCATAAGTTATTCATGATCTCTCTCTGTGACACATTCATGCTAGTCATGTTGAGAAGATAATGTGCTTTTATTCACAGAATTTTCAACTGGCTTTTTGCTCTCACTTTGAGGCAGTCCTTTGAAGTCAAAGGAACATTTCTATTAAACTTAATTGTCATTGGATCAGGGCTTCTGTGAAGAAAAATCAGGTGGAATAGTACAAACTGGCATTAAGTGCTTTTTGTTACTTACAAAAGAAAAGATTAGCTAAATGTACATGATCACTTCTGCCATTGAAATAATTATCTAGTAATACAGCAAATAATTATCTTAATTATATTTTGATCACTGGATGTATTCTCTCTTCATTTCTTTCATATTTCAAAGGCTATTTTTATGAAGCAAAAAAAGAATCAATCTTTAATACCCTAATTTCAATTCTGTTAATTTACTAAATTAAATAGCTGGATAAAATGTACAAAGCACCTTGATCTTCCCATACAAATCACAACATTAATCTCTGTTCTTCGAGATAAAAATGTTGCCACATTTCCCTCATTGCAGAGGCATCAAAACAACTTGAGTTGGTTCCCGTTTCATGTAGGCTAGACATGCATTTTTCCTTTTCATTTCAGAGAGATCCCAAGATACTTAAATTTCTGGCTTATATTCCCCAAATAAAGGATTAATTTGCATGGCCTAAATGAAGTTTTGGGGGTCAGTTTCAGAACTGGGACTGAAACAAGCAAAGGATTCAAAGCAATGATATATTACTGAAACTAATCTAGGCTGAAACATTTGTTAACAGTGGCCTACAATATTGGTACCTAGAGAGGTGGGATAGATATAAGAAAAAGTACATAGAAATTTTCAAGAAATACCAGTATAATAGGGCATCTGGAAATGAAGACATATGAAGCATTTTAGAGGCAGCAAATAAGGAAAGAGCAACAAAAGAGAGTCATGGAATATTAGTAGAAATTTAAAAAGGGAGATGACATAAATTAGTTTGTTAGGTCTCCCACCAATACCTTTATGTCAAGTTTAACAATTCTCAGTGGTAAGCGAGGATGAACTGTTCAGTATCTGCTACATGACTCTTCTAACATATCTTCCAAAAAGTTTTGGAACTAAAAACAGCTGCATATAGGACAGTAGTTGAATACTAACCTTTATAGTCTAAACCAAGATGGTCATCTGCATATATATAGAAACAACTGGTTTATATTACAATATGAATGTTAGTTGTTTCTTAGAGAGAAATGAACCAACACATAGAAAAGTTTATGTATTCAATACGATAAATAGATAAAAATGCAGTTAATTAGAACTTTAATATCATCAGATCCTTTGGTGAAGGAATATTCTTCAACTAAATGGCTATCTGCGACAACAAACTTGGAACGCTCCTCCTTCCCCTATCCCTCCTTGCCACGCGGTCTCCAAGATGTCCCAGGACAGAGACACACACACAGCTGCAGGAGAGGAAGCAGAGAGAGAGTCCCACGGTCAGGGTTTTTTAAGGGGTTTTGGGGGAAGTGACTCACACCAATGAAAACTGAGGGTTAACAGCAAATAGGGAATGGGTTAACAAAAAACTAATGAGGGGGCTTTTCACATAAACCTGCCCAGGTACATTCTTGCATCCTAATGAGGGTGTCCCCAGGGGGTACTGGGAAGGAGAAGGGTAACACACAGACAGAGTAGAATCCATTTTACAACAGAGTAAAAGCCTGTTTTCAAAGCATTATAGTTAGCTTTCTCCATCTTCTGAGGCTCATTGCTACAGCTATCTAAGGTAAATTTTGCTATTTATTGCTTCCAGGATAAAGCACAGAAAAATTAGAAATTCACTATAGTCCTTGCATGGTTTTAAGAATTTCTTTTTGGATCCCACCCATTGAGTCCTTCACTTTAAAGTCCATCTCACCAAATTTGCCAGCCTGCTTCCAAAGATTCTCTTGGCCTTTTTAGATAGGTGGATCCCATTCTTCCCTAACAGGCTACATTTATTTTTACAACTTTAATGAAAATTTCATATTGCTTTGGAACTCATAAAATCATGAAGGTGAAAATGACCTTTAATATCATTGAGTCCATCCATTAACCTATCACTGCCAAATCCACTACTAAACCATGTCCTTAAACAACATATTTTTTAAATACCTCCAGAGATAGTGGCTTAATAACTTCCCTGGGCAGCTTGTTCCTGTGCTTGATGACTCTTTCAGTGAAAACCTTTTTCCTGATATCCAATTTCAACCTCCTCTGGCACAATTAAAACTCTTTTCTCTTGTTTTGATATTATCTCAGTTGGATAGAGCATGGTGCTAATACCACCAAGGTAGTGAGTTTGATCCCATACAGGCCATTCACTTAAGGGCTGGATTTAAAGATACTTGTGGGTCCCTTCACATTCACAATGTTCTGTGATTCTGTCCTATCATTTCTTACTTGGGAGAGGAGACCACCCCCCACTTTGCTACAATCTCTTTAAGGTATAAAGAGCAGTAGGGTTCCTCCCGAAGCTCCCTTTCTCCAGCCTAACCCACCCCAGCTCCCTCAGCTGCTAAGAAGCAATTTTCTGAGGAAAATTGTGCCACACCAAGGATTTATGGAAATGTAAGCATGCATAACTTCAATAAGGCTGCTGCTTTCTTTACTCTATTTCTCCTGTCTCTCACCTTTCCCTCCCTTTCTCATCTATGGTAAACAAAATAATCTAAACATATATGAATAACCTAAACAAATTTTAACTTTTACCTTGTGGTTCCACTGCTACCTTTAGACTCATGAAGTGTAAGAATTAAATGTGAAAAAAAGCTATTTGGTCTAGCGATTCTTGGCCTCACTCTTGTACTTGTCTGGATGTATCCTTCGTTTTATAATTCTAAGGGAGAAGGAGAAGGGAAAAAAGTGAAATGGTTTACTGTTTCCAGCAGTACATGAGTCTCTGTAAGACACTGAAATGTTAATGGTTAATGACTCAAAGAACTGACCATTTGTAAAAGCAGCAGGATGCTTCGCTGAGGCCAGGTTTGTATCCCCACCCAAAGGGGAGGAGAGTTTTTCGTATGCGGTCATCTGGATAAGACAGAGGGAGAGCACTACAGGCTGGGTTGTGAAGCAGGTAAGGGAGAAGGTTGATAAGAAGCAGACCTTGTGGAGGTGGGATAGTGCTTTTTAGCATACCACTGTCCTCCCTTACACAACTGACTCAGCTGTAAAACTCCTCCTTCCTGCTTAGGGGAGGTATTGGGACACTCACAAGTATGTCTGAAGGTATATATCTCTTCTGATGGGGCACGACTGGCTCAACTGTGCTGATGTGAGAGACAGCTGTCATGTCTTAGAAGGTGTCATAAACCACCAAAGACACCCGAAGTGCCCCCAGACTCATTTCTGGAGCTTTCCACCAGAGGACTGGGCATGATCCACAGTGTTGACAGATCCACAATGTTGCAACAGAGAGTGTAAAACTCATCCCCCAGGGCCCATAACTGGGCTTTCACATGTAAACCTGAAAATATATTAACCCTTTAAACATCATGTTTCGTGGGCTTCTCTCATCCTCAATGGATCAAGACTGCAACCATCACTTAGACCAATGGACATCTAAACTGCAACAATCAAGTCTCATCACTGGATCCATGTTTGGTGATTTCTTTCTACACTTATCCTTTCTTTGTCCGTCTTTCTTCTCCTTATGCATTTTCTTCAGTATTATTTTTTATGCTTTTATATTGTTTTATTTCTGTAGATAATAACCAAAATGGCTACATTGCAACTTTTTCATTGCAACCAAATTGTTCTAAAATAAACCTTACATATTAAGTTAGTTAGTTGGTTAGTTAGTTAGTTAGTTAGCTATGGACACTGATCATTCAGTGTTGTTTCACTCTAATCCATCCCAACAGATCTATTAACAAGAACCTCACCTTCAGGGACAGGTCATAACAGCCTCTGAGGTACTTTACTGAATAGCTACCCTGCCTTCACTTGTAACTCAACTGGAGAGATGAAAGCTGACTTAGGCTTATGTTACTTATGTTTATGACATCTGCTTATGCTGCTCCAGATACACCTCCACATTGGTGTGAGTAAATCCCTGGTGTAAAGATCTGCTTCTAAAAGCATATATCAACCACCCCATCTCTCATTTGGGTGATGCATTAAGTATTTGAAGTGTCATGTGTTCTATAAATGCTACATACTGATGCTAGTAGTACAAAGGATTTTAGAAGATGAAAGCAAAAACACTAAGCACAGAACAAAATGATGAAGAATGATAATGTACATCAGTGATTGCATTTCTTTGCTAAAGTAAGCCTCTCCTGGGCTAACTTGTTATGCAGATATTTCCCCTTTGCCTGACAGAGTACATCTGTTTCTGTTAGTCTCCTTGTTGTGCACAGCATATTTTACAAACCAAGCAATTAGAAAGGGGAATTTTGTCTTGATGTGCTGATGCTGTGATGACTTGCTATTGGAATAAAATATTTTGCAATCAATAGTTTATTCTAAAATTATACCCAAGAAAAACAAACATGTATTCCCTCTCTCCATGTAATTAATATGAGTCTTGCATCTTTCAACAGGGAAAAGAAAGACACCCTCTATAGCACACATTCTAATTACAAATTAATCCAATAGCTGAAAAAAAAAAAAAAAAAGTATGCAAAGTGAGGTCACTCTTGATAATAAGGTTGTTTTTCTTGAAGCTCTTATTTGTAAATGTCTTTTTGTTTAGAGGTATTGCAGTGAGTGTTAATGAATGACAGTATTAACTTCTGCTTGTTAAAGAGAGTATGAACTTTTAATTCAGAAACAAACCTCACTTCATTTATTCCTGTCTTTTTAATTACAGTTATGTTCCTATAATTTGGTCTGTTTGGGACTACTCTGTATCAGTGTTTGAAAGACAGTCTAAAAGTCAGCATCCTTTTAATACAGCAAGATCATTTTTTTATGATCATCCATTTTAGGACGTGCAAATTTCCATTTTACATATGGGTCTCCTACTAGTGGAGCTAGTACGATTTTGATTTGAAGAAAAATTCTTACTCTTGACTTTTCAAAAAGTTGATTTTTGAGTAATTTAACTACTCATTTTAAATTTTGGTAAAGGGTTTTGTAGCCTAAGGGGGAAAAAAAAAAAAGATTTTTATAATTTCTATAGAGTCTTTTTTTTCTTTTTTTCTTCTACGTGATCAGACAACAAAATATCTCTTTACAAAAATTGTGGATTCAATCCCACTATACTGCAAGATATGAAATGTGATTGATAACTGTCTTTGAGTTCAAGACATAATATTTTGATCATGGAAAGAACTGCTGTGAATTTTTAGACACAGTTTTCATTTGTGTATACTAAAATAATTTGTATGACACAGAACTTTTTTTATGGTCATTAGAAAAATAGTCTTCATGACATGTTTCCTTTTCATTGTGAGACAGGCATTTCTACAAGAGAGACAAATCTGTCTGCCTACTTCTGCTGGTTGACTGTAGTGTCTAGAAACCTGGCTGGTATAACTGTGCTCTTAATGGTTAGATGACATGTCATTCTACATGGTTTACCCAGATGTAATATTTCACTAATATCAACCTAGCTGATATGCAGAGTAAAAAATATTCAAGGTAATATTTACTCATGAAATGCATACAATTGTCAAAATAGTAACTCTTCCTGGATATTACATAAGAAATATTGCATTTATCGGTCTAAATATGTGGTTAAATTTAATAAAGTGTACAAAGGCAGTATAAAAGTGTATAAAATTGATTAAAGTGTATAAAACTGGTTAGGATATTAAGATTGTTCAGATTTATACTGTGCTAATTTACCACATCTGCTGACACAAGTTAACAAAGTGAAATAGCTAGAAGCAGTCAGAAAATCTGCAAACTCATCTATTAATGATGTGTATTTGATAAATACAAAGGATGGTAATGTTTCTCCAACATACTACAAATACTTCATAAATAATTGTCAAAGATATAAACCTGTTTATGCAAGATGCCTACTTATCTGACAAAAAGCTTTCCTTTTTTCAGTTTTCCCTAAGTTGGATATATAAATACATAATTGAATTAGACTATAAGATGTTGCCTCTTACATACTTAGACAGACACAAATGTTTAAGGAGAAGAATCATTATTCAACTGAAGTAAAAAGGTTTTAGTCTTTGTAAATGCTATTTTTACATTGTAAAATTTCTTTGGAGCAAGCATGCATTCTAAAGCTCAATAATATTTTAAAGGACAAAATGGAAAAATGAAAAAAATATATATTTGAAAAGTTTATTCAAGTGCTAGATTACTGGAATCTGCACACTGGGCAAAATGTTATTGCAATGGATTTCATTGTGAATTATTAGACATATTGAAGGCAGCCTTATGTGGAATACACCCTATATTTTTTGCTTAATGTATTTGTCCTCATTGACTAAAACAGCTACACAGCATCTTAGAGTCACTACCGTTGCGTAAATATCCGCATTGGACTCATATGTATAAGTCTTTGTGTTTTTCTCATAAGAATTTGAATAATTTGGCTAATATTCACCAAACTGGTCAGGGGGTGTGAATGCTCAAACATTCATAATTATAATCATAGAATATATAAAACATTATTATTATTATTATTATTGATATTGCCATTCAAAAGGACTGGACCAGCTCAAGAATTGGGCCCATGTGAACAGCTCAAGGTTCAACAAGGCAGTGTGAGGTTCTGCACCTGGATCAGGGCAATTCCCAGTGTCAATACAGAACAGGTAAAGAAGAAATGGAACGCACCCCTGCTAAAAAGGACTTGGGCTACTGCTGGATGGAAAACTGGACATGAGCCAGCAATGTGTGCTTACAGCCCAAAAAGCCAATTGTATTCTAGGCTGCATCCAAAGACACATGGCCTTAGGATTTTCTAGTTCCAACTTGCCTGCCATGGACATGAACACCTTTCATCAGACCCGGTTTCTCAAAGTCCGATCCATCCTAGCCTTGAACACTTCCAGGGAAGGGACATCCACACCTTCTCTGGCCAACCTGTTCCTGCCACCCTCACAGTAAAGAATTTCTTCCTAATATCTAATCTAAACTTACTGGATGGACTGAACCCTACTCCTGGATGGACCTCAGATATGAGCCATAGCTTTGTATGCCGTCCCTGACCCCATCTCCATCCCTTTTTCTGGCCCTGTCTCTGGCTGCTGCTATAGTTTCCTCTGACCAAGTCCCAGACCTGTCTTGCTCCACACCAGAAGTTTCAAGGGCTCACTGGCACCCCACACCCTGGCCTTGTCATGGGGCAACCCTGCCCCCATGTGATGAACTTATTAAAATCTTAAGCACTGTCAAAATCATAGAAAGACTTCTGTCAAACATCAAGGAAGAAACAGTCTGCAGCCACTGAAGCACCCCAACTCCCCCTGTGCTTTCTGACTGGAATTTGGACTAGGAACTTGAGATAAGGCTATTGTTTAATCATCTCAGGTCTGAGCAGAGGTGAAGAAAGCTCAGAGAAGAATGCCTCCATGTTAAGAATCAGCCCTGGCTGGACTCAATGGGTGGTGGAGTAAAAGGGGGTGTGATGGAAAAATCTCTCCACATCAAACTAAAGGAAAAACTCCCTGCTCCCCCAGGAAGATCAAGTACACATGGGACATTCATGTGAGAGGCAGCCAAGAAGGGTCATAAACCATCAAAGACCCCAAAATTCTCCCCCTCCCCCAGTCATTTCTGAAGCTTTCCACCACCAGAAGACTGCATGTGATCCAAGTGAGGCAACAAATCCAGAGACTGTCGCAAGAGATTTTCCCCCTTTCCCTGGGGAGGTGCTTGGCACCTCTTGAATATATATTAATCCACTGGACTCTATTTTGTGGGACTCTCAACACCGAGAACACCAGAGGAATCAGACTGACAGGATGGCACCAGGTTACATGGAGTTACATTTTCTATTTTAATCTCTCTCTGTCACTT
>JAWWLT010000001.1:74724274-74734694 GCA_035040995.1 Premnoplex brunnescens | reverse complement strand
CAGGATGGCACCAGGTTACATGGAGTTACCTTTTCTATTTTAATCTCTCTCTGTCACTTTCTTTCTTCCCCCTCCCCCCCCCCCCCATTTCTTTCTATCTCTCTTTCTCTGCCTCACATTTACCATTAAATAAACACCATACCATTGTCTTTGGCACATGATCTTGTTTGTACCTCTTGTTTGGGCAGAGGCATTTCTAATAATTTTAATAACCAGATCATAATACCCTGCTGACAGGGGACTATATTTAACTACAGTATGGAGAGAAGAGGAGGGAGTATCACTGACAGGGAAATATTGAAGTTAAAATAATGGAACAATAGAGGACTTTCAGAAAGTAATTCATTCCATGGGAAGCTTGAACAGAATTTTTTAGTGGGTGAGACAGCATTGTAACCACTTTGGGGACAAAATGTCTGAAAATAAGCTTCTATAGTGTGTTCATCACCTTACTGACTGAAAGAAAGATAAATCAAAGCCTTTGTCAAGACATAAATTGAGAGTTCCTCTGGATTAAGAATTTGCTTTCTATTTGGATTAAAAAAAAACTGTAGATGCTAAGGGATACATGGAGAGAGAGAGAGAGATTGTTGCTCTTAATGGGTAGAAACCTAAGAAAATCTATATAATAGTATTAACAGAGAAGATCATGATAACCACTATATAAAAGACTGGTAGAAAGAAAATATCATACTGAAGAGCTAGGCAAAGCTAAAAAGAAAATAGAACAATATCGGAATTCAGGATCCATTTTTACTGAGCTATTAGAACAAAAGCAAGCAAAATGAATGTTTTAATTCATGCTACTCAGGGTGAATTATACTAATTTGAGATCATACTCTTTTTTGGAAATACTAAGAGGTTTCTCAAGCATATATTTCTGACAAAATAATTAAACTTTGTTCAATTAATAGTGTCTTATACCATGTTTATATCTGAAGTGTTGCAGAAAAATTATGCTGATAATGCAGTGACTTTGTATTTCCTTGAGAGAAAAACGTTGCACCAACAAAGATTTTGTAATAAATATGAGAACAGCAAATTGTTCCTAAACTAGTATCATTATTATGGAGATTAGTGATCTCTGTGATTAAGGTTGCCTCCAAGTTTCCTGATAAATCTTTACTTTAATGTTGTTAAGACTTCACCTTTGAAAATTGCTTTATCATGATAATAGCCAGCTATAATCTAATTGGAACGGAGAATGATTTTGTTAAGTTTGAGGAAAATATGGGAAATTCATGTTTTACCTTTTCATTGTAAAATGACCATTTGAAATCTTGATCCAAAATTATGTATCTTCAGTTTATAATAAGTAAAGCAGCTTCTTACAAGTCCTTTGTTATTTTCTCCTTGCATACTTATGTGAGATTTGTTTGTTCCACAGTTATACAATGATTCTTTTTTTTTTTCTTAGTAGAGATAAAAGTAAATACAAAGTAAAGAGGACATAAAAAATAATCAATATTGGTGGTATTTGCCATTCAATTTAGAAATCAAGACATATAACAGTTCTTATTGAAATGATCTGGCATTGTGAGTCTGGTTATATTTTGCTAAAAACATATAGGAAAACTTTAAAATATGCTTGTAATTAAAAAGAATAAGGTAATTTAACAAAGAATATTATTCTTATATTGAACAGATTCAGATCTTATTCTGGTGCTCTCATGCCATATTTCCTCACAGAAACATAACTGATTAAAGGAGTTTTTTTCCCCTGTACTAGGAAGGGCAAAATCTTATAAAAGGTACATGTTCTCCTATTTTACATGCACATACACATGCACACAGTCATACCTTATGACTTATATGTGAACTGCTCAGAAACGCACCCATCTTACACAGACAAAAGTATTGTGAATGACTTTTTCTCTCTGCGATATTTTAAGTCAAGGACCCTGCTGAATAAGATCCATTAAACATCCATACCCTTGGTATGTAATCAATAAAGTGAAAGTAAACCCCTGACATTCCACCTCTCCAAGGAAATCCAAAGGGGAAAGAGCTCAAAGATAGGAGAGTATCCTGTTAACATAAAATAAAAAGAAGGGTAACTAAATAAAAGAATTACAATACTGATATTCTGTTATGTATGAGGGAAAATTCTTCTAAGATAGTCATGCCATAAACTGAAAAGGTTTCTATTTTAACATGGGTTTGGATTATCAAACTATAAATAACTCCCTGGGGTAAGTATTCATTCTAAATTAAGGCTCAGACTACCAGGATTAACATAAATTACAGCCTAGGAAGTACAGGAAAAGGGCTTTAGACATTTTGTAAAGAAGTAGAAACAGCTATTTAATATAGTTGTCTAATTTTATTTTTTTACCAAGTAAGAGAGAGGGGAAGCTGTTTGAGAAGCCCCCATCCACTGTAGTGTAGGGTCAATCGTCAGTACTAGAAATAACCTTTCTTGTAGGTGACATACTGGACCTTAGTAGTGCTCTTGTAGTAAACCATAAGAGAGAGAAGTGTGAGCAGCTGGTGGTGCAACTGAGAGCAGAGCATGGAGCAATCATCGGGAACAGCAAGAGGCAGAACAAAAAGTTGTGAGGAAGAAGCAGAAAGCAAGAACTCATGGCACCATTCAGTAGAACCAGTTCATTCCATGAGGTCATTCGTTTGCTTAGATTAAGCTTTGATATACAAAATGGGTTTCACAGTAACAATAATAATCGTTCTCATTATCATTATTACTGGTTTATTGCAATGAAACAAAGTTCCCACCAGACCTAGAAGCTGTCCCATTTAGGGGGAAAAAAAACCCACAACCTAACTCTAATTGTATTTTAGATACTGTGCACTGACTTGTACCATCACCTTTTTCATGTTTTCTTTCTTTAAAACTCCTGAAGCTCCTACTCAAATCTTGTGAAAATTAGACCAAAATTCTTGATGTACATGTCAAATTTATGACAGAAGAAAATTTTATCATTTTTCTCATGTTTTTGGACAAAAAATCTAGCCAGCATTTTAAAACTGAACCTGAATGATAGTGTTAGTTCCTAATTTTTGGCAGAGTGGTTTCATTATCCAAGCCTGTAATAACAAATCTGAACTGCAAAGTCCTGAAAATAGTCCAGTGAGGTGATTAGCTCATACTAAGTGCACAGCTACATTGATGGATGATAACTGATCATTGAAAAATTAATCTGGTGAAGATTCAATTGCAACTTCACTGTACAAGTTGAAGGGATTCACAGGCGTATCATGTTAAAAAAAGGACCTTGCTATCTCAGGTCTCACCAATGGCAAACCATGGTACACTCCATAACCTACCTTCTTCCTCAAAAGTAAACCTGATTTTGATTTAACTCATATACCCAAAGCAAACCTGAGCTTGATTTACATCTCTCCATGAAAGAAGATTGAAGCTAAAATGACGAACTACCTATGACTTGGAGCCTTTTCCAGTCATTTGAGGGTACTGTGCAACACTTCCTGTTTTAAAGAAAATTCTGCTAGTATTTTTTTAATGTGGGGTGGGTTTTTTTTGTTCAAAATTCAATGTAATGTACAACAATATATGTTTTCTTGGAAATTGAATTATCTTTAAATAAAGCATGTCAAATAGTTTTAATTTCTGCATTTTAAAAATTATCCCCATTGTATTGGTCCAACATAATATCTAATGAGAATATTGTAATGTAGAGGGCATAAGAGAAATATAATTCAGAGCTTGCCTTAGTCAAATGATCAATACAGTCATATATTTAGGAAAGGCACTATAGAACACCAAGAACAGATTTGCACCTCCTTTACATCACTGAACTAAACTTCAAAGAAGTGTTGCTTTAGCGAATGTTTCTTCTCCATTTCACATAGGTAAGGATCTTTTAGCTTGCTTCTTTTTTTAGTCCATCTCTCCATGACTCTATCTCTCCCTTAGATGTCTTTTAATCTGGACTTATATTTTGCAGCTACCATAACAACACACTTTTTAGCATGCAAATTCTATGTTGAACCTTTTTAATTGAATTGAAAAATGGGATTGTTTTCCAATAATAAAGCATGTAAGCTCAAAACATACTGTGCTTGAACATATGAAGCATTATGTAGTGGAAATTTTTCTAAAAAAAATGTGTTTTAGATTGCGTTACATTGGTTACTGCAAAAAATGATAGACACTGTATTCTTCAGTTCTCTATCAAGGTGAGAATATGATCTTTTGCCACCACCTCCCCTTTCCTTCCAAACTCTGAATGGATAGTTGTGAAGACAAATAGTTTGTGAAGTGCTGATATACATTTAGTGGGGATTGCTGTAAGACAGTCCATAACAAAATCAATAACTTTGCCTTCACAGTAGGGCTTAAATAGTGTGCAATAGTTTGGCTTGAGGCCATACCTTGAGCAATGAGAATCAAACAAAAATACTGAGTGGCTGTGGATTAAGTGGGAACTGTCTATTCTGTGCAGTGAATGAGAAAGCACAAGGAACTGAACAACCCAATCTTCTGTTTTGAAAAGGCATTTTCTTTTTATTTTAAAAAGAGTGTATTGCATAATATATAAAGTAAGAATTATAGACAGGAAAAAAATGAAAGTAGAATTATGCAAATATGTACCATGCATATGCAAAAAGTGTTTAGAGTAAGGTTATCAGCCATTTGACTTCTCACTTTTTCATAGTTTTTTACTTAATTCTCTTTTCTATAACTTGATTCATTCATACTCTTTCCAAGATGACCTGAAGTAATTATTCCCTTTTTATTTACACTGAACTTAAATCTAAGTGTATAGAATGTGATTCTCAACAGACTCCCTAAACTAGCCATCTAGAGAATCAGAACTGGAGGACTCACCATGATAAAAACTTGCACTGCCTTGGAGACTATGCTGTAGAATGCCAAGACACAATAAGCCAAGGGCCAGCTACATGCAGGCTTCAACCTGTCTTCTGGACCATGTTCAACTCAGCAGTACAGATCTGTCTTAATGATGATGGATTTGGTATCTGAAGTCAATTCCTTCCCTAATTCTTTCCCTAGGGAAAATGATGCATACAGTTGTTTACTACACTACCCTATTTATTTACAAGTCCCCATTCACAGTGTATTTGTGAAGCAAGAAACTTCGGAGGAGAATTGGTGAGTTTTGTGATAATTCTTATTGGATTACCAGTTTGTTCCATAGTCTTATCTAAACCAGTGTTTTAGGCATCTAACTCTCAAATGGTTAATTAATTAATTCCTTTTGTAATCAGTAGAGGAAATAGAGTAGCTCTAGAAGATAATTAGTCTCATCCTGAAGTTGGTCAGATAAATCATTGTATGCTTACTGTTATATCTTCCCAGCTGCTTCGAAGGGAGAGTGAGGTGATTAAGGCAGAGCTAGATCCCTATCTGTATAATGTATTAAATTTCTTGAGAGAATTCTCACTTTTGTCTCTATGAATTGACTCCACATGCTTTTTGACAAAGAAACTACATATCAAACTGCCTGGTTCAGATTTTACAGTAGCATGCATCTGTATATATGTTTTTGCAAGTTTTTTTTGTTGTTTTTTTTTTTTTTTCATTTTACTTTATTATTTTTTTTTTTTTTTAATACTAAAATCTTACAATTTTCTGTAGATGTAATTCTTTAGTTTCTACTCTAAAATATGTTCTGTGTCATAATTAGTTTAGGGACCAGGCAAGTGGTTTCAATTTTAGTAGAACAGTTTTGCATTATGCCCCTCTTAATGTATAGGGTATGACTACCTTAATTGTTCATAATTGTTCAGGAGATATAAGATATCATGTGTATTCTTAAATTTATGGCAATCAAACACTTTTTTCAACTCCTTAAATATCTGTAAAAGAAATAAAAGTTAATATTAATGATATTTTTAGCAAAGCACAATATGAAATAAGATTGGGAGCTTTTCTCAGGAGTGTGAAGGCAAATGAGGACTTTGAGTACAGGTTAACTTTATTCTACTAGTTTTACCATTTTACAACAGAAAGCAAATGTCAGTAAAAAAACTCAAACAACATTTTGCATAGCTATTGTTTTACTTGCCTGTAAGCCTTCCACTGAAAAGAGAAATTAACAAGTTGTCATACTTCATATTTTTAAATTAAATAAAAGGTAATCTTTTAGGGATGTAGATAATCACAACTATAATAAACGAATACCTCTAGAGAGAAAGAAGATTTCAAATGGAATGAGACTTTCTTGTATCCCTTTAGGAACCAAAGGACTTTCAACTAAGACTTAGACAACTAATATATGAAAGATAAAAAGAGTAACATATGCAGATCTCAGTGATAAAAAATGGTTACAAAGTGTCACGACAATTGTCAAAAAGTATAGCCAACTGAATTGTTCATTATAAATACTATTAATTACAATTTTGTCCTTTTTTTTCCTATCTGTGAATTGCTTGCAAACTATTGAAGAGTCTGTGAATGTATTTGTTGTTCATACGTATTTGCCTATGGATTTGCCTATGGACTATTCACAGCTGCTCACATTGATTAGTCACTATTTGTTACTTTTAGTGTATGATTGCTCATCTTATATGTATTGTTTTTGCTCCCAGTTTAGTTCACACTGCACTATACTAAATAGGATAACAATGAATAAGAGATAATGGTGAATTACGACTCCCATCCTATGAATGAATTTCAGGCAAATAATTATTCATACTAATTTTGAAAAGATATCCAGAATTCATAGACTTTTTTGGATGGCTAGTTGCAATCTGTGTAATCAGGAACAATGGACAATAATGGCTCACACAGCACAATTAACTCACTGCTGTTTATTAGTGAGGATATTTGTATATTATGATCTACATTATTTGACCAGCTGTTCCTACTCTGTTCATATGTGATCACAATGGCTCCCATAATCACCTATGCAGTATTAGTTACTTGGTTTTTGAAAGCTGTATTTTGCAGACAAAGAAGCTTGGTATAATAATAGGAAGTGCTCATTGTAACATGCTGACAGCTGGAGCTGGATGATAAACAAAGGAAAGATATTTTGAGTTAAGAAAATATTCTGAACATTAGCAGTTCTTCCATAAATGATTACCATAAAACCACCATGAACTCATGCTCTAGTCACATGAGGATGAGGAAAAAGATGAGCAAGGAAAATCAGTTATTTTTTTTTTTCAGCTGAAGGACTGGGATATAGCTGTCACAATAATCTGTAGAACCTTTTCTCATTATCAACCACATTGCATTTGACCTCTGAATAAGTTAAGAAATGTGTCATGTCTGTAGAACTGCAGGGTTAAATTGCAGCTGTCCAACTTCTACCCATCTTAAAAATAGACAGTGAATATATGCTAGTCATTCTATAATGAAACCATCTCATTCAGACAACTAACACTCAGCCAAGATAAGTGTTTTAGACTGTCCTCTGAAGATGCCTATCTCTCTTCAGTAGCTACTGCAATATATTTGAACTGGTTGTATCATTTTTGTACAGTTAAAATTAGTTTGCATTAATTATAGCATAGCGATCAAAACTTCAGGGAATAACAAGATTTTTCTTCCTCCTGGGCTATATTCTAAACTGATTATTCTTTATTCAGTTCTCTGGTGTGAAGAAGGAATAGAATCAAATTTTCTCAGGCTCAGAAATGCTTAAGAACCACATTTTTTAGTCTAATGTATGCATAAATTAATATGTAACAAGCCTTCGGTATTAGGAACAGTTTGATTCCGAAATCTCAGAAATGTTAGGAAGTGATTTCTTTTATTTTCTCATTAATGTAAGTTTTGAAAATACACTTAAACACACTTAAAAATTCTAGATATTTGTCTTAGTATGACTGTGGGGGAGTGGGGGTTTAATGATAGCTGCAATGTATTAGTTCCTTAAATAATTCTCATTTTCTAGCCATTGTTTGTATTTATCTTGCAACAAATGTTCTTTCCCTGGGAACTGATTTTCTGTGATTTTTTTCCTTTTTTTTTAATTAAGTCAAGTGATCGTCTCAGAGGCTGGAATGAGAATTGCAACTGAAAGTTGATGGGATGTACAGAAAAAATAAGGTAGAAAAGCTCATGGGTCAAGTTAAAAACCAGAAAGATCAGTTGCCAGTTACCATTCTACACAAAATAGACTCAAGTAGGAGAAGAGTTATTTAATTTATTGCAAATTAAATTGGAGTAGGATAGTGAGAAATTCTAAATAAAATTAAAGCAACTTCTTTCCCCCAGCTCCTCAGGCTGAACACCACTTCTTCATTTCCCAGTTCTCTACCTCCTCCCATAACCTCCTAAGTGGCACCAGGAAACTGGGAATGAGAGATTACAGTCAGTTCCTAACAGTTCCTCTCTGCCACTCCTTCCTCCTCACACTTTTCCTCTGCTTTAACATGGGTCCTCTCCATGTGCTGCAGTTCCTCTTGGGAGCCTCCTCCAGCTTGGCTTTTTCATGGCTGCAGCTTCCTTCAGACTATATCTATCTGCTGCATGAAATAGATCTCCACAGGGTCCAGTGGGGCCTCATGCAAAGGCTGCAGGGGAATTTCTGCTCCAGCACCTGGAGCACATCTTCCTTCTCCTTAACTAACCTTGTTGTCTGCAGAGCTGTTTCTCACAGGTTTTTCCCACCTTATTCCTCTTAAGGAGGAATATTGTTCTCTTCTTGGGTAACGGAACATCTTTTCTAAGAAAAAACTGCTATTTGTTGGTGGGGTTTTTGCTTGTTAAGTTTCTTAAAAAAACCCCATAGTTTTATAAATAAATATACATATATATACACATGCTTTCCCACTCCTTTTATTTTTTTACTAGAGATGAATTTTAGTTTTCTTTGAAACTGATTTTCTTTTGAATCTCCTGAAGAAACCTGTAAGTTCTAAGTATTGATATCTCATCTTTTACATGCCATTTGAATAGTGTTTTGTGATATCATTTTTTTTTTCATAATTAAGTAGAACAATTAAAAGGTTGGGACTATTTTTAATTGACATCAAGAAAATAACAAGTAGTGTCTTGCCTAACCACTAAAGTGCTCCAGACTAGGTTGGATGGGGCCCTGAGCGACTTGATCTAGTGAATGAGATCCATGTCCATGGCAGTGGAGTTGGAAGTAGATGTCTTTTAAGGTCCCTACTAACACAAACAATTCTGTGATTCTATGGTTCTATAATAAACTACACAATAAGAAGTAGACAAAATTCTCTATGTGTATTATTCACAGAAGCAAGATGACTTATGTAATAGCCAATAAAATACCCTACCCTTCTATTTTAAAAAATAAAATTGGAAACCTGGGCAGAAAACAAAAACAAACAAACAAACAAAAAAAAACAAACAACAAAAAAACCCCCAACTTTTTCTTACCAGTCACTGTACAGAGCCAACTTCAGATTGGTGACAAAAGATCAATAAGACTCTTTGGCAATTCCCTGTTGCTAAATTGAGACCTCCATCTGCTGTCTCATTATTAAAATATTTTATGAAATACTTTCCCTGATATAGTGCAATACACATTCAATTTAGAAAGGGAGAGTTCCTTTAATACATTTTTTCATAGTTTTCTAAGGAATGAATCGTATTTCTAGGTGAAAATTAATTTCTCCTTAAAATAATGAGGTGAGAGATAAAAAGCGGTGTCCTCCAGAGATGCCTATTTCTCTTCATTGATTACACAGAAAATGTACAGTAGCTGGTTTGCACTAAAACAGTTGATTTATAAAATTAAAAAATGTGATTGATATTATGTAACAAAGAGTACGCAAGTTGCTTGATTTAAAAATAAAGATTTTATGGCAATCTTAAAGGAGTACTGCTCAAAGGAGAAATATAAGATTTCACAAATAGAAATGAAACCAGTTCAGGTAAAAGATGTCCCCAATAAGAGTGATTAATTTGTTTAGCATGTTACCCTTAAAAACTGTGACTAACCCATTTCTTGGCATTTCAGGACAAATGTCTGAGCAATCTGAGCAAATTTCAAAGTTGTCCTTCTTTGATTGGGATTTTGGACTAAGTAACTTCCAAAGGTTCTTTCCAGTGTAAGCACTTATATATTCACAAGCAGTTATACTTTCTTTAGTTTACAATTCATCTTTAATATATATCAACTTTATTTCTTTGTAATAATTATTTCTGGTTTATGTCATTTTAGCAAATCGTGTTAACCAAACATTTTATCCCATTCTAGATGAATGAAAAACACTGTGCATATATAAAGGCAATCACATCCCTAGTTACTGCCAAATGCCAAAAGCGTCATTTCATAGACTTAATACACCTATTAACAAAGTGAGATCATACTCAGAATACTCTCACATATCCCATTGTCAATGTCTGGTTTCTTAATGGCTTAGGATCCTGGTAACCTTTTAGATGTGTGTGGTGGTTTGGCCCTGGATAAATGCCTGGTGTCCAGCAAAACTCCTTCAAGGCCTTTCTACCCCCTCCCCCCTCCCCTTTCACGTTTCAGAGGGAAGGGGAAAA
>JAWWLT010000001.1:74706127-74719781 GCA_035040995.1 Premnoplex brunnescens | reverse complement strand
TCTTTCATGCATTCCCCTGCTCCAACAGGGAGGTCTTTGCACCCCAATGGATCCCATGGGCTTCGAGGGGACAACTCATAATCACCATGGTCATCACCACGTATTCAGGGATTAATTTTAAGTCCTCTCTCTGCTCCGTGGGGTCCCTCTCCCTCCTTCTCCTCTTCTCCTCCTGCACTGACCTTGATGTCTGCATTATGTGATGTTGTTAATCCATGGTTGCCAATTTCTAACTGCACAACACCTTCTTAAATATGTTTTCATGCAGGGGCGTAACTTAATGGTTCAAAAAGCAGGAAGTTTTCCTCGGAGCTGGCCCTAATTGGCTCTGTTCTATAGGATGGAGGGAAACTTCCAGAGACTTCTGACAGAAGCCAGTCTTCCTCTTATTAAAAAAAACCCTAATCAGGAAAACCCACGACAATGTGTAATGTGTTTTCCATCTCTCCTCAACTTTCTGAAAAGACTGGTAACTTCTCCATTAAGTGAATGATGTAGTTTAACTGCCTTTACATCCAAATGTAATAAACCTTTTAATAAGAACATTATAATGAAGTAGCCATGAAATTGTACATTAGCTGAAGGAAATGTGAAGTAATTCTGTCAATACTATATAGTGAGTAAGAAGCAACAATTCATTTAAACAAATGAAAGCCTCTGTGTTTTTCACTCTACATGTCCATTGTAGTCAATGGAGAGAAAGAGGTACTTCCAATACGCAGTCAATCTCGTTTTATATTGGATGTATAAAATAGTTCAAATGAATAGCACTCTTGCGATTGACTACAAAGAGGCCTAGGAGTACTACTGAAATTTAAATTAATCACACAGCACTTCTTGACTCCCACTTAACAGCCATTAGAGGAGAGCTGAACAGACTTTGGAATGATAGTTTCAAAGGAAATTTCAAGTGCTAATTATGCTTTTATTCCAAACTTGATTTATTTTTTTTTTTCTCAGAAAATAAACTTAATTTTACTAATATAGAGTCAGAATAGTAATTAAAAATATTTAATATTTAAATAAACTTGAATAAATTTGAGACCTGTTCTTGGCTTATTTTAAAACTAAATTTGGCATTTTCATATTATTTCATGAATCTCATTAAGAACAGTGAAAACCATTAAGCAATGGAGTTTCAGAAACAACATAAAATGACTTATTTTCAGATGTCAGGCAATTTAATATAATTTAGCCAAAAGAGAAAATAAGCAAATATATATTTGGCTTAGAAGAAAATGCATTTTGTAATAGAAAGTATTATGAGGAACAATTTTTTGTTCCTTAGAAGACTACAATGTAGTATCTTTTTTAGTTTTAACCATATACTGATAACTGTAGTTAATCATGAAAACTGAGACATATATTCTGAAAAGGAAAGTCAGCTGCTATGTATGAAGACAAACTTATTATGTAGGTTTCTAAAACTTCAGCCCCAGAGCTGCAGGCTCACGAACCCTGATAAGAGTTTTACTCTAATATTTATATATGTAGGGTTCTTTAATATCTTAAGGAAATGTCAAGAGAATAAGCCACAGACTTGTTCCCAAGGAATTTCTTTATTAATTTAGGGGAGAAAATATGGGAACTTGGCAAAGGTTCAAAAAGGGCACTACAAAAGCTAGACAAAATGTTCCAGCACGATACTAACTCAGCACATATTAATCAGCAACACCCAAGTCAATATTCAATCAATTCACACATTTAAGTCCAATCCAATGCCTCCAGATACAGGCCACCCAGAGCATCAAGAGAGGAGTAAAGAAAAAGAAGTAGAGGAAGTAAGAAAAGAGAGAAGAAGAAGAAGAGACATATCATACAGCTACTACTGAGACTTTGTGGCAGACCAGCTGTCACACGTCCAGATGGCAGGGTCACAACACGTGGCACCCCTGTGCCTCTGGTTTTATCTGCTCTGGTCTCTATGCCCAAACTTCCCAGGGGGGGTCTCTGACCCCCAGTCACTGTGGGGTCCCAGGCCAGGGTGAGGGGCTGTTCCCACTGTCCCTGCCAATCTAAGCACTGCTGATAGGCTCAGCTTAGGTACGCAGCAAGTCTGCCTTGGTAACCCCTTTGGCCTCTGTGCTATAAAGACCTTGCCACACAAACCCAGTATGTGTGTACACTTAAAGTTCTCATTTTACCCTGTTTTTCTATTTCTGAAGTCACTCTTTCTCCTGTAATCTTGCGCTTTTTGTTCTCCACCTGTCCTCCACTTCTTAAGCTGTAGTGAGTGCATATATTTAGAAATTAAATTAAATTACAAAGTGCATTATTTTAATACAGGAAATATTTCCTCTTCCAAGAAAAAAAAAAAAAAAAAAGTGCAGTAAATATGGGGTTTTTTTCCTTGATATTTCAGAGGAAGATTTTTGTATGCACAGCCCACATAGCATGTTCCAGTGAAGAGGTGGGTAGTCACATTGTACGGGTTTGGGTGAGGTTTTTGTCCATTTTCAACTGCTAAACTTGTGTTAAAAGAAAACTTCAATACTTTAAGCACTTAATCTCTTGCATGAAGAATCACTGTTTCAGTCCAGTTATGTTATGCTTTAGTGAATCATGATTCATGCTTTTAAAAACTGAGATGTCATTCTACAGTACTATAGATCCATTGGAAAGAATACCTATAAATTAGGGCATATTAGGATCTTCATATATAAAATTATAAATAATGACTGAAAGTCTGTAGCCAGAATTAAATTATTCCTCAAAATTCAACTGCTAGCTTCTACTCCTCACTTACATGTTGCTCTTTTTTTCCTCCAGAAATTGAAACTCAATTTATTTCAACTACAGAAAGTTTTAAAAACAAACTTATTTTGATTACTACATCTCAAACTGGTAATAAGTAGCTTAAAAAGAGTGGGAGTTTTCCATTACTAGCAAAACATGTTCCTAACTTCCTGCAGGCAAGCACAAGAACTAAACCAGAAAAAACAAAAACAAAAACAAAAACAAAACCACACACACAAAAAAATCAAACAAAAAAAAAAACCCACCACCACCACCACCAACAACAAAAATGCCAAACCCCTAAACAGATGTTACAGTATACCAGACATCCTTGATTTACAAAATCTTGATTCATCCAGCTAGAGAAATAACAGCATCATGTATCAGGCCAGGAACACAAACTGTGACTAAAGAAGAAAATTGCTCTCAAGTTATTCAGAGCATGTTTGTATCTCTGTTCCCTTCTTCCAGTTTTAATATTTTGCATTGTTCTGGTTACACTGACTCATTGTATTTCACCTTGGCATTAATGATGTAAGGATAGACTTATCTATCCTTATTTATTCCTTATTATAGCATTTCTATTAAAATTATAAAATTACAACAATTAGACTAAATGGGTCTCAAACACATTTTCAGAAGTACTGTAGTCCATTCTTCTGCCACAGTTTAAAATAAATACATAAACCCTTCTTTGACAGCTGTTTGTCTAAGATGTTATTAAAAACTGAATAAATTATGGAGAATCCACAGCAATTCTTACAAATTATGGTTTCCCTTGAGCATAATTTTAGGGTCAGTTCTCTTTGGTGTTTTTGTCAATGATCTGGACACAGGAGTCTGGTACAGACATAGAAGTTGTTAATGACACTAAATTAGCAACAGCCAAGAGTGCTTGGCAATTGCCAGCCTCTGAAGTTTAACGAGGAAAAATGATGGATTCTAACCTCAGATGGTGTAATCCTGGATGTATGTACAGATTGTGGAACAAGAGAATGGAGTGAGGCCCTGCAGAAAGGGATGTGGGAATTTTGTTTGATGGTAAGCAAAATGAGAAAACAATGTATCCTGGCATCCAAAAGGTAAACCATTTCCTGGGATGTATTAAGCTAACCAGTCAAAAGAAGCCATTGTCTCACTGTACTCAGCATTGATGTGACCTCACCTCAGTACTGTGTGCAGTTTGGTGCTCCATTTTGTAAAATCAATTAAAAAAAATATTAGAATGTGTCCAAAGATGGTGAAAGAAGTAGACGGCAAGATTTGGGAGCAGCTGAAAATACTGGTTTTGTTCAGCTTTGAGGAGACTGAGAGGCCACCTCACTGCTCTCCAAAATTACTTCATAATGGGGAGCAGAGAGGGAGATGCTGATCTCTCCTATCTAGTGTCTGGAGATAGGATGCAAGGGAAAGGTTTACAGTTGCACTAGTGTCAGTTCAGATTGGGAATTGAACTCACTCCAGTCACCAGATTCAATTTTGGTTCTCTAAACTGAACACAGTTCTCTAAGTGAGACTTGTAATGTGGTAGGATTTTTGTTTTTGCATTTTACTTATGATAATTATTATACATGCCCATTTTCTGTTAGCTTTTGTTGGAAACACTCCTGGAAGTTGCACTACAATTATTCTACCCTTTAAAAGTCCCTGTGCATGAAGACAAAATATCAGTGAAAAACTATTTGCCATCCATTTTCAATTAAGTAGAAGATGCATAAAGTACATATATACATATATACATACATACACAGAAGTAACACAGAGCATTGTATGTAATAATATATGTGCATGTATAATGAAATATGTAATTCCTTGCAGATAATCTCACAGATTTATTCCAGCTGGATTTTTATTTTTCTTTGTTTTGATTTGGTAGTTTTTTGGTTGGTTGGTTATTGTTTTTTTTTTTTTTTTGGTTGGTTGGGTTTTTTTTTGGTTTTTTTTTTTTTTTTTTTTTTTTTTTTTTTTTTTTTTTTTTTTTTTTTTTTTTTTGTGTTTGGGAGGGTACTGGTTTGTTTGGGGTTTTTTGTATTTCTCCTGATGAAATTCTGCTGTTATGATATTTTTTCCATTTCTATTTCACTAAATCTATGAGACTCTCAACTTTCCAATTATGTATGGTGTTTCTGAATGTTTTGGGAGGATACAGGTAATGCCAACCTTACTTCCTTCTGCGTTTCTGAGAGCTGCACAATTTTTCTGCCTCAGCTGATGGATTAGTGGCTCAACTTGAATAAATGCTTACTTCACAGGATTGATTTTTTGTTTGGTTGTTGTTGTGGTTTTTTTGTTTGTTTGTTTTTGGAAGCTGGATAGGCTAGAAGATATGAGTGCCGTGTTTTTTCTGCATGGGTTCACAAGAGCAAGAAGAGAAATATTTTCCTCTGTGACACAGTTGTGCAAGAGTTCTTCAAAGCTTTGTACTTTATGGTCAGAATCAAAAATGCACGTTATGCACACAGTGGCAAATCATCTGGGAGTTGTTGAAACGGTTATCAGAGCAAATGGCAGCTATATTCACTTGAGCAATTTTTAAAAATGTAAAATATTCTCAACGGCTGTTCTGACTATCTAGCATTTTGCAACATTCTCATTCCTTAATATTTGTGGTTTATGTAAATACAATGCCTCTTATTCCCACCTCAAAAAAGCTCCAGCTATCAATAATTTATTTAACTCAGTTAATTTACAGACTGGCCTAGCTCTGAATTTGGATTATTTCTTTGACTGAATACATAATGTTATATACCTGTCTCCAGATAGTCTGAAAATACACTGCAGTATATTAGAAATAACCTTTTACTGCAGATGAGGGATGAATAACTGGTTGCAAGTGATTTAAAATCCCCATAATAGGGGATAGCAGAATGAAATCAGAAGATAGAGTGCATGAAAGTGACAAGAGAATGGGACTCAGGTGCTATAGCAATTAGGTTTCTTATCTTAGCTTGTTGTCTTTAGTCTTCCTTTTATAACTCTTACAGACTGTTATCTATCTTTGTTGATAAAGAAAGATTTAATTGGTTTAGGCTTGACACCTAACTGTAAGAAATGCAAAATTACCTGACATTACTACCCCCTTTTTTTTTTTTTTACATGGAAAATCACATTAGAAATTCAGTCTTTGCATAAGTCTGATGCCAGGACTTCCTCTGCTTAGTGACAGAGCTCTAAGAAGAGGTGGCTAGTCTGAGGAGTACCAGGGAGTCTGAAAGAGAGACCAGAGGAATTGTACCCTACCTTCCCTGTGACAGGACCAACAGGCAGACAAGATAAAGGATATGAAGGATCCTGTATACTCTCTCCACTTGCCAGAATGTAGTGACCTAAAGGATAAGGAGGAATGGCAACAAGTTCCTGTCTGGCACAGCAGGCATGTCTGATCCATGACTAACTCACCTTTCATGGCATATTCATAGAATCGTAACTTGGTTTGGGTTAGAACGGACTGTAAAGGTCATCTGGTACCACCCACTCTGCTCTGGGCAGGGACATCTGCAACTAGACCAGATTTCTCAAGAGACCCGTCTAATCTGGCCTTGAACACTTCCAGGAATGGGGGGGCGTTCACAACTTTGGGCAACCTGTGCCAGTGTCTCACAACCTTCCCAATAAATAATTTCTTCCTAATATCTAATCTAAACTTATCCTCAGTTTGAAGCCCCCATTCCCCTTTGTCATATCACTACATGCCTTTGCAAAATGTCCCTCTCCAGCTCTCTTTTAGGCTCCTTTTTATCAGGCTGCTGTATGATCTCCCTGGAGCCTCCTCCTCTCCAGGCCGAACACCACCATCTCTCTCAGCCTGTTTTCACAGTAGAGTTGCTTCAACCCCAGATGAAGCACCATCTTTGTGGCCTTCCTCAAGACTCACTCCAACGCATCCTCTTAACCCAGCAAGCACACATTGACAGGTCATGTTGAGATTCTCTCAGCTGTTGGGAAAGACTTCTGCCACAGCACATGGAGGACAGAGAGGGAAGATCATCCACACTACACATCGTGGAAAAAGAAACCCCTAGAAACAAGACCAGCACTGTGACAACTTCCAAAGGACCAGAGACTTTATAATTCAACATTACCTGCATCTTTTATGTACGAGTTTTCCCCTGGTTAGATTGTAACTCCTAGAACCCCCATCACACACGTGAAAATAGACTGTTCCCTTTTCCCACCTCCTTCCCGACCGCATTGGATGTATCACCTGTCATTCCCTGTTCCTGGGTTCCCACTGGGTTTTGGTCCTCCTGCTACCTTATCAGCCCCAACACACCACTCCCCCTGAACCCTTACACTATCACATCCTACCTCCCGAACTCCACCCTAAGGGCTTAAATACCCTTGAGTCCAGTAAGTAAAGGCTTTTTCTATGACCTCACTACCTTGGAGTGCTGCATCTCTTTACTCCTGACCACATGGTGATTTCGCAATCCCCTCCAGACCTCGGGAGGCCTGGGGAAGTAGAGGAGCTGGCTCCCCCTCACAGCTGTTACTCAGCTAACACCAAACATATTTCTTCAGGACTGCTTTCAATCCATTCTCTACCCAGCCCGTATTTATGCCTGGAATTTATATGATACACATATAAACACTACAGTTCGTGAGGTTTGCACAGGACCACCTCTACAGCCTGCCAAAATCTCTCTGGATAGAATCCTTTCCATCCAGTGTGTCAACTGTACCACATAGGTTGGTGTCATGAGCAAATTTGATGAGGGTGCACTCAATCCTACTGGTCATGTCCACCAACCAAGGTGTTAAACAATGCTGGTCCCAGTATTGACTCCCAAGGAATACCACTTGTCACTGGTCTCCACTTGGAAATTGAGCCATTAACCGCACCTTCTTGAGTGAGACCATCCAGCCCATGCCTTATCCACTGAATGCTTCATCTGTCACATCCATGTCTCTGTAATTTAGAGACAAGGATGTCATGCAGGAGAATATAGGTATGAAGTTGTGGAAGTAGAACAAAGATGTCACCGAAGTTAAGTTAGCCTATGCCCCAAGAGCCAAAACAACTCCCATAAAAATAAGAAGACATAATTCTCAGAGCAGATTCTCTTCTGAGGGGAACACAAAGTCCAATATGCAGACCAAGGTCCAATATGCAGTTGAATAGATCCTGCAACCGAGTGAAGTAACCTCATGGAGCACTACAGGTTTGGTGAAGAATCTCTGGAAAGCTGCCCAGTGGAAAATAACCCACAGGTGTTGGTTGACAGCTGCTGGACATGAGCCAGCAGTGTGTGCCCAGGTGGACAGGAAAGTCCTGTCCTGTATGAGAAATAGTGTTGCCAGCAGGATTACGGCACAAATTCCCCCTCTGTACTCAGCACTGCGGATGTCACACCATGTTGACTTTTGGGCCACTCACTACAGGAAGGACTTTGAGTTGTTGGAGAAGGTCCAGAGAAGGTCAACGAAGCTGGTGAAAGGTCTAGAGCACAAGTCCTGCAAGGAGAGTCTGAGGAAGATGATGTTGCTCAGCTGAGAGAAAAGGAGGCTTAGGGGGCTCCTTACTTCTCTTTTAAACAGCCTGAAAGGAGGTTGTAATGAGGCAAGGGTCTACCTATTTTCACAAGTAGCAAACAAACAGGATGAGAGGAAATGACCTCAAGTTGTTCCAGGAGACATTTAGGTTGGATATAAGAAAACAAATGCTTCACAGAAAGGGCTGTCAAGCGCTGGAACAAACTTTCCAGGGAAGCTGTTGGGTTCACATTGCTGAAGGTGTTTAAAAGTTGTGTAGATGTGGCACCTGGGGATATGGTTTAGTGGTGGATTTTACAGTGTTGGACTCGATGACCTGAAGTGTCTCTTTCAATCAGAATGATTTTATCATTCTATGATTCTATGATTTTAGTGTAGTCATAAGGGTAAACCACAAAGACCAAATATTTAACTTACATATATATGATGTAGAACAATGATGTTAATAAAATAAATTTATTTGAATAAAAATGAAATCATTAAAATTAATAGTACAAAGCGATAAAACCACAAGGACGTTCATTATTGTAGCAATAGTAAATGTGCTATTAATTACTTCAGAATAATATGACTCTGTTTAGTCTTTCTATATTATGTAAGATTATTTTAAATTGCTTGACAGTAAAATATCCTCTTGACACAACATAATTATAATACACGAATGGATTTTAAAATTATAATAATTTGATATATATTATTTCAGATAAACAAATTGCTGTAGTCTCTAAATGAGCTTCTCATTACAACTCTCAGGAATTTTTGATTGTCCTGTAATACACTTTTAGAAATTAAGACAGCAATGGGCATATAAAATTCACTGTATTAATTAAAATTAAATGAACTGAAAATGAGTGATGAATATAAAGAAAATAAAAATCTAAGAGACTGCTTTCAAAATTTACTTGATAGTTTCTTAAAGATGGTGAGTTTTATTTGACAGTAGAGCCAAACATGGTTAGTTGTAACAGAGTGGTCTTTCAAATTATGAAATAACTTCTTAAAACCAGAGGTCAGTGGGGTGAAGGTGTCAGAAAAAGAAGAGAAATCAGATGTAAATCACACAAGCCACGATATCATTGCAAATTTTATCTGCCCAGGCCTCAGAGCCTTCAATATTGCTGTTTTAGTTTCATCAAGAGTGCTCTTCTGAAGCAAATTCCCCAGCTGGCAACAACTATGCATATTTTTTGTGCTTTGGATTGCATAATGTTCTTTTACTATGTACTTCAGATTCCTTCAAAATTTAACTATTCTGAGATATGCAGCTATGCAGGGCACTTGTGAACTTTACCTATTATTGGATACAGTCCATGAATACATTACAAGCAGTCTGATGAATACGGTTCTGAATGTATAGAATGTATATGTTGGGTTTTCAGCGTCCTGTTGAGTAGTTTTCCTTATATTGAACTACACTATTTGCTAATGTAGTCACTGACTGAATTGTTGCAAACCAATTTTGATAGTGAACCACTGATGTTACCTCAAACAAGCATTTACTGAACAATTTCATCAGCCCATATACATGCATGCATCTTGTAATGGATTGTTATTGTTGAAAGGTGAATAATTCAATGTTGTTAGAAGGAAGTGTGTATTAGATAAGTGGACATTGAGGTGGATTAAAAACTGACCCCAGAGGGTTGTAATAGGTGGCACAGGGTCTATTTGGAGGCCTGTCACTAGTGGTGTGTCCCCCAACGTTCAATACTAGGCCCAGTGTTGTTTAACTTATCCATCAATGACTTGGATGAAGAAGCAGATACCTCCTCAGCAAGTTCACTGATGGCACAAAGCTGGGAGGAGTGTTTGATACCCCAGAAGCCTGTGCAGCCCTTCAGAAGGACCTCAACATGCTGGACAAATAGGAAGAGACCAATCTGAAAGGCATGATCAGGGTCCTGAACCTGGACAATAACCTCATGCACCAGTACAGCCTGGGGGCCAACCTGCTGGAAAACAGCCCTGCAGAGAAGGACCTGGGGGTCCTGATAGAAAATAAGCTGTTCATCAGCCTGCAGTGTATCTTTGTGGCCAAAAAGGCCAGTGGTATCCATGCATACATTAGGAAAAGCATTACCAGCAGGTTTTGTGAGATGATCCACCTCCTCTACTCAGGAGTCTGCATTTGGAGTACTGTACCCAGTTCTGGGTTCCTCAGTACAAGACATGGAGCTCCTGGGACCACATCAGTATCTGAAGTATTACTAGGATGGAGCCAGGCTCGGTACTCAGAGGTACCGAGCAATAAGACAAGATGCAATGGGGTAGAAACTGATGCACAAGAAGTTCCACCTTTACATGAGGAAGAACATCTTTACTGTGTGGCTGACTGTGCACTGGAACAGAAATTTTGTGGACTGTCCCTCACTGGAGATATTCAAGACCCATCTGGACTCAATCTTGTGCAATATCTTCTAGGATGACCCTGCTTGAGCAACAAGGTTGGGTCAGATATCCACTGTGGACCCTTTCAACCTCACTCATTCTGTGACTAAACACTAGTTTTGTTTTTTAGGAAACCACAACCTGAAGGCCATTGAAGTCAAATGAGATTTTAACATGGAGACTCAAAATAACAAATGCAGAATGATGGAAATACATGTATGGGGTGATATTGGAGATTTGAGACCTATAAACAGAAGATCAAAATGATCAGTCTCTGTTAATTAATGAGTACAGCTTTTGGAACCTGACAAAACCTGTTTCAAGAACACCAAGTTCTCTGTGTTGAAAAACTTAGAAAATAAATGTAACTGGACCCAAGGAAAAAAAAAGAACAACAGCCGTTCAGGTTTTTTCTGCAAAAACCTCAAGACAGTGGTGACTTCCTGCAGTTCCCACTTCTCTCTTATCAAAGAAGTCTAGCATCATTAATCTTAGAATGTATAAGAGTCTGGAAAAAGTGAGTGAAATGTAGAAGAAAGATACCGATTATCGAAAAGGTGTGCATATCAATTCTATAGCTATTATTTTGGAGCAAGCCATAGCAGTTGCATAATTTGGACTTAATTTAACCTATCTTGATTGAATTGCTGCAACTTAATAAGATTATCAGTTAGTTCTTGGCTCCACATATAAAGCATGTTTCTTTAGCACACGCAAAATGAAATGATGTTTGGTCTTGTGCCTTGCCTTTGAGGCTTTGTTGAAATTTGGATGCAATGAAATGTCCATCCTGAGTTAGTCCTCAAGGCTGCATTTTAAGCTGATGATTCTGTTTGTCCTGGCTGAACTAAGATAAACTGCCCTAAAAAAGCTCTTCATGTTCTTCCACAGTCATTTATATGACAAGATCAGATTAAGTTCCTGTGTTTTAGATGGTTAAAATTAGACGAGAAGAGTCTCATTTGCAGTACCAAAACCACCTCACTTTCAATGTATAAATCTGAATAACTACCTTATTTTGGTTCGTTACTAACCCAGCAAAATAGTAGGTTTATTGTCAAGATGTAAATCAGAGTAGTCTAGAAACTTTTCAGAACTGTAAAAGATCTGCAGTGAAATTACAGGATTAGGAAAGGAAGCTCTCTTCTCTGTTACTTCTCTGTGGCACTTTATACCATTTATTTTAATGAATCATAAATGACATAAGTCAAAAATCTACCTTGGCAGTGTTATTTATTTTTTTTTCCTTGATATCTCTTTAGAATACTAAATAGATTCTTTTGTAAGATGAGGCAGTGACAAGGAACAGCAGTCTGAATATTGGTGTAGTTTAACAGCTGCATTGGATCACAAATTTTATGATGGTCTTCTTATACACTGTGCCCAGAAAGATGCATGTTTTGAGGAATGGTGTGTAGTAAGTGCTTTTGTAAAGATTGGAGATGACAAACCAAGAAGGGTGTTGCAATGTAAAAAAAATAATGCAACCTCTTGTTTAATTTGAATACATGTATTATTTATTAAAATGATTTTATAAAGTAACGTTTTGATTGGTGAGTTTCAAGTAATTTTGATCTAGGAGGCTTTTGTCAACTGTGAATGTAAACATCTAGACATTACTGAAAGTTTTTATTTTAATACAAACCAAATACAACTGAAGACTGGAATACTGATACTTTGCTTCATTTTTGAATTATCCTGGTATCCTCACCTCTGGTGGCAATGATATTTGTTAATCGAAACGGCAGCTGAGTGGAGATGTCTCAAAGATGGGAGATTGTGTTCTCATTTCTCTCATACTGTGACCCAAGTATCTTTACCTTGTTCTTTCTTTCCCTCAGTTAGCTTCTCTACCCGAATTACATAGTACCAGGGCATTGTTTTGATAGTCATGATGTCTGGCCAAGGAAAAGAACCTTGCCAAATCTTTAAAGTGGCATTTTGCCCTAGACTATTTGGAATAAAAAAAATAGCAATCATAACTCATCTAATACATTCTCAACAAGCATATGACCATGATAAGTGAGTCAGTACAAGAACCTAGATGTTACCTCTGTATTCTGATCCTTTTCTCATTTTACCAGTTATTCTTCTTGCATATTCCTTTTTTGCTTTCTGCTCTCTGATGAGAAGCAAAAATGGACACCACAATTCAAAAAGTACTGCATCTTTGTGCTGATGTTGTCATTCTGAAGAGACTTTGGAAACAACTTATAAAATTGCCTAGCACATTATAAAGGTAAATCATTCATTTTGTGCTTCATGATATTAAAAGCTATAGAAGCTGAAGATTCACAATACTCTTCTTGCAAACAAAACAATCCATAATCTCAGAATGGCAAAACTGTTTTAAACACAGGACTAGGCAAGAATTTGTTATATTTTCCATTAGTTTTTAGACAGCTATTAACTCTAAAAATGAGGCATCTGCTTAAGGTAGTTAATCCTGTCAGCTCTTTCTGTGGTCACCATTTACTACTTTTACTCTCTGGTTTCTGGAATCAACAAAATTTGAGTTATTAAAATACCCTTACGGCATAATTACAGAAATCTTATGAGAAACCTTGATCATTTTTTTCACCTCAATGCCTGGAACTCAAACTTTAGTTACAATAGTATAAATTTATTTTGCAAGCTCAAATGTTGGGATATTCCCTTATTGTAAGGCCCCAATTCTGCATCATGAAGTTCTTTAAACTATTGTGTCAGGCCCATTTCAGCTTGGAAATGGAAGCAATGAATATCATAGACAAAATCCTGAAGTCTTAACTGTTCAAAACTTCCCTTGACTTCCTCAATGAAGACAAAGCTCAATAAAGATCTCAGCATGAATAATCAAACCCTGATTCATCAGTACTATTCAACTGCAACACACATTTAGTTTCTTTTAGAATTGAAAAGATTAATATTTCTTGCTGATAACTGAGGGACTTTCTCAGGTATTTTTGGTTTTATTGGTTGTGGGATGTTGTAGTTGAAGAAAGGAAAGTTTTATTTGCCCCCCTCCTCTTTTTTTTTTTTTTTTTTTTTTTTTTTT
>JAWWLT010000001.1:74683036-74706027 GCA_035040995.1 Premnoplex brunnescens | reverse complement strand
CACTTTTTTTTTTTTTTTTTTTTTTTTTTTTTAATTAAAAAAATAAAAATGAGGGTAAAAAAAAAAAAAAAAAAAGAAAAATCCCAACTCTTACTGGCTTTATTTTATCTCAATTTCTTCATACATCACTGATAATATGTCCTCTCTGATGACCTTAAATTAAGCAACTCAGCTTTTCCTCTCACTATCTTGGTATCTTTTTGGAGAAACAACTGTTCCTTCACACCAACCATCTTGAAGTTAGAAAAACAAATTATTTTTCCCCTTGCTGACATTACATCTCACAAACTTCAGTTGTTTTCAGTGTACTCGAGCTGAAGTAGTTTTTTTGCCATTTTCAATTCTTTAGGATGTATTTCTGTATTGCACATGCACCTTCCCATCTAGAATTCAAATCATTTATGTCCAATAGTGTTTGATGCCTGAGCCCCACTATGCCTCCTGCGGTTCAGCACAAAATTGCTTTTTTGTCTTCAAAATAGAATGAGAGCGTGAGCACTTTCTTTTTGGTAGTCTAAATGCTGAAAGGTATGATTATGGAACTGAAGGAGTTTTTATCTTGAGCTAGTATGTGTCAAAATGAACTTTCATGGTCTATTGATTCAAGAAAATCAAATTGTCATTGAAGGAAAGTGATATTTCAGTGTATGCAACCCATCACTTTATTTAAATGTATCTACCTCTTCATTTGATTCTGCATAAACTGAACAAGAATGTGTTTGGCCATATGCAGAAACAAAGGAAATGTAACTACTTGAAAGAGACTGGAAAATGACAAAAGTTAACGGAAAATGACAAAAGTTAAAAAAAAAATAATTTCATGGAAAAATAAGCATGCAATTCAAATGAAAGTCATTTTACTAGCACTTTTACAAAGAAGTTTTAAATATTACTGGAATTACTTTTTTCAGTTGTACTATTTATGGCTGTTAAGGCAATGCACTGCGTCTAAGAGATTTTCCCTTATGACTGATGACTTCATTTAAATAGTCTCAAAATCCCAAATATTTAAGATGTGGAGTGTAGCACTCAAATTTTTATAAGATCTTTGTGCAGGTAATGTTAGCTATTCTACCAGATATTACATTCTCTTATAATAAAAGAACATCTTCCTTATTGTGTTACTAGTATTTCAATTCCTATGAATTTTACTTTCATTTGCATAGTGAACCTTTTGGTATAATAAATTATATTGGTGGGGTGGCTGACTGCATAATTGTAAACATGTCTGTAAATTGTGTAAGCAAATAAACAAGTATGAAGAAAGTGACTAGATTAAAACAATGAAAAGAAAGGAAAATACTTAGAGAAAGTCAAATATTAATTTATTCTGAATGTCTTATTAGTGATCCAATGTAAAAAAACAAAACAAAACAAAACAAAAACACAAAAACAAAATAAAACAAACAAACAAACAAACAAAAATGAAACAAAACCCCAACCAAAATGAAGCACAATCAACAAACCAACCAAAATCCAAATAAACCGTATTTCAGTATTTGAATAGCTTGACTTTTAGAGTAAATAAGGCACTTCTTTTTAATTCAGTGAAATTTTTGTCTGATTAATATTTTGGAAGCCCCAAACCCCCCGGATTGAGTTTTATACTTTTATAGACCTTTTTTCTCTTCCCCCCCCACCCCCCCACCGTACTCCAGAGCCTTAATCAAGTAAATAATAAAGATACAGGGATCTAAATGTAAATATGCAAGTTTGAAAATAATGACATATTTTCTTTATTTATTTTCTGTGGGTTTTGACTTTATTAAATGATTTATGTGCTTAATTCTTTGAATATTTGTTAAATTTATGGAGCTTTAGAAATCCACTCCATGGCTATAGCATTACTTGTTCTATGGGATAGATTTCATTAGGTATCTGCTTGGGTAGAAAAAGAAAAACACAATTTACTTTTATAGCTGGGCAGAATTGTAATGGTGAAGGTAATATTGATCAGTCCTAAAATATTGTTATTGCATTGAAATTACATCTGAAGCGACCTTAACCCATCAAATCTTGCCATATAAAACATACTGATTTGATGCACTTGTCAGGATTTTACCTTCTAATATAAAAGATGTAATTCTGCAATATACTTTGTTTTCTATAACTTTCTGTACATTCTGCTATAGGCACATCAGGAAATTGCAACTCGACTAAAAGTTCTCTTTCTCACTTCTTTATCTCTGTTGGTCACTAGTCTATCTATAGATTGACTTTTTTTGTGTCTCCAGCTCTAGGTCAAATGTGGTTGGTTTATAGGGGCAAAAAAGAAGGAAGATTTTTTCTCTTGTCAATTATTTCAGGAACTCTAAAGGACCACAGCTTCTTAAATTGTTTAGAGTATGTCTCTACACATCTATAAATGTATAGAGACCTAGCCATCTGCTTGAGAGATTATAATTTTAGGAGCTGATAATCTAATAGACCACAACTGCAAATACCCATCTATCAGTCTATGAGCATACTGAACTGAATATAGAAAGGTGCTCAATTGTAGGTTTTAAATACATTTTACCTTTTCTTCTTACACAAAAGGTTTATAACAGTCATCTTCTCATGGAAGCAGAGAAAACCACCTTTATGAAAAATATGTTCACATTCTAGATTAAGTAATGATATGTGAAAAGTAAAAGAATTAAATATGAGATTTTTAGTGATTAAAAATGTTGATTTCTTGCAAAAATTGTTCTTAGTTCTTTCAAAATAATACAGAAATAAAAGATATTTGGAATTTCAAAATTATCTTACCCAATGTCTAGAAATAATCTATATTTTCTTTGAAGGATAACAATTTCTGCCGACATATCAATTTTTTATGTTTAATTAAAAAAAAAAAAAAGAGCTAAAATTGTCTATTTTTGCTTTAATTAAGATATTTATTTGAAGTTTCTCAATTTTTATCAGAATTAGATTTCTCTTTTTATTGATAGGTATATATATTCATATACAAATAAAAATATTTAAAGACATCAAGGTAAAATTAAAACATTTGAGTGAAGTGATTAAGACTCTTTGGACCAAATCCAATTAATATTTCAATGGGAAGCTCAGAAAATATAGGGAGCAAATTATTTGCTATATCTTGGCAATGGTAACTGAAGATTCTATAAACATTAAAAAGCAAGCAGAGAAAGAATGACAAAAAACCCCACTTCTTCAGAACACTTTAACGTAATGTGTGTAGTAGTAGATTGAACATGGATCAGGAGCCATGATTAATTAATTCCTTTGGGAATATTCCCATTTAGGCTCTCTGATGGGAGGGAATTTTTTTTTGTAGGATTTCACATTCCTAGGTGTATGAGTTTATAGTGCAGAAGCTATTAGATAAATTTGTACCTGCTTACTGAAATGTACTTGTAAGGTATCAATTTATTCAATGGGAATTAAATTATTTCCTCTGTGTTGCATGACAGTCTGGTTTGGTTGTGCAGAAAATATCCTAAACAATGCAAGTCTGAACAATTTTTATTTTTCTATTCAATCATTGCCTGCAGAACAGCTGAAAGGTTATCTTCCACTGAGGAAGTGTGTTTGGCACCAGTGCACATCTTCTGCAAAGCTATTGCTTTTCAGATTACCTTGGAAGGAGAAACAGAGAATGTGGGAATTGAGTTTGCAGTAAAGCAACGTCAATAGTTTTGGTAGTGGCATAAGTGTAAGGGTCCTGTTAGACAAGTCAGCTAAATAAGAGGTCATAAATTAAACCCTGTTTCTTAATCAAGCAGCTTTATACCACATCTCTTAGGCCAGAGCATTTTTAATTTTTTTTTTTTATTATTATTTTTTTTTAAATAAACCACTTTGTATGTTCCAAAACAGGGCCAGAGAGAAAGCTAATAAATAACTAGGATGAAAAATTAGGACTTTGTCTGTCAATCTTTTTCCTTGTTTTTTTTTTTTTTTTATCTACTGTTTTAGAAATACTCCTGGAGTTTTAAAGGTGTATATTTGCACCAGAACCATACAGATGGTGCTTATATTTGTTACCAAACACAAAACCACAAAATCCCCCCCACCGCCAAACACACAAACAAACAAAACAGTAAAGAAAGCGCACACTGGAACAAGATTCTTTATTTGTCATCGTAGCCCACAGTTGGGAATGATTTTCCTGGACTCCTAGAGAAAGGTATGAGGCACCTAGGGATGAGTGTGGAACACATGATGCATGCAAAACTGACAAGGTCTATAAGATAAAGATTATATTTTTTTTTTAAATTATGTCATTAAATAGCCCTCTCTTCTTAGTAATATCTTGATAACTAATAATATTCTCTGTTTATTTTTTGCTTTTTTTTCTTTTTTAAACATTTGTTGTATTATATGCCTGTGAGCATATGCACACACAAGTAGAGGCCCACCTAGTAGCAACATAAAGGTACACAGTAGTTAAGGGATGTTTTCTTGAAGAAAACTGAGCAAGAAAAGGCTCATCAAAAATCAGATGGCATAAATGAAGGCAAATATTCTTTACAGTTTTAACATCACTTGACAAATTACAAACATTATTGAGAGAATCAGTGGGAAACATCAGATAATACTGAATGTTTTCATTACCATCATAATAAAATAAAAATAAATAAATAAATAAATATCTGTACAGATAAATTGACAGAAGATGGACTGATAAATAGATGACCCTATATCAAAGAGCATATTATTTATATTGAGTCTAATTTATGGAAAAAAACTAGACTGAGACAGTTCTGAAACCATATTAAGATGAAAAGAATGTGAAGTGGAAGTCTACCACTCATGTTAAATGTGATTTTGCATACAACATGCAAGTTCTTATGTTTTATAGAGAATTTATAAAATCTAACAGTTTATAAAGAATTACTAATGAGGTAAAAGAGTGGATTAAAAAAAAAAAAAAAAGAAAGAAAACAATAGAGAAACAGGTTCCTAGCGTAATGTTATCAAGGAACAAGAGAGAGAACAACTCCCAAAATGACACTTGGCCACAGTGGCATGGAAGGATTTATCAACACTAGCCAAATTTTAATTTAGCTTATTTTCACTAGATGCACTATAATTTAAGCTAACATATTCTGTGTTTGTGCATACAGAAGTCACAATATAACTGTTAGAGTATGTTTTTCTAATAGTTCTCTAAAATGGTATTGATAAATTAGGACATCTATTCAACTTCACTGTTGAGATCACTTTTAGGTTCAGCTGTGGAGTGGATGAAAATATTTCCTTAATCAGCTGACCTGATTGGCACGTGGCAGGATTCTTTGATGTGCAACAGTTATATAACCTTTTTTGAATTGAAGTCTTCTGTTCAAGTAATAATTTATTATTTTTTACCTAATAGATTTATATTTTAAATGAGTCATCATTAAGAGTTTAGGAGGTTGCAATTTTACATTAGCTATTGTCAGCTAATGATTGTTTTTTAATTAATATTGATCCTATCTTCTCCTTAATCCTGAATTATATCCATATAATTACAGTCATCGCTAATTTAGTGTTGTCTAAATAGTGTTTTGTTGTCTCCATTTTAAACGTTCTGGTCTAGTCCCACTTAAATTAACTTTTTGACAATGATGACTTTAAGTAGTTTAATTCTAACTGATCTGCACAAAAGTATCACAAACAATAACAGAAAGTAATGAATGATGAACAGAACCAGCTTGTTTCTTAAAATCTAGACTTTTCATTAATCCTTTGAAAACTCTTTGAGGTTTGTGTTGGGTGCTGGAATTCATACAATCTTTTTCCTCCCTGTGTCACTAACACAACATATACATTATATTAATATTTGTTAAGAGAACTTTAGATAAATAGTCTTTTGTTTCTTCAAATTAAATTGAGAATTACAGATACTATTAACAAGGAGATAATTTTTCAACAATTTAGGAAGATGCATTGCCTCCTAGACTTCTTCCTCTCTGCCGTATTGTATTTCCAGCAGACATCTGGTAAGTTGAAGTCCTCTATAAGAACAAGTGCTAGTGATCATGAGACTGCTTATAGGTTATGCCTTTATCCCTAAATTTTGTAGAAAATTGCCACCAAAATGACATAAAAAAGGAGGAAACAAATGCACGAGTTTCCTTCTAACTTTAAAGGTTTGTGTAGATCCAGCATCAAGCAGATACTTATTCTTGACAATTGTCTACTCTGTGAGATGGAAATTTAAAGTGTTGTTGTAAAAGAGAGAAAAAAAAAATAAAAAAAACCCCACAGTAAATATATCGACATCACTGCATCTGTGATGCAGAATCCACTTTAAAAGGTGTGTATTGGGTTAGCATGATAAAGTTTTGGTGATGTGAAAGAGTGGCATCTCTGAGAAGCTCTTATTGAACAGTAGTGTGGGAGCAACTCACATTGAAAAAGTTAATGGACGACTGTTTCCTGTAGGATTGAACCCACACTGGAGCCAGGGAAGTAGTCCTCCCACTGTGCAGGAAGCAACAGCAGAGCAGCAGAGACAATATATGATGAACTGACCACAGTTCCCATTTCCCATCTGCCTGCTCTGCTGAGGAGGTAGACAACTGAGGAAAAACTAAAGGCCAAGAAGGGAGCTGTGATGGTAAGGTGTTTTAAAAATTTGGTTTTATTTTTTATTGTAGTACTATGATTTGATTACTAACAAATTCAATTAATTTTTCAATGTTGAGTTTGTCATCCCCATGATGATAATTGATGAGTGACCTCTTGCTGTCCTTATCTTGACCCATTAGCCTTTTGTTATGTTTTCTCTCCTCTGTCTAATTGAGGAGGGCAGGGGATGATAGAGCAGTTTTGCTGAGCACCTGACATCACCCAGGGTTAAAAGACTACAGGATGTATGCGTTCTAGACACCTACAGGACACTGAGTATATGCATACCACAGAAATTGTCCAATGTGTTAATTTTTAATGAGCATTTGCATACTTACAGCAATAGAATTAAAATTCCCTGAAACAATTTGTTTTGTTATATGAATTATAGAAGCTATATTAAGAAATGAAGAAACAGGTATCAGTAATTGCAAGGTATGATATGTGCTTTTTCAAGATTAAATTCAAATCAGAATCAGTGAATGAGCTAGTTTTTTTCCTTAGGCTCCCATAATATTTCAAATACCAATATAATTTTGCAAACATTTAAGTGGGAAGTGCAATAGTCTTAATAGCAGGGCTTCAGTTTTATATTCAGTTTTATAGTCTCTTCTTTAATTTTCTATGATGAAAGTAACCTCTGTAAAGAGATAATCACTTTCCACTTTCTTCCACTTTCAGCCCTTGAATTGAATTTCTTTTTCTTTTTTTTTTCTTTTTTTTTTTTTTTCCCCCCATATATGATGTCTGGTATAATATCCGTTTAAGAGTATCTTCTGATCATGTTCCAAGAATTAATAAAGCAGCAAGTTGTAGTTATAAGATAGTGAGGAAATTGGATAAAAATGGATGACCATTTTAATAATACAGGTTCAGATTCTTCTTCCTAATTCACAATAGAATCCAACTTGGTGTTCTTTCCCTGGAAACTTCCACTGAGCTGAACATATGACAAAATCTAAATTAAATTGTTAAAAGTTATGGTATTTTATAAGCTCTCAGATATTTGGGAATTTGTGATGCCTATGACAAGACAAAAATTGCCAGAAACTGTTCAGGAGTGTTTCATCAAGTAATTAAAATATTTTTTTTTTAAAATTCTGACTTAATTTGCTTATATCTCTGTTCATATATACACGTAACTATGCCAAAGTCAAGATGATTACTGAATACCTTCTGGTTTTAAATACTAAATTAGTGATTCAAAATTGGATAACTTTACATAAGACAGAGAAATTATGTTAAGGAGTTGTCAATTCCCAGTGAAATTCAGAACTCTTTTAACTCCAAGGAGGAAGTGGCTGCTGACAGGACCTTTTTCATGTCAAATGCATGAACATGCACGCACACAGAGGACAGTAATTTGGCTCAACACAGAGCATTGGTTTATCAACACCCACATGAACACCAGTTGCTCTCAAATAAACATGAACATAGGTAGCACAGGGCTGTTCTTTCCAGCTGATTAGGACTAAGGTTCACTGGCGGATGTAGATGTCACCTCCAACTAATCTACTTAGAATTACAAGCTAACCACAGACACAGATCCATGAAATATTAAGATGACATTATGCAAGTCTGCTTAATGCCCATGCCCAGATCAATTCTAAAGTCATTGGATCAAGGGCTGTTTTTTTCCAGATGTGGGTCTCCTGCTGATTGGTTGGTCATTTATTAAGAAATTACACATACACACAGAGGCTGGGTCTAAATAGTCAGTATCTCCAGTTGCCAGCATCTAAACCTCTCTTCACACACACACATAAAGACTGAGATCACACAAAACCCCAGTTTGCAATATGATTTAATAAGAAGATAGGACAGATTGTGGTGGTTAGGGGAAGTGTCCAAGCAAATGTGCCTGCATACAGTTGACCAGTCATTTTTACTCTCTTTTCTTACTGTTTTTGCATGCTTATTCTTTGCCCATATACCTTGATAACACACCAGTGTTTTGGCTCTGTAATTTCAGTCCCTTTCTCACTGTTATTTGTCATGTTCAAAATTCTCTTATGTCAAGGTCAAGGGTTTCTCATGTTTATTCTTTAGCTAAATCTCAAGCCAGAGTCTAGTCGTTTGCCTTCACATCCGCACAATTAGTACATAAAACTAATATACTTTTTTAAAGAGATAAGCATCAATAAGTGACCCTGGAAAACACTGATGTGTTTTGCTAACTATTTTTTTTTTTTCTGTTCTACTTCATATAGTAAGTGTGTTAATACTGCAAGCTATAACCTTACAAAAGAATATGTCAGACATTTAGAGAAGAATTGAAGTTTCCCCTTCCATTTGGTTAATGACAAATCACCAGCAGCAAACCATTGTCTCCAAGTAACTGACTTTAAATTCCAAATGTCTCTGGTAACTTTGGCTTCTTTATTGATAGGCACCTGAAAAATCCTGAATGTTTCACAAGGACAGATTTTTTAAAATGTTTAGAAGTTTCCTGATATATTTGTGCAATATGTTCTGTACTTGAATTTTTTCCTTGCTAAATTCATATTCCTAAGAAGTAGATTGCAATTAAAATATAATTATATTGCAATTTCAGACAGGTTACATGGTGATTTCAGGAATAATTAATCAGTAATTAATATATTTTTCCTGGTCTGCAATTTATTAATATATTATATAATATTAAGAAACAATTATGCTAACCTTTCTTAGATGAAGAGACAATGCACTGTTAATAGTACCTTCAAGTGCACACATTTATTATTGTACCATTATATTAAATACAAGTTAACCAAAAATCCCACAGTGGCATGATAAACCACAAATGAAAAGCCACAGTTATAGTGGGATATTTTTTTTTCCTATTGTGCTCTTGTTTCCTGAAAATTAATTAATTTTAAATAATCATTAACAAAGAATAGGGTTTTTTTGTTGGTGACATTTTTTTTTTCGGTTTGGTGTTTTTTGACAGTGTTATTGGAGCTTTTCTATTATTTGAAGTGTTCCTCTTAAATATAAATACTTACAAGCAAAAGAAAAAAACAAAAGAACAAGAGAACATTATAAGAGTCTCTCTCTTTTCCTGTATGCAGCCTGTGCATGAAGCTCATTTTTTCATTTCAGTACATTAATGAGATGCTTTCATAAGCAAGAGTTTATCAATGACAGCTGTTATGCACTCCCGTAGAAAGTTGCCTGTGGAAATATATTTTAACTAGGAGGAGGAGGATGTTCAAGAAAAAAGGACCAATGTAAAAAAAAAAAAAAAAATAAAAATATAAGAACATAAATAAAGTATTTTGATATTTGTTAAGATGCGATTATTGAAAAATGTCTCTTCCAAAATTAAGGTGCAAACAAGACCAAATGCCTAAGTCACTAATATGGATTTTATTTAACAATAAATGTGAGGTAGAGAGAGATAGAAAGAAATAGGAAAGGGTGGGGGGAGGGGGAGGAGGAGAGAGAGTGAAAGAGTGACAGATGAAATCAAAAGATATCACCACTCATTTCTAATGCTAAATTGTCCCATGGTTAGTCTTTCTCTTCTTTTAAATTGGTGGGTTTCTTGTCTTGAGTTGGTGGGTACTGGACCCAGTGAGAGCTGATTTTCAGCACGGCTGTTGAGTTGGCTTTCCTTGAGGACACATTATTCTCCCCCAGCCTCATTTACCTTCCCTTTGGACCTGAGATAACACCTGGACAATAGTACCACCTTTATCTCATCTCATGTTCCCGTCAGGTAGCCTAACTCACAGTCCAAGGTTTCAGGAACCTATGGAGGTGTATTCGAGTCAGGGGGGTGATTCAGTAATCACCGATGAACAGTTGCTTCTTTACACAGTTTGCCCACAGTTTGTGGGCAAAGTTTTTTCTGCAATCTTAACAGTTTGAGGCAATTGTGGCTTTTTAGTCTATTACAGTGTTTTGTATCAAGTATTTGAATCACAAACTGCATCATACTCAGATCATTAGTTTGAAAAAAATGATCATTGAACTATAAATCAATGTTACTTTTGAAATGACATCTTTCTCAGATTAAGTTCCTTCTTATTAACTGAGGCTTTATGGTGTCTTAGTGAAATTAATACAAACTACTTTTTGAGAATCATAAACATGTAACTGATTGCCAGAGATTCAAAACAAACCAGAGTTCATTTGTAACACTATTCCCTTAGATATCTCAAGCAGGGGTTAAAAAAAAAAAAAAAAAAAAAAAAAAATTATTCCCAAAGACAAGAAAATCATTACTACATTTTGGCAGCCTAACAGAAATATGATGTGAGAGTTTAGCATCTTATAGTGAACATAATGAACTGTGTTTTGTTCATGTGGCAAGGTTTGGCAGTGGGGGTGAGTTTCAGGGGTGCCTTCTTTTAGAGGACAACAGGAGCTGTCTCCATGTCAGACAGAAACAATTCCAACTGGCTCTAAGAGGGACCTACTCCTGGCCAAAGCAGAGACAATCAATTATATTGGAACTTCTTCTGTGATATTCATGTGGTAATACATGTATAGTATATGCGATGCAATTATTTTCTCCAATATGATGTGTTAAGTTGATTTTAATTGTAAGCTCCCTGAGACAGTCATATTGTTAATATAGACTCTGCCTACACTCTTCAGATATATTATCAGACTAATGACATTAATTACTTTAAGGATGTAATAACTCATTATTTAGACTTATGGATTTATAGACAATTAACACATGTAATGCTTTAAACTTTCCAATAGTGTTCTAAAAATATTAATACTTGTCTATTGCTTTACATATGTTCACAGTCATAATTGTCTTCTGTGGTGACTCAGAAGTAAATTTAAAATTATTGACAATACATCTTGAATTATTCCTGTGTCAAAAAAATATTCTTATTAAGGAAAACAAACTTTAAATTTGGTTTTCTTACAAAAATATACAGTTATTTTAGGCTGTAATTTAGAATAAAAAATAAAGTTATTTTATTAACTAAATATGCATTTAGAGCTTTCTGGATTTTGAGTAAAACATGTTGAGTAATAAAGATGTAATTAGCTGTAAACAGTTAAAAATTTTCATATGAAACTAGTTTTTGTAACTGAATGCATGATAAACAAGTTTTCAGACAGTGAGATATATGGCAATCATGAGGTGATTACATTTACTAAAATGAATAAAATTATTAATACTTCAAATAAGATTATAGAGTTAAATGGTTCATGTAAGGAAAAAAATAATTATCTAAATTGATATTTAATAAACTGAGTAAAAATAATTCCAAACATAGAATTGAAAATAATATTTAATTTGGTTCTGTCTTTATAGGAGGGGGGTTTTTGACACTTTTGATAAGAGACTTATGAGAAGTCTCTCATAAGAAGCTTCTAAGTGTGCTCAACTTCAATATGCCTGCATTTCATATACTATATTTACTTAATATGCATCACTTAGTTTACAGTACTTTTTCCTTCTGGCTGATAACATGAACTTCTAGGCTATTTAGTCAATCTGTTATTGGATAATCTTCCCAAGGTTAATCCTGAGAAAGACTGGGTTATTCTTTTTCCTGCCATTACAGAAGCACTGGGGCATGAGGCATGATTCTCTGGCCAGTCTCAGGAATTCTGCTATGGATCTTTGTTCTTTATTACACTCTTTTTTCAAACATGAGGTGAGTTACAGCTAGTTGCAAAAATCAGTTTAGCTTTGCTGAATACAAAAGGGTACACAAACGCAACGCAGGGCTATCTCATTATGCATTTCAAACTGGAAGTAATTACTTTGATCAACAAATCCCCAAAGCTCTCTGTCTGAATTTGGCCTTCACTTAATGTGTCACAACAGCATACAGAAAATTACATATGGTGTTTATAAGTTAATTCTGAAATCTGTATGAGAAGTCTGCATTTTACTGCACCGTTTTGTCATCTGTAATGTTTAATCTTAATTATGTACTTCAGATGTATAACAGCTTGCTTCAAAGATTCCTTGGGCATGTGTCTGAACAGAAGTTTGACAAATTTTACTGAAAAAACACTTGATAAAACTGTGATATAATAATAAAAATAATGTTCTGAATTTACATTCTGCTTTGCATTTCAGTAGCACCGCTTAGACATTACTTAATTAACTTTTCTAACATAGCTTTCGGACAAACATTAGTGTTCTCTTATTACACAACATATCCAAGACTACAGACCAGTTTATCACAAATGCATATACAGAAGGCTTTATCTTACAGTTTTTGGCTTTTCTTTTCTTTTTAAGAAAAAAAAAAAAAAAAGGATAGCATCAAATCCTGCCCTCACTTGCATTCACACTTAACACATTTTCCTGAATAAGAATTGCTTTGAAATTACATTTAAGTTCCCTACCTACCTCTTAAAAATTTTGAATTTCCCTATGAATTTCTGGGTATTTAATGAGGATAAAAAAGGTTAAGTTCACCATATGTGCAAATGGACTTTCATAAATGAAGGCAAACTGAAAGAGGGTAGGTTCAGATTAGACATGAGGAAGAAATTCTGTTATTATTCTAAGAGTGGTGAGACACTGGCACAGGTTGCCCAGAAAGGTTGTGGATGGTCCATCCCTGGAAGTGTTCAACACCAGACTGGATGGGGCTGTGAGCAACCTGGTCTAGTGGAAGGTATCCCTGCCCATGGTCAACACATTGAACTAGATGATCTTTAAACATCCCTTTCAATCCAAACCATTTTGTGATTCTTTGAGTCTACTTCTATCTAAGAAATATTTTATTTCTACAATATCATACTGATTTCCTTCATTGTCAGGATTTAATCCCAATTGACAAGTAAGTACCAAAAAAACACTCAGTCCCGGTAAGGAGGAGAATTGTAAAGAAAAGGTAAACATCATGGGCTGAGATAAGAACAGTTTAATTAATGAACAAAAATATTATAATATTTATAATACTTATGTAATTATTAATAAAATACTAGCAATACTAAATATCCTATAAATATTAATAGTCATGATAAAGAGAGGTGATGAGATTAACATAACCCAATAGAAACTAGTGATGCACAATATAATTGCCCACCACCCACTGACCAATACCCAGCCCATTCCCCAACAGCAATGGATCTTCTCCTGGATAATTCCCACAGTTTCCATACTGGGGATGATATTCTATGGTGTGGAATATCCCTTTGGCTAGTTAGAGTCATCTGTCCTGGCCATGCTTCCTCCCAGCTTTTTGTGGAGCTGCTCACTACCAGAGACAATGAAAAATTCTTGACTGAGGGTAAGCATTACTTAGCAAAAAACAAAACATCAATGTGTTACCAACATTTTTCTCATAATAAAACCAAAAAGCAGCATTGTACTAAGCTACTAAGAAGAAAATAAACCCTGTTCCAGAAGAAACCAGGACATTAATAAAGTGAATTTCTCCCTCCTTGCATGATCTACTACATAAAACGTAACAGAATTGGTATATTACTACATAAATATTTATAGAAATAGGGGTATGTAAGTAAGCTTTTTGCCTTGGGCAGTCCCTGTGGCAGACAGCACTAGTATCCAATTTGAGTGAACATGATATTAATATACGCGGTCTATCTGTGGTGGCTCCAGGCATTCACAATAACACTCATCAAGATTTAGTAGCATCTGTTTCCTGTTATTAGGATATGCATTATGAGACACTAATTTGGTTAGTCAGTTCTTAATTAGAACTACTTGAATTTCTGAAACTTACAACTTGATTGTTGAAGGGACATTTTATTATCTCTTTTATCCAACAAAACCCAAAAATTATATAAATAATTTTTAAAGTTTTTCTCCTATCTAGTGCAAGCATATTATCAGTGTAAGGGCTGAGAGGATGATCTTCACCCACAGATGCAATACCATAAAACAAGAGAATAATTCACATGTTGGTGTTCACATACCTTTTGTCAACTCTGCATATCTGATACTTGAAAAGATGTGAAAGCCATACTTTTCTCCTTTGATAATGATTTAGCCTGCCTTTTAAGCTTATCTTTGTGTCTTATTGTTCATTTCCCCAAGTGTCTTGATAATTTAAAGAGAAACTTGAGATAGAGGCCTGTAAACTAAGATTCCTCTCTTGCAAAAAATAGAATGCCTTCTCTAAAGTTTTTGCAAGGTTATTGGTGAAGTTTCCTTTCTCGAGGACTAGAAATAAATCCCAAATGTGATTTGACTTCATGACCAGTTTTCAACTGTTTGTTCTTTAGCTAGAATTGGCTTTGTTTAATTGTTTACTTAACAAGCTCTTTTCCCCCTACTTTTTACTCCCCTGATTTCTTTACAGATACAGATAGTATTTGCCGTGATCCTAAAGCAGGAAAAGAAGACAGCACACTCCAGAGTGAAGGTGTAAAGGAATGGCATTTATTGAGGGAGGAAACGGGTTTTTATAGGGATCTGAGGGAAGGTTCTGGTAGTAGGGCGGAGAATAACCATATCAGGAGTAAAGGGGTTGGAGGGTGGCCAAACAAGGGAAAATAGGGGAGGGGAATAACCATATATAGGCGATAGGGGAATGGTGCACTGCACCATGAGGTAACTAATGAGAAACTGGGGTACAATCAACCAATAGGAAACAAGAACACATTTGAACATTTGGAAAAATCCTTTCCATCTATTCTAATACATTGATAACTAATAACCTATCAAACTATTCATGGGTTGTCGCCCCCATGAGCCCCCAAGACACAGACCCACTCCAGCACAGAGCTTCACACAATCACATATGTGTAGAGCTGGCAGGACTCTACTGGCCCCTCTGATAGCCTGTTCCTCCCTATGATCTTGCCCTTCAGAACTTTACTGTTTGAGGACAGGCTTGGCCCATTTCTTTAAAATCTGATTTCAGTTGCATTTGAGAAACCATAGGACATCACTCATTCACAAAAAACTGGTAGAAGTGATATGGGACTCCTGGGATACCTGTGCTCTTTAAAAGTGATAGCTGTCAGGGAGGCAGGATACCTTTTACATTTTCAGGTTAGCTTTTAAGTGGTTCATATAATCAAAGTAATACTATTATTTTCATCTCTGTTACATGAAGAACACTTCTAATAGACAACAACAAAAACAAAAAAACAACTGGTGATTTTTTAATACATTTTTTTTTGTAGCTGCTAAAAATAGGTTTCTCTGAAGAATTACGCATGTAGACAAGTGTAGTGAATCAGCAGTGCATTAAAGTAGGGCAATGAAGCACAAGGATTGCTTTCTTCAAATAAGCTTCCAAATGTAATTTAGGTTTTGTTAGCTAGTAAATAGGTTCCGGCAGAACTGATACAGCTGAACCAATATCTAACATCAGTTCACTGAAGTGTGGCTGTCCTCCAGAGTTCCAAATGTCAACATAGCAAAGCATTTTATAAGCAGAATGAAATGAACAAAATTCATCTGTATTCTGGACAGTTATATCAGACACCACAATGTTGCCTACTTGAATCCTTGATAAAGGTGTTCCCTTCACATCTGCACATCCTTGACCTTTGCCAAGTTAAGAAGCCTGAGACCTATTTCAATTTGCACACACTGATTTTGTAACTGTTAATTAACAGCACAGTTTCTGAGTAATTCGAATCGTTCTTTTCTTAACTTACTTTCTGTTTCCTAGTGGCTGTACTGCTACATAGTTTACAGAACACAGGAATTTAAAAGGATGTTGAACAAAAAAAGCTAAAAGGTAAAAAAATATGTTTAATGAATGTAATAGCAAAATTAACTAAATTTTTTGCTCAACTATTTTGTTTTTTTTTTATCAACAGAATTTTAATATTTCACTTCCTGGAAAGGACAGAGTCCATCAGTTTTTCTTAAAGAGAAGGCATGAAAACCCTTGAATTACAATTAAGAAAATAATTAATTTTAAAACTCTGAAGACAAACAAGGTGCCCGTAACAAAGAAATCCTTTTTCAATATAGGGACAGACTAAGTCAAACTGCCCATGTTAGATCTTATTTAAATGATAAATAAAACAAACAAACAAACAAAAAAAAAATCAGGTACTGGATCCTGGCCATAATAAAGTTAGTGTTCAATTTCTAGCATAGTAAAATACAGGTCTTTCCATGGGATGAAAGAAAAAGGAACTGAAAAGAAAATATTTTTTCTTTTAAAAAAAGAAAAAAAAAAGTTGAACTGTGAGTAAAAGGAGCATTTGCAGAGAGGGGAAGTTTTATGGGGTTTTTCCCTGTAGAGTAGTAACTAAGTTGTTTTTTTTCCCCTGTAGAATAGTAACTAAGTCAAGTAATGCAGGCATTTTAATTCCTATAATAGGCATTTTTTTTATAAAGAAAAGGGTCAAAGAACTTAATATGTTTTATTTAAACCAATTAACAGATTACGAGTCATTTTGGGGAAAACAAACACCCACAAACACATCAAGGAAAAAAAAAACACACAAAAAACCACACACACACACACACACAAAAACCAACCAAACAAATAAAAAAAAGCTAAAAAAAAAAACAAAAAACACACCAAACACCACAAAATCCACAAAGAAACTGACCAAACAACCAAACAGTCTGCTCCCACAATTCTTGTACAAGGAATCTCATCCCACTTCTTTACTTCTCCCACTTATTACAAGGACACACATATCTCTTCAAACCCTTGATGCCTATTTTCACCCTTTTACTGTCATGTCACATCTCAACATTATTATATTTTCTGTGTTCTTCATCAATTACCAGATTTCCAGCTCCTGAACTACAAATTCCACAGAATGTTGCCTTGGGTTACATATTGTGCAAGTCATAGATAAAGCATTTGTTCTGCTTTTTAAGAAAAGTTTGATGTCAACTTTAATTTCTGAGCATGCAGACCTGTTTTCATTTATAACTCGTTCCACAGAAGTCTTCTAGACTCTCACTACTGTAAGTCTTCTTTGTTAATCTTTTCAAACAATGAAATAAAACTTTTTTTTAAGGTATATATAAATATATATATCCCTCAGATTGTTATGGGAGATAAAATGATTTATTCTATCAGAACATGTTATCTTTGTAACCAAACAGCAAGAATTCCTAGATTTGGTAGCAGAATGCAAGAGGTAAAGGCTCTTGCATCAAGCAAAACTAATCTAGAAGCTGTCCCTATAGTCCCTGAGCAGTTCATACATTATAGCTTAAACATCTGCAAGTTCAGAGAAATAAAAAGTAATAATTAAGAAAAAAATAAACAAAACTACACTAAACAAATCAGACATTATCTGTTTTATAACTGAGCTCAGTTCCATACAATATATTGATTTATCTCTCTGAATGTTTAGTCAGTTGGATTTGTGAGAACTATGACTTAATGCTCAGAAAATTTAACTCCCTGGGGGAAAAAATCTTACTTGGGGTACAGACAAAATTATTTACTTCAACTATATATAATTTTTTTCAGAAATACATACATATATAAATATGCAACAAGAGCACTCGTGTTCATATGTCAAGGTTTTAGTAGTGGACTGGGGGCTGCAGGAGTGGTTGGTGTCATAAGACACCAGGAACTGTCCCTAAATAGGGCATTTCCAGCCAGTTCCAGCTGGCTCCAAGACAGAGTCACCACTAGCCAAAACTGAGACATTGGAAGTTTCTCTATGATAACATACTTGAGAAAGGGTGAAAAAAAACCAAACCAAACCAAACCAAAAACCACACTGTGAAGCAACTGTGGGGAAGGACTGTGAATAGTGCAAGAGAAGAAGCCCTGCAGACACCAAGATCAGAGAAGGAAGAGGAGATATTCCAAGTACAAAAGCAGAGAATCTACTGCTGCAACCCATGGCAAATCATAGAATCATAGAATGATTTGGGTTTCAAGGGATATTAAAGAACATTTAGTTACAGCCCTCCTGCAGAGACACCTTTCATTAGACGAGGTAGCTCAGAGCTCAATCATACCTGACCTTGAATGCTACCAGGAATGGGACATTCACAACTTCTCTAGGCAATCTCTTCCAGTGCTTCACCACTCCCACAGTAAAGAATTTCTTTCTGGTATCTAATCTAAACCTACTCTCTGTCAGTTTGTAGGCATTCCCCCTTGTCCTCTCACTACATGCCCTTGTAAATAGTCTCTTTCCTTAAATAGTCTCTCTCCATCTTTTTTGAAGACCCCCTTCAGGTACTGCAAGGGTATAATTAGGTCACCTTGAATCCTTCTCTTCTCTAGGCTGAACAATCCCAATTCTCTCAGTCTTTCCTTATGAGAGAGGTTCTCCAGCCCTTTGATCATCATTAGTAAGCTCAAGACTCAGTTGTTTATTCATCTAAATAGAGAAGCATGTTAAGAGATACTGATGCGAAATTAGATAAATATGGAGGTTTTAGCCATAACATTCACTTCATTCTCTCTTTTCATTTTACCTTCCTCTCTTCTTACTCCTTCTTTCCTTCCTTCCTCTACACCTTCCATTTCCTCCATTCTTTCCTTCCTATTTCTCTTGATCCTGTGCTCTTTCTCTCTCTTTAACCATCCTGTACTTGAGTCTTTAGTGACACTTCCAGCAGGTTCAGCTTTTGTGTCCCATGGGAGGAAGGCAGTGGATTAAAAGTGGACTTGATTTTGTATAGTGTTACTTGGCTGTGTTCAGGCTCTTCCTGTGCTATCAACTGCCTGGACAAATGCCTGCAACGGGGGCAGCATTTCCTTCACTCTGCTTTTGATTGGTTTGCATGCCTCACTATATGAATTGGAGGAGAGTAGGAAGTGTAGTGAAAATGTTTATTGCCTGGGGAAGGAAAAATAATTGGGACTCGTACTGGCTGGGTGCCTTGGCACATCAACAGCAATGACCATAGTTAAGAGAATGTTTGGCAAGGCTTTTACTGTTAGGCTTTTGAAATACATGAAAAACCCTTCATGGCTGGTGAGCCAGAAAACACTACTAAGCTATGAACATGAAAAAAACCCTCAACAAACAGATATGTCATAAAACGATACTTGAAAGAATTAATTTAGGTGACCGTAATTCAACCTAAGGTATGTTATTACTCTAAAATTAATTTTACATAGAAAAAAAAATCTTATAAAAAATTGAAATGCTTCCACAGTGATAGGTTACATATATGCATTCTTCTTCTATAGATAGCTGTCACCTTACTTATACTTCATTACTGCATTTAAATTTAAAGATATCTAAAATCCTCTACCTAAAATTAGATGAATTTTAATATTTAGTCTAAACTAGCCATCTACAGTACTTCTACAGTCAATAAAGAAAGAACAACATCCTTGGAACACAAATGATTGCACTTGTTTTAGATAGCTAAATACCTTTAGACATTATTCTTTTTTTTTTTTTCCCCTAGATGAGTCTTGATATGTTACCATATCAAAACCATGATTCTGTACCACAGAGTAATAAGAATATAAAAATTAGTATCATCACTACCAGAATACCAATAGAAACAAATTTTACCATGCCTTTCTCTAAGTAATCTTCTTCTATGCTCATGCTGTCCAAAATTCTTTGCTTCAACAGCATGAATGAAATGGAAATAGGCTTTTCTTCCCTGTCTCTAGTGTCATTCTCTCTTCAAAACGTCAAGAAGCAACATTGTCATATATACAGTGTCAGTAGTAGTCTGATGAGGCATATGTAATTTTAGTGAGTGCATATATAGTCAAGTCTTTCAACTCCCGTAATTCAACAGAAACCTTCACTGAAACATCACTGACATCACAACATTTGGTCATATAGAATTCCTTTGTATGGAATTGCTATCATGACTGATATGATATTTTCCATGTGAAGACTGTGAAGAAAGCACTGTGATGGGTTTAAACTATGCCCTTTCAGGTAGCTAAAAATAGTTGCAAAACACCTGTTGTGATCAACAGCACAGAATTTATTAGGATCCAGAGTACTTTTGAATCTTCACCTAGAACATCTAGTAAGAAGTTACTTAAGTTCAGTAGCTAGTAGCTGCTCCAACAGAGTTTAAAAAGCTCTTGATTAAAATGAAGACATCCTAGCAGATAGATTTTTTCGTTCTCACCTACAACCTATGTCATTTGTCACCAAATCCAAAATTAAGGTGAAATTATACTTTTCCAGTACCCTTTGATATATATTTTGAAGTTCTATAAATACCTGCTAGTCATGTTTTAAGGGAACACTAAAATTAGTGCTGAGGAAAGATGACTATGCAAAACAATTATTGCTAGTACAAAGTATGTATTCTGAAAACTCTTTTTTCTAGGTTTTATGAATCTCTTACTAGAATTCTATCCTATCTGAAAAATTCTATATGGTGTTCCCAAAATATACAAATTATATACTTTTTTAATTTATTGTCCTATTTTTACAGGATTTTCTCAGAAGGTAGATTTTTCGTTGTTGTAGTGGTTTTTTTTTTTGTTTGTTTTGGTTTTTGTTTTGTTTTGGTTTGTTTTTTGTGAGTTGTTTGGTTTGGTTTTATTTTCTTGGGTAACATATATTTTTAAAAAGTTCTGTTCATCTCAGGCAACCCAAAAGGTTAAAGAACCAACAAGTTGGCAGAGCCAATTTTGTTCCTTTCAGTAATGCTTCCTGCTTCATCACGTATGTCTGTAACCAGTGTCAATGTGCAGATCACATTTGTGTATGTCACTGAAAGGCTGCAGCAGTCTCAGAAATAAAAGTCTTAAGTACAATACCTAAAAACAGTTAAAGCTGTTAGAAAAAGTCTGAGGAAAAAAAGTTCTGGATTTAAATTCAAATATTTCCTAAGCCTTCTGAGCATGTAGGTGTGCCATATGAAATCCATAGTCTTGTTGACCCAACAACACCCTAATTAGCACATGAAAAGCACAGTTTTCAGTGGATACAGAAAAGCACAGCTTATGAGGAAGGTTTGAAATTATTCAGAATTCATTATATTTTCAGGCTAAGATTGATCCTTGACACTTGCATTGTATAACAGTCTCATAAATAATTTAAATAACTTGTGTCATATCAATTACAATGAAAATTATGTGATGATTTACTGTTTCCTCTTTTTGTTTTTTTGCTTGGAGGGAATGTATTTAATTTAGATTATAATTTGAACATAAAAAGAAATACATTTTAAGAACTTTAAGTTCCTCGCTGAGATTTTTTAAATAATACTTGTCTTATGTACAGTCCTTCCAGTCATGGTGGGAATAATTTTTCTCATATTCAGTGTTTGCATCACCTGTACTGAAATTCATATAATGATTTTTCTAGGGAGCTGGTTAAAAAAGTTTAGCACTTTGTTTGATTTTGACTATTTATTCATGATTTCCAATATAGAATTTAGAATCATATATTCATAGAGTAGATTCTGTTAGAAGGAACCTTTAAAGTTCATCTAATCCAACCCCCCTGCTATAAGTGGGGGCATCTTCAACTAGATTAGGTTGCTCAGAATCCCATCCAACCTAGCCTTGAATGTTTCCAGGGACCTCAAAGCCAGCTATAAACTGCAGAGCCTTTCATTTAGCTGGGTTATCGCTGCAGTCCTGAATCAAGTTCATGCTGTAGCTCAAACGCTGGTGCTGTCCGTTGCCTTTTGGATGAGCAGCACAAAGTGAATGAGTTCTATCCAATCCTTGGCAATAACAGGGCTGCCTGTTCCTTTGCTGACAGTTTCTGGGCACAGAGAATGAGGTTTTTTCTTTCAGTCCTACCAGGGCATAGCAGAGGCCCTACTGCAGAAATTATTGCCTAATCTGCCTCTATTTGGGAAGGAGAGAATTTAGGTCTCTTGGGCTCTGAATTATACCTGCATTTCTTCATAACTTCCTTAGAGATTAACTGGATACTTTTCTAGCTCATGTGCGATTGTCTGCTAGGCATTATTTGCAAGGAACTTGTTGCTATTCAGCTACTAAATTTTCTTTAACAGCTACAGCTAGTATACCTAATGTACAGTTCCCATATCATCCTCGTCTTCTTGCTCTCATGTGATTTGACAGTGAACTACAAAACAGCTCCTGCAGTGACTAACATATGTGACAGATCTGCCTTAATGAAACCACAGAGTTCATAGAATATGTGTTTTAGATTAATAATTGGCAGGGGGCTACCTTATGTTGGTAACATGCTGAATAAGGACACACCTTACCCATTCTGCTCAGGTCAGTGGATAACCCCTTCCCTCTGCTATCAGAGTAGCAAAAGCCAGCATGGTTATTCAAGTCTGTGTAGAAGAATAAATTTGTTCAGTGGGGAACAGAATCCATTCTCTGAGGTCTCCGTTGTTTTCAAGTGGGGAATCCACTGGAGTAAGTGAGGGTTCCACAACAATACTTGTGCCAGAAAGCACATTAACAATAAAAAGTAAGGTTTTGTGGAGGTTTGGGCTGGCTCCCTGCCAAATGGTGATGCCTTAGAGTTTTCATGAGTTTGTAGATTTTTATACTTCTAGGTAGTTTCTCACATATAGAGTAGCTAGCAATATCTAACCCTGTGCTAGCTGTCTTAAGGGTCAGATAATAGCTGGAACACCATGCCTGGGAAACATGTACCAAAGCTAA
>JAWWLT010000001.1:74655125-74682936 GCA_035040995.1 Premnoplex brunnescens | reverse complement strand
TTTTATACTCCTTTATATTCTGTACCCCAAAACCCTGTAAGTAAAAGAACTCTTCTCTACTTTACCCACATAAAGTTTTCTTGGAAAGTTTTTTTCCTCCTCCTTAAGGCAACACCTGCCACACAGATTCCCCCCTCCCAAGAAAGAAGGAAAAAAGTACCAAAAAAGACAATTGTAGTAAATATATATATATATACACATATATTCACATATATTACAGTTATATACAATCAAACACTATGAATCTACAGAACAAATCCCAGAGCAATCCCAAAAGGGAAAAGGGGGAAAGGGAAATGGGACAAAAATGGGTAAAACCAAACAAAACAGATACACACACTTGTAAACTCAGGAAAAAGCCCAATAAGTAACTAATATAATAAAATCTCACCAAACTCCCCTTAGGAGAAAGCAGGTCCTTCCCCTCCGTATGGCTGGGACAGCAGTTTCTCCAATAGGACTCAGCTCAAGAGATAAAAGCTGAGCCAACAGAGACCTGATGTCCTCCAAGCAACACGAAAGGGGGAGAGAGAGAGAAACTCCCCATCTTTATATACCCCAGATTATGTGAATGAAATGGTGTGGAATAATTCCGTAGTTATAACCTGGTTACTAGGGAAGGCCTAGACCAAAACCAAGAAAACTCAACCACCACAGGTTTATACAGTTTAAGGGGTAAGAAAGAAATCTGTGGTAGCTGAGAGGCTAGAGTAATGTAAATGAATGAGATTCTATAGAGAAAGGGTCAAATATCGTTCAGTTAACTTCCTCCACTGTGAAGTGATATTAGTCTAGTTTTTAATAATAAGATTTTATATAAAGGGATGACTTAGATAATTAATAAAAAGGATATTATACCAGATTCTATTCTCGTAAAACTGCTGGAAAGAAAGATCAAAAGGATTCAATTTTGTTTTGCTTACTGGACTTTTTTTTTTTTTTCATTTTCTTATTCAGTTATCTAAACCAATTATTTTTGCTTAATCAAACACTTAAGGCGGAGAGAAACCCATTGCACTGGCAATTTAAATTATTATATTTTAGGTCATGGACTTTGGATAGGTAATGCTTAAGCAGTATTCAACACGCTGTGGTTCTCTCCTCATTAACAATATAAAGAATAAGCATAGTATCAATAATAACAAACTTGCAATGACCAAGAAATAGTAAAAATTACATCTAAGATTCTCTTCTCAAGTACAGCTACTTTAAAGCAGCTAACATATGTCTCCAAGCATCTAAACATAACCTTGAGTACTTGACTCATCTGTAGTGTATTTAAGCGTTTACTGGATGTTCACTCCATCAGAAAGCAAGCTACAACATAAGTACACTTGCTCTTATAAATGACTTCATGTAACTATAGAGCAATAAACCTGAGAATTGAACATATTCATAAGTAAATGGGGTAAAAATAAACAGTTTTCAAATGGTGAAAGTATGTTTCTCTAAGCTATATGGTTTTAAAATAACCTACACTCTGGTTGTGATCTGAGCAAGCATACTAACATTCATTAAAGATAATTGGCTCAGTCTTTATAAGGTTCTATGATGCATGTTTTTTTATCTCTCAATCTTTCCTTTTTGACATGTAAGAGTAAGAGAATGAGTGGAAAGGTACCTTTTCAAAAACTGACTTCCTACTTACTTTTATTATTCCCTTCATATGTTAAGCAGATAATGATTTTTTTTTTTTTTTTTCCTTTGGCGATTGAGGTTGATAATCTCAGAGACAAGGAAGGTCTTTCTATATAAATATGAAACCCTGAATAGTCTCTCTACTTCAAAAATTGTTCATGGGTCCCTGAAGGTGTAAGGAAAGTATTACTTGAGTCAAAACTACACTTCTGTCATTTTTTTAGAAGAATAAGACATTTTCAGAGAGAAATATTTTAACACAAAGAAAACAGAGCACACCAGTTCTGGTGTTGAAATCATGGGTTTGTTCTTCCTAAACCAAAGTGAAATTCCAAGCAGGGAAAATGTCTCCATTTCAGACCAAAAATGTTCATCTTAGATTCTGTTGTTGATAGATTTTTAAAGATCTTGTTGAATGATAGACTATTAGCGAAAAAATAATTGCCTCAACAAAGTAGATTGCCAAGTAGTTATTTGTCTATAAAGTATTAAAGTCTTATTCTGTAACAAAGAGTGTCTTTGTGCAGTACAACTGAAAATTATCCCAAAATCAGTTAAAGCTAGGAGAAGGTTAATATTTGTCCTGAAGACAACTGCAATGCCTTCTTTTCCACATAGCTTTTTATAAAATCTTCATCTAGAATCAATGATAAGAAGAACATGAGACAGAAGAGGGAAGCAAAGAATCTTCACTAAAAGTATAGAACTTCATAATGGGACCACAAGGAACAGAAGAAAGTTCAAGTAAGCATCACAGTTTCCCTAGGAGACAGAAAAAAAATCGTGCTGCTTTGACTTTCTCAGCCAACAAGAAAATACTGCAAAACCCAGTCCCCTTCCCCCCCACACTAAGAACAGTATTTCAAATGTGAATCAGCATTATATGTTTTATTCAGTCATAAACTGACTAGGTGTTAAAAAAAGCCCATAAAACTTTAGTTCAGTTATGACTGCATGCATGTCCTATTGTTGTCTTGAGATATGTACAAAACACATTCTGTGTTAACTGCATGCAAAAAGCTGTCTTACATGACAATTCTTTATCTTCAGGATCAGTTTCTACTCACTGTTTAAAATTACATATGTATAATGTGAGCAACTGCTACAGAAATCTCTAGGATGACCAGGTTTTCTGCAGATTTTCTTGGATGTTAAACAACACAGTTAAGCCTAGAAGCAGTAATTATCAGTTGATCCATGCAATGCAGAAAAGTATGTGGCGACTGTCTAAAGATCCACCTGGAGAGCTCATGTAACAACTAGTCAAACAGTTGTGAAGTCTGCTAGGGATACAACCAATAAACAGCTCTTAAGTCTTTTCATTGTCTCACTAGGCAGAAACTAGATGGGAAGTTTTTGTATGACTCCAGGAATTGATGGCTAAGTGCATTGCCTATAAAAATAGGCACAGCCCTAGCATCCATATATTGTGACTCTAGGACAAACTCAAGTTTCATCCTTATATAATAGTTAAGAGTTTTCACACATGCAACACAATTGTGGTATTTTGCAAATTTTAATAGGTTTTTTAGTTTACTAGATGCTAAATAATAGCTTTTGTAGAACATTTACTTTTTTATTCTGGAAATAAGAAAATAGAGTAAGATCTGGATAGAGATTCTTGAAAGCAAGAAATAGATCCTTTACTGACTTGCACTTTTACACTTCACAGAGAGATTTCACTTGTATTTCTTTTTTGGTGTGTTATAAGGAAATGAGAAAAGTACCAAGTCAGAATAACTATCCTTATATTTTACTTTCCTGTTTATGACAGTTGTCAGTAGCAGAGGCATTAAGAAAACTGTAAGACAGGTTACACAGGAGTTCTTGCTTAGTGTATCTTCTCAGTTTCATGGAATCTCTACTAGCAATTGCAGAGATAAAGTCTACATCTAGATCATTCAAGCAGCTGATACATTCATCAAGTTTTAATTTGTCTAATGTCTTTCTTAATGTTTACCTATATGATATTCTGAGGCAGAGATGTATGCTGTAAAATGGGTGTGGAAGTGGGTGGGAAAGAAGGCTAACTGCTAGAAGTTTTCTAGAAATTCCTGCCTAGAAATTTCATAGTGGCCTGTAAAAATTTCATAGTGGCCTGCAGTAAAAATAAAAGAAATAACAAAAAAGGAAAGTAAAGCAAATTCAAAAACTATTCCCTATTTACCTCCCTTATGATGTCACAGATCCTTCTCATCCACTATACTTCAACCTCAGCTATCACTTTTTCTCACAGAGAGGCAAAAAGTTATATTCAGTCTTTTCTCACATGGAGAACATACAATATTCATGACCATTCCTGAAATCATGATCAGTTGCTGGTAATTTTTTTTTTAATTTTTTTTTTTTAAGTTCTAACAAGTTCTATAGATATTACCAATCAGAACTGAGAGGAGTGACCATGATGTCATGAATTTGTGTAATCGTATAATCAGTTCTGCTTTTTTTTTTTTTTTTCTCATTTTCTTCCAACTGAAGATTACTCTCACATTTTCAAAGAAATATCTGTATCAGTTGAAGATGTTTTTATTGAACACTAAAAGATAATTTAAAATTATTCTTGTTTAGACATTCGTTATGTTTTCACCATGCACATTATTTTGAATTTCCCACATTAAAATTCATAAACTGTGGAATCCTATACAATGTAAAATAACTGAAATCCTATACAATGCAAAACAACTACACACAAAATTCATTCCATTGAGCTTTCAGAATGTATAGCATAAGCATTTGTGCTGCCGTCTTTATTCATAAGAGATGGAGACAAACAGGAATTTTGAGATGAATTTTTCACTTGTCTTCTTTTCCTGCAAGGTAAAATGAATTGTGCAGTAGAAGCACTTATCACTCTCCACTGAACATAATAGCATTCTGGATGACTGTGTCAGATGTAGCCATAGACACTGTAGACAGAGCTAGATGAACTGAACTTCATCTCTCATCCAAGGCCTTTCTAAAACATCTGAGATGGAAAGACTTCATCAGGGATATACCAAGTCTTTGCTTATTACGCCAGTTAATAGGCTATCCATCCACTCTGAAAAATTGCTTAAGTTGTTTTATGACACATGAAGTGTTCTGGAATAAATTTAGCCTTCATTCACAGACAAACCACATTCTTAGGTCTTACTCATGGAATGGTGCTTATATTTTTTTATTTTTTTTTCCCTTTTGCTTGGTTGATTTTTGTTTTTGTTTTTGTTTTAAATTTGTACGCATAATAATTAAGGAGAAACATAAACCAGTGTAAATTTCAGTCATGAAATAGGATTAGAGAATAGCCAGTATTATAAAAAAATAAATACTGCTTTCTGTATGGTTGCAACTGTAAACCAGAAAATAGATGGATTATGAAAATCCCAAGGATAGTGACATTTTGAATTGTACAATGGATATTTCATACCTTCTGAGATCACGGCCCAAAACAACAAGATTTTTTTTTGTGTTATGAAGAAAAATAAATTTGAAATTTAACTTAGGATCATATCTAATCCCAAATTAAGCCCCTGTAAGAAATCTTAACATCTATCTGAAGAACTGACAGCCTTTACAAAATTTCCATTCAGAAAATAGATTACAGATTATGTAAGCAAGGCTTTCTGTAGCAGAAAAGAGTTTATGGTCTCATTAAAGGAAGACAAGCCTGTGAGTATGACAGCTGACACACTCCACAGGGGATTCATCTTTATAACACTTGTTTTCTGCTGGGGTTTGTGGAGTGTATAAGGCGAAATCAAAAGAAAGAAAAAATGGTTTCACAAAATCTTAGCAACTTTATTAAAGCTTTCTGAGGAGAAAATAAGACAGAAAAAAATCTTGGGGGTCAAGATAATAGTGGTTTAAAAAAGCAACAGCAAAGACTGCAACAGAAACCAAAGAAAGCGAGAAGATTTTATTCCCTAATTCTCCTCAACAGGTGATGTCTGACCACTTCCCAGGAAGCAGGGCTGCAGCACATGTAACTGTTGCTCTGGAAAACATCCTAATGATGAATACCTACCCCACTGCTTTTTCTTTGATTTGTTGCTAAGCAGACTCCATATGGTATGGAATATCTAAGAAGATCCCTCCCAAGGTCTTTCCTGTCCCCAACCCACATCGTGAGTGAGCAATTTTGGAGAGAGAGTGCTAATACTCTGCAACACTGCTCGGGAGTAAACAAAACACCGGTGTGTTATCAGCATCTTTCTAGCTACCAATGTAAAGACAGTACTGTGAGGGCTGCTATGGGGAAAATGAACTCCTATGGGGAAAATGAACTAGACCTAACACACCAGGTTAAATGAACCAGTTAAACGAGTGTGCTACTGCATAGGTGAATATAGACACATATTCAAATAAAATAATTCATAAAACTCCTTCCTAGACTTCTTAGATTATTAAAACTTTGATATTTTCTTCATTACTGAAAATCATATCACTAGAGCTCTTACTAGAACAGCTAACTTTGCTGGAATACCTGCTTAAGTATCTATATCTACCCTGAAGTAATTTCAGATCTGCAAATTAGGTACTCACATTTTTAAATCTCCTGGCGGACATTGTGTATTAGGTCTTTTCAAACCAAGTTTAACTGACTCTACCAGCACAGAATTCAATTAGGAACACAGCTGGAACATGAACTGCCAATCATTTAAATAACATCCCCAGTCAAAGAAAGCTTCAGAACATAACTCCTGCAACACATAGTGAATGACTGGCTCACATGTTCATAGGTAGGTTAAAGGAGCTAGCACTGTGTGTTGACCTTGGCTGGTGTTTTCTCACTCCCAACCTTCCCCCAGAAAGTACAAAAAAATATAAAAACCTCAAGATAAAACCATTGAGTTAGTATAACTGAAAAATTATTAGAGAAAGTTAATGAAATTTTCTTGGCCTTGTAGAGAGCGATATTTAACCAAATATGAGAGAAACTATTTATACGGTCACAAGTTTCTTACAGTTCTCAGCAATTCCAGTGATATTTGTAAATCCACTTTTGGTTATTCTTGTAGCTAAAGCTCTTCAGACCTTTGTTATGACTGGTGCTATAATTTTGTTATTACAATTAGTGTTATTGGAGCTAAATATCTAATATATTCACATGCAAAATCTATTTTTCAGAATCAATATATACAATGCAAAATATTCTACTTAGAGATTTCGATTCACAGCTTGAGATGTTTTTCTTTCTAGCCTCGATCAGTTAAGTTAAGTATAGCTATCATTCAGTATCAGGCTACCCTGCTCTTGGCATTATAATACACTCAAAAGTCTTAATCATGCATATAATTAGTAGCACTAGATCAAGAACCCATTGCAGGTTAATCACCTTAAAGTGGCATGATTCCAAATTGGCCTGGATTAAACAGCACTTTTTGGAACTTTTACTTTTTTACAACTTAAAATCAAATTACAGCATGATATATATGATTGAAAGCCATTAATATTGACTATTGCTCTGCTTGTCTCCCAGACTGGCAATGACATACCGTGAGGAAGACGAGTGTGCAATTAAATATTCCACATAATATACATCTAATAAATATACTGTTTTCATTAATCATACTGCATAAAATTTCCAATTCATTCTAACAGTTTTCAAATAAAATGATAAGAATTATTTTGACTTTAAAATAGTAAATTTTAAACTACATGAAGTATTAATTATGTCATCATTATTTATGTCTAATTCCTGGGAAAAATGAACTATGGCAGATTTATGGGGTTTTTTATTCATTTTTATTTCCTCACGGCTTCCATTACAAATTGAGAAATTAGGATATTATTTAAACATTAGGCATTAAGTAGCCATAATGAGTGTGTAAAGTGAAAGACACTTGCTTACTTGAAGGCAGCAAGAACTGTGGGAAATTCAGTAAATTAACTTGTAAGAGAAGGAAGTCTATTTAAAGATTTAAAAGATGGCTTAAATTTTTAACACTGAAATATATTCAATTCATAGTATAAGTGCCTTTGTTGGATTTTGGTGGTCATGGTTTTTTTTGTTTTGTTTTGTTGTTTTTGTTTTGTTTTGTATTGTTTTAAACTTTGAAATACCACATGACTCAAACCCAGAACTTTTCAGACAAGTACCATATGTATTAAAGTATGAGATTGTTGACTTTCAGGTGAATTCTTAATCACAATATACTATTAAGCCATCCACTGATTTTATTTATGATTATTATTTAGATTTTCAAACTGATTCCCCACTCATATTTCCTCGTAATTCGTTTATTTTTAGTTATTTATTGACACCAATTCAGATATATATACAACATGTCTCCATCAATTACTCTTTTGTATTAAATTGAAAACTGAATAATAAATAAGGAAACATGTAAACATATTTCTTCGGAATAGAAGAAAAAAAAAAAGCTTTTTCATGTTTGTTCCCCTTGTACTATATTTTCTTTCTCTAAATCACATTTTTATTAAAATCTTTTATCTTCTTTGGTATAAAATTAGTCAATTCCTTAAATGTACTGGAAGCAAACTATTTTATGTTCATACCTACACAATTTTTTTTGGTTCTAAAATGATATTTTCCTTACATTTCCCCCCCCCCCCCCCGACCCGCCAAGTACTCCTTTGGATAACAGCAGCCCTTGATTTGTAGTTACAGTAATTTACTGCAAATCTCAGGAAATATATTGTTTCTTAATTTACTCAAGTCAGCAAACGCTTTCACTTTTGAATATGACACTAATTAACTAAATACTTGTTATTTACAGAGTTTAGCATTGCATACTATTGCTACTCGGAACTGAAATATTTATATTTTATACAAGTAACTCTTAGGACAGTCAGGCAGGTGCAACAGGTTGCCCAGAAATGTTGTACAACCTCTGTTTTCAAGTCCTGAAAGACCAGAGCAACATGGTCTGATATCCAACTGACTCTAATTTGAGCAGGAGTCAGACTTTCACAGGTCACTTCCAATCTGAGTTATTCTGTGCTTAAATGATTTGAAGCTTAGATGCTCCATTTTCTTATTTGTACAGCAACCTAAGGAAAAAACATCTAAGAATGCAATCAAATAATTTAGGATCTAATGGTGGTGATGAGACAGGGCCAGAAGTTGTGAATTTGTTGTTTGGGATTTTTTGTGTGTTTTTTTTTTTTCCTTTTTCACCCTGGCCTTTCTAAAATAATTGTTTTTCGATAGACTCCTTTTGTTGCTCAACTCATTTTCATTATAGCCTTTCTTCTATACATGTTGCGATGTTTACTTTATACACAAGGCAGAGTTAATTTCATCTAAACTTGGCCTCCTGAAATGACTTCTGAAGTTTAATATTTTACAGTAGCTCAGTATTTAACAGAAAGAAAATGGCAGCTGTAGAGAACGGATAATATAATAATAAAATAGATATCTAAAGTGGTGAAATCTCCTGTCTTCTTTACTGAAGGAGCCCAGATGATTAGCAAGGAACTGATAAAACACCTAGGCAGTCAATGTAAGGATAAAGCAGTAACATCTACTAAAATTGGTTTGGTTAACACTGCTTCTGGGTGGTACTTTCTGCATAATTATGCTCAGGTATTGTCAAAGATTTATGTTGTAGTCAGTTGGCACTGGCTGATGAGGACGTACCATTTATATACCCTGTAAGTAAGTTTACAAACTGAGGATGTTTCCACATTTTAATATTGCTCATTTGGATTTGTCCACAAATTAGTTCGTGTGGGATTTTGATTTATAAGTACATCAGGCATAATGCTTACTAGACAGTTGTCTTGGCCAGTACTCTTGCCTGATTTGAAAGCTATGTCCACATTTTTCAACTAATTCTTTTCAGCACCTTTAAATCTCTCTCTAAAGTTGAAGATTGAAGAATCTGGAATATAAGGAATCCATATATTTTCTAACTATCATTGTTCTACAAACTTTTCCTTCATTTTCCATGCACAGAATAAAATACACATCCTTTTGTGTGTAATACTGGGTAGGAACTGTTACATTATGCAAGCATAAAAAGATAACAGTTAAGTCTTTGGTCAAGATGCACAAATAAGCTATTAATTCATTATGTAAATTAGGTTCACATCTGGAATAGTCATTTTGGTAAATATGAGTTATCATATACAAACTCATAAACAGGAAATATATTTGTTAGAATAGCATTAAGAACTAATTTCCATTGCTGAGTTAGTGAGCACCCATAAATGGGGTGATTTGTTATTGTAGAAGTAGAAAGATTTGCTCCTGACTGGAAGAAATGAGATTACTAATTCTTCAGGGATATATTATTCTCTTGTATTTGCTTTGTTAGGGTGAATTTTCTTGCATCGCTCATATGACTTTCAGGAAAGCTTCTGTTCTACACATAACTCAAATCTAAAAGAATTTTGACTTGATGCCTAGAAAGCAATTTAGGAAGCAATTTAGCTTTTGCAGGGAGTACTAAAGTTATCCCATAGCTTCTGTTCTCAAGAACAGAAAGAAGCCAAGTGGAAGACTGTCACATTTAGTTTTAAAAGAGCACTCTTCAAAGGTCTGCAAGGGGAGAAGTAACCTAGCAGTGAACTGATGGAAAAGGAAGTTAAAGACTTTTCCCTTTTTTCCATGTCTGTAATTTTTTGTAGCTTAAGCTTCATTATTGTGTTGTTGATCAGATGTCACAAAAAGAAATTTCTGTAAGCTGCTAAAGCTCAAGAATGACCATAAAAAAGAGAAATACATCTGATACCTAAGCAGAGGGATTTCAAATAATAATACCACAATAATTTAAAAGATAAATTCTCTAGGCAGGAACAAAGAGATTTTGAAGATGGAGGTTTTGGGATTTTTTTCCTTACTGTGTGACAAAGCAATCTGGTAGCATTTAAAGTTGCTAAATGTCAGGTGTGTTAACCATTGCTAAAAGCAGTTTGATAGCATGGAGAGTTAATCACATAACACAAAGTGTCTAATGGAACAGGTAATTTTTATTTTTGAGGGTTTAATTCTAATCATCTAGCTTTTTATTCACCGAATAATATCTTAAGACAAAATTTAAATGTATCACCAGATTTCAACCACCTGGTTTATCTTATTTTGAAAAGAAATAATTTGGATAAGGTAAGAATAAAAATAATCTGCAGATTTAATAATATTATTAAAATGTTATTAACTGTAAAGGCAGAGACAAATTCCCAAATATCAACAGCTTCACAAAACTATTTGCTAATGCTGCTAGTATGCAAAATCTGATCTGAGGTAAGTCTTAGCTCCTTTTACCAAACAGCCTCACTTCTGTTGGATATATTTCCAAACCTAGAAACACAAACAGGTAATGACCCTTCAGCATCAATATACAGTACAAGACTATACATCTGCTCCACTGTAATAAGACCCCACCTGAAGTACTGCATCTAGGTCTAGGGCCCCTGGCACAAGAAAGATGTGAACCTGTTGGACTGAGTCCAGAGGAGGGCCATGAAGATGATCAGAGGAATGGAGCACCTCTTCTATGAAGACAGGGGACTGTTCAGCCTGCAGAAAGGTTCAAGGTAACCTTTCTAGCAGCCTTCCAATAACTTAAGAGTGCTTACAAGATTGATGAAGAGGATCTTTTGACAAGGGTAAGTAGTGAATATGACAAGGGGTAACAGATTTAAGCTGAAAAAGAGTAGAGTTGGTTTAGATATTAGGAAGAAATTCCTTTACTGTGAAGGTGGTGAGACACTGGAAGAGGTTGCTCAGAGAAGTGGATGCCCCATCTCCAGAAGTGTCCAAGGTCAGGTTGGATGGGACTTTGAGAAGCTTGGTCTACTGGAATGTGTCCTTGCCCATGGCAGGGGATTTGGAACTAGATGATCTTTAAGGTGTCTTCAACCAGAACCATTCTATGATTCTATGATGTTTCTATGAAAGACAGTGTTGGAATCTGCTAGTTCAAATTTGTTGTCTGAAGTATACTCTCTTTTACTTCATACTGATGAGTCTTACATATGCATCAAAAGCTATCAAATATATCACAAAATTTAACACTAACTTCATTGAATTATGGTGGAAAACTTTTCATATTGGAAATTTAAAAAGGAAAACACTAAGTCAAATAAGGAAAAGGATCTCCTTTTGCAGGAAAACACCACTATGATGAACATGGACATAAATATTGCAGGGCAGAAAAGGTTTTAAAGCTGCTTTACAGGCATGTTTTAAATAAAAAGAAGAAAAGGACATATTTCACCTCCCCGGAAGGTGCAACATTATCCTTTTCTCCTCCTCTCTGCATGATTTCATGGTGTGCTTCATTGTCCTTTGTCCTGGGTGACATTTGTACCAGGGCTACTGTTTACTTTAGGCATAGCACAGCAATGTATCATTGTAAAGGTACTTGGGAAGCAACTAGTCTGTGAGATTTCAAAAGATTGCTAAATATAGGAAAAAGAAGAGTAGAAAGTGGTAGACGTGAATCATAAAGACAATAGGAACTTAGCAAGATACTTAGTCATTGAATAAAATGTTAATAGTTATTCACAAATTGCTTCTTAATAAATCAGAAAAATAGTGCTCAAGGAAATGCCAAGAGGTTTTCTGTCCATCTATTAAAACTGCACCCTTTAATTAAATCAATAAACCAGCAGGTAACATTATCTTCTACAGACTTAAATGTGTTTTTTGCAAGTAAAAAAATACTTACATCCAATTATACATTAATGCTATTGCATTAAAAATTATTACCTTTCTTTTAAAGAACTGGTCATGTTGTTTATCAAAAGAAATAAATCCACTTTACTTTCATTACTGGGGATTTAAAAAAATTCATGAAACCTTAATAACTAAGGAATCATAAAACAGATTGAGGAACACTGGGACTTGTCTCACTTGTTCTATCTGAATGGTCTCTTCATGTCCTAACTTCTTTTCAAGACATACCAGCTCACTGGATGTATTCTTCCTCTAGTCCTTGCATGATTAGTTGGGGAAGGGTGGGAGATGAAGGATTATATTGTTCATTTTCAAGAGCTATCAGTGAAACAAAAGAAAGGAAGCAGATTGTCATAGAAAACATTAAGATAGCTCCAAACAAACGCAGGTCTGTGGAGAAAGCAATCCTATCACCATGTGCATGATTCCAGATAAGCCCTCAGGATGGTGGTGACCTCTTGAAAATCTACTTTCTCACTTCAGTTCTTTAAAGGATCAGTGAAAGATTGAGCATAGCATCCAAAATAAGAGTAAGTAATTGAAGGTTATGCACTACAATAATAATAGTTCTGTTAATGATGCATTTCGGCATTTACTAGATCATAGGCATTATTAAATCATTAATTGGTCTAATTTGTGGCTCTGTGTATAGGGTGCATTTCCTTTTTCCCAAAACAATAATCTAGATGCAACATAACTGAAAATATGGAAGGGTGGAGTAGAAAATTCACTTAAGTTTGAATAAGACTACAAATCAGTTATTCCTTCGACTGTGCTCGAAACAAAGTAACATACATTAGAAAAGTGATCAAGTCTGTTACACAAAATTTCCCTGGATGACATCTCAGATTTTAAATTAATGACATAGTAATTCTATTTTTGGTAGTTTTGAATTTGTGTTTCTGTTTTGATTCTTTAAGAAACAAACAAAAAACAAACAAATAAAAAAAAAACATAAGCAAACAAACAAAAAAAGCAAGACCTGTTATTGTTCTTATCTCATAAAAAACCCAAGATTTTTAAAAATTACTTTTTATTTAAAAAGTTATCAGAGTAGGAAAACCCACTCTTTCTTGCCAACTGCTCTGGTTATCATATATAAGCAACAAGAATCTAGTAAACTGTCCAATAATCTCTCTATACTAAAGCTAGAAACACTAATGATGTATGAAGAGAATGGAAGAGACTACCTTACAATTTTGGTTTAGTCCATAAGTATACTTTTAAAGGGAATCTCAAAATTTTCTTATTTACTGAGGACTTGGCTTGATTTAGACAGTAGTTTTCAACATGAACATGAATGGATTAATTGTATGATGAGCTCCAAGAATTCCTCTGATAACTCCACTTTTTGATGAATATTCAAAGACAAAAATTTAATTTATGTAACTAAAACTCCAGAAATTAATAGGGTGCAGATATTGAGTCCTCAATGTTCTGTTTGTCTAAACCACTTTTATTGTGCCACAATGTATGCTAATTTAAATCCACCAATGTTGCACAAGATGTTATTGTAAAAATATGTCCACTAAACATCACTTAAAGGATGTTCTTTCCCTTAGCTTTTAAACAGATATAGTCATATTCAAAAAAAAAGAGGGGCCAAAGCTCATCTCTTATGATGTAGTTTTAGGTTTTGACTCTACAAATTTTAACATAACATTGAACTTTAACCCTTATCTGAATGACGATTTCCTACTTAATCATATTTCAGGCAATCTGAGGTACCACTGTACTTTTCAAAATTTAAGTTTTACTGAAACATGGGAAAATACTTATCCATTTCCTGGAAGGCTTTATATGTTTTACGAGAAGTAATAGATTGACCGAAATACCGAAGGTCAGCTACAACGTGTTAAAATTTGCAAAAAATAATTTTCTCATATTATTATCCACAATAATAACTGAAAAGCACCAGATTTGATTTTGTATGGGTTGTCATTTGGGGAAACGGTTTATCATATCATTTGTCATAAGAAAACTAAGCAGAATTATTTAATTGATTCCAATTTTACTGAGTCAGAAGAATAATTTTTCATTTTCATAAATTTATTCCCATGAATCACATTTTAATTAAAACCTCAAAATATAATAGCCTGACCTATAAAATATAATAAATTTCACTGAAACCCCCATCTTCGGATTCCAAAGAATGGGTTTCATGGAAATATATAACTCAAACTTACTATTTTTAGAACTCTCCTTTCAACTCTGCAGTTGGAAGTGTAGAAATTAGGTGGATTTTTTTTTTTTTTCTTTTCTAAAGCAACACTCCAGAAAGATCATATGTATAAAAACAATTCAAGATCTTTTAAATATATTCTCTGTGGTACACCCTTCAGATTTAAGTTATATGTGTCCAGAGTTCTTAATGGAAAATACAACACATAGCATAAAGGAAATCCCAAGTAAAATCCCATTAGCTATCTAAAGCTGGCCCACAAGAAAAAATAAGCATGGATATATTTCTGATCTGAACTGTTGGAAGGCTTTTTTGAAGTAGATATATCTAGACTGTAGGACTGTTCCGCACCTATTGCTCAAAACCAAGAGTGAATGCCCACAAATATTGTTTAAGAAGATATATATATTTTGCATTTTCTTTCCTTTTCCTTTCAAATATAGACTATTTTCCTCTAGCTATAAGATCAATTACCTGAGGAGTATGAAAAAGGTCAAATTCCATTTTAGCTTTGTGACTTTCAAATTAACAGCTCTAATTTTCCTATTCCCATATGGATTTCTTAATCATCAACACATAGTCTATGAGAGATCGTGTATCATAGCTTCTTCTTTAGCTGATTTACGGTAAGGCAAAGGACAAAAATAATAGAGCATAAGTCATAGCAATTGGCTGAGGCTCCAGTTCTTGCTATAGTGCTATTAACGCTTATTTAAGTGTTCTGGCTCATAGAACAAATCTAGAAATAATTAACTAAGGAAAATTCTTTTTCTTTTCACCCTGAAAGTATAGTGCATTCCATAACTTCAAGTTGATGCAGAATAGGAACATTTCTGGAAAAGTATGAACACAGTAGAAAGGTAATTTTTCCATGATTATTTGTCATAAATCTTGATTCAGTCTTACCCATGCAGAACTCTGGAATCTCATTCATATTATCCCACTCCAACTTAGAAGGTCTTTTATGACCATGACCTAGAGCATGGGGACACTGTACCTACACTTGTAATCTTCATAGAATCAGAGAATCATAGAATAATTTGGATTGGAAAGGACCTTTAAAAGTCTTCTAGTCCAAACATCATACAGTGAGCAGGGACATCATCAAAGCTCTATCTAACCCGACCTTGAACACTTCCAGCGTTCCCATGGGCCCACTTCTCAAGCTTGTTCAGGTGTCTCTGGATGGTACTCCATTCTTCAGGTGTGTCAACTACACCATGCAACTTTGTGTCACCTGGAAACTTGCTGAGTCTTCTTGGTTTTTAGCATATAGATAGCCTGAAGATAAGTTGTGGACACTGGATTTTTATATTCAGTTGAGTGTGTTAGCTTCATTCCTGTGGAGCTGGAAAAAAAAGGGAGAAATATGAAAAATCTCTCTGAAGAATATTGCCAGACAAACTGGAAATCAAGACCTTCTGAAAAAATTGTGGTAGCTCAAATATAGGAAAAGTTAGGGTCCTAATTAACAGGTTTGATACAGGCATGTAAGTCAGAAAGCATTTGTCAGGCCCAGACCTGGAGCTTTTATGTTATTATAAACATATCAAGGTCTGTTGGGTTATGCTGGGTTTTCCTGAAATTCCAGATTTCAAACTAAGTTAGCAAATAGCTTTAAAGACAATATCCAAACTTACTTTTCCTCGTAGTAAGCTTCAGTGAGTAAACCAAATAGAATTAGGTGGTCTGTGTGGTTTTCAGCAGTAGGAGGTGAGACACGTTACGAAAACTGTTTAAATCATCTGGAAAATACACGTTATATATCAGCTTGACAAGAAGTTTCTGATGTGATCAAAGAGAAGCAAATTGTAATCAATGATATTGTAACACTCATACTTTACATTGACTGATATGTCAAAACAAGTTCTCAGCAGAATAATGAGTCATATTCATGTCAATCATTTTTTCTTTCTTTCCCTGATTGTAATTCCTCAACTGAAAAAGCATTACAACAACCAAAGATATTCCTGTTGCTTATCCAATATAGAATAGAAGTGGATGAATGAATCATCAAATCAACTTATTGCCGAAGAAGAAATGATGGACAAGGTTAAATTTTACTTTAAATCTCTGTATCTTACACAAATCTTGTGCACCTGATTAAAGTAAAAATCTGCTCTTGTACTACATTATTAAACCACAATAATGAATATTGCTAGAGTTGAAATACAGCAGGCTATGGATCAAAGAGAGAAGAAACAGATTATCTCTAAATCTTCAACTGTCAGAGGAGTTGTAAGTGTTTGGTATAAAGTAAATAGATAAATTATGTGTTGTGAGGCATTTTTGGAAAAACAATGGGTGTTACGAAAAGCTTCAAGGTAAAGCTTTGGCAGTTTCAAAGGTTATTTACGAAAAGAAGAAGAAATGCATAAAATTACTATCCCATTTTGTAGCTTAGTTTTCTGCTCAAAATCAGGATATAGAAAATGCTACAACACCTGACTGAAACCTTGTAGCAGGTCTGGCTGAGGTGGTAATTTTCCCCATAGCATCTCTTGTAGTGCTATGCTTTGGATTGGTAAAGTATTCATAACACATCAGTGTTTCGGCTACAGCTGAGCAGTGCTTACACAACATGAAGCTGTCTCTCCAACCTTCCCACCTCATCAGTAGACTGGGACTGAGCAAGTTCTTAGGAGGAGACAGAGCCAGGACAGCTGACCCAAACTGACCAGAGAGATATTCCATACCATATGGTGTCTGTTTGGCAGTAAAAGCTAAGGGGGCTGCTTGGTGGTGTGGAGTAGGCAGCATTAATCATTGCAATGTTTCTCTTCCTGAGCAACTGCTACGTGTACTGAAGTGCTGTTTCCTGGGAAACATATGGACATTTCCTGCTTATGGGAAATAGATAATAGATCTAGAGAATACATATTTTGCTTTACTTTGCTTCTGCACATGGTCTTTGCTTTTAGTTTATTAAACTGTCTTTATCTTAACCCACATGGGGTTTTTTCTGCCTTATTTTCTTCCCCTCATCCTGGGGAGAAGGGTAGTGATAGAACAGCTTGGCAGGTACCTGGCATTCAGACAAGGTCAACCCATCACAGCTTTCTTGGTAGTGTTACAATAAACCCCCATGTATCACATTTTTAAACTTGAAGAAACAAGAAACATAGTAGTATATTTTCATTTTGTTTTCTTTCAAATTATGTATGCTTCAATCTCAACAGTGACTTCAGCTGTGCACAGGAAGCAATATAAAATCTTTAGGCCTAGATTTTCAAACATTGATGAAAAGGTCAAGAACATTTTATGCACAAAACAAATGTCAAGGAACATGAATTTCAAAATGGTCCTTGTATTCTATTTCTTGATTTTTCTTTTTGAAAATATTTTTAATGGATACTGGTTTAGTATTATAAATGTACTAGTTAAGTATATACTAGGTCCAACACTGACAGTATATTCTCACAGTGCCACCCCTGTTTAGAAATAAATACCAAAAAATTAGATGTAAATTATATGATGATGGGTATCCGCTCTCTGCAGTGGTGATTCTTGACAGCCCAGGATTGCAGGATTCCTTTGAGTCCTGGTCCTGGGATTTAGAACACAAAACTTGCCTTACTCCAAGGAGAATCAAGGCCTTCTCAGTCCTCAATTATATCTCACAGGGAAAAAAAATTCTTTCTCTTTGAAGACACCATTGTTCCCAGGGTCAAACTATTTAAAAGGATAACTGTTACATATTGACCTCCTAGGGTCATCATCTTGAGTCATCAACCTGGAATTTATTCTACAAAAAGTTGACTAGAAATTTAAGGTTAGGGACAAATCATAGAATGCTTTGGGTTGGAAGTGACTTAAAGATCATCTACTTCCAAGCTCCCTGCCATGGGCAAGAACATCTTTCAAGAGATCAGGTTGCTCTATGCACCATCTAACTCATCCTTGAACACTTCATCTCTGACCTTGATGACAAAAGGGTTGTTTCTCTCAGTAAAGAGCTGCAAGGGGGAGAGAAGGTGCTTCAGCAGGGCCATTTTCATGAAAATTAGGAGCCTCAGTAAGTCTTATCCTTATTTTCCTTAGGAGCTCCTTCTTAGCAGAGACTATTACCCTCAGCCCATGTCTGAGCTACAGTTCAGATGTGTTGTAGTCATGCCTGTGTCTATGCACGCACTTCATTAGTCTGTATGTTGGCACGTGAGACTGGCCTCTCAGCACAAACATGTTGCATACTCTGGGCACAGCTCACCCTTTCTGCGTCCCTATGCCTGCCCTGCCCCACAGGTTGGGTATTTACTGTGACAGTTCTACTATTGTTCATTCTATTTCTATGGACATACACTGGTGCTCTAGATTCTTTGTTTCAAGGACCAGACAAGGACCAGACAAAATATGCCTGTGTTTATCACAGTAAAGATAGATGCCATGTTCCCATGCTGTTAGATAGATTTGTATCTAGCTGGAGCTATGTGAAAATAATCTGTTTGAAATCTTCAGTATTACAACTCACTCCAGTGTGGCACAAACTCACATGGTTTTAGCCTTTCAGTGGGTCAGATAGTCCCTGAAAGCTGACAAAAAATTAGCTGACTTTCTAGCATTACCTTTGACAGCAATTTTTTTTTTTTTTTTTTATATTAAGCTAATGAAATTTGTTTACACTCAACAACAGAAAGGGGCTCTATATTTAAAAGTATGAGAAATATCCTATTTCAGCTTCCAATGCTCTTGTGAAAAATTTCTACAGCTCCTTCTTATGTCCTTCCTACAACTGTTGCTACCACATGTAATCAAATCCAGTCTTTTCATTAAGTTTATTCATTATCATACTCTTGCCTCAGGATGAAGGAACTGAGAGTAAACTGCAGCTCTGCTTCATACCTAGCCAGAGCTCTGTTAGGCATAGTGAAAAAGCTTTTCAATTTTATTTTCATGAAATGCTACTGAGAAAGAAGGGAAAGCTATGCAGTAATTATATAAGTTCCCTACTATCAGTTTTGCTATTCATATTCACTAGGTGAAAATTATCTCTACAGCCTTTTGAAGCCTTAAAAACCCTTAAGATACATCTGGTTGGAGCTGCAGCTATTTTTTTTATTAATCTGAGCTTTTTTTGGCTTTGGCTTCTGTACATTTTCTAGAGCTCGCTCAGCCAGCTGGCCTGAGGAATAGAGGAAAACTCATTAGAACATGCAAAGTATACGCCTGGCATCACCATTTCAATTCCTGAATGATCAGCTCAAAATCTACAAAGAAATTTCAGAAGGACTTTGCTGCCAGGACATCCGCAGAACATGGGAACTGTGCCACAAAAGGTCAAAGACAATCTAGCTAAGGGTTAGTTTTCTGGGCACAAATGAATAATTTGCGGTTCCCACTAATTATCTACCCAATGTTATGGTAAAACCTTAACTGTCAAACCTTAGCCTTGGAATTACTGCTTTTAGCAGACTCATATGCTCATTCTCCAGCATGTGGTTAGGGAGAATACAAAGGTGTTTCTGGGCATTAAGAAGACTATTGAAGAGAATCATGATGATTCAAGTAGCCACTTTATTCCTGGCAGCTGAGGCAAGATAAAAAATACAATGGGTAATTTCTGGTGATCTTAGAAATTTTTCTCGAAAGAATAAGAAAAAAAGTTTAAAAATAAACAAAGACAACCGCATGTTTCCTTGAAAACTATTATACCTTAGTACTATGCAAGCAAAACAATTATTTAGAAAGGGTGCTGGAAGCATTCACAGGCCATTCATTCTATTTCCTTCATCTCCTCCAAATTTCCAGACTATAGGCTGGAGTAAACAGTTGTCTTCATGCCATGGTTTAATCCCAGCCACCAATTAAGCTCCACATGGTTGCTCATTCTCCTCTAGTTACTCTCCCCAGAATGGGGAAAATAATCAGAAGAGTAAAGGTGAGAAAACTAGTAGGCTGAGATAAAGACAGTTTAATGGGTAAAAAAAAAAAGCTGCATGCATAAGGAAATCAAAGCAAGGAATTCATTCACTTCTTCCCATGGTCAGACTAGTTGTCAGCCACCTCCAGAAAAACGGAGCTGCATGACATCTAATGGTGACTTCAGAAGATGAATGCCATCACCCTGAATGTCCCAGTTTCCTTCTTCTTCCCCCAGGATTATATGTTGGGCATGACACCATATGGTGTGAGCTATCCCTTCGGTCAGCTGATGTCAGCTGTCCCAGCTGTGTCCCCTCCCAGCTCCTTGTGCACCCTCAGCCATCTCACTAATGGAATAAAGTAAAAAAGACCTTGGCTCTCTTTAAGCACTGCTCAGCAATCGGTGAAACAGCCCTGTGTTATCAAGTCTGTTTTCAACATAAATACAAAACACAGCCCCTTACCAGCTTCTATGAAGAAAATAAATTCTACCCCACATAGTTGAAAGTATCTTCATGTATTGGCCATTGTGGAAATGATGACAGGTTGTTTGGGTTTCTTTGTTTTGTTTTTCGTTTCTTAATTTATAAGAAAAGAAGCAGAGAAAACACAGGTCTGACATATTCATGAACACTTTCTAACTAGCATCAACCCTGTTACTGATAACTGTTTTCCTGGTTTAAGGGGAAACAAAATAAATATGAATAAAAATTTTAATTTAAAATGTTTTGTTTTCATTGCCACAATGTAATCACAAAATATCTTTGTTAAGAAATAGCTTGTAGCACATTGCAAGCATTCAATCAAAATGTCCAGGCTAATTGATTTTCTATTTAATTACACATAGAAATAATCCTAAGAGTGTTGTTAATGTTAATGTGCAAGTGTGCTCTGTATATGCAATGTGGAGGCATAAAGTTGAAAATATAGCAAAAGAGAACATATGTAATGGTATAGTTGCTTGTGTTTTTTGCTAAGATATGTCTTAACGTCTGTACTCATTATACTTTAAGTTAAGGGTATCAAAAGAAAAAAACAAACAACCTAGCAAAAGTAGATGGTAACTGAGCCCCATATCAGTCTCTAATTTGAGAGACTAATAAATCCAAACATGGCTTTGATAATGTGTATACACTGAATATTTAGGCATATATATCAGAATACTTAAGATAACTATTTCTGCCTTTCTGGAAGACGAGTGAAAAGATAACACAGGGTATTCAGTGATGCCATCCAAAATGAGATAATAGAAGGGAATAAGAAGACATGAATTGACAAAGATTTGGAGGTCAAAAGGAAAACAAGCTTGAAACTGTCCATACTTCAGGATGTTTTTATTGGAGAATGAAATAAAGTACAGTCTTCTTCTTCTTTTTTTTTTTTTTTCCTTTTCTTTCCTTGTATTAACTGTGAGGCTTTGGCACCCTCATTTTCTCATCTGTCTTTCTTAATCACAAAAGCATAAGGAAATATGCTTTCTCACTGCAGAGACAGTAATTCAAGCAATGTATCAGACAGCCATGAAAAAAACCCCAAACAATGCAGGACACAAACCACAGAGGTAGGAATACATATAAAAATATTAAGTTCAGAAAAAAAAAAAAAAAGAATAATTAGGTGGCAAGGCTTAATTTTCTGTCATAAAAATAAATTTTGGACCACTGACTTATTTTCACAGGCCTTTTTTTACATACTGTTTTCTACAGGTGCATCGCAGACTAAAGCAGAAAGAGGTTCTCTTGAGAGAAAAGTTCTCTGTCAGGGTGAAGATGTGCTTTTCTAAGAGATTTAGCAAAGTTTACTAACTTTAATGACAGGGTTAAAGAGAAGTGGCCATTTCCTGGATAGCCTGTGACTTCAGCCAGCCAAAAGAGGGATAAGAAACGATGTGCACCCTGTAAGAGAAAAGCCCAAGAGAAACAGAAGAAAAGCTCTTTTGTGGTAATGATTCCTTAGGGTGCTAAGCATAGAATGAGTTTTTTGAGACCAGAGACTAAGAAATGCACAAAGAACTCCACAACATGCATGCAGGATCATGCACAGCACTTGTTTAAGTACATCTGCATTTTCTTATTCTCCCTGTGAGGTGATCTGAGACACCATCCCACATACCAACAGATCCATACAGATTGCATAGGAAGGACCAAATAGAAAAAAAGTGAACAAGTAGTCTAGGGAGGCAGCTACAAGCCAAAGAAAAGGTAACACTACTGTAAGTATTGTTGATATTTGATTTAAATTATTACTTTTCATACACTTCCCCACCCCTCAGGTTAATACTCTGAAAAGTGCCATTGTCTATTCTACTTCTATTATCTGTGTTTTCTGTGTAAATAGTTATTTCAGTGTCAGATGGATAAAATAACCTGTTATCTGTTAAAATATTCAATATATTAAAATAAATTGCTGTTCAAAAATACCTCTTGGCTTCAAAAACTATTTTGAGCCCTACAGCTATACAGTAAGTCAGTGAATCAGAATTCAATTTGCATCCATATAACTTTTCAAAATAAGTGTCTTCTGCAGCTGGTTTAAAGGTTTAAGGGAGAGAGAAAAATAGTATGCCCTTGCATGTATTTTCCTGAAGCTAATTAGTATTGCAGAATGCCATTCACTTTGCATTTAAAATAGGAGACCAAGTTTTATATCTTTCTTTTCTTTTAAGTATTGACTGACTAAATTAAATACCTGGCCAAGGTTGTCTTTTTACAGGTAAACCCACCTTTTAACAAAAATGAAAACTTTGGTGTCTCTGCCTTGAGTATGGACAATCATCCAGAAAATACTTCACGTGTAAAATTTCAATGAAACTGTCAGAGTAGAACATTAAATAAAAGTAAGGCAGAGGAGTATTTATATTCAGGTACTTGAAAATTTTTAGAACACCAAGCCATATTTTTGGCAGAATGGTTTCTGAAAACATTAAATAAATTGTGAAGAGATCGCCCAATAGCACAGTTCAATAGGCAACAATAGGATTAGTTTATGTTTTTTTTCACAGTGAATCTATTTAAATAAATCTAATGGTCACAAAATGTGCAAATAAAGAGATGAATAAATGTTCTGACTAGTTTATAAATTAGAGTACATCAAGCTATAAAATTCCCATTGATTCATTTTCATAAATGCACTGGAATTTTGATGGCCTTGTAGCAATCTCCAGTACCAGCTTGCAGACACTGGCTAAAAATCTGCTGTTGGAAAAATTAGTTGCCTACTCAGCAGAATCTTGGGAAAGACTTGTATCTGCATTGGTGGATTGTTGCATGTTCAGTGTAGAAGACTCTATCCACTTCCTTTTAAAATCAGTCAAAAGAAATAAAAAAAAAAATAATAATAAAAAAAAAGGATGGAAAACATGAGCATATTTTAGATTAATTATAAGTAGAAGTTAGCATAGACAGATTAAAGGTCTGCTTCCACAGTCCTCTCGTTCCGTAGTCCTCTTATTTCACATTTATGAACTGGTATTTTCTCAAATTCCATTCATTTTAAAATATTGCGGCATTCCCCAGCAATGCCCCTTTTGATAATCCTGTCAATTTGGAGGTAGTATTTAAAAATTTGCCTGACCTTCACAACTGGACATGTCATCAGGGAGATAAACTTAACTGTTCAAGTGAGTATGTAGACATTTAGAAATATAGAATTTTACTTTCACAAGGACTCAGCGTAAGAATAAAATTTTTGACTGAAAGCAGCAGTGAAGGTGTTAGTTCCAGCAAACTGTGAGAGCTGGCATTTTGAATTTATGAACATAAATTCCTTGTTGGGACTCCAAGCAGGCAAGCATCCAGTTCCACTGGAGGTTGACAGCTAGGCATTAGTGGGGAGATAATTCTGAACTGGCATGGAGATCTGGATCCAGCCCATGGTTCTCTGAGAGCCTTTGACAATCAGAAGGCTGCCACCTAAATTTATTTTTATAGCTGAATGGTAATTGTCTGGGAAAACTTCAGGACAGATCCTTCACAAACACACATGGGATTCTGTAAAAACGTTGTTAGATGTTAGCATGCTATTTATGGCTAGCACTTTGTTCTACCTTTAGAGCCAGCAGAAGGAAAGTGGCAGATTTTATTCTCTAAACACTCTTTCTCAATTATATCTCTGTGCTTGGCCAGGATGTAGCTTTTGATAAAGTCACTCACTTTTCAGGCAAAATGCCAACATAAGCAAAAGTATTCCTGCCCTTCCTTGGAACTCAAGGCATTTTTGTAGCACCTGTAATTCTGATATTCTGTGGCTAGTGACAGATACCATGCTGCATTTTGGAAATCAATATAAATCCCTAATATGAATATGAATCCTTTATACTATAGGGATCAGACATCACAGCAGGGAAGACTTATCAAACTTTATTTTTGGTATCAACATTTTTCAGAGTTGTTACAGCACAAATATCTGAAAGAGAATAAATCTTGGAAGACTTAAAAGAAAATTTTGACTACCAAGAAACCAAGTGTTGGGAAGGAAATACAGTCAAATTAATTGGCTGCAGCTCTAATATCCAGCATTTCTCTACAGGTGCTCAATCCACATGCAGTCCTGTTTTCTGATATCTTCCAGTAGAATTAAAGAATATTTTGCTTTATCAGTCAGTGAAATATAAATAATAAGGACTTTCAAGTGTATAAATGTGATAAGCTTAAATACAGCAGCTTTAAATTAAACAAGTTCTTAATACAGCAGTTTTTAATAAAGCAGAATTAGTTTCAATCAGGAGCTGAGATAGTCCAAAGGAAGAATGCTCCATGCCAAGATGATTTAAGGTTAGGTTACACAGGGCTTTGAGCAACCAGTTCGAGTTGAACATATCCTTGTACACACAGCAGGTGAGGTTGGAGATAATGTTAAAAGGTCCCTTTCAACCCAACCTATTCTATGATTCTATGATTGAATAATTAGAAAAAGAGGAAAAGTTATCAAAGCATATTTAAATTGCCATTAGATTTCCTCTTCAGTTGAATCTATCTTTTCTGCTTTGTTGTCTTCTTCTTCCTCTTGATTTTGATGATTGACAAGTGCTGCAAGTCTTTGCTTTATGTTATCACTGCCCACCGTCACCAGAACTGCCCACCAGATGAGGCTATCACAGGAAGGCTCATGATGTGGAGGGAGCATAAGCAGGTTGCTATTTTCATTTGTATTGCGTACACATGCTCAAAGGACCACTAACAATAGAACAACTTCTCTCTTGGTTCTTCTCTGGCACCAGTGTGCCTTCAAGGGAAGAGAACAGAACAACTCCTCTGTGCTGGATCAGCAGCTGAAGTGTCCTGAAGAGAATATGTTTGTGCTTGGACCTGACACAGCAACCATTTGGCTCACAGTAAGAATGTGAGCAGAAAGCATAGAATAATGCTGAAGCAGATATGAGATGAGCTAAAGAGTTCAGCTTCCCCACAGTCTGATTGTTGAAACAATCCCATTCCAGTATACAGAAGTACACACTATGGAGGTTTCAGTTTTCCTATATAAAGTACATTCATTGCTTATGCTGTTCTATGTCAGCATGCCAAATTCAGTGAAAAATACAGCAACTTAACATTGGATTTTAATTAAATGGGAAGTCCGTATTGTATTATGGAGAAATTCCAATCTATTTGGAATTAATATAAAACTTCCCATTAGCATCTCTCAAATTTGGCCTTCAGGTTAGAGTTAGGTTTCTTTGGTTGGTTGGGTTCTACTATTTAGATACTATTTAATGAAATACAGTTTTAATGGGATTTGTTTTTTTCCATGGCAAAAAGTATTATAAATCATTTAATAGTCATTATTTTTTTTCTAGTAACTCCATTAACAAAGCTTCATAAAAGTGTAGAACTTTGAGGAATTTTGAACCCAAAAAAAATTCAGTAACTCTTTCAATCTTCCCTTCACCCTAAAAAACCAAAATGTCAGAATAAAGGTAATAGAATCACGGAATCAGAGAATATGCCTAGTTGGAAGGGACTCACATGGATCATCAAGTCCAGTTCCTGGTCCTCCACTGGACCATCCCTAAGAGTCACGTGATGTACCTGAGAGTATCATCCAAATGCTTCTTGAACTCTGTCAGGCTTGGGGCTGTGACCACTTACCTAGTGAGCCTGTTCCAGTGCCCAACCACCCTCTGGGGGAAGAAACTTTTCCTAATATCCAACACAAACCTCCCCTGACACAAATTCAGGCCATTCCCTTGAGTTGTGTCAGTGGGTCAGCACAGACAAGAGATCAGTGTCTGCCCCTTCTCTTTCCCTCACAAGGAAGTTGTAACTGCAATGAGGTCTCCCCTCAGTCTCCTGTTCTCCAGGCTGAACAGACCAAGTGCCTTCAGCCACTCCTCATGTGGCTTCCCCTCGAGGCCTTTCACCATCTTTGTTGCCCTCCTTTGGACACTCTCTAATAATAATATCACTTGATATCTTTTTTATATTGTGGTGCCCAAAACTGCACACAATATCCCAGGTGAGGCCACCCCAGTGTAGAACAGATAGGGACAATCCCCTCCCTCTACAGACTGGCAATGCTGTGCCTGATGTTCTCCAGGGCACGGTTTGTCCTCCTGGCTGCCAGGGCACTGCTGACTCATATTCAACTTGCCATTGACCAGGACACCCAGGCCTCTTTCCACAGCACTGCTTTCTATCATCTCGTTTCCCAGTCTGTACAAACATCCAGGGTTGCCCCATTCCAAGTGCAGAATAAGCTCTAAAGGTTCTAAAGTTTAAAGTCAACTTGCCTGCAGTCAACTCAAACTTTAGGTCCAATGTTTGTCTGGTCACTTAGGTACCTCTGTACTTTCCGGTTCTGACTTGATCTAACATATGCAGGTGTACACAAGATCTTTGTATGTCTTTTCTTGGATCAGAAAAATGACTTGGATTTGAAAGTGTCCAGTATAGGATTCCATGGTCTTCAGAGCTCAGTGCTACTAAAATTACCTGTATTACTAAAATAACTGAATTTCTAGGATCAGATTTTTTATTTGATGAGTGATATTTACAGCCTTACAATAATTGTACCTTCAATAAAAGCAAGAAACCCCCTTCAAATATATTTGAGGCTTCACAGGATAGACAACTGTATAATCAGACAAAAATTTATCTTTGAAAATCTTGGACTTAAATCTGTAATTATTGGACTTAATTAAATCATCCTAGTTGTGAAGGGTGTTATCAGCATTCTGAGCCTTTGAATCATACCATTTTTAAGAATGAACCTCCAGTCAGTGACCTCTAGCCTGGGCTTTAAACTTCACAGTTAGAGCAAATAGCTATGCTGACATTTAAACTACCCATCATTAATTACTGACACAGTATCTTAATAATTATTAATTTAAAATTCTAATAGGAACCATCCCACAATTTGGTCCTAAAGGCAGAGTTTCAGTAGCAGTTATGCGAGTGGCGTACTTCTGAATATCAAAGTCTAAGTGTGAAAGTCTGTTGCCGTAGGCCTCAGAAGATGATGAAGCTTACCATAATGTTTAAAAGGCATAGTTAAAATATAGTTTGTCCCTG
>JAWWLT010000001.1:74625524-74655025 GCA_035040995.1 Premnoplex brunnescens | reverse complement strand
CTTTCCTACCTACTCTGAAACCTGAGGTCCAGGTGATATGACCTCACTTCCCCTTTTTGAGCCCTATAAATACCCAGACTCTGGGAATAAAATCCTCTTTGCTTCCTGCCCACCCTGCGTGTGTGTGGTCCCTGCGACATCTCTGGGACTAGGGCGGCCACGTGGAGGGGGGAGAGAGCGGAGAGCATTCCCATCAGGCCGCTGGAAAAGTCAGGCACTTGAAAACTAAACCAATAAAATGGAAAAGAAAAAAAAAAAAAAACACCAAACCAAAACAAATAAAATATAAAATAATAAATAAAACAAAATAAAAAATAAAATATTAATTATAACACTCTGATCTCCCAGATGGAACTACCTAAAACACAGTTACTATATAACTCAAGAATTTAGTTAAAAGCATATTAGACAAGAGAAATCTGTAATTATCCATGAAAATGGTTTAGTTTATCTGTATTCAGAATTCTGAACCTGAATACTCCTTCAAAATAACCACCTAAACTAAGTACCTCAATTTGATTTTTATTATATAAGAAAATATCATATGGGTCCAACTACTCTATGAAATATTTGTCTTTTCCCATTAACTACAAAGGAAACTGTAACTATCAGCTTTTTTAATTGTCAGAGTGAATCCAAGGCCTAGAAAGGTGAAACTGCAGTTATACAAAAAACCAGAAAGGTTTTGTTTTTGACAGAGATGGACAGCTGAATTTTGTCTCACTACCAGCCTTGTTTACGATTGAGAAATTATGTGTTCTTGCTAGTAAATACCTATTTTTGGATAGCCCCAAAGTATGAGCTGCATATCTGTGCTAAAACTGTTCTTCAGGTAGAGTGTGAGCTAGTACTTTTCCACATGAACTGAGGCACTAACTGTAACCAATGTACTTCTCTGGATGTGTTCTGATGTATCTAGTAAAGTCAAGAAATACATTTCTGCTGGAGAACGCTATAGCTCTCTCTTTTGAAGGCACAAGATACTTAGTAATATGCTGAACAGACCCAGTAGCTGTGGATCTGGAGATGCTGGCACATTGGAAATCTATAGAAATATATAAGGAAAAAAATATAACAGCATTATATTAATTGTAGGCATAGAAAGTAAATCACTATCTATTAAATGTCCTGGAAACACTGACTGCAAGTCAGGACCTGTTCTTTGCCGCTTCTAGGCTTAATTCCTGAATTGCGGAGACAGGTCCTTTTCTCTGCACTCTCTTTTGCCATGAGGTATTTTGAATTTATTCTTCAATATTTCATAGCTACAACAGAAATGTAGAGCAGCATAATGCCAGAGAAGTTCACATTCTGATGATTATGGAATAACATCATAGAAATTTGGAATCTTACAGATCTCTCATTGTGTAAGTGAATATTTAGTCTGTGAAGATACTCCATAGAATGAGCAGGAGTCATCAGCAGTTTTTTTAAAAGCAAGAGTCTATAACTATGATTACTCTTAATTCTTCCTGGTATGTGTGTGTACTGGGAGATCAGCTGAATGTTGGATCAGTGTAATTTAAGATGGAAAAAAGGATTTGAAATATTCAAAACACAGAAGTTTTGTGCAGGCACAGAAGCATAAGTCTTGATCACAGAGGACTTCAAAGTCAAACAAGTGCTGCTTATTTTCACAGTTTTTCTGGAACATAAATCTGTATTTAAGTGCCTAATTTCCATTTATTATATTGGATTTATGCCAGAGAAAACATAAATAAAGAGAATGAAACCAAAACTTTGAACAAGATGAGCAGTTTTCTTTGCAATATAGAGAATTTTGCTTCTTTTCTAGTAGTTTACAGATTCCATAAACATTTTATCCTGTTTATAATTTATAGGACTATTCATAATAGTCACAAAGTGGTTCATCCACCTTTAATGTAACTTTATATATATGTAAATAAAACATTTTTGTACTTTGGGAATGTTTCTTTATGGAGAGGGTTTTTAATATGTTTAAATATTCAAATTCTACATGTGATGAATCTGTTAAGTTGGATGAAAATCATTAATAATACAGTTACACTATTAAATATTGCATTATTTCACTGACATATTTTCAGATTATTAACATGAGACCATTGTATTTTCACCTTGAAGACAGCCTTAAAGTACAGTGGGTGGTGTGTGACTGTATTTGGTCTGGCTGAGGTGGAGACTCATTTCCCCACATCAGCCCTCACAGTCCTGTGCTTTCAACTGGTAGCTAGAAAGATGTTGATAACATATCAGTGTTTTGGCTACTGGGCAGTGCTGGCACAGCATCAGCACTGTAACATCCCACCTCCAAGTCAGGGGCAAGATCTTGGGATGGGGACAAAACCAGCCCAGCTGACCCAAACTAATCAAAAGGATATTCCATACCATATGATGGTATGAATATAAAAGATAAGGAAAGGAGGAGGAAATGGGGGAACTCAGTATAAGTTTATTGAGTGTGGTAACAAAGAACCTGAAAAAGGGAAAAGGAATGTATTCTAGACAAGATTTTTGAGGTTTGACACGTGTATTGCCCTAGGTATCAACTCCCCAATTATCTTACCTTTTTTCATTGATACTAAAGCATGCATTCTGAAATCGCTTCTCTAAATCTGCATATAGGGCAACATTAAGGAAATTGCTTTAACAAGTGAAAGATCAACAAAGGTATTTATTCAATAATATTTTTTTTTCTTTCTGAATTAAAAAAATACTGACGTGTTGCATTCTTAGGATCCTCTCTATGCATAATTAGTAATAAAAAGGTGGAATACTGTCAGAGACCAGATTTCCCTCTCACTGATTGATGGGTCAAACCAACCATTTTGTCTGTCTGTGTGTTGGGGGAGGGCACCAGGCCTTTGGTACAGCGCCCACAGGACCAACCAAGAGGGCCATCGAGGTCTGCAGCCACACGGGATGAAAGCCCCATGAAACACCTCTTAATCAGTAAGGTCTGCTGGGTATCCCGCTCACTCCACACCCCCTGGAGCCCCCGACTGGCCGTGGCACCCTCCCTTTGTCCGAGGGGACGGTGAGTGCTCAGTGAACTAAAAGTCCCTCCCGGCGGGAGTGGGCACAGTGGTTAAAGAGGCCGACACAAGGTCTCCCTCCTGCCCTGGCCTGCTCTCCTTGAAGCTGTCAACATGTGACTTTCTAATGGTAACTATATTTTTCTCTCCTCTTTGTCTGTCTTTATTCTTTCATATCTTAATCTCTCTTCTTGTATTATTTTCTTTCTCTTCTGGGTAACCTAAACACCTGTTTTCTGTATTTAACTTAAGATGCATGAAGTCTGTGTTTTCTAGGTGTAACCAAAGTTCCCTGCTGTAGCAATGCTTGCAGGTCTCAGCAATCTGTTGTAATGCTTTTGTGAAGTTGCATGCTATTTTGGTAAAACCCTTTTTGCCAAAATGCCTATTTTCTCACCAAATTAAAAGAAATTTCTTAGAGAAGAAATGTGTAGCTTATTCTCCGAATACAAACTCAAGGTATCAAAGAATGAAAAGGTTTTGCAAGAGTTTGTGTGGGCAAAATCCCTTTAAGTCTAAAATTACAGTGAACACCCAGTAAAACTTGGAACTTCTGGACTGGGTGTAACAAATTCATGGCCTTTTGCTCACTAGTCTTCAGAACTCTACAATTTTCCTTGTGGTGTTTTTTTTTTTTTTTTTTTTTTTAAGTAGTTAAGTTTTACTGATGAAATGAGAAAACTAAAAAGATAATAGCTCAAATGCAATTCAAAATTATGCGTAAAATACTATCTACTTTTGATATAGAAAGATGGGGAAACTAAATAACATATAAAGCCTACCAACCCTGAAGCTCAATTAAGTTTCTATCACCATGTAGGTTGTACTTTGATAATTTGTGAAATTTTACCTTCGTATCAGTACATGTCTATATTTTTAACACAGAACAACACAAGATACATGAAAAGCCATTGTCATTATCTGTTAAATATTAATTGTAATAATAATAAACATAAATACATTACCAGGGAAAAAAATGCACAGAAATGTGCTTCAGATATGTTGAAGCATAAGAATGTGATTAAAGCAGAGAATATGTCAATTTCTTTCCTGAAACACAATTTTTCCTGAATAAAAATTGTTAATAAATATTATGGTTATAGCCTGCCATCGTAAATTTTTTTGAAAAAAAATCTTTTTTTTCAAAGGTGATGTGTGTTTCAGCTAACATAAAGCAAATAGATGGATTGCTTCTGTTTACATTATCTTTAGATGCTTTGAGTGACATGGACATGCCAGTGTGGCTAAAACCCTGACCTCATCCTAGAGAACAGGGATCAGAGGTAAGCAAACATATTTTCAGTGATTTTTCAGTTTTCTGCTGAAATTGAGAGATCTCTCCAAAACTACATGCCAGTACTTTAAAAAACAGATGAAATCGGGATGCTGTGTGTAAACATGAGCTATGTAAAAGAAGCTGATACAGCCAAATCACAAATAGATGCCTTCATCTGAAAACCATTATGCATTTTAGGAAGACTGTGAATTGCTTGATTAAATGTTGCCTTTAGTGTCAAATATTTCTTCAGAATAAAACATACAAATCTGTGTCAATTTTATGTGTGTCAAGTATTCACTGATTTACGCATTGCTATGTCAGTCACACCGTCACACAGTAAATGTCACACTTCTTAAAGATAAGTATCCTGTTGTCCAAGGAGCTCAGTGTTTCTCTTCCAGTGTCCCAGATGCTCTGTTACTTCCATGTGTGAAATCAGATGCAGCAACGAAGTAGGCCTGAGAGAGGCAGTGAGAGCAAGAGACTTGCCAACAAAAAATAACACATACGCAGATGAACAGTTTATAAATAAAATACCATTCCAAGACAATATGAAGGAGAGAATAAATTCTAAGATGGAATTCTCTGTGCAACAGCATTAGGAAATCAGCATTTTATTTTTCCTCTTTTAGATATGTAACACATTTGTGAACTTCTCTTTTTTATTTTTTTCCCCCACTTATGCTGACAGCGTGATATCTCTGTTCCTGTGCGAATTAAAACTTGATGCACTGAGAAAGTGGAGCTTTTAATGCCATTATTATTTTTACTATAGTGTGCAAAGAAAATACTGATGTACTGCTGTACAGTGCCTCCTATATATTTTGAAAAAATCCTGTTAGAAACTAAATTAACACCCAGCATGCCTTTAAAGGCTCATAGTATGTTCCCATCTGCTTTTCTAGGGAAAATTTTCTAGACCTCAGTATTAATCTTCCCATATTCTCCATCTTCTCAATATATTCCTCCTGTTCCTCTACTCATTAGCAGGACTAGATTTTGTTCACCAAGGAAATCCAACCTGGCATTTCTCATGTGTACATATATACATACATACATACATATATGTATATATAAACACACATACTCCCACACACTAACACAGAAATAAGCACTTGCAATGTTTGTGTATAAAGTGAGGGTTGAAGAGTTTGATCTTTTTTCAGTTAAAAAATAACTAGGCTGCATTTTATTTTTAAAATGAAAAAATATTCACCATTATCCAGAATTATATCAAAGACTGAAATAATAATGATCTATATATCTAATTTTCCATTAAATTTACTTTTTTTCCCTGTTTCCTCCTTTCTCCTCTTCTTAACAACAAGGAGATTTGAGTCACTGTGAAAGAAGTTACAGTGGTGAGAATTACTGCACACCACAGCAGAACAATAAGGCTCAAGAGTTAATAGAGAATGTCAATATACAGGGTAGAGTAGAATTTGAAGTGCAAATAAGAATAGTTATGATGTGTTAACCTAACCTGAAATCAGTGGAATTTAAGTCTTAACAAAGCTGAACTTTTAAGTATTATTGAATGTAAAATTCACTAAAATAGATTCAGTCCATCTAGATCTTGTCAAAATTAAGGACAAGAAAAAAAATTCCACCATCACTTTGATTGTAAGAGCCCTTTTATGTCTTTATTGCTGAGTAGCCATTACAGATTCCTTATTTTATTAAGAACATCCCTTCAAAGACTTAGATTCTGTGGGCGTATAAACTGAAACTCACAAGTGTCCAGAAACACTTGTTTTGAGATTATGATGACCATCTGTTGCCTGTAGCTTCATTGTGGGATGAATTTAGGTTGGCCTAAAAAAATTCTGAGATACCAGTAGTGTTCCCAGCATTAATAAACAGTGAAATCATTTGAGGAGTCTGTGCACAATAAATTACTCAGGAGTTTAGCAATTACAGCATTTCCCTGAGAAACAGGTGATACAGGTACAAAACTCCTTGACTCAAAGCATGCATTAGCCTGGATTACACCATTCTCCTCTCATTTAAACTGTGTGCAGTGCAGGGAGACAGAAAGAGGGCAGAGAAATTAGAAGAGCATTATTCAATTAGTGTGAGCTGTGGATCTTCAGAAGCACCTTTCTCTCTGCAGTGAGGCTCAGAACACTGAATTATTTTCCCTTTGGAATATAAGACACATATTTATTTTAAAAAGTCTCTTCAGGTTTTTTTGTTTTGTTTTTTTTTTTTTTTTTTTCTCTTTCAAACTTTGGCTTCTATTTGACCAATATTGCAAATATTAGAACTCACACTGTATTTTGGAAAAAATACCCATTGGCTGGCATATGCTAACATTCTTTGCTGTCTAAACAAGGACTCTGTGATTCGTCAAAATACATACAGATCTAAGGACAAATGATGACATGGATATTTATCTTCTCATGGTCATCTTGCTGTAATTAGATGTTTTTATCACTGATTTCAGGGAAACTATATAATGATAAACATTTCAAAATGGTGAGGTTCTGCAAAATTAAATATACTGCATATTAATTATAATCTTTGAAAGATGTTTACAGCAGAAAGATATTAAATAGTGACAGATATCTCTTGCTTCTATTTTATCAAAGCAGTTTATTTCAAAAAGTTCTTTTGTGAGATCTTTCAGATGTTGATCTTATGAAGAAATTATATGAAAGTATAAATGAGTATATGAATATATTTATTAATTTAAAATCCTAAAAAAGGTTGAAGGTCATTTTTGTTTCCTTTTTGGACTTATTCATTGTACATTTTAATCCCATATTTAACCATTAAAAATTATTTTTTCATTTCTGCCTGGGGTGTGCCTACATTTCACTGTGATATTTGTGCCCATAACTCATACTATTACATTTTATTCAGAATTTTCTTTTCTCTGCTTCGTGTTATCAAACTCCCTGTTTAGCTCCCACTGCAATCAGTCAATAGTGAGACTTTGGATTGCATTAGTGGGATGACACCCCACCAGTAGCCATAAAACAAAATCAAATGATATAAAATGGTTTAAGTTATATTCATTACTGCCAGAAGTTGACAAAGCACTATATTTTTGTGTTTTTTTTCTGGGGAGGGAAAGGGGCAAAACTTTGGTGCTTTTTTTTGTTGTTTTTTTTTTTTTTTTTTTTTTTTTTCCAGAAATTGCTTCAGATGTGTGTCTTGGCTGCATCTGTGTACTGGGAAGCATTAGGAGAAACATACTTACACGTTGAGGGAGATGATCCTTTCCCTCTACTCAAAACTGGTGGAACTACATCTGGAGCACTGTGTGCTGGGCTTCCCAGCTTGAGAGAGACATGAACATACGGCAGGAGGTTCAACAGAAGGCCACCAAGCTGATCAGGAGCCTGGAGCACTTTGAAACAAGGAGGGACTGGGAGAATCGGAGTTGTTCAGACTGGGAATGAGAAAATTATGGGGAGTCTTCACTGTTTTCTGTCTCTACCTAATGCGAAGATCTAAAGAAGATGGAAGTCAGACCTTCTTGAAGATGCAGGATCAAGAACAAGAGGTGACAGACACAAGTAACACAGAAAATTCGGTTTCAAAATAAAATTTTTAAACAATTATCTCAGAGTGATCAAACACTTGCACTCAAACTCAAACATAATTTCTCACAGAGGTTTTGGAGTTGGTATCGCTTGGAGATACTTGGACCTGACTGTTCATAGACCTGACCAGCCAGCTTGACTTGGTCTTCCTTTGAGCAGGATATTGGACCTGACCTCTGGATGTCCCTTTCAACTTACATGATTCCAAGATTTTGTGGTTTCATTTGTTTGATTTTTCTGACCAAAAAATAAAAGTGTACTTTGCAGAGTTCAGGGAATTGCAGGTAGTCTCTTGAAATAACATCATGTTATAATGTAGATCATCCCTCTGGTTCAAATCTAGAACCCCATACTTAACTTCTCTGATTACACAATTAACAGTTTTTAATTTACTTCATACTGAAGACTCTTCCTTTTTCAATGTTCTTATTTTTTTCACTTCAGATGGTAACATCTGTCTAGTTACAAAATTATGCAGCTGTCTGTACCCAAACAGCTTCAAAAATCAAAAACTGAGGAATTCAAAATATTTGATTATTCCCAGACACTGTGACACTTATTCTACACTTTAATTACCCCTCTTACACACCTGTATGTCTCCTTCCTCTATATAACCACAGAATCATGGAAAGGTTGAATGACTCTTCCCATTTTTAAATAGTTCTTCAGTTATGTGTTAATATAGGAAAGGTACATGCCTAAGTTAAGTTTTACCAAGAGAAAGGATACAGTTAAAAAGTTAGATTTGTATTTGGGGAGAGAACAGGCTTTTGAACAGTAGAACATACAGATACAACCAGACCAAGGATTAGTATGGATTTGTGGAATGGGTTACAGATTAAAGTTAGGTCAGGATGCTTTTCTTAGAGGTTTCTACCCACAAAAAATATACAGGTTCCAGAGATGTAGAGCAGCAGTCAGTTTGGTATAATCTTAGGGATCTTATAGAAGAGATGTAGGAATTTCAAATGTATTACCTACAGAGTTTGCTTGGTCTGAAGTGGTATGACCTGGTATGCGATATGGATATGAAGCTCACTGTGGAGATTAAGGGTGTTGAAAAGAGGAGTCAACGTTAACTTCATGTATGTTGTATATTTGGACTCAAAATTACTACACACAAGTTCTAGATCTGTTAGGTAATGTTAAACAAACATCCTTAGAAAACTTATATCAAGATTTTATTATTACCTTTAGCTATGCTGGATTCTCTCACTCACTACAAGGGACCTGATAGGGTCCATGTAACATGAGATGAGGCCAAGATGTTACTGAAGCTCAGTAGTGCGGACCTACCTAATACATGCAAAGTGAAGAAGAAGAAAAAAAAAAAAAAAAGCCTTTAGGCATTTATTTTTCACTTTCACAGAATAAATCGAGTTTATTGTATTTTGGTGTACAACCACTTTGTTTCTTTATTCAGTATTATTTAATTCTTGTGTAGTCATTGCTGTACAAAAGCAAGTAACTCTCATCAAATGTAATAGTACTGCCTTTACATTTATAGTACCATAAAGTGTAACAACTACTTAGTGTTGATCTATATTCTCAGGCACCTCTGCAGACTTTTATATGTTAGAAAGATTGCATGTCTAGTAAAACCAAGACTTAGTGAATATAAAAATGCCACCCTGTCCTATAAACCAAGTTTGCCATTTGCAGTATATTTTACAGATACTTCTCATAATATTACTCATAAAAATCTTTGTGTTGTATGTATTTGTCTGGTTTTAAGGAAGAAATAAAAAAATAGGCAAATATTCCTTCTGCACTTTAAAATCTGGTTGCTAAATAATGAACATATAGCGACCCTTCAAATTTCATGAGTTACACAAAATTTTTATCTTTTTCTGCTGAAATTATTGAATGAGATACATTGATACAAGTGTCTGCTGTTATTCTTGCAGATATTTCAAATGAACATAATGCTGTGCATGATCAAATTTAGTTCTTCTTTCTCATGTAATTCAAGCTACTGATTAAAACCAATAAATTACACAATAAATTGCACAAGGAGCAGACTAACTAAAAGATCGTCATCTTAGTTTTGTGAGCAGTGCTAAAGCAAAACCTTTGAAGATACACAGGTAGTGGAGAGTAAGTGGAGGTAGTGGTGGATAACTGGGAGAGCTTACTAAAGAATTAGAGATGTTTCATATGTTGTGTACATTTTCTGCCCTTCCCAGTATGCCATCCCATATGTGGTCAAGTATACAGCTGTTAAAAAACATAACTGGCTGGCACTACATAAACTTTTTACTTCCAGTGAAAATGAAGACCAGAAAAACCTCTACCAGTAAGCACTTCTGACTGGTCCAGGCAGCTTCCCCATAGGTCTTCTGTATCACCAGTGATCAGATTATATCTGCCTTTGGTGTTAATTGTGTGGGAGGTAATTTATACATTCCAATGTGACCAATAGAAACAAAAGAGATAGATGAAACAGAAAAAGGAAACTCATTGAGGAATTCAGCAACCTGGGTTCTACAAAAAAACAGTTAGTAATGACAGAACAATGCTTAGAGCAGCACTACTGAGAGACATTATATTTACATGACATGTATGTGCACAGGTGACTATAAAGTTTCACCTGTTATCAACTGTGACTTAAATAGTTATAGCTCTACAAAAATGCAGTGAGGTGATAGAAACTTAAATGAGAGGCAAAAACACTGAAGGAATGTAGGAAAATCCTGCCTGAAGAACTCACAGAACAACCCTGATGAAACTTTCAAGGACTGGATGGAACTGACAGATAGACAGTAAATTATTGTATTAGATAGATACTCCTCATTTCTATGTAACACACCTCCCTCGATAAAGCAAGCCCTGAGCCAATCCCAGCCTCCCCTCCCCTCCCCTCCCCTCCCCCTCTCCCTTCCCCTTTCCTTACCTGCCGGGCTCCACCTCAGTCACCCCTCCCCTTTATTCTCCCCTCCCTTTTTGTCCCCATATTCAACTGCGTTCCGCCCATAACTCCTCCCAAACTCCTCCCAGTCCCCAGACCCTTAAAGGCTCAGGTCTTTCCCAATAAAGGAGTTCCAGCATCACCCCCACCCTCGCTGTGGACTGATCCTTTGTCTCCCCATCGGAACGCAGCAAAGGAAAAACCCCACTTGAACAGAGGGAAAAGGCAGCTGTTTAAAAATGTGTGTAGGGAGGAAAAAAATATGAAAAGCTACTCAAAATTGAGAAGTAGATTAGGACTAATTTTAAAATGTGCTTATATCTGCTTATATCAGAAAAAATAGGGCAAGACATGAAAATATGTTATGGTCAAAAGTGAAGTGTAGGAGAACTAGAATGATGGAGATGCTGTCATGTGGGAAAAGGAACCCTGAATTTGCTGCCAAAAAGGGAGACTAATTAGGGGTAGAAAGCAGTTGATTGAGATAAAAGGGAGTGAAAGGAGGAGGAAATTTGGCTGTGAAATTTAGACAGATTGCAAAAGTGGGAAGTAAGGTGTGAAGAATAAAGAGAGGTGGTATTTGCATTTGAACCTCTAGTTGCAGATGTTGAGTGATAACCTCGTATGAAAAAGTTCTGTAGTAAAAGCTAAATAAAGATAAATAAAGATAAATAGGCAATAGGGATTTTTATTGGAAGTGGGACCATGGAAAAGAGAGGGACACAATTCTACTGGTTCCACCTTTTTTTTTTTATTATTTTATTTTTTTTTTTAAGAAATGAAGACTATGATTGTAAAGTTGCTTCCTATGACCACAGAATTTAATAAATTGTTTCAGATATTCTTTTTTTTCTTGATGGTATTCATGTGATTGTGTCCAAGACAATAACCTTTAGAATTATTGCATAACTGCAGCTAAATCTGGAAATCATTACTCACAGTAGGTCAAGACTAAAATGGGCTTGGATATTGAAAGAACCTTAACAGTCACAAAAGATGAGACTTATAAAAAAATGTAGACTGGAATTAGATGCTAACATTTTTTAAGCTATGAACTAAATACAAAATCTAGTCATAAGTAATACAAGGCCATTTCTGAGCTTATATCTTCCTTAAGAATGTGATGCTAGATGCTACTAAGTTGTTAATTCTCTTGGGAGCATTTTAATATAAGCAGTAAAGTTCCAGAAGATACTTGCTATCTGAGTAGCAAATCTAACTGCCCCAATTAATGGTCAGAAGCTTGGCTTGCCTATAACAGGATTGAAGTCTTTTTATGGGTTACTATGGCCTAAAGCCCTTGATTACCCTAATTTTGGCCATGCAGTGTTAATGTTATTGCCTTTTGCTTTATCATAAGAATAGCCTGACCCTTGCTCATATATGATTGTTCAAAAGGTGTGAAATTGTCATGGTTAAAGTAAGTTTTTTATTTTATTCCTTATTTCAGACACGGTTTTGAAGAAACTGTTCCTTGAAAAACTTACCCCTTGCCACAGCTGGGTGGGGAACCAGGGAAAAGAACTGCTGCAGGGCTGTGGGTGGCTCCCTTTCTAGAAGTCCCTGGCAGGGGTGCAGGGGAGGGTGCTAGTGAAGCGGTGTCTCCCAGGTGTGGCTCTGACAGTCCATGTTTGTCTCTCTGTCTCTTTCTCCACCCCACCAGCCAGCCACATAGTCCCTCTATCCATCTGGGACTGCACCCTCCCCTGCTGTTGGGGATGGGAGTCACCACCACCAAGCTGGAATGGAGCCAAGCCCAGCCAAGCAGTGCAGAGAAATGACTGCCTCCACCTCACAAATCCTGCTCCACGAAATCTCACTGCAGAGTCCCAGCCAAGGGGAAAGCATCTGGAGCCGTCTGCTGCTCCAGGGCTTTTGCTCCACCGTTTGCCATTTCTGCAGTCTCTTCCAGCTACCACTGTTGCCACCTGCCTCCAGAGAGATCCAGAGAAAAGGAGAGATAGATCCTGTACCCACGCTGCTGCAGCACCAGAATCCACACCAGCATCTCAGCAACATACCTTCCTTTTGGATGAAAACAGAGCCTTCCAGGTTTTTGCTTTGCCTCTGTTTCCCAGTGGTGAGGCTTTCTTCATTGCATACAGATGTAATGAAGGTATTACTGAAAATGTTCTGCAGTTTATTTTTTTTGTATAAACAGCTGCTGTAGTTGCCATACCAGTGTTGGATGAATGACAGAGGAGGTGACAAGAAACTATGTGTCTTTTGTAATGTGGTATATTGTGCTAGGAAATGAGAAAACTCCCATGGGCGGTGAACACAAATCTAACTCTTTCAAAAGAAAGTGAAAGGTAAAATATTTTCCTTGGAGTAAGGGTCTAGAATTCATACAGCAAATAGGATGCAAGAGGCCAAACTGGATAATTTAATTGACTTCCCAGAATACCATATTGTCTGTATTAAAGCCTCTAAAAATGTTTATCACTCAACAACATCAGCAGTAGTAATAGTAGTAGTTGTAGTAGTAGCATTTGCATTTAGATTTCCACCAAGTCTAGCTCCACCTACTGAAATATTTTATTTGACTAAGTTCTTGTTATTAAATTTTGGACAGTCTTCCTTAATACTTTGGGGCAGTTTTTATTCCTGATTCAAGACCACAGTATTTTGGTGTTATACATTTAATGTACAACCCCACTGACTGGATTAAAATCCTTTTTGTTCTTAGACTTTACAAGGAGCTTGAACATTAAGCAAGAGCTATGATAAAAATTATTAGTATACTGCTTTAGCTCATATATTAATTCCATTATTTCTCTTACAGTCTTTAAAGAATATTTCAATTTAAAAGATAATAAAAGTAAAAGCAATACTATACAGAATATTTTTCTATAATTATATTTCTTTTATTTTTGAAGAATAAGAGAGTTTATAAGTAACTTTTCTCTTTTGCCATAAACCAGCTATTCAGAAATAAAATCAAGGACAAACCACTCTCTTTCTACTATATTAATGACATAGCATTTAAATATCAAGTATAATAACTCATATACAAAAAAACTAATGTAAAAAATACACTAGTCACTGTGAAAGAAAAAAAAATAAAATTCAGCAATATAGAAGCCAAAAGATAGTTTAGCATAAGTTAAAAAAAAAAGATATCAATATAATTTGACAGCATATAAGAGCATAATTTTTACCAAAATGCTATGACGATATTTTCTTTAAAATTTCCTCAGGTGAAGATAGTGTCTGAGGAAGTGTTTGCTTCTGCTCTTCACATTTAAACTTGCAAGTAGTACTTTGAGAAATTTCTGCATGTTTTCACCCAGACCTGCCCCAGATACAGGAAGGACCACTCTACACAGCGTACAGGTTGGTGGTGAAATGGCTGTTTATTAAACATAGACACAGGCTTTTATAGGGGCTAGCTAGAAGGGTCTGGAAACTGAGCGTGGTAAGGGGAAGAGTTAGGGAGGAGTTAGGGCGGTCTTGAGTCAAACAAGGAAAGTGGGGGTCGGGCTACACCTAATAGGGGAAGAGAAGGGAGCGGCTGGCCATATATGGTACAGATGCGCTGCACCACAGGCCAGCCAATGGGAGCAAGGGGTAACAGTAACCAATGGGGAGACAGTAACTGGGGGAAACAAACCAATCAGAACTGTTGAACAATTAAAACGTAATTATTGCTAATCTAATACATAGAACTCCTATCTACTTTAATTGAACCATAAAACTGGAGTAAATTCGTTGAATCCTGTGGAAACTCCATAGTTCTGGTCACGCAGTCTCTTTCAGTAAGTCTCATTTCTTATTCTTGTCTTGGTTCTCCTTTTTCTTCCATTTTCTCCACCTCCGGTATTCTCTTGACTGTTCCCTGACAATGTTTTGCTGAAATTGTTGAATAAATCTTAACTTAGCTTCTTCCAAAGCAGGTCGTTCAAACAATGTGGTTAAGTAACCATGGTATCCTAAGAGTTATGTTGAATTTGTAAGCCTTGGAGTCAATATCAGGTTAGCTAAAGCAGCCAATGCAGTCAGGGTGTTTTAGCTACTGCAATACCTCCATTAAGAATTAATTCAGTGGTCTTTTCACAGAAACTAATTACTTAGCATTAGCTGGGACATTTAGGAAAGCATTTCTATTTGATGTAAATATAGATTTAGATGCTGATTATTTTTCAGAGTTCGTATTGATTAGTATTTCCAACAGCTGTCTCCTTGCACAGACCTGTGCAGGCTTTTGCCATCTGTAGCTGGAAAATATTTTTTTGCATATTGTATGGATTTCATGCTGATTTCTAAATTAATATCTAGGTAGATAGCAGTGATTTTGCATGATACACAACTCCAATGACAAGAAAATACAACAATAAGTTTACAGACATTCTCTTTCAATTATTTGTGTGAAAAATTAGTTCTTTTCTATGCAAGCAAAGCTCACTCTCCTATTCTTCATCTAGTAATACTTCATCTAATACTTCCAAAATACTTCCAACCAAGACTTCAAAATTTCTTTTAACTAAATTAGAATCCCTAACAAATTATTTTTTAATATTTCTGTAACTCCAAGGTACCCCGTCAGAATCAGATCTCCACTGCCTTCAGTTCTAAGATGAAATACCTCCAACAGTGCCAAAGTGGAGCAACTGCCACAGTCATCACCAGAATGAGACATGCAAATCCTTTCCTAGAGGAAAGGAGGTCTTAGAATAAAGATGTTTTTCTCAAAATAGTCTACAGCTTTTGTGGGTGTTAGAAGTCTATTCTTAAGCACCTGGAGAGATCAGGTATTTAACTTAAGGTTGTATTTTTCATAAGAAGAAATGGTAACAATTACATTACAAGTAAATGTCCTTTTTTGAACACAGCCTTTGAGGCTTAAGTAACCTTTGATATTAATCCTATGCCAAAATTAGAAGTGACAACCCAGTTTTCTAAGACTCAATCTGGAGCAGGAGTTACAGACCTTTCCTTTGTCTGATTTTATTGCTCTGAGTGTGTCTGGCTGCAACTTCACATTTTACAGAAACCTGCTGCTTATTTGAAGATGTCACTGTGAAAAGTAAAAAGGCGTTGGTGTTCCTCTATCATTCTTGCCCAAGAGACATATAAAAGGGTGAAATCCTAAACTGGTAGGCTAATACTAAGATTTGATCATTGAGTCCAGAGATAAGCCCACAAGAAAGATGAAAAAAGACTATTTACAAGTGCATGTAGTGACAAGATGAGAGAGGGTATGTCTTCGGAGTGAAAGAAAGTAGGTTTAGATTAGATATTAGGAAGAAATTCTTTACTGTGAGAGTGATGAGGCTCTGGAAGACCTTGCTCAGAAAGCTGTCAATGTCCCACTCCTGGAGGTGTTTAAGGCCATGTTGGATGAGGCTTTGTGCAATCTGGTCTAGTAGAAGATGTCCCTACCCGTGACAGGGGAGATGGAACTAGATCATCTTTAAGGTCCCTTCCAACCCAAGACTTTATATGATTCTATGATTATTATGTTAACCACAGCAGTGTTTATCATGTGCTTTTTTTTTTTTTTTTTAATGTAGTCTTGTTTGTATATTTTATTTAATACAAACTGAAGGTCAGTACAATCTGAATGTTCTTCATGAATGAAAAAGAAAGATATACATTCTATGAAACATTCACAAAATTTGCCTCATTCATTATTTGTTCCATCAAGAAGGAAAATAGTTATATGTAATTTGGGAATATATGTTCATTTGTAATTGGAGAAGAGAGAATACAAGAAAATATTATTACATTTTCTAAACTTCCTTTTAGATGATTATCTCCTGCAATTCCTGTTTTTTTACACAGGTATCACTCCCTACTCCAATCTCTTCAAGTTTCAGGGGTTCTTTCATTCTTTTTTATTCTTTCATTTATAAAGATTAAAGGCTTCATGCAATCAGAGAGCAAAAAACATATTCTGTGAAAAGTGACCATTTAAAAAGTTCCAACCACAAACCATTATCATTAAATACACCAAGTGACTAGTCAGAGACTAGACATTATTTTCCCAAATGAGTTTTTGAATAACTACAAATAGATTTTAAAATCTAAGAACTATTTAATGCCCTTGAACATTAACCTTTCTAATTACAATCCAGTCTCCTATATTTCAAGACATAATTTGCATTTGTAGACAATATGCCAATAAAAGAAAAGGCCTAAATTAATAAGTGTTATTTCAATTTATTTTTGTTCAGCTGAAGTCTCTGGTAGCTTGAAATAAGATGGTTTCTAGATCTGAATCACTAGTACCACAACATCTACACCTAGCAATAAAAAAAAAAAAGGCCTTTTAAGACAAATTATGTTTATTTATTTTTACTAAACCAATTTAAACCTCATCTGCTGCTATTGTGTGCTACCTAGAGAGAAAGTGGCCTGCCAAATAATGAACTGAAGTTGATAACAGGGAATTTCTCTTAAAGGTCTGAGTTCAAGTCAAAAATATATTTCAAGTAATTTCTTTTCAGTTCACACCTCACAAAGATCATTGAGTCCAACTCTTAGCCCTCCATAGAACCACCCCAAGAGTTACACCATGTGCCTGAGAGTATTGTCCAAATGATTCTTGGACTCTGGCAGTCTTGGTGCTGTGACCACTTCCCAGGGGAGACTGTTCCAGTGCTCAGCCACCCTCTGGATGAAGAACCATTTTCTAACATCCAACCTAAGCCTCCCCTGACAGAATTTCAGGTTGTTCCCTTGGATTCTGTCACTGGTCAGCACAGAGAAGAGATCAGTGCCTGCCCCTCCTCTTCCCCTCAAGAAGAATTTGTAACTGCAATGAGGGGGTCCCCTGTCTCTTTTCCAGATTGAACAGACCAAGTGACCTTAGCCACTCCTCATACAGCTTCCCCTCAAGGTCCTTCACCATCTTTGTTGCCCTCCTTTGGACACTCTGTAAGAGCTTCATATCTTTCTTATATTACAGCTCCCCAAACTGTACACAATATCCAAAGTGAGGCTGCACCAGTGCAGAACAGAGTGGGACAATCCCCTCCCTCACCTGGTTGGTGATGCTTTGCCTGATGCCCCCCAGGACATGGTTGTCCCTCCTGGCTGCCAGGGCACTGCTGACTGAGATTCAACTTCCCATTGACCAGTACCCTCAGGTCCCACTCCATGGCACTACTTTCTATCATCTCATTTCCCAGTCTGTACAAACATCCAGGGTTGCCCAATCCCAGGTGCAGAATCTGGCACTTCACTGTGTTGAAGTCCATATGGTTGGTGATTGCCCAGTTCTCTAAATTGTTGAAGTGTCTCTTCAGGGCTTCCCTGCCTTTGAGGGAGTCAAGAGCTCCTCCCTGTTTTGTGTCATCTGCAAACTTGCTTAGTATTCCTTCCAGTTCTGCATTCAAGTAAGGCATCACCAACCAGTCAAGGAAGGTGATTGTCCTACTCTGCTCTGCACTGGTGTGGCCTCACCTCAAATATCGTGTGCAGTTTTGGGCACCACAATATAAGAAAGAATATAATACTATTAGTAAGGATCCAAAGAAGGAGTCACTTGCCCTGTTCAGTCTGGAGGAGACTTTATATGCAATAGTGCTTAGAGCTCAAGTTAGGTGCCTCCAAAGAGGGACCTCATTGTTACTGGATTTTGTAGTCTCTATAGGTCACCTGATTTCCTAGTGGCACTTCTGCTCATCCAATCCTCTTTGCAGAGTCTGGGGTCTTCTCTTCTGATCTGCTTTTGCAGTCTCCTGGCACTATTTTTATCTGTGTCTTGAGACATTTCCTTATATTTTGTTACAGAATATCCTGCAGCTGACATTTAACTTTTGAGTCTTTACCTACCAGTTGCATTTTCATAGATAAAACCCAAGACCAAAGTACAATTCATGCAGCCTAATTTTCATTTGCTTCAGTCACTAGTGATAAGGTTTGTCAAAACTAATTCTCTCACTACATTTTCTCTTCACTGTACAAAATTCTGGCTTTATCATACAGTGATATGGAAAGCAAAGTAGACATAGACACCTGATCAGGAAAAAAAAAAGTAGAGTGGCCATTCGGGTTGGCTCCCTGCCAAACCCAGCCATTGGCCAAACAGATTCCCCCCTCCCAAAAGAGAAGGAAAAAGTACCAAAAGAAAATTTAGTAAAAATATATATATATTCAAATATATTACAGTTATACACTCTGTACTTAAAGAACAAGAATCCCAAACAACCTCAAAAGGTAAAAAAGGAAAGGGGAAGGAAAAAAGGACAAAAAATTGGGTAAAACCAAAACAAACCAGATATACACACTTGAAAACTCAGGGAATAGCTCAACAAAATAACTAACAAAATAAAATCTCGCCAACTTCCCTCAAAAAAACAGTTCCTTCACCTCCATGCAGCTCTGGAAAACAGCTCTCAGATAGGCCTCAGCTCATATCGATAAGGGAGAGGTCAACACACTGAGACCTGCTGTCTTCTAGGCACCCAAAAGGAAGAGAGAAAAGAACTTCCCCTCCTCATCTTATATACATCTGATTACGTAAAGGAATGGGATGGAATACTTCCTTAGTTATAACCGTGTTACCAGGGAAGACCTAGACCAAACCCAAGAAAACTGAACCACCACATGTAGCAGTTAAAACAGGTAAAACAAAGCAGCAGTCACATCAAGAAAATAACACATGACCATCTTCACCTCTGAGGCCTGGCAAAATCAGTATGGAGTCTGTGGTCTCTTACTGGCCTTGGTGATAAGCTGTACTAGAACTCATTTATTTCATGTTGCTTAAACAAAATCAGGACTGAAATGGTGATTTGAGACATTCTTCTTAAATATCACTCTTTAGCCTTACAACTAATGAGTTGCATATGAAGAACATATTCCCCCACGACACAGCTGAAGCAATGTTTGGGTTCTTGCATTTTAAATGACCCACTGGTACTTAGTTTCACCTCTGGGTGTTTTTGTCTCTAGGTACACATCTCAATTTATATCTCAGATCATGCTATTTTACTTCTGAACATTTTGCAACTAGTAAATGATTTCTGCCAGAAAAAACAAAAACAAAACCAAAAAGGCAATAGTGTATTTTCCCTTAAAATTTCATCATTCTGGAGAACTCTCCAATGTATAACAAAAGTTCATATTGGATATTGCGTACTAAATGTATGCCTGTAACAAAGATTATTTGGAAGTAATCTTTTATAGAACAGCATGATTGTAATGTGAGAGGGGCCTTTATTACCACATATTTCAATTAATGAGCCTTGCTATAAGAGACTTCTCAATAGTTTCCAGATTGTTTGGTTAACAAGGGAGACACTGTACAGTGCATTGTGTATAATGCCATCAGATTCTCAACATCTTAAAAGTGCTATTTCATATCAGCCTTTACTTTTATATTTTTGTAAAAAGGGTGTATTTACATGTACTTGTCAATACTTACGATGATTTTAGAGTTAGCAATAATCCATTAGAGTATGTTGGTACAGCAAATATCCTGAGGAGATGACAACTTTGGATAATTTAGGCAGCTCAAACGGAAAAAAATTATGGCAGGAATCAGAATCTGTTTTTTATTTAAGGTGTTTCTTAGCTTTACATTATATTTACTTTTTCAATATTGTATGCATTTTTTTAAAAAAAGTTAAATACCTCATAATTCTGTAGTTTTATGGATGCCAGTTTAAAAAAATTGTTATTAATAAATATGGCCTAAATAAAGCATGAGGCAATAGAAATGCCTTTTTTTTTTTTTTTTTTTTTTTTTAGGAAGAGAAATCTGTATGATTCTGAGTGGATTAAAACATTTAAATCTGGATCTTCATTCACACAGCACATTCTGAGTTGGAAAGGACTCACAGGAATCATCAAGTCCCTAACTCTTGTGTGAATGTCCCATACAGAGATCAAACACGCAAGTTCGGCATCATTAGCACCATGTTTGAACTGAGTTGATCCCAGGGTCTAATTCACACTCTTTAGATTTCTGGTTAGGAAAAGAAACCAACCAAAAAACAGTAGAAAGAGGCTATGAACACAAAACGCCAACATTTCAAATATTACAAAGCATTCTAAACATTCCTGCCTAAAGGTTGTGGCTTCTTAAGTATTTTTTCTGGTATGAAGAGTAATCTTTGTTAGTCTTAATCTAAGTATGCTAAAAGTAGGTATATTATATAATATTAAAAAAAACCCCACAACTATCTCCCCAAATCCTTATTGTTGTCTTTTAAATATGAAATTCAAACATGGTTAGCTAACACAAATATATGTGTTTTATTTTTGCAATAAATATCAGCCATTCTTTAGTCTTTTACAGCTATTACCACATGATAAAATTATGGACTAAAATGTGTGCATTTCAGTTGGTGCTTCTCAGTTTTATACATTATCCACAAATATACTTCATCCCACTTAGAATATTATACCACTTCCATTTTTTCATCTCTGAGGAAATGAAGCAATTTGGACTTTTATAAGCACTAATAAAACCAGTTTACTGCTGAATGATTCTAGCAATCCTATTTGGTGTTTACAAGCTCTTTTAAAGAAAGAATGCTTAGTAGTTGGTCGATGTTATCACTCTTCATAAGCTATCTGAAATGTATTCTATTTCTTATTTAAAGAATTTGTCATACACACAGAAAAATATGCCTGGAGCAGCTATGAAAGCTTCTTTTACTATAGATCTTTAGACAGGCTCATCTTCAATGAGTAGACATTAGTTTAAACTTGGTCAAAACCAGAGCTGTTCTACAATGCCCTGCAAGTTTCAGAGGATGAAAAAAAACAGCATAAACTAAACCTTGCTTTGAACTAGATCTGCGTTTGCTCCTTTCATCTATTTTCACTGACATAATTTATTTTGCTCTAGCTTTCCTCACTTGCAATGTTGAAATTAAAATGTGGAACTTTAGATGTGACAATTTTTGCATTGAAAACAAAAATAACTTTCAAGTTTCCCTACTAGCTTAATGAAATTAGTGAGATTCACAAATCCTTGATTGTAATTACGTTTGATTGATGATATAACTACAAACACAACTACTCACTTTTGAGTGTCTAGATTTTGTTCAATGGCAGTGATGAGAGTGTGTATAGGTAAGAATCGGGAAGGTCAACAAGGCAGATATCATCATGGGAGTCTGTAATAGACCACCCAACCAAGATGAAAAGGCAGATGAAATATTATGTAAGCAACTGGGAGAAGTCTCATAACTGCTAGACTTTGTTCTTGAGGGGAAGTTCAACTTACCAGATGTCTGCTAAAAATACAATATAGAGAGGAAAGAGTCTAGGAAATTCCTAGAGTGATATTATGCTTGGAGACTGTCTTGGACACAGAAACCATGCAATTATCAATAGTTTTATATTCTCAGAAAAGTAAAGAATGGGTTTCACAGAAATGCTGCCTTGGACTTCTGGAGGGCAGACTTTGTCCTGTTTACGTGCCTGGTTGACAGAGTCCCTTGGGAGGCAACCCTAAAGTGCAAAGGATGCCTAAACCTGGAGGGTGGTGGTGAATGAAGTTAAATCCACTCATTGTCTGATCACAAGTGTTATTCCCCAGGGCCAGTTCTGTTTAATATATTTATCAGTGATCTGGATGAGAGGATTGCAGGCAAGACCAAGTTGGGCAGTAATATAGGAAAGCACTACAGGGAGATCTGGACAGGCTGGATTGATGGGCTGAACACAACTGTATAAGGCCCATAAATGTGTGCTGGGTCCTGCCTTTGGGAGGACCCCTTGCAGCACTCCAGGCTTCTGGCAGAGTGGTTAGAAATTTCCCTGGTGGAAAAGGACCTGTAAGGAGTTAGAGAGTACAGTTGCATGCCTCAAACACTGTCAAAGCCACAGGAGGAACTTTCTGTAAGGTTCGCCACCACAGCAGGAACTTGAGATAAAGAGAGAAGGTAGGAATTTGTGACAGTAAAGCACTAATTCCAGGCCTGATGGAGAAGTGATCTGATTAGCACACCCTGGTTAATGCATATGGACAAAAATTCCCACTGGGGAAATCTGCAGGAAAGGAAGCAACTGCTCATACTCATATTACTGGTCAAGCCAAGAATACCCCAAGTTATGAGATAGATGGCATCTGTGATCGCCAACGACCACCAAAGTACCCCCAGACTCTTCTGTGGCCTTCCACTAGAGGACTGCATATGATCCAGAGTGTTAAAACTCCAACACTAGGAGGGGTACCTGGGCATACCCACCTGAACTGGACTGTAAATAAAGCCATGAACTCTTTGTTTTGTGGGCTTCTCTCCCTTGCCCCCACCCTGACTTATCAAGATCTTGACCGTCACTTTAGCTAAAGGACACCTAAGTTGTAACAATTAAGTCTCATTGCTGGATTCACAGTTGGTGATATCATTCCACTATCTACTTTTATCTTTCTTTCTCTTTCTTTTCCTTATATATTTTCTTAAGTGGTATTTTCATCATATTGCTTTAGTTCAATAAATAATAGCCAAAAGAGCTACATACCTTCCTTTCATTGTAACCAAATTGTTCTAAAATGTACATACTGGTCATTCAGTGTCATTTCACTCTAATCTGCCACAAGGGATCAATTAACAAGAACCTCAGCGACCCTGCTTTCAGGGGTGGATTGTAAGAGTGGCCAAGAAGGCCAGTGACATCCTGGCTTTTATCAGAAATAGTATAGCTATCAGGACCAGAGCAGTGATTGTTCCCCTGCACTTGGCATTGGTGGGGCTGCACCTCAAATCCTGTGTTCAGTTCTGGGTCACTCACTACAAGGAAGACATTGAGGCACTGGTGCATGTTCAGAGAATGGCAACAACCTTTGTAATGATTCAGGATCCCACAAGTGAAGATCTAAGCAAAACCACCCACTCCCACACACACTGTTCTTTAAAAGCCTAACTTATTAACTCTTATTTATTATTAGAATAAAATTACTGACTTATTATAAGAGATATACCTTACACATGATGCTTAGTTGCAGTAGCAAAATGTGATGATTGGAAAATTGTCTACTTCAGAGAAGGAAGGACCTGTCATTGCTAGGTAGTGGTTCTGATTTGATGGCATATTCTTAGCCAGGGGTACAATGCTGAATCAGTTCCTCTCTGTTCTTTTGATCCCATTTTGTAGGAAACATCCTTGTTATTATGTATATTTACCATATACAGGACATTTTATTTATGTTGTATTCATGTTCTCCATTCTCCCTGTTACTTTTTCCACCAGGTTTTCATGGTTTATTTCTTTAACTGACCAGTAACTGACCCACTGTGATTTGTGTTTCTACGCTGGGGGTCCTTGATGTCATCCTGTGGTTGCACTTCCAGGATTTTCTGCTACAGGCCACTGGCCAAAAAACTCTTGGGCATTTTTCTAAACTAAAGACTAATTCAAATTATTCCTACTACTTCACTTCTGTGATGTTTCCTAGGTTACTTTTAGAAAGAATTGGACTACAATGTGAAGCAACAAACCCAAAATAAATAAAAGTAGTTACTTTTCTCAATATATTATCTCCATCCCCCTCTAATTAATTAGCTTCAGCATCATCTAAGTTTGCTTCAGAAAGCAGTATGTTACCACAATAGTTTATATATAAAGTGCAGTTTCAGCCAGTCATGGAGGAAAATTACTAATTTCACTGTAAGTACTTCCAGTGGTCAAGAGTTTGGTGAGATTAAGCTTAAGAAAGCAATAACTAATTGTGCTGTTGTCAGACACAGCTTGGTTTATTTCTCATAATAAACCAGTGCAGATAATATTGCAGTGTCAAGGGTTATTTTCATAGTGTGAAATTCCTTCTTCATCTGATGTCAGTATCTTCACCAAGAGCCCTGAAGTGAAAATAATTCCCATTGTTTCACCAACATTTAATAATTCTTTAAACATGAGGTAAATTTTGCCCCTATGCAAAGGGTGTGTGCAGAGTTTATGCAATACTTAAGTACTGAGTCACAGAGATTTTAAATACATGTAATCAATACAATGAAATAGTTCTACAAGACAGAACATAAGCAAACATCTCAAACATATGGAAAGAAGAATAAAATTTAAGCAACTGGTTTCCTTAGACTAACATTATTCTAAGAATAGCAATTCTAGTGAATATTTTATCAATAATGCATTACGGAAGACATCACTTCCCCTTGTATTGATTGCCACCTAACAGCAGGTGATTGTACTGCCCTTTCACTGTATTCCTTCTGTACTCCTGGACCCATGCAGAGCCATATGATTTTCTGTGACACCCTCAGCTGCAACTTCCTTGCATGGCTGCCTCATACTGTGTATGGAAATGTCCTTCCTGCAGGAGTTATGACCCTGGTGTGTTAGATTGTTCCCTTTCAATATGTAACCTAAATTTGGGGAGCATCCTATAACTGATCACAGAAAGAGTTACATGTATTGACATGACTAGAATCTGATTTTAAAGGTGTTATTGGTCTTTGAAATGTCAAGTATCATCTATGGATGTTGAATTCAGCTTCTGACTAGGGGCACCTAAACTTGGGTAAGTATATGAATGCAAACTCATGGAAATTGTATCTAAGTATCTAAGCACCACTTGATCTAAGTTTCAGTTCAGGCTGTACTCAGCACTGGTGAGGTTGCACCTTGAGTATTGTGTCCAGTTCTGGGCCCCTCACTTTAAAAAGGACATTGAGGTGCTGGAGCATGTCCAGCGAAGGACAATAAGGCTTGTGAAAGGTCTAGAAAACATAAGGGAACTGGTTTGTTTAGTCTCAAGAATAGGAGACTCAGGAGGGACCTCACTGCTCTCTACAACTACCTGAAAGGAGGTTGTAGTGAGGTGGGGGCTGGTCTCTTCTGTTGTGCATGCAGTGAGAAGACCAGAGGAAATCACCTTAAGCTGAGACAGAGGAGATTCAGATTAGATATCAGAAAAAAAGTTTTTCAGAATTAGAATCGTCAGGAATTGGAATAGGTTTCCTGTGAAGGTGTTGGATTCATCATTCTTGGAGGTGTTCAAGAGGCATATGGATCTGGTGCTGGGTGACGTGGATTTAGTGGTTTAGAGCTTACAGTGGTAGTGCTGGGTTGATGGTTAGATTGGATGACCCTAAATGTCTCTTCCAGTCTTGGTGATTGTACAGTTCTAGGACAACAACCTGCTGTTAGTTACACAAGGAAGATAGAGGGCAATAGAAGTGATCTTCACTGGAGCTTTCTGCTGTGTTTTCTCAACTTATGATGCATAACTTTAGCTGGTAACTAGACCAGAGCTCCTTCTTACCGTTTAAGAAATTTGTTTGGTAGAGGTAATGTGAAACTACTCCATCTTCGTTCATAGTAAAAGGATGGGCTTAAAGCACAAGATTATGGTTTCTTAATTTTTTATAAAAAGAAACCTTTTTCCATGTTTTCACATTTATTTTATTTAAACTACAGATTTATAAATGTGTTATGCCTGAAAATATTATTCTAATTTATAACTTCTTTTTAGTATCCTTTAAATCTTGTACATATGCATCAATATGGTTCTGGTTGCTGTTTGTCAAATGCAAAAACCTCAATCCTCTATAAATATTCCCAAGATGGGTGTAGTTTGCAGTTTACATTTCTCTCTACCTTCTTTTTTTCTGCATTATACTCCTTTGACTATAAATAGCATAATGGACATATAGTATAATGAATGGCAAATATCTAATCTTGTTTATTTGAAACCTCCTACTGTGTACTGAGTCAAAAGATAACAAAATGATGCCTAAAACTGGTATCTCATTACATTTTCTTTGAGTACTGAAGTAGTATACTTGTGTTAATATAACACATTGCTTTTCAGTTCAGCACCATGTTTTTCTCACACCAACTTGTTTGAGAAACATAAGATAATTAGGACAATAATGACAATTAAAAAAAAAACCCACAAAATTGTCTGTGTAATAAAAAGATGCTTTAAATAATTTTTTATTGCACTATATAACCTGTACCATTATTCATTTGTCATATGGAGCGTATATGGATATTGATTTATAGAAAATGCTCTGTGATTTGTTTTAGCTTCCACATTAGTGATACCTCATTCTATCATTCTATGTGTTATTGCTATAACTGAGATCATCAAGGATAATGAATCAGTAAATCCTACTTCTAAAGAAGTGGGGCTGATTCTAAACATAGTGTTTAACTCTGAAACATGATTATTAAGCATCAGCACCAATGTTAATACTACTAGATAAATGTTATCAAAGACTGCAAAACTTGTGGCAATTGGTAGATCTAATTATAATTTAGACATTACAGAAATACACTTCTTCAAGATAAGTCTCTGCCATCTGATTGTGCTATTAAAGATATTTTTTACAAAATAGTTTCTTAGCAGACAAAAATTATTATATCTTATCATCTTTTGAAATTTCTATTAGGAACCATGAGAAGCATGTGAAAATTTGTGGGAAGAAATACAGATAAAACATGTCTTTTACTTATCATAACCCACTGAAATAAGAAATAGATTTCAGTATAATCATAAAGCAGTTATTTCAATCACTCTGCTTATACCTGGGAAACAAATGCCTTCCTACAGTAAGCTGTTAACATTTTACAGGCATTCACAGAGGATAACCAGTTTTGAATTCTAAAGCTGTAGCTGATACTAGCTCTGGCAATATATATTCTTTCAGTTATTTGTTAGTGTATAAAGAAGTTTTTGTAAATTGTAATTTGTGATATTGTGGCTTTTGCAAGATTAAAAACTCTCACTTCAGTCTCACATATTTTTTGTTAAAAGGGAAATATAGAACTTTTCAAGTTTATCCTCAATGTTTTTGCCCACACTTTATATTATAAAAAATAATGTGATAGTGTGTTGTAGGTGGGGTCTTTCTGGAAGGAGTTATTGGTTCAGATTTGTTTAGCTTGTTTGTTTTGTTTTAATGTTGATTGCATTAGAATACTAAAGAAGCTGTTGAAATGGAAATGCATTGCTTAAAACAGAAGAATTACAGAATCAATTCCAAATGGTGCCTGTACAAAATGTCAGCACTATCTCTGGAAAGTCTGAAGCATAAGACCTCTTTCAATCTCTCCTTGTATGTAATACACATATTTTTGTGGTGCAACACAGAACAAATTAATTTGATAGGCTAATATGTAGTTCAGTTCTACTGAGATCGATAGTTATGAGGCAAATTATAGGAAGAAGTGCAAGTGTAATATACTGCCATGGATGTTGGGAAAAGTGGAAAGTTCCTTTGGAAACATTTTTTTTTTTTTAACTTCATAGCACTACATCACCACACAAAATACAGATCAGTAGAGAACTCATGCTTGCATGAAAATACAACCATTAAAAATATGAGAGTCTATATTTGCCTTTATACATAACCCATGAATATTTAACTATTGTACTACATTTGTAAGTTGAATATAAATTGTGAATTATAACTATTTCTAGGATATAAGGAACTTTTTAATATGTTGCGTTAATATTCTTTGCAAGAAGTTTTTAAAATAGTTGTTTTTTTCCTTTTATTTGAAAGAAACTTATAACATTGTGTGGAATCTTATATGTATGTACAATTTTCACTGTTATTCATTCTGATTTCTTTGGTCACAGTCTATTTTTTTCTTTTTAAGAGGAATATTATTGCTACACGTTTATACAAAAATGTGTAAATACTGTTGGTTTTACTTAGGCAATATTTCCTTGGAATCCTTATCTACAATTTTTTCTCAGGTAAGGAGAAACAAAATGTCTGAATTAAGGGCAATAATTAAATAAAATTCTCTATGAAAAAAATTTTGAACAATAAAATGTAAAACAATTTTCAATTATAAAATGAAAAGTCACTTACTCAGTCTGCGTACAGTTTGTGTTATAAACAGTTTTTGGTTTTTCTTCTGCTGAGGGCTGTAGGGTGCTTCTGCTCATCTATTTTTATCTACCAAAAGCAAGACAGATAAGGTATAAGTGATCCTCTTCTGCTTAAGCATGCAAAAAAGTTATGTTCCTAATATAAACAAATTGTATAAGTACATATATACTCAAAAGACGTAAATCTTCAGCTATCTTAGATAGAATTAATCAACATTTTACATATGATACCAGTCTTCTAACACATCTGGGTTTATGTGTTCCGTTTCTGGAGAACTCAATTAAACAGTTAAATTTTATGACATACAGTTCTTTGTATTTAGCAATTTCTTTTAATTTTATTTTAAACCAAAACTCACATAACTGTTTTCAGTTAAATTTAATTCAGAACTCAAACTTCCAAGGAGTCTAGACAGGTCATGATAGCTAGTGTAAAATGGAAATTTGAGACATTTAAAGGTAAATCTCCCCCAATTACTCAAGGATCCAGATGAGAACTATCACTTAAAGGGATTAATTTTATATATTTTCAGATATTTTGTTTTAGAAGTCAGTCCTGTAGTCTAAGATAGTCATCAAAACTCTTTCTATACTTAATGAAAATGTATTGTCTCTTCCTGTTAATTCATCTTTTCTGTCTTAAACACTTTTTTTAGATCGATTTGAGTATTTCCTACAACATGTTTCTTTCAATTATAGATGGAACTTAGAAGAATTAGAATAAACAAAAGGCAAAATTAGGCAAGATTGATTACTTTCACAGTCACTTGTTTTTCTGTAAATTTTCATTTTCCTCCATCATCCAGAGAAAAGTTGCAAAGCTCTACCACAAATCAGAAGTATCAATAAAAGTCTAGAGGTTTCTTCAGAGCTACATGGAAGAAAAAAGCCATCCATAAGATTTCTTCTTCATTGCAGTATTTTCTTTTGTTCCCTCTCTGTTTTGTTCTCTCTACTGTTTTGTTTTTGGTTGGTTTTTTTT
>JAWWLT010000001.1:74591849-74621746 GCA_035040995.1 Premnoplex brunnescens | reverse complement strand
TCCCCTTTCTCTCTTGGGGGGGGGAATCCGTGTGGCTGGCAGTTGGGTTTGGCAGGGAGCCAACTCAACCCTCCACACCAGTTCTTTGTGGATTTGATGATTTCTTCATGTCAAGATTGTGTCTTAACTCTGTATCTTATAAAATTGTCTTCATATATTTCTACTTCTTACAGCATGGTTAGAAACTAGAATATACATCAAGTCAATCCCAACATAGGACCCTGAAAACCTCCAGGTAGCTGCCTCCTCTCTAATAAAAAATTTATTTTCTCCTTAGATAGTAGTGTCTATAGTCTACAATTCATATATTAACAGACCCTTATCCAGTTTAAAGGAACACCTCTTATTTGACATTACATTATAATTATTATTTTAATCCTGATAAATTAATTTTCCACTTTTCCTTTTCTCATTTTATTTTCTTAAAGACATATATTAAAGAATCAATAGAAGATCTCATAGGACATTTTGTTTAATATTTAGATATATGTGTAACAAGACTGTAAACAATAAAGATGCCTCTCTCTACCTTAAAATCAGAGCAAATGGCACAACTGAGTTAGCAAGGCAGTGGATCTAGCATAAAATGGAAAATTTTGCAAAAACATGTTTGGAAAGATTTGCATATACTTCATAAGCTTTTATAAAGTGACGTTTTCTGCAATTATGAAGAAGTAGGCTCAGGTCTGGGAGAGGATTTCACAATAGCAATTTGTAAATGCCTTTACAAGAAGTTATGTGTGTTAAGTGGTGATTTATAAGAACCAACACACTAAAAGCTAACTTCATTAAGGTTCTGAGACTGAAGCAAGGAAAAGGAAATATCTTGGAGAGAGCTGCTTGAAACTCTCTTGCCTAAATGAGTTTACAATTTCATTTCAGGACTGTAATGCCTCTGTAAAATTATGATTCTGACCCTGAAAGACAGTTTTCATATTAGACCCTTACACCAGCAAAAGAACTTATGAAGCATCCACTGAAATTTTCCAAACAGCTTAATCTCTCTTTGCTGCTCTGGCTGGCCACAGTTTCCATCAGTGCTGGAAATAAAAACTTTAGAAATCTTTTTTTGTCCTTTCCACTCTAAATATGATGAAAAATGTATTTTGAATGCCCTAATATGAATGCATTCCCTTAAATATGATTATTTTTTAAACTGGAAGGTAATATTCCCAGCTCTTAGACTGTAATTGTCAAGACAACTGCAGAATTCAAGTGGATTTTTAACAACTGAACAACCAGACTGAAAGTAACCCAGGATTCTAGTGCACATAATATACCCAAATCAGCTGACTCAAGAACCTTAGATTGCTATCAAGGAATTAAAAATTTATTCAATTATAGGTGATTTAACCATTCAGAGGATTCAGTATAATCACTTGTAGTAAAGAAGTGTAAATTGTAATTAGATAATTTCTACCTTAGTCACTTTTCTTGCTAACTTTATGTATGGATGAATAATTTGTATATCAGACTTCCTAATTTTTGTGTCTAGCATCCAATGTTTTATATTAGTAACACTATCTGGACAATTTCCCTCTGTTGTAGGACCCCAATACAAAAAAAGGAAAATACTTTTCTTTTTTCTTTCCCCCCCCCCCCCCCCTATTTTTGTTATGTTTACAGAAGTATTTTACTTACAGAGATCCCATACATGAGATGCCAATCTAACCTGAAGGAAAGAAAATACTTTTATAATAGTTCCAGTTTCTGATGGATATTTAAGGGATTGTATTATGCAATAGTTCACATGTTCAGGAAGCCATTTTATCTACTTCTACAGGAACCTAATCTGTCACATATTCAGTAGTCCAATTATATAAGTCTCTGGGAAAGACTGTAAGAAGGTTAGGTTTGGAATATTATCATTTGTATTCTGTTTCTGTGTCCAGGTTTTGGTATCAGGGGGCTACAGGGGTGGCTTCTGTGAGAAGCTGCCAGAGACTTCCCCTATATCTGGCCAAGCCAATGCCAGTTTCAGGATGGACCTACCACTGGCCAAGGCTGAGGCAGTCAGGAATGATAGCAACACCTCTCTGATAACATATTTAAGAAGGAAAAAGAAAAAAAAAAATGTTTTGCAGAGGTAGTTGTGGTCAGAGAAGAGGGAAGTGAAAATATGTGAGAGGAACAACTCTGCAGACTCCAAGGCCAGTGGAGAAAGAGGGGCAGGAGGTGCTCCAGGCACTGGAGCTGAGATTCCCCTGCAGTCTGTGGTGAAGACCATGGTGAGGCAGCTGTTCCCTGGCAGCCCACGGAGATCCACCTGCAGCCCATGGAGGAGACCCGCACTGGAGCAGGTGGATGCCTGAAAACAAGGCTGTGAACCTTCTGTGAGGAGGCACCACAAGCTGCCCTCATGTCTGACAGAACCAATTCAAACTGGCTCCAAAACAGACCTTCTGTTGGCTAAAGCTGAGTCCGTCAGCAATGCTGGTGGCACCTTTGTGATAATACTTCTAAGAAAGGGTAAAAAAATGCTGAGCATTATACTTGAGAGAGAGGGGTAAGAAAGCTGTGAAAGAAACAGCCCTGCAGACACCAAATGAGAGAAAAAGGAAGGAGAGGAGGTGTGGTCTAGGTACCAGAACAGAGGTTTCCCTGCAGCCACTGGAGAAGATTATGATGAAGCTAGTAGTCCTCATGCAGCCCAGGGACAAGCATGGTGGAACAGCTATCCACATTACAACCCACACTGGAGCAGGTGGATATGCCCTGAGGGACACGGCAGCTCATGGAGAGCCCACATTGGTGAAAGCTTTCAGCAGGACAAAAAACCCCCACAAAAATAGTTGTTGAAATATGTTCTATATCGTAACCACTACCGGAGGGGCTGATTTTCTTCAGGTCTGTCATAATTTGAAAATTTATGTATATTTATTAGTTGCTGAAAAAAAAATTAAAAATTCTGGTTTGTTAATAAATATTATTTATTATGTGGCATATTCAAAGTACTTGCCTTGAGCCTTGAATTTTGATTCATGTGAGCTTTGGTCACCTGAGAGAATCTTACTTTCAATTCCTGGAGCAACAGAGGATGTGTTCCAACCAGCAGTTCCTCTGAATATAAATATTCATAAGTGAGTTAGGGCAAGTTGAGTTCAGGGCTGTTCTCACTGCGATTTTATAGCCCAGATATACCCATCTGCAGAAAAAATAGTTGATGATACTTATTTCCTCAGGTAGGTTGTGTGAGGGATGATTCTTAATGTTAATATAATAGTTTATAAACATCCAACATTGATACTAATAAAAATAATAATTAAAAAAAAAATCAAAAAGTGTTAGTTAGTTAACTTGAATGTTGTTCAATATTCAAAGATAATATGGTGGGTGCTCTTCACATACACCTACAGAGACATCTGCAGTAGTCAAATATAACAGATTTTTCAGTATGTAGCAGTGTGTTATATTGTCAGTGAGATGTCTGATGGAAAATAAAGACAGGCTTGGTTTGAGAATTTGATTCTATTTGGATCTCAGTTTTATTTCAAGTTCTTCAGTAAATACAGTGTGTAAGACTGCTCAGTTTGCTCTTCTGCCTATTTTGTGTTGTTCTTTCAAGACAAGCAAATAATTTCCTAGTTAAGGTACATAAAGAACACTGCTGGTGTCAGTAGTGATAATGTTTCAATATTCTGATTTATGCAACACAAAATATATGTTTAGAATAAGACAGAATAGACTGTATCAGTTGTGAGTGATCTACATTGATCACCCAAATGTCTGACTGCTTCAGGGCTGACTGAAATGTAAAGCATATTATTAAGGACATTGTCCAATTGTCTCTTAAACACTTGGAATGCAGGCTTGGAGCATCATCCACCTCTCTAGGTAGTATTTTTCTATATTTGGTATAACTCTTTAGCCAAATTGCCTTTATATTTACCAGAATAATACAAAGAAGCCAAAGCATGTACACCTTCAGTACATTGTAATCATGGATAATCCTGAGGGTAAAAAATTACTGGAGAGTAATTTCTTCCTCTGAACTATTTTAGCTTTCAGTTTTCTAAGTTTAAATATTTTTTTTTTAATGATATTTGTTTCCGTTAATGTTGTTGCATTATTTTAAAACTGATTATTTGAAGATGTTATATTACTACTATGAAGTCTGAAAACTTGATGTGATGCCAATGAATTCCATTTTATAGATGCATTTGGGCAATCAAGTGAATGTGAACATTGAACTTAATTGATTGGGCATGCTTACTTATTGAATTATAATTTTCCAGAAGTAATTTCGTATTATATGGAAGAAAAGTAAGTAATTTCAAACAGTAGAGATGAAAAAATCTAGCAAATACAAGACTTGAAAATACAATATGATGCCAATTAAAGTGATGAGGTTTACTTAAAGTTTCATGTTGTTTTGTATTTGAGAGCCAAGGGTAATGTTAAGGAAAACACATAACAATTCTAGATTGTCAATATTAGGCATAATTAATGAAAATCTAACAGGCATAGGAAAAAAACAAACAAAACAAAAAAAAACAAACTAATACTATTTCCATATTTATGGTCAATAAAATAACCAGTTAAATGTAAATATAAGTATTCACTGTAGGAGTCACTTTAAGTAGAGAGAAAAATATAGAAAGTACTTTCCAAAATACTTGGTGAGAACTATAGGGAAGTCACTATATATGACTAACAGAGAGTACATATAGGTTGCTTTTTATTGTGTGCATGTGCACCTCTGTGCATGTGTGTATGCAGATGTAGTTACAAAAAGGTAGAAAGCCACTAAAAGCACCCATCAACTGAAATAAAACTAAAGCCTTTATGTAGATACAGAAGCACCAACATTTCCATTGAATGAGAGGTGATAAACAGCTGTTGTATAAGGGGAAGGGGGGAAGTTTGATTTATATCCAATTTATGCAAGAATAATAATATTCTTAATATTCTTCAAAAGGCCGATCACTTTATGTTCACTTACAACCATTGACCATTTCTAAATAATATAATTCTCAGCAACCACATTATAGTCATGTGCAAGTAATTTCATAAGCAGAAAAATAGATCTTTTAAATCTTATTAGCTTGGCACTGAGTTCCTTCCTTGAGTTTACAACTTAACTTTATTTATCTTTTTAATTATCTTTCCTTTTTCCAAGCCAGGCTCTTTTCTCTTTCATGCCCTCTCTTACAGCATAGAGTGCAGACCTCTCCTGTGGAATGGAGTGCAACATGCCCATTAGTGCAACATGCCCGTTCATAGCCATTCCCCAATAGAGATCAGAAGATTCTTTTTCCTTGGCGTAAAAGAGTGGCATATTCCTACCTCACAGCAGCACAGAGCTGAATTATTCCTGATAAAGTAGTTCATTCCATCTGATTTCATAAGCCTAAAAAAAGAGATGTTACTCTTTCAGTTCACTGTGTGAACTCTCTATGTGGCTAAAGGGCAGAAATGGGAACTTCTAGAATGACTTTGATTTCCTATTTACATAAACAACTAAAATAAGTTTGGTGAATCATTGCTGACAAGAACCAATTTTTGCCATTGACTTTAACTGCTATCTAAATTACAAGCCCAGATATAGATAGTTACACTGCAGGCTGTGAAGGACAGATGAAGTTAAAAACAGTCATTATGATCATGATGCAAAAGATGTGCAGAATAGCAAAGAAAAAAGTAATAGAGGTAGGAAATTTTTGAATATACTTTCAAACTCTAATACAAAATTTGTATTATTACCCTAATATTTTCTACTCTTTTTTTTTTTTTTTCCTGGTCATTTGTGATATGTTTTTCCTTTTTATTCTTAGAATACTGACTCATAAGCAGATCATGAAATGCTGACCTCAGATGCAGTAGGAAATAGTAGCTAGGAAGACAGAAACCACTGCCTATTAAAATCATACAATGTTTGGGTGTTCATTTCAAATTTTTCATTTCAGTGTATAAAAAGTTTAATTTATTTTAGAAAAAATCTTAAAGACTCTGATTTTATTTAATGAGAGTCTACTTTTTACTGTTTGACCACTGTCTTTGTAGATAAGCAGATACTCTTTAAATAAAAACAGAATATTTTTAAATAAAAAGCGGAATATTTTAAACAAAAATATTCTCCAATATAAATTTTCTGAATTAATCTCTCTCACACACACAAAAGCGCATATATACATACAAAATGAACAGACATTTTTTAAAAAAAAAGTCAATTTTCAGTTGTTCATGTCAATAGACAGATAATTTCACATTCCTCTTCTTTAATGTTTGTTTCTCTTTTAGATTGTATTATTATTTAAAAAAAATAAAAAATAATTTAAAAAAAGTTATTTCTGGGCTTCTTCCCCAGCCTCTAATTTTAATAATTCATGACAAATCTTTCTGTCATGTCAATTCTTTGGGTAACACTAAAAAAAATTCTAAATGGTATTATTTTGTACTTCATTCTTAATGAATGATGAGCAATAGGTATGTCAGTCAGGCTGCTTAATTTACTCCCTGAGAGAGTCAATGCAGTTGCCACCGTTAGGCACCCAGTGATTGCTAAACTGATGCAGAATATCCAAGCTTGCTATTTGATGTGGCTTAGGACATATCAGAGATCTTTGCATCTCTCTCTCAGTACCTGAAAGCCAGGTGGGATGCCTTAGAGACCTCTTGAAGTAATACTAAATGCCTCTGCTTAGGCAAGTGAGGCTATTTCAAGTGAACACAGCCAACAGGGCTATTTATTGAACAAGCTGCAGGTGTCCAGAAGAGCTGAAGGACTCCATGGATTCCATATACTGAATTAGCAGAACATATTTAATTCTAATTATATTTGTAGATGTGCATATTAAGATACTTTGCTATAGGACCTGCATTTTCAAAGTGAATCTCATCCTTCAAGTGCTTTGTAAACAGTGTCACTAAAGAAAATCCTTTGTCCTCAAAAGGAGTAGCTCGGTATTTTCCGAGGGCTGCAGACTAAACTACTTTCTCTTTACATTTAGGTATCACTGTGACAATTCCTCTGTGTGGTGAAAAATTTCAGTAGATGTGAATGAAAGATCCAAGTCTTCTAAAACAGTTTAATTGGATAAGTTGTCTGCTAATTTGGAAAATCCATTCACTGTATTCACAGGTAAGTAAGCAATGGATCAGCTGACTGAGGTTGTCAAATGAATCCCTAAAAAATAAAACACAGTTAGAAATTTCTTTTAATATTTAAGTATTCTCAAAGACCAGAGCTCTCAGCTCACTAACTGGAGGGCCATTGAGGCAACTCTCAACTCTAGCCTTGTAGATATTGAGCCAGAATTTTGTAGCTGGTAAGAAGGTGAGGGAAACAACATGATCACAGGTTTCACAGGAGAGAGGACACTTAGTAAGGAACATTTGTGAGTACCTGTGTGGTTACATAAAATTCAATATAGGAAATTTATTTAATTGTGGGAATGTACAAAACTGGTGAGATGTTCAAGAGAAACATCAAAGGGAGGGGTCAAGATGGATCAAGGAGGGAGAAATGAGTGTGTGAAAATGGAAAGGAAGGAAAATGAAAGGGGCCAGACGCATGTAAATATGCTGCAGATGAATATGCTCATATGGTCATGTGCTGTTCCTGATCAGTGCAGTTTGCCCTATTTTATTATTAAGCTGTATTCTTATTTAGGGTGTGATCTTGCTCTCTATTGTGTTTGTGTGTTTGACTTGCTAGTGAACCTCAACCTACACCAGCTGGTAAAGGAGGAGGAAGCCATAGTCTGAAAAGAGTCAAGGTTGAAGCTGAACCCTGTATAAACAGGATATAGGCATGGATTTTTATGGTCTGGTACAGGTTTTGAGTGATCAACAAATGTGGGAACGACTGCAGATCAAAGGAAAACATGCTTATGTTCACTGATAAGCTTGGATCCTGATCAGCTAGAAGGAAGGGACTGTAGGTATTGCTCCTACATAATCTATACAAGCGCTATGTGTATACTCTGAGTGTGTATAGCTGGATCTTTGGCATATTGTTCTACCTTGCTATCGGATGGACCTGCAAACAGGAACAGCAACTAGTAAGTCAAGGAGAAGAAATCCTTTGAGCCTTTAAGTTTACAGAAGTCAGTGTCCTTTAACAGTGCCCGCTTTTAAGACTGTTTCATAATTCTATTAATATTGAGGGAACAACCCTCTGTACTCAGTTTTTAGGATTATATAATAGTATGGCTTCATCTCCCAATCATTATTCTGCCAATATTATATGAGTGTCTCAATGAGCACTAGTGTAAGAATTCTGATTTATTCATATAATTTCTTTTCTTTAATTTTAAATAGATCTTGGACCATCATCACTGCGGACATGAGGAACTTTGTCTAAAATAAACAATGATCAAGCAAATAGAGAAGAATAGTAAGAAGATTAGGATCACCATGGTGACTAAGAATTGTGATTGTTTTTTTTTTTGTCTTTTCTTTCCTAACTCACATCTAGGACTACTTATTGAAATATTGACATCAAAACCCACAATCATCTGTCCAGAATTATTTAATTTACTTTGATTTAATAATTTATGCTAGAATATGTTATTTCTGAATTATCTCACTGAAGTACCACACATTGTAGAAGATGAAGAGAAAATCTAGTAATGGCAGAATATCCCTTTAAAATTTTGATTCACAGTTTAGAATTTTTTTCATGCAATTATTATTAGTGTGCAAAACATACAGCAATATTTGATGTGTAAGAGTGTACTTGCTCTGAGAGAGAGATGGTAGGAAATGGATTATAAAAAGCAGCTGTGTGTCAGCTGTAACTGATTGTATGCGTACTGAAAATGTGTTTCAGTGCAGTGGTAGATGAACTGGAACCTTCCCTGGGATAAAGTAACTTGACTGTTATGAATCAGACTAAGCAGGTTTAGTTTACTATTTCTCCACTGACACTTGACACCTACCTAAAAGATGTTACAGCTGTAACTGAGAACTCTGGGAGAGGTGACACATGATAAATCACTTTCTTTGGTAATGCCAACATTATTTTTACCTGTGAGATCTTCTACTCTGTTTTCCCATAATTTAATATTTGAGCATTGGTTCAAACATCTAAACCTTTTAAAGAGTTTTCTAACTCAAGGCTACCTCTCTGGTTTCTTCCTTCCACTTCAGTTTACAGATGAGGGCAAGATATTTTAAAGGACACGGGCATAGTTCCAAATTGTTCCAAGTGTTTTTTTTTTGTAGCCCCTTTATAGACATTATATGGATTGCCTTCACAGTCACTGTTCCTAAAACAAAATGTTTGGCTTTGACACCCTCTTATTCCTATAGGCCAAACTTTCAGATACCAAAGTCATTCCTGAAAAATGATTATTGAACATGTCATGTTCCATTTTATGGTTTCTTCTAGCTCTTGAAGTCATCAGAGTCTTACTTTATTGAGGTGCAGACAGGTTTAATTTTTCCACATGTCAATGAATAAATTACAATATTACTTTTACTACTGGTATATAAATTTTCAGATAATGATTGGTAAATAATTGACAAAATCCATGATTTGTGTTACCATATCATTGATATTTTATCTTCATAGAAGTAATAATCAGATATATGACTAACTGTGATTTACAAGAGAAGAAAAAGCATTTCAAAATGCTGATTCTAAGACTTTTGTAACAGCTTTTTCTTAGTATACAGCTCTTCTTCATCTGGTTAAAGTCAGTGCAGGATATTTCAAACAAGTTTCTAGTAGATCAAGGTTTCCACCATTACTTTTTTTTTTAGTTCTCAGAAGATAGGCCAGGGTTTAAATACTCATAGAACATGGATGACCTGATTTTACTTACAGTCAGCACTGTGTCACATAGGCAGTGCCCAGGCTTTACACCACAGCCTTCAATCTATTAGACCTTTCTTAGTGAGGGCAGTCTTTGATCGTGTTATCTAAATCTTACTGTTCCTCACCTCTAACAAATAAAATAAAAAAAAAATGTTTTTCTGAGTTAAAAAAAAACCAAAACAGTTTAGTGAAAGAGTTAAAATTAATGAATAGTTATTTATATCCTTTGATTTACACATAAATAACTCTGAATAAAAATATGATGCAGACCTGAAAACTAGTCATCTGAAAACAACATAAATATATTGAAAGAAAGAACATTGGTAGGAGGACAAACGTGGAGATAGAAGGAATTAGCATTCAACAAAAAGAGGAAGGTCATCTTGGATGTAGAAGTGTTCACTTTTATAGCTATCATTTCTTAGTGTTTTGACTTTTTTAAACTTATATAATTCCTTTGATACCTCATCTCTAAAAGACAACAAAGTATCTTGAATACAGACACAGTTAATGACTTTATTCTTTGACTATTATAGGGTTTTGTGGCAGAAGAGCAGACATAGAATACAGTCAATATTAAAAAAATAATTGCTTAAGAAGTTTGAATGAAGTATAGGAGTTGTATTTTATTTTATACATAAATGTTTTAATTTAAATTTAAATGTTTTAAAATAATTGTGCCTTCTAGTTTAGATAAGCCGACTTATAACATTGCTCTGTGTAGCAGAATTCAAATAGCTTAGAACTCTTTTTAATAAACCATTTCATTATAATGTAAAGCTCCTACTTCTTGTGATAAGTTTAAAGTATGAAGGTAGAGTATCAAAAAAGCAGTTTGGCACTTTCTTTAATTGAATTGCCTGTATGTATTTCACAAAGTTCTTGGATTTTTTTGGAAGTTTCCTTGTATTTCATGCCTTGAAATTAAGAAATAATTGAGAAGTCTATCAAACAGTTCTTCTGTTCCCATTTTTATTTTTTATTTTTCATTTTTCATTTTCCTCCAGCAATATTTTATTATTATTGTAGGGGTTTTTTTTCCTTCTAGTGTAAACATTTAATCTTTATAGATATAACTATAATTTCCTACCTTTGCAAATATATTAGTAATTGCAGACCTCAAGGTATGACTATTATATTGCTGCCAAATCCAGCTCATATATAAAAGACTGCAAATTTTCTTTATTTTGCTGGCCAGATCATTGTCTTATGCCAGAAATTAGATTCGATTGAAAAAAACAAAAAAAAAAAACAAAAAAACCAAACCAAACCAAACCAAAACAAAACCGTACAAAACAAAAAACTCACAAATAACAAAACAAACAAACCAGTAAAAAATGCAAACCCCCACAAATACAGCTGGCATGCCTGTGAAATCAAAATTAACACATAAATTACATTGTGAGAGATAAAGTGATTAATTTGAATGTATTCACTTGTATGTATTTATTTGTGAAGACATTGTCATTTAGGGTATCAGTTTTTAACTGGTTTTGTAGCTCCATTATAGGCAATTTATGCAATTCGTTAAGCAAGGTTTTTGTTCCAGGCCTAGATGAAAAAGAGGGAGATAAAATGTAGAATTTTTCAGAATCAATAGAATTCAGACATACAGAGCTATCTAACTGAAAAATCTAAGTGCATAAACATGTAATGCAAATGAATAGACACGTACTAACAAAGTTGATACAATCCTTTTACCCTCTCATTATTCCTAAATGTGGAGTCTTACTTATGTGTCACTTTCCTGTTTGTTCTCTGCTTCACTAGCAAACAGTATATTTCAGGTATATCTCAAAGGCCACTAAACTGATTTTTTTGGTCATAAGTAAAAGGATTTGACATGAATGCAGCTATTTCAATCTTTGATTTCTCTAACTTCCTCCAGAACTGCATCAATTTCTGAACATTTTACAGGGCATCATTCATTATCTACAAATTTCTTTAGAGATCAAAATCTTTTTCTGTCAGTCAGCCTCCTGTTCATTTAGCCTTTATAGGTTACCTGCATGCTTATTCATTTCATATGTGCTTATTCGTTTTCCAGGTCAGAATGCTCTAGAAAGTCACATGTGTTAGTAACTGAATCATTCTACCCATAACTTAGTACACAAATAGTTTTCCATGTACTTCAGAATCTTCCAGAACAACTCCACAATACTTTGAAGAATTCTAGTTATTTTGTCTTTCTCTTTTCTTATTTTTGTCTTCCTCTTCATCCTGGTTGGGCAGTCTATAACAGATTCCCATCATATTTGTGGAAATTAGGAAGTGGAAAATAGTTTGAGTAAACTGTAGTGGAATGAATAATCTTAAACACTAATGTCAATACCACAGACTGAAATGTATTCTGAAAGATTCCTTTACACTTCAGACCTTTGGGTGGGATTCAGCAGATGATGCAGATTCATAAATTGGGGTGAATGGGAGCACATAAACACTTACATAGTAAGGAGTCGTCATCATCTAACAAAAAATAATCAATATATTCAATGGAATCTAGAGAATTTTTTGTGTTGCCTCCTTTTGAACAAATCATGCCTGTCAGCTGAACAGGTCTCTAGACAACTTTGACTGGTTGATTCTCCCAGAATCTAGTTTCAAGTTCATTTCTAAGCATTACACAGAGTCAGTAACACTGCATGTGTTGGAAATAGAATCATTTTGACTAAAGCTATGATATAAATAAATCCTCGTCAGGCTCTTTCTCTGTCCCTAAAGACAGAAAGTAGGCCACAATTTACAGTTCTGTGACTGAACATATTCCCTCAAGAGCAGGATGGCCTTATTCATGCTGTCTGTTTGACAGATTGTCAGTGCTAGCTCTTTAACTGTTCCCAAGTCCTGTCTAGAAAAGTTCTAGCAAGCCAGAAGAGCCAAACACTACAGAAAAGTATCTGCCTGTGCCTGAATAGAGTCCTTGTTGAGTTTGTTAGTGTGCAGCCTTTTAGATTAGCATGCTAACTGTGGCTTTGAATTCTTTGATGCCAATCACCTGAGCAGAGAATTTCCACTTACTATTCTGAGGCTTCAGGTGAAACACTGCATACTAACATTTAGTTCCTAAGACCATCAACAGAAGACAAGCAACAAAATATTTCTGAAGGATCTGTTTCCATTCTGTTGTACAGGCATTATCTATATATGTCATGCTGAATACCAAGTCAATTATAATTGAAATTTCCTATAAATATTCAGAATTAATGACCTTAAGTAAAGTAATAAATATTAAACAACAATACACTGATTTAAAGGAAAACATGTTTCTTCCAAAGCTCTGAAAAAGACAGAAGAAGAATTATTTTATTTTCAAATGCAAATAAAATTTACATAGCCAGAGCGAGTGTTAAATTTTTATTTGGTATCAATACATTTTTTCTTGAGTAAAAACCCATAAAATCTCTATGATTCAATACTAACATGTATCATTTATCTGGAACACTGAAAGAATTAACTTGGAATTCACTTACAATTATTTCCTATTTAAAACCCAGACTAAAGAACATAGCAATACCAAAGGCTTGTACATGGCATTTTATAAGTGTATACTGAACCGGCATGTTTAGTTACTTTTAAAGGTCCATGATGTCTATCTGTGTTTAATTTATGCTTGGACTTCTTAATTGTAATTACTCTTCCTAAAGAAAGAAAATAGGAATGTACAGGTTACCGCATATCTTGTTTCTTAATTCTCACATGAGTACAGAAAAGAATATATATTAATACATATATATAATATATAGAGACTATATATAGTCTATATATAGACTATATATAAACTATATATAATAATAGGATTTTTTTAAATAAAAATCTACATCTACATAGCAATATAGAATATCCCTATGGAAAGAAGTTATGGAACACACAGGATTCAAATACCTTGTTTCTTTGTCAGTGAAAAGACCATGATGTAGCAATACATAAAGTGAATACCTACCATAAAACATATGAATAGCCTTACAGAACCTTAAATATAGACATCATGTATAGATGTGGTGTATATATTACATAGAAAAAATGATGTCTAGATAATGGAAAGTTTATTCGCTAGCTATTTTTTGTCAGAGAGAATAACAATGCATAGAGTGCAATTGAAGAAAAAAAAAGTTTTGATAGGTGCTGATTGCTTCAAAAACAATTGGATCACTGGAGAAATGTAATGAAGTATGAATCTGCTGTTGTCCACATACTTTGGAATACCACCTAGTCACACTCTTGCGTTAAGAAGTAGTTATCACCGTGGTCATGCAATAAAAATCTGAAGAAAAATCCTTAGTCCTGAAGAATTTGCTTTCTCCCAGTATTATTAATATCTTAATGTAATATTAATGTCTTAATTATTGCTGATATTAAAAACCCAGGAGTCAGAAAAATTATGCTAAATCTTGATCACACTTTTATCTTGCTATGCAGAGATGTCCTAAAAAATCATGTTCATCTTTATCCCAGTGAAAGTCATTGAATTCCTTTCAATGTCACTCAGGATCAGAACAGCCCCTTTCTTCTTAAAGGTGACTGGTTTTCTTTGCTTCCATCAAGGGAACTGTCATCAGCAACATGCTTGAACAATTTATCATATAACCTCATTACATTTGCTTACCTTTGTCAGGTTTTCTCTCTCTGCAAATCCTATGCCATCTCAAATTTTTCTAACAGTAATCGTGTGGTTTTTTTCTTTTTTTTTTCTTTTTTTTTTTTTATTTTTTTATTTTTCAACAATGTAATATATGTATTAATCCATAGGTATGCTTGTACAATTTTCCATTATTGCAATCACAGATATGAGCATACTGTTTGATATGGACTCTTCTACAGTATGGATCTTAAAAAATTTACAAAAAACGTTCCTTATTTATTTAACTTGTTTGTTGCATATTTGGGATTTTAATTTATGCAGAATAGCAGTAATTCTCTCTTTAGGTATACTCTGTAGTGTAACTAAATGAAAGGACCATGTAATAAAAAAAAACAGTATTACATTAATCACAAAAAACCACTTAAAGATACTATTGTACAGATGCAAAGATGTAAAAATGAATACATTTACGAATTTGTAGTCTTCAGACAAGTATATCTCTCAAAGGCAGACATTTTTTTAGCTTAAATTAGGGTATTCTAGTTTATGATCTGTTGAGCTGTTTGTTCATTAGATCTCTGTAAATCACAGAATACATTAGTGTTCTTCTGTACCCCTTTCAACCTTATATGCAGAAACAGACACTGTCTATAACAGTTTCAGCTAAGAATACAATGAAATAATTGTATACTGTCAAATAATCTGAATTTAGTGTATTCTGTATCCTGCACTATCTAGGACATTTTGCTCCCTTTTTCATGGGAGAAACACAATATTGAATTAAAAAAAAAAAAATAAAAAAAAATCATCTGCAGCAAGTTTCGTGCAGTAAATTAATCTTCTCTGCCGTATATAGACACAATGAAACCATCAAGATTGAACAGATATCCTAAAAATAAATTGCTTAAGTTTCAGTCACTCTAATCAATTACAAGCCTTAGAGAAAGGAACATTCCTAGACTGGATGCAAGATTACACAAACATAGTGTTTCCCAGAAAAAAATAGCTTAGAGTACAAGTATGAAAATTTGTTTCAGACAGCCACTTCCAGCCAGGACATCATTTCTGAGAGGGAAAAGCAAACTAGCAGCAACCTGTAGCAACCAAAGTCAAGTAGAAATGTATGCCATTATTCAGTTATAATTTTTATTCATTCAAATAATTAATACTAGGGTTGTGATAAGTTATAATCATGATCTGTGACTCTTCTTATGGATGAGTTTTTCTGTTTATTTTTTTTTTCTCAAGTGGGATATCTGACACATTCTTTTTAGGACACTCTGTAGAACTGGCCTTCAGAAAGAATGTAAAAGGAACTGCAACTTACTGATTCATCAACACTGTATTCCAAGTTTCACCAGTTTTATCTCACTAGCAGGATAGACTCAAAAAAAGAGAGTGAAATTTCTCTTAATAGGAGTCTTTATTGAGATAAGACCTGACAGTTTGTTGTTCTAACTCAGCCTAATCTTGAATGTGTATGACTGCTCAGCATACTTTTACTACATATCTTTAATATCTTTCATTTTTATTTTAATCATCAAGATACTTCCTATCTAATATTTACTTTTACATCTGGAAGAGCACATATTCTCTGTGCATATATTCAGTGTAAGTGATATAGAAGACACACACAGACTGCTAGAATAATGCTGTTACTCTTTCAAACCACAACTGCTTCTGTTTTTTTTCTGCTTATCTTTAGAATTTCACCTTCTGAGAGAGTGCCTAATGCATTATGCTTCTTCTTAGCTGTCCATCTTGTCTCTGGTAAAGGTTACTTGGTTCTCAACAGCAGTAGTGTTAAATTTAAGTAGGTTGATGCTGTGATTCAGGCCTTACTGGAAACTATGATTTATTCATTAAAATTAAAACTTCTGTTGTAGGTATTTGGAATGGGAGGCAGAGAGGAAGGGTGGGAAGGGAAGAGTTTGTTAAATGGTTATTTTTTGGTGTATAGAATAACTGAATAGGGTAATTTTAAACCTTTTTATTTCTCTGAGCTTCAAGAACTCTTTTTTCTGAATGAGAACATCTATTCCAGCACCATTTCTTCTAGGTCGAGTAACTCCATGACTGTGACTAATAAAACAAGTATTTGCCTCTGTTGCTTCTCATTAAACTTTTTTTTTTTTTTAATTCATGCTGTTTGCATATTGATACTCGCACCTCCAAAACAAGGTGGCCATGGGCTTTGTGTGAAGCTAACACATAGGAAGAATATACCTCACTCTTACTAACTATCCAAAGTATTTTTACTTTTTTTTTTAAAATATTCGCTTAATTAGAAGATTTTATTTAATTATAGTTATCACTAATAGTTGAAACCTACAGTGGGGTTCTGCTGGCCATTCAGGGTCTTAAATCAATTGTTTACTACCTATAGCTTTCAGTAACCAAACTGGTTAAAGAAAAGTCCAAAGGTATGCTTGTGCTTCAGACTCTATTTTTTGTTAATGAAGCTTCATCCTTATGTCATAAAAGTATATCTTAGAGGTACTAGTTGCAAGACACTATTATTCGAGAATACATTTTGCCTCATAGAATTAAACACTAACAGGCCTTATACATTTTATTTATTCAAAACACACATTTTTTGTCCTGAAATCCAGTTAGTCCTGCTGAAGACCACACATACATGACACTGTTAAAAGACTCTTCAGTAAAGACAATGTCAATATATACAAATATTACTATAATTCTCTTTAAAAAAACAAACAAACAAACAAAAAAACCCTAACAACAACTATGGGTTGGGTTGGAAGGGACATCAAAGATCACCTAGTTCCCACCCCTCTACCATCGGCAGGCCCACCTTTCACCAGACCAGATTCCTCAGAGCTTCATCCAACCTGACCTTGAACACCTCTATGGATGGAACATCCACAGCTTTTTTGGGCAACCTGTTCCAGTGTCTCACCACCATAGCAATAAAGAATTTCTTCCTAGTATCTAATCTAAATCTTCTCTGTTTCAGCTTGAATCTGTTCCCCCTTGTCTTGTCACTGCATGCTCTTTTAAATAATCTGCATCTTTCTTGTAGGTTCCCTTCAGGTCCTAGAAGGGTGCAATTAGGTCAAACTGAAACTTTCCTTCTCCAGGCTGCAAATCCCCATCTTCTTAGCATTTCCTCATAGGAGAGGTAATCTATTCCTCTGATTAACTTGATGGCCTTTCTCTGGAGTCACTTCAACAAGTCAATATCCTTCCTATATTCAGGACCCCAGAGCTGGATGCAGTACTCCTGGCAGGGTCATGAGAGTGGAGTAGGGGGGCAGAATCACCTTCCTTGACCATGATCCATGATCCGTGGTCCTTTTGATGCATCCCAGGACATTAGTTGCCTTCTCAGCTGCTAGTGCACATTGCCAGGAACTTCACATGACTCCCATGACTTTTCAAATATCATGGAGAGTGTCTTGGTAACCACATCAACAAATTGCCTCAGGACTCTGGAATACATCTTATCAGGACCCCTAAATTTATGTACATTATGTTCCTCAGGTAGTCATAAACCTGCTATTCTATTATAGTGGGAGGGACTTTGCTTCCACAATCTCCATTCTGCAGTCCATCAACTCGAGAAGTATGGAAAAAGAGGTTGCCATTGAAGACTGAGGCAAAAAAAAATTTCTTCAGTACCTGATCTGTTACTATGGGTTTTCCAGCACTGCCTATTGGGAAGCTACACCTTCTTTGACCTTATTTTTCTGGTTAACATACCTGTAGAAGCCCTTCCTCTTATCCTTTGTGTCCTTTGCCAGGTTCAGTTCCAGCTTCATCTTGGCCTTCCTCTCTCCATCTTTACACACCAAAACTTCATTTCTATGCTCTTCCAGGGTTGCCTGGCCTTGCTTCCACTCGCCTGTGCATTTTCTTCTTTCCTTTTAGTTTGAACAGCAGTTCATTACCCATACTATGAATGGGTGTAACTAGGACAAATATCTGTCTCTTCTTTTACTGCTAAAAGGTTTACAGTTTATATACTATAAAGCAGTAATATTTATCTTCTGTTGAAATTATAATCTTTTCATTCTGTCAAGCAGCATACATCTCTGTGTTTTCATCAACACAGTAAGTTTGTAATACTGTAAAGAATACAGCTGGGAAAAATCTTGTAGATCACAAAAATTTGGAATTTTCCATTAGTATGTCTTATAAATGTAGGTACATTTTGTATGTGAGGTTTCAACATTCAGGTCCCCAAACCAATTTATATTTAACCCACATACAGGAAAACCTGAAGTAAGCATCTTTATTTCATTTTTTATTTTCACAACAGTCTTGGTTTAAGGTTTTTGTGTGTGTGCTTATTTCACATGAGATAATTATGCAGACCGTATTTCTACTATGATGAAGTATTTTTAAACATTAAACAGCTTAGCACTTAAGTCTGAAAGGACTGGTATTCAGCTTTCAACCTGTTACATTCATATTCTGTGAGTGATCACTTTAATTTCCTTGTGAAGTCAGAGCAGTCATGTAAATGTGTGTAATTTTTTTTATCTGCTTCATTAATGCTGTTTTGTTTTATTTTTCTCCAAGAATCTTGAAAGGTCTACAAATACAGATTGGAGTAAGTACATTTCACATAGAGGATCTGACTAGAATAGGATAACCAAAAATAAAATAAGCAGTCTGAAAAAAAGAAAAAAATATTTACATATATGTGTTACATTGCTCTGACACCATGTTGTTCATGGATGATAAAACACAATCTCCCAGAAATAAATGTTAAAAAAGAGCAAAAAAGAGCAAAGATTTTTTTAAAAAAATGGGTTACAAGAAGAAAATCCTCTAAGATAGGTTCCATTACTACAAAACTTATGAGGAAGAGGATATCATGGTATACTGATTAACAATAGGATTTTAAGGATAGCAAATTAATCTGACTTCAAGAGTAGGAAGATTTGCCATTTGAAATTATTGAGTTGTCAAAGGAAGACAGTATAGTGTAATAAACACTATTTGTGTCTTTGGAAATCTTGCCCAGGAATTTCACAAGTATTTAAGTCTGAGATATAACATTTATTAGAGGTAATGGGTGAATAACATATTATCAAATATTTAACTTGATCAAGGAAGCAGGCATTTGAGAATTTATGAGACACATAAACCAGCTTTGGCATATGTATTTGGAGGAATATTTCAAGGAATATTCTTAAAGTTACTACTATTCTTCATGACATTGGTACCATTCCTTATGTTGTTTACATAAAAATATTAGCTAATAGGCTTCTGTTTTGAAATGACACAACATGTTTAATGACTCTTACATATAGACTCCTAGATATAAAGTCATAAAAGGAAATAAATTAATTGGCATTGAGAAATTTTCTCAACACATGGAACACATTGAATTTTCTTTGATATACAAGATCAAGACTTGTCAGTTTTTTTAGTCTGTGCTGTGAAGCAGATTTCCTAATTGATGTTGTCCCCCTTTGCAAGGCAAGTGTAATAGTATCATTTCATACAGTTTTGTAGTAGTTGGTATTTTAAGTTTATTTTCATTAAGTTTTCATTTAAGTTTATTTTACATTTACATTTATGATGTGAGCAGCCAGAAAGGTTATGAAAATTGCAGAGGAAAAGAAAATGTCTGCTGAAAATTACTGATAGAGGAATTGCCTGGCGGGCCGGGAGCTCTGAGCTTGGGAACTAGACCTTGGTCTCAAAAACATCCTTAAGAAATGCAGCCTCTTTGACCTACAGCCTAGAAACCAGAGACACAAAATCATAGAATGCTTTGGACTGGAAGGGACTTTAAAGATCATCTAGTTCCAAATTCCTTGCCGTGGAGAGGGACACCTTCCACTAGACCAGGTTGCTCAGATCTTTGTCCAATCTGACCCTGAACATTTTCAGGGATGGAGCATTCGATTTAAAGCTGTGACCAGCCTTTGTGGTAGGGTAGCTGAGGTTATTGTTAATGTATCCCTCATGGCAGATTAGCGTGAAATGACACTGAATGACTGGTATATATATTTAGAACAATTTGGTTGCAATAAAAAGGATGTATGTAGCCATTTTGGTTATTATCTATAGCAAAATATAAAATTATATAAAACTATGAAAATATCACTTAAGAAAATATATAAGGAAAATAAATAAAGAGAGAGAAAGAAAGTGTAAGAGTAGATAACAGAGAGGAAAAAGATTACCAGCTGTGAATCCAATGACGAGACTTGATTGTTGCAATTTAGAAGTCCAATGATCAAAGTGATGGTAACAGTCTTGATTGGTTGGGTGTGGGGGAAGATTTTACCTTTATCTTATGGATGTATAATTTTTCTCAACCAACTGAGAATTATGGAATTCAACCAAATTTAGTCTGGGATTTGGTACAAGAATTTATTCAGATTGGAATCATATAAATCAATGGACATGTATTAACTTTCCGGTTCTGCCTCAGAAGGCTTTAGATTTATGATGATTTGGTTAATTTTTTCACAGATATTAATGAGCAAACAAAATAATCTTAAGAAAACAAAAGAAAATGTTACACAGGAAATGGCTGAGTCCCTCTTTCTAGACAAGAAGGAAGGACAGCCATGGACCAAAAATGGGATACAGATAGAATAAAAGAAAGCCTTTTACCAGTTCTCAAGCAACTCTTAATTTTGACACAAAACTGACGGTCTCCCTCTCACAAAACTTCTTTCACTGCATGAACTTTTCCTTTTCTGAACAGCCTAATTCTCCACATAAAGTATCTACAGGATCTTGGTCTCTCCTTTGGGACAATTGGCTGACTCCAGATTCTGTGACACAGATCATCTTTGAAGTGAGACTCTATTATCTTACTGTTCTCTGGGTCCACTTCTGGAGTTGCTTTTGTTTGTTTGCCTTTAGACTTCTAGGATGGTTGTGTTCCCTTCTGGAATTGGTTTGTCCTCTGCTTTGAGATGATTTGGACACTTCTGAAATCTGTCTAATTTATTTGACACTGGTGCTATAAGGAAGTAGAAGAACATTCCATTTAAACTTTGGAAAAGAAATTCACTCCTGCTAATAAATACTAGAGCATTCAACCTTAAAGTCTTTACTGAGTTAATGTATTCCACATTCCTAAGGAATGCTTTGCAAATTTACAGAATATAGAAGATTAAAAAAAAAACCACAAAACCAAAAAACAAACAAACAAACAATCCAAAACAAAACAAAACAAAAAAAACAAACAACAACAAACAACCAACAAAAAAAAAAAAAAAGAAAAAAACCTTAAAAAACAGAGCCCCCCAAACACACAAAAAAAGTTCTTATTTCTCTTCTTTTTATCTTTTAGAGTTGAAATTAGGCCTTGGATGTTAATATACAAAAGAAAAAAATAAAAAGTGCATTTTATAACAGCAGCACTAGCAGTAACACAGCTATATTCCCAGGAATTTTATTATGAGTGAATCTCATTATCTCAAAGAAAGGTTGAAATGAAATTATTTAGAGAGGAAAACAACTAGAGAATTGACATGTTTTTTTATTTCTCTGTATGCATATGAAATATACCCCTCATTCTGTGATATGTGTCTTTTGAGATAAAACTATTATTCATAAATTATCAGAGAAACAATAATTACCAGCAGTGTGATTAACAATTTAATATGCAATACTAGCAAAGTAGAGATGTAAAAATTATATGTAGTGAGCTAATGGATGAAATAGCAGAAAGTGTTGATTCAGAAGTCCTAAAACTATTCAGACATTTTTGTATAGGACTTGTCACAGACTTCTGTAGAATTATTATCAGAAAAACCATAAAATCGAGTAAAGGAAAAGGTTGAATTATAAGGCAGTGAATGAGGAATCCATAAAAATAAGAGATAAATATATTCTATCTAACTCTACAGAGACCGGTTTCATTTAAAACAAAGTCAGTTTCTTAATTTTTAAGCATTTTTTCTTTTTGTATAAGCAAGAAAATTATTTGAAAGAAAATAATAAATGTTTCTGTAGTTTTGAATAAAAAGAGTACTCTTATGTTTAGCCTTGTTTCTTGTTTTTTTTCCATTCTTCCTCATCTTGTTACCCTTCCTTGAAAGAATGATAGTCAATCTGGGACCAGCCTCAGCTATTCACAAATTCACCTTCTGCTTTTCTTCCACATAAGAATTGAGTGTTTGGTGGCATATTTAAAAAAAGGGCAAAATAAAAAAGACACTGCTGAGACTCTGTGCCAGTCCAACCTATTACTCAGTTATTAGAGCACTCTTAAATCTTACTTAAATACTTTGACAAAATGAATTAATTTGATGACACATTCCATGCCTTCTGATGTGAGTCACATACAGTGTTTCCTCTGAATGCCATTCCACTTGGCATTTAGTGACCTGAATGTAGAACAGTATTACACCATGGGGATAAGGTCACTAAGACAGTAACTGATTTTCAATCTTCTTCATACTTGATTCAGAACAGAAACCTGAAATCAGTTCCTGTAGGTTTTTTTAAGAGAAAACCAACATCAGGCTCTAATTTAATTTCATACTGTGTCTAAACCAACAAAATTCAAAATGAGAAAGGTTATTTCATGAAGAATAAAGCATGGGTAGTACATATATAGGGGAGTTCAGTATTGTTTACTGTAGTAAGGCTTATCCTCAGGGAAGTGTTTGACATTGTCTGCCATAACTTCTTCATAGGTAAGCTGGCAAAACACAGGTTAAATGCACAACTAGGTGGATTGAAACATTACTGAATGGCCTGTGCCCAGGGGGTTGTGATCAGTGGTAGAGCTCAGGTGGAAGCAAGTAATCAGTTTTGTACTCTGTGGTAAGTGCTATGACCAATGTTGCTTTACACCTGCTTTTATGACCTATATGCTGAGACAGGGTGTTTGCTGAGGATGTTTTTGCACATATGAAATTAGGAGGAGGGACTAGAATTGTGCTGTCATCAGGGGGACATCAACAGTCTGCAAAATTGAGCTGAGAAGAATGTCCTGAAGTTCTAGAGGAAGGGCAGAATTCTGCACCTTGAGAGAAATTACCCCAGGCACTGGTACATGCCAGGGACTGACTGGGGGCGATTGACTGGAAAGCAGCTCTGCTGAGTACCCTGAATTCATGTTGGGCAGCAACCCGACCACGTCAGTAGCGCACCCTTGTGGCGAAAAAGATCAACAGAATCCTGAGCTATATTAGGAAGAACATTTGCAGCGTTTCAGTGAAGGTGATTCATCCCTTCTGCTTAGTGCTGGTGAAGCCACACCTAGAGTGCTGTGTCCAGTTCTTGGTGCTGCAGTACAAGAAACATATGGAGTTACTTGAAAAATCTGGAAGTCCTCCATAAAGATCATTAAGAGATTGAAACATCATGGGTAACCTCACCCAGCCTGGACACAGAAAGCATTGGCAGATTAAGATCTCCTTCTCAGTTCCATGGCTGGTGGTGGAACCATTTGTCTGATTAATTCCATTAATAAACAACTGACATTCTACCTAGTTATGTAAACCCCTCAGTGGACAACATACAACTTCTTCAAGGGACAAATGGAATTCAGCAACATGAGATAGAGCAACAGCAGGTGTGATACCCTTTATTGTGAGATTAACCAGTCACTGTAACAGGTTGTCCAGAAGGGCTGTGGAATCCCATTTTCAGTGAAATTCAAAAGCCATCTGGACATGATCTTGGGCACCTAAGAAGGAAATGTTGGACCAAGTGGCCTGCAAAGGTCCCTTTCTACCTCAGCTATTTTGTGGACTTTCATATGAGGAAAGGCTGAGATAGTTGAGACATAATAATGGTTTTCTAAAGAAGTTCTCTATTTCTTATTTAATTAATCACTTAACAAGTCTTCACATTCAAGGTTTTCATATGCAAAATTCAGAAATATTAATATTCAAAAGGGCTTTGTTTATTTTGTTTTTAATTCCAAAGATGAGCATTCCATTAAAAACCAACCAAACAAACAAACAACAAAAAAAAAAGTTTTTAACAGTCTTAAGTGCTTGGTGTTTCTTCCATTTCTAAGAGATAAAGCATACTTTCAGTGTCATGAGAGGTATTCATTACTGTCCTCTTAAATACAACATCAGTAGATATTTGAAGTAAGTAACACTCAAAAATTCCTCTTCGTAGAAGGTTTTGGAACTATGTAATTTCCAACTTTCAGATAATTCCACTATTTCTAGTCCTATCATTTCCTCCATAGAAATAAATAATTTAAGTCAAAAGAAAAGTGTTCATATTTTTTTTACACTTCTTTAAAACATTACTTACAATTATTTCCTATATTATCACATCTAAATTTGGTAAGTATGCATATTTTCTAGACTTTAATTGAAAAACTGAAATTAACATTTCAGCTGAAATTTTAACAGCTTTCTGTCTTACATATGATATTCTTTTAGATATTTAAAAATATATATATTTATTTTTGTGCAACAGGCCCATACTGTTGGCTAGATTCAGTTTATCACTCATCATACCTTTTAAGCATTTCCTCCTATCAGTTATTTTCTGTTGTCCAATTGTGATTTTGATATTTCTTGATTGAACATAGTAGTTTGCTTGTGTCGTTACTGGATTAAATTAATTGCTTATTGATGAATAAGATTATTGATCATTATTGATTTTAAATCATTCCTCCAGCTTAATTAATTTAATTCTAGTTTTGTCCTAAGAAATTGCAACCATTTAAAACTCTGAGTCATCAATAGATTTTATATGCAATTATTTAATTGAATTTATTAGATTTACTGGGCTCCATATGGAATGTTTTGCTAGTTTTCCCGTGAGGCACTGTTAACTTCTCTAAAGTACAGACTTTAAATGAGCTGAACAGTTGTCTTAATGCTGTGCCACCTCATTTTCTATGTCTAATTATAAAGATGCCAAGAAAAACAAAGTCAACCAAACCAAGTAGGTTACATTTTTTTTCCTCCTATCCACTAAACAAGAAATTGTGTTGAAGTAAGATTTAAAATTGTTTGAGTTGATTTGTTCCTTACAAATGCATCAGTATGAGTATTGCTATAACACTGAAACAGTCCAATCTTATATATGGATCTTTCAGTGAAAACAGCCACAAAAGCAGAAAACAGAAGAGTGATCTCGGCTTTATGATATTTATGGGTTAAATATAGTATAGGAAATAACAGGTGCACTCAGACAGACCAGGGAAAACTCATTAAAAACAAGACAATATTGTTCAGTGAAAGAAGGAATTATCTATGTGCAGTAGCAGTTTAAAAATTTCTTTTTCTGATTATGGCTATATATTCATTTTTATAATATCAGTCAGCAGTGCCCTGGCAGCCAGGAGGGCCAACCGTGTCCTGGGGAACATCAGGCAAAGCATCACCAGCAAGTAGACAGAGGGGATTGTCCCACTCTGCTCTACACTTGGGCAGCCTCACCTTGAAAGTTGTGTGCAGTTTTGGACACAACAATATAAGAAAGATATTAAGGTCTTAGAGAGTGTCCAAAGGAGGGCAACAAAGATGGTGAAGGGTCTTCAGGGGAAGCCATGTGAGGAGCCAGCTGAGGTCACTTGGTCTGTCCAGCCTGGAGAAGAGGAGACTGAGGTGAGACCTCAGTGCAGTTACAACTTCATCATGAGAAGAAGAGGAGGGACAGGCACTGATCTCTCTCTCTGTGGTGACCAGTGACAGGACCCGAGGGAATGGCCTGAGTTTGTGTCAGGGCAGGGTTGAGTTGGATATTAGAAAAAGGTTCTTCACTCAGAGGATGGTTGGGCACTGGAATAGGTTCTCCAGAGAAGTGGTCACAGCAGGAACCCTGACAGAGTTCAAGAAGCCTTTTGATGATACTCTCAGGCGCATCATGTGACTCTTGTGGATGGTCCTGTGCAGGGACAGAAGTTGGACTCAATGGTGTTTGTGGCTCCCTTCCAACTCAGCATATTCTGTGATTATCACAGATCTTTGCAGTCCAAAAAAGATGCTGCCAAAATAATTTATCTTATCTGTCATTCTGCCCACTTATCTCTCCATACCATTTGAAATATTTCAGTAATTTCCCATTATGTTCCAAGTCAAAGTGGTAGTTTATGAAAAGAAGTAGACACCAAAAGCAAGCAAACAGCAACAACAAAAATTTCCCTTTATTACAGTACTTTCCTATGCTATAATTTTACTCAATAAGATCACACTCTAAATTTCTATTATGATAAGACCTGGCTTAAAGCTGTGCATCAAACACTGTTATGTTAACATTACAAAATATTCATATGACACTTTTTTGTGAAGTCAATTCCATATATAAGGTTAAATGTCAGAGACAGATAGTATTTCACAACACTGTAAGTTCAGAGCATATGGAAAGTTGCAGCTTTTCATTTTGTTTCAAATAGAGGGATCCTTGCCTTCTGCATTTCCTTTCCATTTTTGAAGCTTAAGTACACCAAAGTCCAATGACCTGCTCAAAGCAGTTGAGGGCTTTATTCAGTTGGACCTTTAAAATGTCTTAAGGTTTATTTATAGTGCCTAGCCAAGTGGGTAATTTATGTGCAATTTTTGAAAATTCTTGTCATGTACTTATGAACAATGATTGCTGAGACTATATTTCATTTTCTACACTTCTATATAGTTCTGGCCTCCTTTTTCAGGAGGATATTTTCACTAGGTTATCAGCACTGTGAGGAAATTGAATTGGTATTTATAGTGATATGGACATAAGATTCCTAAATCTTATTAAAACCTACCAAGACACTGCAGGAAATATCATCTGTTCTCTGGACTTCAAAGCCTATCAAATTGACCTCTATGTATTTCTAATCCTAGTGTGTGATAAATGGCACTGAACCTGTGCTTGCATTGTGGCTGTAGGGAATCTCATAAAATAACTGTTGTGATGGCCTGACAGATCCAGAATGTGTCCAGCTTGCCTAGATAAAAAGTACCGGAGACATCTAATGTTCATTTAAATGTTTTGAAATCTGCAGTAATTGAGATGATTGGGTGAATTTATTTTTTTTCCATTTAACTTAACTCATATTTAAGGACTATGCTATGCCGTAGTTTCATCTAGAATCTTAAGCATGATTATTCTCATTTTTAAGTATGAGAATGTTTAAATATCTATGTTAGGAACTTTTGTGAACCCTAGGGTTGCAGTATCTAAAACTGCCCTGGCCTAAAAAATATTGATCTTTTCTGTAACATGGCAAGGGATTGTTAAAATAGTATATTGAATCTGGAAAATAGTGCTGTGTAATAGAAGACTATCAGCTTTTCACAGGGTTTTCTATGACACTAACTTGATCTGAATAAAAGGATCATTGGAGGACATTCAGTTTAGTCCTAGTTTAGTTTCAACTGAAATAAATGCAGTTTGCAAGCTCCAGGATTAGTCTGCAGTGAAAATCAAAGGACACTATCACAGTAAAGGAGAAAATGAGATTTGCTTCAGAAACTATGCTCTGATCTAAACTAAAAGAAACTTATGTGATAGTCTAAATATATATATATATAAATACACACATATATAAATATGTATGTATACATATATATATACAAATACTTTCTACTGAAGGAAGGAAATGAGTTGCTTTAAGGTTATCATGTCTTTAACAAGATACATAGTAATGGTCAATAAAATCCAATAGATGAACCCACCCAAAATCCAGTCATCTTCTTAGTTTAGACTTGACAGTGATGATGTTAGAGTTCATATTTTTATTACATTTTCAACAGAATTATTTAGATGCATAGGAACTATTTATTTTCAGACTATTTTTCCAGGAAGTGGGAGTGGAATCGATAGTCTTTTTCAGATTAAAACCTGTTTCATGAGAGGACCTTTTCTCCAGGTTCACTCTTCATAATTCAGCTTTAAATTTTAATAATGTCTATGTAAGACCATATGCTTCATAGGAGCTGGAGAAGAACAATAATGTACATTCTAATGATAACCTAAATGTGTTTATTCAAGAAAACAGACTGAAGTTTTGAGACTGATTATTTAACTGATGTACAATTTAATATACTACTTCTATAGATCTTGGTTAACATTAGTATCTAAATTTGCTGGAGTCTCAGATGGTGAACATTCACATATACATGTTAGCATTTACCTGGTTAAGTAAACAAAGGCTCCAGAGCTGGTTCAAGTCAGAAGATAAGGAAGCTCCAATCATCAGCGTAAGAAAAGAAACAGTCCATCTACAGATGATAAAAGGATCCAATGAAGAATAGGTGGACCCCTGACCTTAATATTACTATTTGTCTGAATTCTCATGTGAGGGGTGGGGAACTTAGATTGAAAGCATATAATTGCTGATGGATTTCTTTGTTCAGGGTCCCTCTCTGGAGGCACACAGCTCAATGCAGCTAATAAATCAAATGTACTTTTATAGAGGAATCTATCTTTCAGCGTATTGATTCAGTGGAAACCAGGAATCAAACCCTGCTGTGGTGACTGGCATGCATAACTTCCAGAATATAATGTTGGTCTCACATAAGAAAAAAGTACTTCAGTCCCAGAACTGGAGTATCAAACCTCTTCCCTTCTTCTTCCTTATTTCAGCTGAGTTTTTAATTCTAGTCTCCTGCCTCTTTTTTTTTTTTTTTTTTTTTTTTAATTTATTATTTTATTTTTTTTTATTTTCCCTTCTCCCCCACTCCTTTTTCCCTAGCTATACACATGCACTCCTCACCTAAAACTGGGCAAGAAACATATACCAATTAATCAGAAACTCTGGATTTTTGATTATTGTAGGTAACTGAAATTGTACCATATTGACAGACAGGTAAATCTTGAAACTGTCTTGTAAGATTTAGTAATAATCTTTGGAGTTTCTGGTCTGCAGAGTGTTTTGTGGAATAAGATGTGTAAAAATGTGTTAACATAACTCATTCTAAATGGATCTATTTGTATAAAAACAAATATGGGAACTGAAATCAAAGAATTTCAAGAATATGATGATCTTAGGTATTTTAGGAAGCAACAGGACTCACAATTTTATCGAAGGAACTCTACATTTCTGAATGCATATTGTACTAAATTTGGTATGCTAAGACAATGAAAAATCAATGCATGCTGATTGCAGTTACCTTGTAATAATTTTTCTAGTAAATTTTGAACAATTATGAAATTTGGTTTACAACAATTCTCAGAAACTTATTGACATTTTGTCTCTTCATGTTAAAATTGTCACTCTTATCAACTGAACGATAGGAACATATATTGCATACTGTATTCTGCAGAACATCAGACACAGTATAACCAGTCAGTCAAAAGAGGAGAGTAACAAAACTGGTGAACGGGCTGGAAGAAATGTCCCATGAGGGACTCTGGGTCTGTCTAATTTGGAGCAAAGGGGGATGACAGATGACCTTATTGTTCTCTACAGCTTCCTGGGCTACTGAGCACTCCTCCCTTTGATCCAGTGACAGGACACACAGGAATGATTCAAAGCTTCATCAGGGGAGGTTTAGACGAGATGCTTGGAAACATTTCTTTGCTGAGAGGGTGGTCAAATGCTGGAACAGGCATCCTAGAGAGGTGGTCAATGGCCCTTCCCTTCCCTTCCCTTCCCTTCCCTTCCCTTCCCTTCCCTTCCCTTCCCTTCCCTTCCCTTCCCTTCCCTTC
>JAWWLT010000001.1:74574821-74591239 GCA_035040995.1 Premnoplex brunnescens | reverse complement strand
CCTCCCCTCCCCTCTTTCTCTTTCCATTTTTAGATTTCACCTACTGATTTCAGACCATTTCGCTGTATTACTAAGACAATTTTGAATTCTCAAACTACAGTTCAGAGTACATGCACTCCCTACTGCTTCATATCACTTGGGAATTTTTAATTTTAAATTAACACTCTTCAATTCTATCCAAGCTATAGCTGAAAATATTGAACAGAACAAGTTCTTGCATAGATCCCTGAGAATTCACTCTGTCTGATAGGCAGTCTGATAGCCTAACTGCACTTCAAGTAAAGCTATTCTGTTGGTTATACATCTACTTTTTTGGTTATTTCATCTTTTTCAGCAGTGGTTTTTGTGTTTGGTTTTTTGTTTGGTTGGTTGGTTTGGTTTGGTTTGGCTTTTTGTGAAAATGTAACTTGGAAGTAAAGTTCCACTAGTCAAAGTAAATCTGTTTTATTACTTTTATGAGCTCTGCCAGGTTTTCTATGAAAAGAATAAATTAAATTAGTTTGACACAGTCAAATCTTGACAAATCCCTACCTGATGACTCTTGACAACTCTATTTTTATCCTCTCTGTATATTTTTATCAGTTTTAGATATTTAACTGAACTGAACTGATATTTAACATAGGCTTTTTCTTATTTTTTGCAGTATTGGAGCTAAAGTAACTTGGTATTAATTAATCACTGAGTCATCTTTTTCTCACTTTATATATATAGATCAACTGCTCCTTCTAAACCCGTGACAAGAGAAGAATAGAACAATCATCAGTGGTGGTTAAAAGACAATTTTAGTTTGGTCTTTACATGCCAGAACTTCAACAAGGCATCTTAGAATCTAGTTTATGTAATAATTTCTTCCTGCCTTTATCTGTTCTTTGCTTCTATCCTACTGGTCAGTCACAACTCAGTTACCGTGTTTGAGAGAGCAGAACTAAATAACTGATTCATTGACCTTTCCTGTATCACCTATTTTTAAAAAATAAGTTAATTAAGGTACCTGTAGTTTATTGAACTTCTTCTTACTTACATTATTCTATTTTTTCCACACAAGTTGTAGTTCATCTTTTAAACTTTAAACTTTATTCTTAAGTGATTGTTTGATATTTTAAATTTATTTATTTACTATAACCTTATTTGCATTTGTTCATAACTATTTTTTGTATTCAGGCTATTAAAAGGTTGTGGTTTGAAAAAAAAAAAAAGAAAAAAAAAAGTCTTTTACCACAGTTCCTAACTTGATTTTTTCCACGGAGAAAAATCTACTCTATTTTCTTTTGAGTCATCCTTAGCTCTTCCTTTCTTAGGGTGTAAACCAAAGAACAAGTTATTGACGTGTAAGTACGCAAGAAAAATTAGTTACTAGATAGCCACTGTGCATCTCCATTTGTCTGATAACTATAAAGCAAAGCAACAAAGTGTTCAGAGAACCAAAGAATAAGAGCCTTACCATAAGGGATGGTGATAACAATTCAAAAAGCATAAAGGAGCTGTCATGTTACAAAATTAAATTTATATTTATTTAGTGAGATGTTTTTATAATACTTTATATTCAGAATGATTTCTCAGGTGACCTTTTTAAAATATTGCAGTGAGAATTTCACATCATTCAGCTTTTCCCTTCTCCAGTGACCTTTTTAAAATACTGCAGTGAGAATTTAAAATCATTCAGCTCTTTTGTATTCCATTCTTAAAACTTTATATCACACAGAGGTACTTCATACATATAATTTTTTTTTTTTTTTTTTTTTTTTTAGTTATGTTCTCTGGCATACACTTACATGCCTATCCCAGTTTACTGATATTTCTAACAAGGCAAACCATGTTCTAACCCAAATTCTAAAGGCATACCATGTTGTGTAGTGGCACCTTTATTGGTTTTGGCTAGTCCTGCTAAGTCAGCAAATGATTATTGGGATATAAAGTCAGGTTTTCTATTGTTCTGAAGAGCATACATGTATTATGATTTAGGTTATTCATGACATCTCTGCCTTCTAGTTATTTTTGGGCTTTCAATTCAGGAGATTTTTATTTTTTTTTATCATTTCTATGCAACATGGCATTTAAATCTCAAAGGCAGGGATGTGGAACCATCTTAAAAATGCCCCATTTTAGTCTAAAATTCACACTGTCAACTAAGTAGATCTCCAGACTCCACAGACTGTAGTGATTAGAGAAACATTGACTCTGAAAGGGAACTTTTGCACCTTCTTCATGTCTGAACTGTAGAAACTTGGCATTTGGATGCACAGATCTGAAGCTGAATAAGTTTCTTCTTTGTTGTTGACTTAAAAAGTAGCATATTTTTATTACATGATTATAGTACCATTTTCTGGGACTCTTAATACCATGAATGAGTAAGATAATAGGTTGGCACTGCAGGATTTTCATTTCCTACATAATTAAATGAACCATAACAATCTAGTGATCTAATTTTGTTTGGTTTTGAAACTCTCACTACAAAATATATTCTTCTGTTCAGTCTTATATATCTCTGAGAAATTTCTAGGTAAAGTAATAAAGTAGTATCTTTAACCTCTTTCTTTCTTACCCTTACTCATCTCAGAAATATGTCTTGTATTTTTTAGGTGCCCAGATTTTATGTAGGTCCCATATTTTTGCTTTTGTATGTGTATTTATATGCATAAAGTGTCACTTAAGAACTGATATAACTTTCTAACAATTCTCCTGCAATCCTAATTAGCCTTTAAGGCTATACAAAGGAAGAGGCTCCGTTCTTTTCTGTGTTCTTTCAGCATAAAGAGAAGAATTACAGTATGACTGAATTTGGTGTTTTATCTTTCCAGTGTCTGTTTTTCAGGCCTTATCTGTAACAAGAAAGAGAAATGCATCCTATTTACTAAGTTGCACTCCTTATAGCCTGGGCAGGGAACTACAGAACAGTCTACTACAATACTTTGCTTTTTCTCCAAAAATGAAACTATCTCCAGCTTTCCAGCTACTACTGTGCATGTGTATGCTTATTATAATTACTTTAAAAGACTAAAACTGAACAACACAAAAGAAAAAAAAAAAATCATCAAATCTCAGAAATCCACCCTTTTCTCCATGAAAAATCTTTCTGTTCTAGGCTCGAACTGAGCTTTTTCAGCATTAAAAGTGAATGGTTAAGATATGAGAAATGTCAGCTATCTTTTGTTTGTGATCAGCTTAGGTGTATATAAGGTACCAGTTTTGGAAGGAAAAAGTATGTTTTGTTCATATTTATTAATATTACTCAGATTTACGGTGCAAGAGGAAAAAAACTTTGCATCTCTGTCATGTCCTACTCAAGCACATTTTTTTGTATTTTTCACTTAAGACTTAGCATGAAACTTGCTCAGAAATTATGAATTAACCCTATCCTCACACCACTGTTGCTACATGCCATGCTGTTTTATCATGTGATTCAGCTAGACAACACTCAGACTTTAAAGCCTACAAGCAGAGATAAGAAGAGAGGAAAAAATGCAAGGAACTAAAAATTCTTAAATAAAAAGTCTTATATTCAGTTATATGGACCTATAGACATTAAAGATATGTAGATTATTTTACATAGTTGTTTTTGTTGGTTTTTTCCCCCTCATTTGATAGGAAAAAAAGTTATTAAAAAAAAAAAACAAACTAAATAAATGAAAAACAAACCCAAACCAAAACACTTACCTTTTTTTTTTTTTTTTTTTTTCAGGTTAGATATTCTTTTTGAATTAAGAAAAAATTGCAAATGACCAGAATTATTGTGTGAATTGTTTTGACAAGAGAGATGCAGAACATAGTGCAATAAGTCACTTCGCAGCAAATGGAAAGGGATTTAGATTTGATAGTGACAAAGTGCTTGCTTTAAGTAAGTGCTCTTCAACTATGATAGTTCAAGTTGGTTTCAAGAAGAGGAAAATAAGAACTAGGTTTAGTTTTGAAAAAATAGCAAAATATTAAATCCAGAATACAGACACTTTCCATAAAAGCCAATAAATTGAAAAATAGAAGAAGCAGTGTTTGTTTTAAATGTGACTTGAGTTGGAAAGGAGTTGGAAATAAAGGTGTTTCCTCTGATTTAAGCATTATGGTCAGTTATTTGTACATTTCTTTTACTTTCGATCTATTTGCATATGAGTAGCTTAAGAATGTTAATCTAAGGTGACGCTGAAAAACATGTCTAAGTTCAGCTAGGCTCGTGTGAAAAGAACAATGCAATTATAACATACAATCAAAAAGACAAATCTCACATTCTTAAAAATTTCTGCATAAAAAATAAATTATATATTATGTAATGTTTGAATCAAATTTCTTATTAATTTAATTAACTATATATATTGTTATACTTTTGATTTGCTTCTAAGTTGATTATTACAATAGTCTGTAACTTATATAATTTTGTCCTGGAGTATGTAAAAATCACCATTTGTGAGAGAACCAGGACATTTCTAGTCCTCTTAAGAATAAAACTTTTATTCAAAAAAATATAGTTATTTAGATAGTTCAAATTACATCTTCCTGTCTCATCCAGATCAGTATGTCTATTCCCTTCAGAAAAAAATTACTCTAAAATAAACAAACTAATATTTGTCAAAAGTCACAAAATTAAATATTTTTAATTGACTAACTAGGGTATTAATTTAGTCATCTTTTCTGTTGTTATTGTTGCTTTCAACTGTGGTTTTGTTTTTTGTGGTTTTTTTTCATTTGTCCCATTAAATGAGAACAACTGTCTATTTTATATTGTTATTATGTGTAGATTTCTCTTAGGCTGTGAACTAATGTGACCAATATAAAAACTACTAGGACTGCTTCAGTACATGAAACATTTAAAGTATAGTACTACACTCATTAGTTTCTGTGGAAACAGTTACTAGTTTGTAAAAGATGACAGACTATTTACAGAAACACTGGAAACGAACATAGAATAGTATGAACTTGACAGATTCAGGAAAAATAGTCTTGTCAGAAAGATGCTGGAACATCCTTTTGTATGAGAAAGAATGTACACTGCAGTCATGCTGGATGAGTTGATAGACAAAGAAGGCTGAAAGAATAATGGAAGATGCAGAACAATTCAAGCTTAGAGATTTGTAGTGATGAGTGTAAGGTTAACATTACAGAAAACTGAAGTAGCTGTTCACTTCCTTGTTAAACTGCAAAAAGTGAATTCTCATAATAACTCATTGGATGTTGCACTGACAAAGTCAGTTCAGTGTAGAGTAATTATAATTCTGAAGTCAGAAAAGTATTCACAAAAGTGAGATTTCTTGCCTAATAATGTTCTTTTGCTCATTCATTTGCACTTATCTTTCCCTTTAGAAACTTTCCATGGTTTTATATAGTTTCATGATTGGAACACTTACTTGAAAAACGGAGAGCAAGGTTCTAGGTTCTCCTCCTGAAGTAAAACCTCAGAAATAGTTTTCCCAAAAATCCCTTCAGAATGTAGGAGTTTTTGTTCTGAATCATCAAACTGAGACAGATTTGGAAATTGGAGGTTATTTTCCTTGAGTAAATATTTTAAACATTAAGCTTGTTAAGGAAAATTTCTATACCTGCAGGTAAATTCGTGTAAATTCTCAGTTGTTTATTTGAAATCCAGTCATGTCAGTGTGATTGGATGTGCACACTGCACTGAGTTTCTCAGGGAGTGTAGATGAGCTAGGCATCTTTGTTTTTAAAGCAGTGAAGATATTTCTAAGTCTCCTGAGATGATAGTACTTTTCAACTTACATTCTAACAATACCATGTGCAAAGTAGATTTTTGCTAAAAAAACCAAACAACCAAACCAAACCAAAACAAACAAAAAAACCCTAATGTATTTACAAATGTAAAAACTCATAGGCAGTTTTGATCTGTTTTAATTTCTCATAAATACTCATCCTAAACATTGTTTCCCCTGACGACGAAACAGACTGTTTATGTGCATGAAATTGAATTTGTTTCTATGGTCACAGATATTTTGAGAAACAATTAATGTAACACAGAGAATAATCAGTTTATCTAAACTAAAATCTATTAAAAAAATAAAATAATAGGATGTTTTAGTATTCTATTGCTTTTGGTTTATTTCTCTTATTATTATCATATTGTTATGCTTCTTAATTATATTGCATAGTAAATCTTAATAGCTAAATACAAATACTTGTTATACTGTATTTTTAAATGTCTTCCCTAACTCCTGAAGCATTAAAAATCATTTTCTAAAACAGTTTCTTTTTTTCTGAATTTCTTTTTCTAATCTCAAGCTGAACTGAATTATTTATTTTTTTAAAAAGAAAATGATTTTTTTTCTTTTGAAGCGTTGTTTTATCTGTATCTCAGTTTTATTATCTTGATTCAATATGTACAAATGAATGATTATGCTGGGCCAACATCCAGAAATATACATTGACAAAAACAGGCTATCAGTTCTTCTTGATCGTATCTCATTCTTTTCTAACTTTTCATGGGAGTTGCTGTGGTATTCACTGTAGTTTTCCCTACCAGTTTTATGTTATTGAGTTTTATTTTCAGGTCGAACAATGAAACCATTAGGCCATCATTTCTCATGTAGATCTCTTAGTCAAAAATGGTATAATAATTTCACAGTTCATAGGAATATTAGAATATATGATTAATTTAAAGCAAATTTTCAAAAATGTGAGTCTAAAATTATTTTAAAGGACCATTTTGAAATCTGAATATATGAGCTGTCATTAAAGCACATAAACACTTAACTACTTCTTCCTATCCATATGGATCTGGATCCAATACATGTGATAACATTCCCATTTTAACATTGGAAAAATGCAAGTAGAGAGAACTTCCACTTTAACCTGCTACCTCCCTTCTGTTACTCTTTGTATTTGAGCATGTAGTAAGTACATGGTTTCTGAGAATTTCCTATCTTATTTTGTATTTTTAATGCTATGTTATAGTATGCATGTTATGTATGTAATGTTATTTTACTTTAGTTTGTAGTTCATCTTATCTTAGTTTTATTAGTTTGTTATTACATTAATTTTTGAAACAAATTCCCTAGCTGTCAGAAAAAAAATAAGGCAAAACAAGAGCAAACTGAAGAGCAGTTGTCAGTTACACCATATTAAGGAGAACAGGCAATTGCAACATAATTCAAGTACAGTTATTTTCAGGGAAAAATCTTGGTCTCATTAGCCTTAGAAACTAAGGAGTAATTATTTGTAATTGCTTCATGGATCAATCCCACCCTTGTGTTCTAGCAAGTAGAACATTCAGTAATTAAATAGAGCATAAACCTTACTTGCTTTAGCTGTATGAATTTTTTTTTTCTGCAAGAACAAGATACAATACTTCACATAACCACATGAGAAAGGAATTTTCTAGAAACAAATAAGAACCATGGTCAGAGAGAAGAGATTAAAATTGGCAGAAAAAAATGTTCAGCATGGGAGCAAGCATAGCCTTAATTTTTTAGGTTTTCTTAATGACAAAGTGATTCAGTCATTTTTCTTCCCCTTACAACTTTTCTCCTACTCAGATAAGGAAATTCTGCTCAAGCATTCATACCTTTTGCATCTGGGTTTGTTTTTCTCCAACTCACTTTTCAAATTGGAGAAAGGGTAGAGAAACCTGAAATTTTCAGAAGAAAATTAATTTGCGATTGCAGTATCTCCGAAATTGAAACTGAAATACAATAAATTCAAAATTGCTCAAATGAGTAGGGTTACAGAGAATTAGGAACCCTAATTCTGTGTGCATTCTTCTCCTACAAACATTAATTGTCCTGAGCAAAATATTAGGTTAACTCATAGTCCATGTTCACTGTAATTCAATATGAACAGAGTATTTGTCTAATATATCAAATTCTATCAGCCTTCAGGATCTGTCCTCTTCTTAAAGATGGCCTTCCTTGTTTCTTTAAACCACCGTGATGTATTCCCTCTGCTTTTTACGTCTTTAGCTCATAGCTTACCCGTCATTCCCAAATATTTCATATTCCCTCTCTGTCCCTAAACTTCCTACAACACCTTCTTATGCATTAGGTTGTTTCTCTTTAAAGGAAGAAAATTTTATATAATTTTCATGAAGGAAAACTTCTGTCCCTATAGTTTCCATCAATTGCTGCTCTCTGCTTCAGACATCTACATTCCTTTCTCTGGCTGCAGACATGAGACAGGGACTAAAAAAGCTGAATACTTTTTAAAGCATTGGATATTGATGAATGTAAGAAAATCTTAAAAGCTGTAAATGAGAGTTTTATTCAGAAACTGTGTATTCATCACACCTCACATAAGCAACACATATATGCTACAAATATCTATAGTTGATCTAATAGCTATATATTTATTTTCCATTCAATGGCTCTGTGTTTTAAATAAATAATGTTAATTAATTCATAAATATCCAGAAAATATAAAAAATGTATGACAACTATGTACAGCAAGATAGTTATTTTTTGTATAAAGAAAGATCACACAAGTTATTTGGGGCTTTCAGGTAAAATTCTTCAAATTTCTTTTGCCTACTGTTTTATGGTATTTGATGGTTTTCTTTATTTTGTTATTATTTAAGTGTTGTCAAGGTTTAAATTATTCATGAACTTATTGTTCTGAGATGGTTTCTGTGCCTGGCCATTTGTTGTTTGTTTTCATGTTTGTCTGAAATCCTGTAGTAGTAGTCAAGTAAATAACCCCTTGTTTAAACAAAAAATTTAGAAACTATAGGTTGACTTTACATCATCCTGACACAAACATAATTGCCTGGGAATAGCAATCATACACAGCTCCTGTGCAAGCATTAAAGTTGAGAAATCCAGAGCTGAATGATTCAAAATGTCTATATTAAACTTTCCCAGGTAATTTAATATGGGTTCACTTTAAAATTATTTATTGTTTAGTTTTTATAACAGCGCTGATATGGTGCTGTTCTACTGCACTGCTATGTAATGTACTCAGGTGTTTTGTGAGCATTTTCATCACAGGAAAATTGATGTAGGACTTTAAAAACATGAAGTGTTTTTGAGCTCTGAATCCCACCTTCACAGTGCTAGCTACCTACACAATAATTTGTTTTAAACCTGAAAGTATTCCATCACTAAATATCTGTCTGTTTACATCCTCCTCAGGCAATAACCCAATATACCCCATATCCTTAGGTATACCCAGTACCCTTAGGTATACCCAATACTCTTAGGCTGTAAGACAAGGTCAGGGTTGCCTTAACTATTCTGAAAGAAAATTATGATCCAATTACAAGACTCATTTTGGAACAGGGCACTTACAATTAAGTGCTTTTGCATGTATTACATATATGAAAATGTTTACATGTAAACTAAGTCTATAAATTCTTATTGTAGTCACCGTAGATTTAGTGAATACAGTTATTGGATCAGAAAAGTAATTAAATCTAAATGGTTAAGGCTTGACTCAGTTGCTTCTATGTAAGATGAAGTTTGAAATAGCCTTTGGCAACTTACCTCACAGTCAGCTGATTCTTCAGGAGCATGATGATTTTCTAAGCATCTTTGTCTTATCTGCCAGATCAGCAAATATTTCTCAGATAATCCAGGGCAGCTCAAAATGTCAATACCTATTCAATCAGTTAAATCCTTCCCCTAACAGCTATTAGTCTGATCAGTCTGTAAATATTTTCTGCTACAATGATCGTCAATCTAACTTCAGAGTAGACCGTAAAATTTCCAATCCTTATTTAAGAACAGTGTTACAACAGAGACACCTGAGATAATTTTTTGTTTCCTGTGTATTAATAACCTATATCACTCTATTTAATAGATTGGCTATAGGGAATACCAGAATCTCAGCAATCTCAAATCACTAAGGAGACTATTGTGGGGATCTATGTAACAGTTGCAAATTCTATTTAACAGAATGGGGTCTTTGATTTAGGCAATTCATGCCAAGGTTTTAGATGCCCATTGAAACATTCCTGCTAAAGTAGCTGTTTTGTACTGTTGATGGAATATAGATTAATTATATGGATTGTGGGGGCCAAGGGGCTCCCAGTTAGGCACCAATGTATGTATATGGAACTTCCTACAGAATACATTAATATCATATATATATATATATATACACACACATACATATATGTGTATATATTTTTTTCTCTGAATATGTAGAAACCTAGGTATTACCTTCAGAAGGAATAATTCACAAAGCACTCACTTAGGCAGCACTGAGGAACTTCCTTTTACTTGATTCTCACTCTGATGCTTTTCAAAGCTTAAGTTGTACTTAATCCACATCTTTTATTAATGTCAGAATATCTTCAAGTCTAGAGATGTAGTCTTGAGAACTTAAAGACCTAAATTTCAAGTTTGAACCATTCAGACCAAAAGTTTAAAGCACTGCTGACACATTCAATACTATTTGAATCGGGTTTTAAGAACGAAATTATAGAAAAAAACCCTAAAATCTCTAAAATTAGAAAATGTGTTATCTACAAAGCTGAAAAAAGTGTTTGAATTATTCCCCAGCACCAATGTTATGATGTTATTGTAAATACCAAGCACCTCATAACTAGAAAAAAGATAAAATTATCCTTTCACTCTCTTTTTAGATTAGGTAAACTTAGTGTATAAGATTTTGTAAATGGTTCAAAATAAGGAAATGTTATGCACACATTCATAGAAGTGTTTTATAAGATGTAATAGAAAAAAGATACATTTTATTTATTTTTTTTTTCATTAAAAGACTGTAAATATCCTTATATCTGTATGGAAAAAATCAATATTCTACAAAATTATACAGGTTTAAAGAATGCATAAGTTCTCTTTATTATATATAGACTATGTAGAACTATTTAGTTTTTGGGTTTCTTTTTCTTCAGAACTTTCTGCTATTTTATGAACAGAAAGATCTTTTTATAAGAAACAACCAAAAAGAGTCAAATATGCCATCATTAGCCTATCACACAGAATTAAAAAAAAAACCAACATGCAGCTAATTAAAACAAAAACATGCTCAAACCATTCACTTAGGTAAAAGTAAAGACAGAAGGATATACTGCTGGCACTGTCACCTCCAGATAATAATGGAAATAAGAGGTTTCATGAGCAGTTGTCATGAGCAGATGAGTGTAAGAAAATGGTTCTGTCAGTTCCTGCTATACAGATAAAACACTGCCAGCAAATTATCTGCCACTGTGGCATCAGTGGCAATAACCTCATGCTACGAAACCCTCAGCTGTTAGTGATCTACTGTTTTAATGTTAATATTTTCAGAAGAAATTCACTTCACAGAATCGCAGAATCACAGAATCATGGAATCATGGAATAACAGAATCACAGAATGGGTAAAGTTGGAAGTTTTGAATGACCTCAGGGCCCCCACCAGCAGGAAACCCAGGGTGAATAAGGACCAACAGGGTGCCCCTGGATTCACAGGTGATGACTACCTTCTGCTTGCCATCTCTCTTTCTCTCCCAATCCTCTCTTTTATTTCTTTCTATCTTTCTACCTCACATTCATTGTTAAATAAAATCTGTATTATTGACATTGGCATATGGTCTCATTTGCACCTTAATTTGGGCAGAGGCATCTCTCACTAATCAGATCTTAACAGTCATCTCTTCTCAAGGCTGGACAGGCCAGCTCACTCAGCCTTTCTTCATAAGAGAGATACTGTGGTCCCTTGATCACCTTTGTTGCTCTCTGTTGGACCTACTTGAGGAGCTCCATGTCTCTCTTGTACTGAGGACACAGAACTGGACACAACACTCCAGAGGTGATCTCAGTAGGGCTGAGTAGAGGGGCAGGATCATCTCCCTCGACCTGCTGACAATGTTCTTCCTAATGTACACATGGATCCTATTGTCCTTCTTGGCCAAAAGGGCACACTGCTGGCTGATGGACAGATTCTTTTCCACAAGGGCACCCCGGTCCTTTTCTGTAGAGCTGCTTTCCAGGAGGTTGGCCCCCAGCCTGTGCTTGTGGCTGGGGTTATTCTTCCCCAGGTACAGGACCTGCATCAACCTTTTTTGAATATCAAACAGATCCTCTCTGCCCATCTTTCCAATCTGAGGCCCTTCTGAAGGGTTACACAGCTGTCTAGGGTATGGGCCACTCCTCCCAGCTTTGTGTCATCAGCAAAGTTGCTGAGCAGGCACCCATCCCTTCATCCAAGTCATTAATTGATAAATAATGATGGTGCCAGTATTGAACCTTGAGGCACACCACTAGTGACCAGCCTCCAACTAGACCCTGTACCACTGATTACAACCCCCTGGGATCTTCTGTCCAGCCAGTTCTCAATCCACCTCACTGTCCACTTATCCAGTCTATACTTCCTGAGTTTGCCTATGAGGATATTGTGAGAGACAGTGTTGAAAGCCTTGCTAAAGTCCAGGGAGGCAGTATGCTCTCCCGACCCACCCTCCCTCCCTCCCTCCCTCCCTCCCTCCCTCCCTCCCTCCCTCCATCCGTCCATCCATCCAGTTATTTTGATTGTAACAGGCAATCAAGTTAGTCAACCTTTAAAGAGTCCATGCTGACCACCTCTGATCACCTTCTCATTTTTCTTGTTGATAGGGATAGCTTCCAGAATGATGCATCCATCACCTTTCCAGGGACTGAGGTGAGGCTTACTGGCCAGTAGGTTCTCCTTCTTCCCCTTTTTGATGACTGTGGTGACATTTACTTTCTTCCAGTCTTCAGGCACCTCTTCTGATCAACACAACCTTTCAAAGGCAATTGTGAGTGGCCCACCTATGTTGTCTGCCAGGTCTCTCAGAACTTATAGATCCTTCCTGTCAGGACCCATGGATTTGTGGATGCCAAGTTTGCTTGGGTTTTCTCTAAACCAATCCCTCACCAGGGGACAGTCTTCCTTCCAAGATTCCTTTACTCTGGTCACCTGCAGATTGATCTTGTCAGTGAAGGCTGAGACAAACAAGGAGTTCAGTAACTGCCTTCTCTGTGCCCTGCTATCAGGGTGTCCTCTCCATTTAATAATGGGTCCACACTGCTCTTAGATTTCATTTTTGTACTGATGTACTTGAAGAAACCCTTCTTGTTATCCTTGACATCTTTGGGAAGATTTAGTTCCAGACAATCCTTGGCCTTCCTCATCTCATTTATACCTACTCTGTCAACACCTCTATATTCATTCCAAGTGGCCTTCTTCCACCTCCTGTGTATTTCCTGCTTATGCTTGAGTAGTGACAGGAATTTCTTACTCATGCACATATTTTGCACTTTGACTGATTTCCTGTTTATTTGGATGCAAGCTCAATCCTAAGGAACCTGTATAACTACAAAATATATTGGGATCCCCAAATTACATAGGCATTACTTGACATGCATGCAGTTGTCTACAGGCAACTGACCTCATGTGAAGAGATGAATATGTCTGTAATGCCTAATCATAATAATGCATGATATTTATTATATAAGTATCTGAAAATAACCATCTATACTATTTATCTAAATTATAACTACTCATGTATTATATGTTGTGTGTAAATATATGCATTGCATTTAACTAATGAACCTATATGGTATATGATATAGAAAAATATGTATCATATAAACTAAATTGCATAATTATCCCTTAAAAATTCCATAAGTTTTAGCAATTTCAAACTTATGTGCCGCTTCTGCATCTCGTGGTATGTCCATGTGGCATGGCAGCTGGGCCTCACTGGCAGCAATGTTATCATATGAACTTTACCTAACCCTATCAGATAAGGAAGTAACCTAGTTACAAGAATAGAGTATCTTGACCTTAAACAACCTGTCAATCACTGTAAAGCTGCAGTCAAGACCAAGAGCTCCACAGATGGGCAGATGGTGAGTATGAGTGACAATGACAGCCAGTTGTTAGATTCTGGGTGATGCTGAAGAGGTCTGTTAGGAGCTGGGTATTCTGTGCTGCATCCTTACCCTGATGATGCCCCATATGATTCCGGAAGAGTTATGAGGAGCAAGATCTAAGAGATTCCTGAAACATCCAAGAGACATCCCAGAGATCCTTAGCCCAGTCCAAAAACTTTGCACTCCACAGCTGAAAGCACCTCACAGTCACTCTTGGGTTTTCTTGTGAACCCTGACATCACCCTGGGAGACAGGTGAAATGTGTAATTCTTAAAAATTGCATATATCTGTGACTGAAGTGTTTTGCTGCCAAATCCAGTTAGTCTTGACACTGTCCATTTAATCTAAAACCACAATGGTCCTATATCCCTTGAGGAAGTAGTGCCCTTTATTTTGTGTAGTTTCTTAGAGAATTTGTTTAGTTGTATCAACTTGACAGTTTTCAGATCAAGGACAATGATCTAATCCTCTTCTTTAATCATCTGAGAGAGAAGTCAATTCAAGGAGCTGGGTTTGCACTGATTGGGTTAATATGGTTTCTTAGCTGTCACTGTTCCCTTGATCCTTTCTGGTCTTTGTGTTTATCCTGATTAGCCTCAGTCAGATGACTCAACAAGAACACATCCCTCATAGCAGAAAGGAGTGCAGACAGCAGGAATCTTCCCTGACTTTAAATGTTCCAAGTTTATTGTTAGATAGTAGAGTACAGGGACCATTACACAGGATTCTGGCAGAATCACAGCAGTTTTCAACAGCTTTTAAAAACAAATCTAGGGTTCACAAAAGCCATACTTTAAGTGCTCAGATCAGTGGACATGTCCTCTGCCCTCCCACATATGGTTAAATACATTGCTCCCTGATTTCTTTGTGGAAGAGTCCAAATCACAATGAGCACAATTCCCAGTTAAGGATTTTAAGCATACAATTATAGAATAGTGGACTGCAATGAGTTTTCCCCTCAGTCCCCTCATCTCCAGGCTGAACAGACCAAGTGACCTCAGCTGCTGTTCCTCATAAGGCTTCCCCTGAAGACCCTTCACTGGCCCTCCTTTGGACGTTAATAGCTTAATGTCTTTTTTATATTGTGATGCCTAAAACTGCACACAGTACATTTATCTAATAGACAGTCCCACCCTCCAAGAAGGAATTTCTGTATATCATGATACAGTATCTTCTAACAGCTTTCTTCTTGCATGAAATCAGATGGACTTTTTCCTGTGATTTGTTTGGCTTAATTGAACAAGATTCTTATTAAAAGTCTTCATGCATTTTATGAACAGCAATCGGTTTAGTCTGCTGTGAATTTCAGTTAGTGATTGAAGGCATGGCAACCACAGACTGTTTTACATAGACACATCTCCACAGTGTCTTGGAGTGAGGTATTGCTGTAACATGAAGTAAATGGTGGTGTCACTTCACTGTAACTTAGCTCACTATATGGAATGTTAGGTTTTGTGTCTAAGAGCTAAGCCAGTTAAACACAGAGACCTAGCTTAGATCAGATGAACAAAGACCACGAACCCTAGGAACTGAATCAGCTACTCCTAAAACAATCAAAGGACAGTGATTAGATCATCATCTCTAGTGTGAAAGTTGCCAAAGGGTCAAGGAAAGAAAGTATCTCTTTGAAACACCATGCAAACCAAATGAGATTACTTTCTAAAAGGCTAGAGGATTTAATATGAAATTTAGTGAGGAAACAAATTTTGATACTGTACAAACCTTAAAATGGAATGTCTCAGGTAAAGGCAAAAGGAAGAGAAAAGGATTTGTTAAGGTGGAACAGGGAAGAACAACCATGGGAAAACAGAAGAAAAATGGTAAGTAGGGTCTGATCAAACAGGTCTAAATCTGTTTGGTAGAGTCTTGTACTTAATTAACACATTCTGTCCTTTCTTCTCACTTAATCATATTTCAATTTTTTTTTTTATTTTTATTTTTATTTTCCCCCTCTATGCTCTCAGTGTATGTGTATAACAGCTAGCAAACTTTAAGTTGGACTATTCAGGGAGTAGTATCTGAATTGCAACTACTAACATCTGGAGAGACCACTCCTGACACAAACAAGGAGTTCAGCTGCCTTGGAGGAAACTGGGGACTGGGGAAAATAGAGAAGACCAAGTCTGGAGACCAGCTACATGGTAGACACAAATGCATGTCTAGAAAACATGATATGGTGAAAGATGGTGACTGCATAAGGGGTCTATAGTCTGGCATAGGTATTGGACAGACTTATGTTCTATTATTTGAGAGATCTATCAATGTGGGAATGCCTGCTAATCAAGAGAATTATGGTGATTGATCCTGATCAGCCTAAAAATAAGCCAAACTTTGCCCCCCCCCAATGCATGCTTTCATGTGTTTTTTATCAGGAACACATGCTCAGCTTCACCATTGAACTGCACCTAGGAGTACAGAAACATATGCATCCATTGTTCTGTGATAGAGTAACCTTCTGTGTCTAAAAGTCCACACAATTTGCCTTTATTTTCTACTGCAGTGAACTGGGAAGCAGAAATCTGTGGGGGAACCCTTCTTATGGACCCAACAGAATTCCCAAGACTCTCAGAATCCAAGGAGCCGACCCGATGAAACCTTCCAAGAATGGATAGAACTCGCGAATAGATAGTAACTGATTGTATTAGGAAGACA
>JAWWLT010000001.1:74539883-74551816 GCA_035040995.1 Premnoplex brunnescens | reverse complement strand
TCCAGGAATACAGGGATCCATCATGTATAACTGTTACTTGGGAAAACAAATGCCATCACTGAATGTCTCCCTTTCCTCCTTCTTCTGCCTCCCAGTTTTATTGTTGATCACTATACAATTTGGTATGGAATATCCCTTTGTTTAGTTGTGCTCAGATGTTCCCACTGTGTCCCCTCCCAACATCTTGAGCACTCCCAGCCTACCCAGTGGTGGTATGGAGTGAGAAGCAGAAAAGGCCTTGATTCTGTGTAAGTACTGCTCATCAACAGGTAAAACATCAGTGTGTTATTAATCTTTTTTGGGTCACAAATTCAAAGCACAGCACCATACAAGCTACCATTAACAAAATTAACTCTGTCTCAGCCAAAACAAGTACAATGAAGTTTTATGTGATCTTCATTATAACTATTAGGCTATTATTCATAGCAATAAAGCAACACCACCATTTTGGTCTAGAGGCAACTTAGCCTGTGAATTTATTCTCTGAATCAGCCAAACTTTCAAGCCAAATAGACATTTCAGCCTTGGGTGCTAAAAGATATAAATGAAAATGTCTGAGCTATGAGAAAGTTATGTAGCAGTTTTAAGTGCAACTGTCAGCAAGTACCTTCATTTTGCTCTTTACTGCTTTGTAACATATACTTTTCGAAAGACATATTTAAGACTAATTGTACTTTGATTTATTGGCTAGCTTAGTAAAAATGCAAGAGGGAAGTGTGTTTTGGATCAAATTAACAGTGACTGCTTTAGTTTCCTAATCAAAATAAAACCAGGGAAAAAAAAAGTATCTGAAATAATTAAACCTAAAATAAAGCATTTGCAATGAACACTGAAAACTCATGGGGTTTTTTGGTTTTGTTTTTGTGGGTTTTTTTTGTTTATTTGTTGGTTTTGGTTTTTTAAATATGTATATAATTTGACAGGTGTCATTTAAATTTCAGTTTGAGAAATAAAAACCACTTTGTATAGGAGTCTTGTCTAGATTTAGTGATAAAGATTCTTGAATTAATTGCCTGATGGTGGCATCTAATACCTGTGTAATTATCCAAGGGTGTACCAGATGTCTGAGTGGGATTGGTAAACAAGACAAATAACTAAGAGGTTTATATGGCAATCCTCTAATGCTTCAAACAGTAGTTGACACATATATTTTATTTCACTCACAATTATCTACGTATGAGCTTCATGTCTGAACCCAGTAACAGCTGAATTCTAAGAAAACTGTCTGATGTCACTTCAGGGCCATCCATCATAATCTTTGAACAACCAAGGTAATTGGGAGAGATGCCTGAGGACCAGAGGAATGCAAAACATGTCAAGAATGGGGACCCATGAAACTACAGTCCAAACAGATTTATCTTGATACCTAGGAAAGTTAATGGAGTAACTAATCCTGGAAACTATCCTCATTAATGATAGGAAGAAGAAAAAAGTAATCAGGAGTATCATGATAGCTGATAACCACCAAACAATTGGCTTAATAGACAAGGGGAGAGACCTAAATATTGTCTACCTTGTTTCCAGTCAGACTTTTAACACTATATCCTATAAAATCCTCATGAAACTGAGGGCACATGGGCTGGAAGAACAGACAATGAAGCAGACTTAAAACTGTCTGAACGTTCAGCTCCAGAGGATGGTGATCAGTGGCACAAGGTCTAGTTTGAGTCCAATAACTACCAGTGTACCCAAGGGGTCAATGCTGGCTTGAACAATCCTGTTCAAAATCTTCATTCATAATCTAGATAATGGGTCAAAATTTGCCCTTCAACAAATCCACAGATAACACAAAACTGAGAGGAAGACACTACTGACACACTAGAGGGTTGTGTTGCCATCCCGAAGGACCTTAATAGGCTGGAGAATAGGCCATCAGAAACCTCATAAAGTTCAATGGGGAGAAGTGCAGAAAATGCCCTGAGGGTTCTGGTGAAGAAGTTGAACATAAGACAGTAATATGCCTTTGTGACAAAGGTGACTAGTAGTATCCTGGGCTTCATTAGGAGGCATATTGCCATCAGATATGAGGAGGCGATTTTACCTCACTACTCAACACTGGTGAGGGCACATCTGGAGTCCTCTGTCCAGTTTTGGGCTTCTCAGTAGAAGACATGGAGCTACTGGAGAGAGTCCAACAAAGGACCACAAAGATGACTAAGGGACAGGATCATTTATCCTATCAGGAAGTGCTGAGAGAGCTGGGATTACTCAGTCCAGAGAAGAGAAGGATTGGGTGATCTCGAAAATGTGTATCTGTATCTGAATGGAATGTGTAAAGAAGACGGAACTAGGCTCATTTCAGTGGTGTCCAGTGACAGGACAAGATGCAGTGAGCACAAACCAAAACACAACCGGTTCTGTCTGATCATCAGGAAACACTTCTTCAGAGTGATGGTGACTGAGCAATGGAAGAGGTTCTCCAGAATGGCTGTGTAGAATCCATCCTTGGAAAACAAGGAGATTGGGCAAAATATCAGCCACAAAGAAATATCTTGAACAGCTTTGCGTATGGCATATGTACATGAATATATATATATATAGAGAGAGAAATACATAGCGTACATATACCTATATTATTACTACAAGCTACTTTTACAAATACTGTAAAATACAGCCAAGTTGGAACGATTTTGTTGAGCTACAGGACATGTTCCTTTTTTTTTTTTTTTTTTCCTAACAGCTATGTTAACCTGGAAATTAAATTAGAGGAGAGATGTAATTAACACTGAATTCACTAAAGATTCACTAAAGATTCAGATTTCAACATTGTGGGTTTGTCTCCCACGGAAATGTGACTACTCTGTTTTATTATAAAATAGAGGCGTTGAAACTACTGTGAAAAAAGTTTTGTCAAGTAAAAATGCTATTGAAGGGTAAATTTTGGATCAAAGCCATAAAGTTAAGGATAAATAAATAAGTTCCATTTAGGCAAGATTTCTCACAATTGCACAAACTGCAAAGATGCAGATTTATTAACTACTTTTAACAAAACATCAATTGAGAAGCTGTAGGTTTGCTTCCATTTGCAAGAACACAATAAAGAATGTAAAGAATACCCTTTAGTAATTAATTAAAGGGCCCATGCTGAACAAATTACTTAATTCCTAAGGAAGTAAAACTTGTCAGAAACATTCACCTTTTCTTAATAAGTTAAAGTTAAAAAAAAAAAAAAAGGAAAAAAAGAGAAAAAAGAAGCATTGCTATAACAGAGTCAAATTGGATGGGGCATTAAGAAACCTCATTTAGTGGAAAATGTCCCTGCCCATGGAAGGGGAGTTGGAGTAGTAAAAGGTCTTCAGAGATCAGGAGGGTAACTAATTGATCTGGTTTATTAGTTCAAAAATAAATAGAAATGTTTTAGATTTTAACACACACCTGTTATATACTAATATTTTATATAAATATAACATTTTATTATGTCTTTCATATATATATATATATATAAAGCATTAAAACATTTTTTCCTGAGGACATTTCAACTTTTATCATTTTCATTCTGTCTTGCTCTGGGAATTCAGTGGTAGTCCTTTCAATATGTGAATAAAAAAGCAAGAAAGTAAGTAAAGAAAAAAAGAATACCATTTACCCTAGTTTTACCCTACTGTGGTTGCAAACTCTGCATATATTATGCCTGTTGTGATGAGTTCAATCTTGTAATTCTGCTGAGAATGCAATTAAAGAAATTTCAGCTCTAAGCAAACTCTCTTAATTAAGTTCCAACACCCATAAGTGTTGCAAGACGATGACTGCTTTTCACAGAATATTTGAGAACTAAAACTTATGACAATTTTTTTTCCTTTGACTTTTTTGTCACTATAATCAATATAATTGTGTCTCCTAGATAAACCTAACAAAGAAAAAAAGGACAAAACATAATAAACAATGGCATGATGATGTTGATAAAAACAGCACTGTCATTTGACAGCAGACTGCTGATGTTCCATATTGAGGGTTTTTTTTATTTCACTTTTTTCCATTGTGATAACTATTTTTTTTATTTTTTTTTTCCAGAGGAAACTGTGTTTATAAACTGAATCTGTTATTTTTTCATTGCAAGCCGTACCCTTCGTGAGCAGCAAAATCTTCACATGGTCAAAATTTCTTGGAAATACAGAGAGGTCCCAGATGATTGGAAGCTGTTGAACATTGTCCCTGTTTTCAAGAGGGGCAAGAAGGAGGACCCCAGCTGCTACAGGCCTGTGAGTCTCACTTCAGTGACTGGTAAAGTTATGAAGAAGATTCTTCTGGGAATTATTAGAAAACACTTGAAAGACAACACAGTCACTGGTCACCGCCAGCACGGCTTCATGAGAGGAAACTCCCACTTATCAAACCTGATTTCCTTTTATGACAAGGTCGCCCACTCAGCTGATCAAGGGAAGATGGTGTAATCTCTTTGGATTTCAGTAAAGCTTTCAGTAGTGTCTCACAGCATCTTTCTAGACAAAGTGTACAGCCCACAGCTGGATAAACACATCATGTGGTGGGTGAGCAATTGGCTCATGGGTCAAGCACAGAGGGCAATAGAGAATGGGGGAACATCAGACTGGTGACCTGTCACTAGCGGGGTTCCACAGGGCTCCATCTGAGGCCCTGTGCTCTTCAACATCTTCATCAATGACTTGGACACAGGACTGGAAGAGATATTAAGCAAGTTTGCAGATGACACAAAACTCATCCTCATCCCTGCAGAATATGCTGATTATTCCTTAAAGAACTGTTTTTAAAATCTTTATAAGTCTGTAGAAGGTAACTTTCATGACCAGATCAAAATCAATGGATAACAGAAAAACAATTATCAATAACTTAAAACGTTTGCCATCTTCTTTCTGTTCCAGTTTTCTGTGTTGTGAGTCCTAGAAAACAGAACAGAAAATTCTGTATACTTTTGTCTTAAAGAGAGATGCATTAGATAGACTGATACTAAGAAATGCCATCTCATAAGTGACAATGTGAGATTCATTTTGGGAATGAATTCTGTGCTTGAATGTTTTAATTACATTTGTTACATTTCTTCTTTGAGAATTATCTAATTTTGTGGTCATTGAAGCTAAAGCTCCAGATGGTAGCTAAACTCCTGATGGTTTAGATTATTTTTTTTTTTTAATAGATGAAAAAATTGTTCACATATATTGAGAAAAATGATTGCTAACATGATTGCTAAAATGTTTGCTTTTATAGGTTATAAAACCAAAGGAATGACAAACATACTTGTATTTCCATGAACAGCAATTTTGGTCTTAACCCCCACTTAGTGTTTCAGACCAATAAAGTTTGTTTTCAAAAATATTTTATTACATATTACAGAAACCTCAATCTTAACACTGTGATGCACTTTATAAGCTTCTGTAATGAAGGTGAAAGGAGACATCAGTATATCTAGTTGCATGAAACATCTTTATTTAGGATATGAACATTAACTTAAACAAATTCCATATCTGAAGTGTCATAAATTTAGCTTAATTAAAAATAAATTATTTAAGCATTTTTCTTTTTTTTTTAAAAAAAAAACAAAACAAAAATGTAAAGGGGGACTTCCTTAGAACCAGAGGATGAAAGTAGAAAAACAAGAAAATTAAATTAAAAAGACCAGTTGCTAACAGACCAGAGCATGTTTGTTATATTTAATAAAAATCTGAAGTACACAAAAAGGTATAGTAACTTGGCATGAATATGTGCTTCATAAAGATTGGTAAGAGAAACTGATGACAGAGGAGTAGGAAGTAAAACTCAAAACATATGAGGGATTCTTAAACACCAAATGTGAATCAAGCTATACGGTTTCACCACATCTGCTGAAGGAACAGTTCTGAAAAGTTGTACAATTATTTTATTATTATCTTACTTAAAATTTAATTTCTTTGATGATGTTTGTGTAACTGATTTGCTACATTTTTACCATGTAATTTTACTTCATCTTTATCATTATTGTTTAAAAAGTACTCATTGCAACCAAGTTTAGTTTCTCTCATTACACATGTGAGGTTGATTTAAAAAATTGTATTTTAAAAGAAGATCTTAAGAAATTAAGTTTAGCAGTACATTTAATATTATTATTTATCTCTGAAATACAACAGTATTTCTTCTGTCTCTCTAAAACACCACATCTTTTATTGTGTACCTTCTAGTTTTAATTATTCAATTAAGTGCCAGTGAGTTAAGTTAAAAAGGTATTTCTAAAGTTATCACTGTGAGGGAAGAAATATACAAGCAACGCATTGTTTTTTTATATATATTATTTGTAACTACATATATTTTCAAAGTAATGGGTAAGGCTTATTTCAATTTGTCATCAGAAAAATAATGAGGTATGATAAAAAAAATTACAGTAAAAAACCCAGTAATAGACCTCTCTTTTCTCCTTTGTATCTTTGTTGATCACAAACACTGAGAGTTCCCTGTGTTCCTCTTTCACATTTTTTAAAAGTTGCATTAAAAATACTTGCTTATTCCTTTACATTCCCTCTCCTTTCAAAATTAATCTGTATACTACATTTTCAAATAATTGAATGATTGCATTATTTTTTCAAGGACATATCTTCAAATATGCAAGTTATCTTGTAATCCATACACATACATAGAAAAAAAATAAGATTTTATTAGACAGTTTTACTTCAATATACCAAACTTAGATCAAAGTTACCTTCCCAGAAAAGAACCCTAACTAGAAAAAAACCCCAAAAATCCCAACATTTTCACTCTCAGGTGACAGTAGAAGTTTTATATTTGAGAAACTTAAACTTGTTTGGAAGTTTTCTGGAAAGTTAAATACATACATCTATATCAGCTCCAGGCTAATGTTATATAACACTGTTTACTGGCATAAGATAGTCCTCTTAACATGTTTGGCTGCTATTTATTTTTTTTTTCTTTATCAATTCCATTGAGTTTCTGTAAACTACCCATGAATCTCTAAAATCTGTTGCTTAAGTTAACTACTTCAGAGATAATATTTTTTCCATTTTTTTACATCACAATTCAAATTATGAAACAAAATAATATCCATGAAAAATTCACTACACTGTGCACTTCAAAATGTGAAAATGTTTAGCATAATATCTAGATAAAACATATTGAATTATGACAGCAAAAATGTTTCAAAATTCAGTGAGTTTAGAGACAAAATCCTTCCCCTTTCCCCCCCCCTCCCCCCGGGTTCTATTCAGGTTTATTTAGGAAAAACTAGTCATAAGGCCCAATCCTTGTTTCAGAGATTTTTCTTATGCCAGCCTTTTTAACATTCAACACATGGAGCAATAGTAGTCTTAATATTGCTTCATCCTTTAATGAATGCATCGAGACAATGCAGCAATACAGATGCACAGTTTTATACAAATGTCTGTCTACAATCTCTAGATACATAGGCAAAGTATAGAATCACAGTAAATTAAAACCGGTCTTGGAATAAAAGGATATCCTGTTCTAAGTTTATATTTTAGTTTCTCCCAGCTCCACTTACAAGAAAGGAATATCTGAATAATTCAGAGTGCAGAAAAGGAAAATTCTATTAGAAAATTAGAGAAAAAGATTGCAGAGTGGGAAATTGCTAAGAATTTTTAATGGTGTTTTCTTCCTGTGTCTGGCTGCAGATTGATGTATGTTATCACTCCATTTGAATATGTTCAGCATATATGCATGCTCCAGCAGTTGTACTTACATATGTATGTATGTACACTGGACCTCTTCAAAAAAACAGTAATCCTGATATAGGCAGGACAGGTAATGGTGATGGGAATCCAGTCCCATGATGGATGTATGCTTGTGCCACATGGCTACGGCACAATTTTTTATAAAATTAATAGGAAGGAACTGTTGTCTGATTACTCCTCCTTCCTAGACTGTGTACCAGGTGAGATATTTGGAAAGCTCACAGACCTACTCATCCTATGTGCCTGTGATATGGAATCACAAAGCAGGGAAGAAACAGGGGTGATGATCTGAAAAATGTAGTTCAGTCCTTTAATGGGGCTCTAAAGACTGAGTCTCATATTTAGTGTATGAGGTTTTTCAGGGATTTTGTCCTTTTCCCTGTCATTATCTTCCATCTCAAGCAATTGCTACAAACACATTAGTGGAGATTACTCTATTTACTTCTATTCAACCTCATTTCAACAGGGTAGGTTACCTCTGTATTCTCTAATATTGTTTGTGATAAGAGTTTATTTAGAGCTTGTGGTGAAAAATAAATAGACAAACAAAAGAATTATATATTTTTGTTTCACTCTGATATACCCCATTTATATGACCAAAAAAAACCCCAGTCTGTCAGGAAAACAATCAAAAATGAAGGGCTTTACCAGGCATGAAATCTCATTTTAAAATGCTATGTTTCTAATGTCTCTATAGCTCTTTGTGGCTTTGTTCCTCTATTCTAAAAGCTTCTTTGTTCCACTTTATTAAAAGGTGAAAAAGCACTACTAGAGCTTTGTGACTTAAGAGTTTTGTCTTATCAACAGGGAACAGAAGGAATATTTGGAACCTGCTAGTACAATTCTTTAGAAATTTGTTGTGTTCCTCTCAGTAATGATATATATATCTTTCTTCTATGGTCTTGCAATAAATTCTGTAATGTTTTTCTTTTTAGTTCTTTTTGAAAATGTAACATAATAAATCAATATGTATTTTGAAGAGGAAGGAATCTAATTTTACTTCCTCGTCTACATTTTTTATGTTAAATTCTTGTAGTTAATGGTGATATTTTAAAGGAAGTTAAAATCCTGACTAATTTTTTCTATATGTGTTTCTGACATTAATTTTTCTTAAGCATACATAGAATACATAGAATTATAAAGAGCTTTGGTATTATTCTAGAAACCAATTCCCTTTGCTCTGGATTATGTCTTCCTGGTGTACATGAAGTTTTAATTATACTGGCAATTAAGAATAAAGACAAACAATTTTCCATACAATAACATTCACACGGAAATTTACTAGCACGAAAAACAAAGTGCCAAGATGATGTTAATATTAATATAGAATACTGGCATTTTGAAAACCCTACTGAAGGGGAATGCCAAATTTAAGAATAGACTTTACTGAAGACAGCTTTTGATCAGTGGGAATGTATTGGTAAGTAGATTTGTCATTTTAGTCACTGACTTTTGCAGTATAATGAATCTACTTTGATAGAAATTCAGTTTCGACAAAAGAGTACAGGTAACTGAGAATCCAATTACCACATTATCTAGGATAATGAGAATAATACTTAGCCTTATCTGGTTGTGAGAGGGAAGGGGTGATAGTTAGATTCATAGACATTATCCAGAAGTGGACTTTTAAAACAGGTTGGTTTCCATATGAAGAGTAATTGCAAAGAGTTAGAAAGGCAAAACAAAGAAACAACAACAACAAACAAAAGGGTTAAAAAGACATGTAGAATAAACAAGCTGAAATAACCGAGATATTTTATCAAGATCTGAACAAGATCACCAAAGTAAGGCAATCCAAAAAGATCAAAAGCGAAACAAGGAAGGTATCCAGGAGCCAGCATAGTAAGGGGGAGAAGAGAGGAAAGATATTTTTGGGGGATGTGGAGGGCAAGTATGTCAGTGCTAAAGTGCGCTCCAACTAGTATGCAAAGTTAGCCCCAGAATATCTAGGACTACTGGGTAGTCACTGGAAAAAAAAACCAAAACAACCATACACAGTATTGGAAGAGCCAGAATCAGCGAGCCCACCTCCATTCTCCAACAGCTCTTCAGAAGATTTAGAGTTCTTCATTTCTGCATTTGTTCCGGAACTATATTTTATTGTCATTTTTGCTGCATCATGTCAAGCTGATATTAAAGCACTGGAGTGTGGCTTTGTCCTAGATGACTTTCAGTCCAAAATTCAGGAAGTGAAGTCTTTTAAAGTACATTGCATTAAAGTGTCATCCATGAAGGAGCCTATTAAAACTTTCTCATCATTTAATAAGTCTCCCAAGTACATCACTTATGGAATCCTTTGCGTTTAAACTCATTAAAATCACTGTGATACAGAATTTATTAATTCTGGTAAAATACTCAAAATAGCACTTAGTCAAATGTTTATGCAGAATGTATATATATACACTTATATAATAAGTGTATATAATAATATATATAATAATAATCTATGTCGCCATTTTATTGTATTCCCAATTTCAGGTACTTAGTTTAGGAGAGCATTGACATCAAGGTCATATACTCACTTCTATAAATCAGAAATATTTGATGTTGTCTCAAGTGTAAACATTAGGACATTTAGTTTACACATTTAAGCTAACAGTAAATTTAAGCTAATCAAAATTAAATATTCTATACAGGTGTGGGTTTTTTTCGCTATTAAAATAGAAAAATATCTTCCTGTCTTTAAACTTCCCTGTATTTCACTTTTAGCTGATTTTCTTATGAACTAACAACTAATAGATATCTTAGATAAATTCCTGAACAAAGAATGCATTTCTGTGCTGTTCTTTTGATAGTTTTAGTACCAAATACACTTTCAATAAGTATTCATACTTCCAAATGATTTTTCATGAGAGAGATCCTGCCAGAATTAGTTTACTGTCATAACCAGAGTTACAAAAAGCAGAAAATTTTATTTTACATTTATCTTTTGTGAAATAACCCAGCCAACATTATGATCTGAGTGAAACAGACAAACTATGAAGGGAAAACAGCTTTCTGAAAAGAGGTAACTGAGATTTCAAGTTCTGATTCTAAGAGAAATCTAAATTTTGCATTAATACAATTATACTAGGTAGCAGACAGAAACACCCTTTGAGACAAATTTCAAGTCTAAATGGTGGTATATGGCGATACAAGGAATAGTTTCTTGAAAAGCTCACACCTGATCTGAGCTAAGACAATTGTATAGATTCATACTTAATGTAGAGGTGATCCAAAATAAAATTCTCAGAATGTTTTTGGATTTTAAAATAATTTTTATAGGTTCAGTAAGAATCAAATTTTCTGCACATTTATTTGAACACTACGGAGGGATCAGAACGTCATGTTTTTAACTCCAAATTTTTCATCCATCCTATAGAAATAAATAATATTCATATTATTATGGAAAATATAACCCAACAAAAAATAGTGCTCTCAATAGTTCTACATTGAGATTAATTTGTTTGTTGAAGTGAATGAGAGCCTTGCTCTTTATTTAAAATAGGTTCAGTACAAGTTTAGTACATATTTAAGTGCTTAAACATTTAAATATTTAGCTGTTACCACAGTAGCAATAATCACAATTGTAAAGCTTTAGAAATTTTTTTACCTTTTTTTTTGTTTGTTTGGTTGGTTGGTTGGTTTGATTTGGTTTGGTTTGGTTGTTTTTTTGTTTGTTTTGTTTTGTTTTGCCTTCTTTTTTGTTGTTGTTGTTGGTTGGTTGGTTGTTTTTTTTTAACACGGAACTATTGCACAAACCCAGGTCCAAGATACAAATTTTTCACTAGAGATTTATTGAGGATTGAAATGAACATCATTATATAATAAATAATCAGTCATAAAATATAGTGACAAGACACAAAACCAGAATAATTCACACAGATTCATTACTCAGATATAAATACTTAAAATCTTTTTTAATTATGTATCATAAATGTTTGCCATGGACTCTGGATGCATTAAAATCTTACATTTTTTGGTTGCTTGATTTTGGTTTTTGCTTGTTTGGTTGTCTGATTTTAGTTTTTTCTTTTGGAAATTGTTTTGTTTAGTTTCTTTCTGATTTTTTTCCCTTTTTGTTTTTTTTTTTTTTGTTTTGTTTTTTTTTGTTTAGTTGGTTGTTTTTTAACTCCAGATCGAAATTTATCCCTCCATTCTTCTACTGTGGAAGCATAGTAGACCTTATTAGCAAATGCAGCAAAAGCTGTATTTATAATTTCTATGAATTATAGAAGAAGGTTTTTTTTAATTTAAACAATTAATATAATGTGTGCAATCATTTCAATTAATTTAATCACAACA
>JAWWLT010000001.1:74520651-74534374 GCA_035040995.1 Premnoplex brunnescens | reverse complement strand
AAATTATGAAAATTATGGTTTAGGAGACCAAAGTTTTATAGATATAGATATAGATAGATTAGATATACTTAGCTACAAGGAAGCAATTTTTTTTCATCAGCACCTTCAATTTTGTTTTCTTTAGAAGTCTCGTATAAAGGTTATGATAGTGCAATACCGCTATATTGTCTCATGAGATAATACTTTAGGGCTATTTGTACATAAAACCAAAACTCCTGAAGAGGGGCATAGTATGGTGCTGCTTGCCTTTGCCATTCCTCCACAACTCAAAAAATAACATGAAAAGAGAGGTAGGATACAAAATTGCTGAAGATGGCAGAACTATAGAAGCCATGGATAATCACACCTTTGTTGCTTACATTAAGAAATTCACATTGTAATATGACAGGGTCTTTTTCAGAAAAGATTTTTATTTAACAGAGCTTTATAAGCGTAGTACAGTTTCCTTTCTTTTCCACTTGTGGCCTGTATGTTACATGTTCATGTCAGGGTAGTTAAATGGTGAGGAGAGGACAGAGTTCCAAAGGCAAGGAATGATTTTGAAAAGGAATGTGTGATCAGTCATGATAAAAACAGCAGAGTTCAAGTTTGGAGCAAAGGCCCTGAGACTTGACATGGAAAGGTCATTGTAGGCCTTTATGTTAGCATATCCATGGTGCACAATAAAAGTCAAATTAGAGAGGATCTATGTTGGATTGAGAGGAAAGGAACTCAAGGCAATTGCTATAATCTCTGAGTTCAAGGAGTTCATGGATGAAGGGAAGAAGTGACACAGAAAAGAAAGTGGGACTGAAGGGTTGACTTTCCGGAGCTGCTGGATATTACCGTATGATTATACTGTTAGGAGAAGAAACAGGAGAAAGGACAGCAGGGCTCAATAAGTCATGGTGTTGAAGTGGGAAGAAATGGAGTCACAGGCGGGAGCAGGGGCCGAAAGATGGAAGGAGAATGTGAGTGGAGAGGTCACGTTGGATCTTATAGATCTTTACAAGAAACTACAAAGATAATATAGATAAAAGGAAGAACTGATTCTTTTATATGCCATAAAAATAACGGTCCCACCTCCTCGTTTGGGCTACATGGTACCAAAGATTAAACATCAAAAAGAATGGCGTTTGATTCACATACAGCTAATAGCCAAACTCTGTGTAAATTATATAGCTTGATAAAATTAAACTAAATCTTGGGGAAAAAAAAAAAAATTATATTCACCTAAAATTGAACAAAGCAGCCTATTCTTTCTATAGTATTTCAGGGCATCCATTTATATTGGGAGGAGGAAGTGATGAAAAGGAACAACACAGAAGAAAAAAGACCATAAAATTTCCATTCTAACAGAGGAAATTATATCATGATGTTACAAATGTTTTCGTGAGATAAAAGTAGATGACTTTTCAAGTGTTCTTACATTTATGTAAAAGCTCGTTTCTCCCAGGTAAAGTCTAGTAAATAATATATTTCACTGATTCCTGTCAGAAGGTAGTACCAATGGGGAAACTTAATGGTTATAGCCAACTCATATACTAAATTAACTATAGTGCAAATATTGATTCTGAAGAGTATTAGCTGAGGGAATAGTCCCAAAGTGCTGGTTCTTTTTCACTCAAAACAGAACAACTCTTTTCATGCTAAATAGTGTGATCAAACCTTTAGAGTCTGTGAAGTACACAAAAGGCTCACAGAGTTTAAAATAATGTATACCCAACTCTGGCACAGATCTATATTACGGGAATTTTGTAAGAAATTAAATTTCTTTTTAGGACAGTGTGTACATTTATAATGATAATGAATTTTATGATACACATCAGAAAGTATTTTTGAAGCCTTTACTGTTTTCTATTCTCCTCTAGAGTGCAGTTTATTGTGAACTCCAACACTTCTGTAAATTATTTGACAGAAATAAATCCCCCAGCAGATATGAAATTGTTTCATATAAATCTGAAAGTTTTGCATTAAATGGAAAAGTGGGAGAAATTAAATTTAAATAATACAGAAGCAGGTTAAATCACACTTTATTAGATAACAATGTAGATATTTGCATCCACATTGATTGAATATAGCATTAGAATACTTGTGTTATCTATTTGATTTCTCTAGCCTATGGAGATTTTGCTGCAGTTCTGTTATATAATGATCTCAATTTACACAATAGATAAATTACTACTTTTAGTATTCTCTCACTGAAGCAGCAATACCACTCCTCATAACAACTCCCTATTTGCTGTGCCTATGGCACAGAATGATTAAATGCTGCATTTTTCAATATTGAAGATGACAAATCACTGTTCTGTAGAAAGTAGTTTAAATAACACATCGTGTAAGGAATGGTACTAGTACCTAATCACATGCATGCATCAAAATATGTGCAAATGCATGTGCTTGGTGCTAATTGTGAAGTTATATATACATTGTCTCAATTTTTAAAGTAAATGTAATTTACTTGTTGCTGTCAGGCTCTTCCTCCATATCTTTCTTTGCAGTGCATCTTTAGGGCAGGAGTAGATAGACAAAAGCAGTGCTAGAATCCAAACTTAAGGGTACCACAGGTCTTTTGATGAACTGCATGCCTTGCCACTTGAGAAAATATCAAATTCTTCAAAAACAGACAATGTAAATTAATTAATGTCAGATCTTCAGAGAAATCAGGAGAAATGAAGGAAAAAAAAAAAAAAACACACAAAAAAAAACAGACAACAAAACAATCCTGGTCTCCGTACTTTCTTTGAGGGACAGTAAACTTTGAAAACATGACTTAAAATCCTCTGCAACTGAGCGTCCCAGGTATGACAGAAACCAAGGTATTGGGTCAGGAAATATTATGTTTGATTATCTGTTAACTCAAATGAGAAATATCTCCATACAAACCTATGACTTCGGAAACTGAGGATTGTGAAATAAACTGTCAATCTCACAAGTGCAGTTTTAAAGGTTCAAGCAACTCATTTGGAAGTCCTAGAATTGCAATGAACAGATATTTCTGGCAACCTGCTATTCGTCTTTTAGAGGCTGACTAACAAAGAACATCAATGAGTCCATGGAATGAGTCCACTTACAGGTATTTTCAGAAATATAAAAAAGTTCTCCTTTAAAGGTGACTTTTTTTTTTTTTTTTTTCCCTGAAGCATCCTAAATTTTTCTGAAAACCAGAAGGAATGAGACCAAAGTTGATTAAAGGCATAGGCTTCCAAAATTCACATTTCCCTCTTCCAGTATCACCATGGCAATTGAAAAAAATAGACCCCTACCACAAAAGCCATGGGCATAAGGAAACTTATGCCAAACTTTTGCTGCCCCAATTGAATAACTTTTATATATTTTCAATTGACAGATCAATTCACTGCCATGACTTCAACTTGCAATAGGATTTAGGTCTTTTTTTGACTAATATTCTTCTTGAGGTTAGCCATAACCTCACATCCTGGCGTGAAATGCTATCAGAAATAGTGTGGCCAGAAGGACTATGGAACTGATTTTTCCCTCCTACTCAGCACTAGTGAGGCCACACCTTGAGTACTGTGTCCTCCTATGGTGTAGAAAAGGATGTCTATATATTCCCTAATATCCAGTCTGAGTATACTCCATAATAAATTAATCATACCATATCTTCATTTTAGTCTAATATGTGTAAAAAGATAGATTCTATATATTACATCATTTCGTTGAGAAAATAACAAGCAAAAAGATAAATAGCCTCAGAAATATCATGAAGAATAAAAATGATAAAAAAATCAAGAACAAAGGAAATAACTAGAAGCCTGCGATAACCTGGTAGCCAATCAGTTTATTTTGTCTGTGGAAAATAAAATTTAAATAATGTGGGGAAAGGAAAAGTAAAAGAGAAAGAAGGTAATGCAAAAGGGTTTAATTTAGATTATTAAATAAAGTAATCACCAAAGATAACAAATAAAAATGATTCAGTTTTGGGCTCCTTAGTACAAAAAAGACATTGACATGCAGGAGTGTGTCCAGAGGATGGCAACAAGGCTGTAAAGGGTCTGGTGTACAAGTCGAGGACAATCATTCTTTTCACATCCCTAAATTTGTAAGACTAATTATGAAACATTTAGTCCATTTTCCTTTCCCAGGGTTTATTTGACTTATAGTTGAAAATTCTCTCTGATGTACATCTAAAATCACGGATCTTTCAGCATCTCTTAATTGTGATGTTCAACTGTGAGCTATGCGTTTAACTAGAATTTATAAAATGCCTGACTGTTGCCTTTCACTTTCTATCTTTTCATTATGTTACTGAATATGTGCTTATATCCTAAATCATGATTTAGTGCAGTAGTTTCTCAGTTTATTTGTATATATTATTTTTATGTTCCTTAGATAGATATTTATCCTATTCCTAAGAGAATCAGCCATTTAAAAAAAAAAACAAAACAAAACAAAACAAAAAAACAACCCATGCCTCCCTTCCTGGAGAAACTCGTGATAACATGTAATTCTGCAGGCATGATTTTTTCTCATATTTCCCTCTGCTAAGATGATGTTTATTAGCTCTGCAGATGCGTAAGCATTGTAAGAAAATATGTGATTTTTTTGTATATACAATAGGTTGCTTTCTTTCACTACACTATGTAGAACAATTAAAAGTTAATTACAGTGTAACACAGGAGCCAAACCATCTTTTTTCTGAGACTTTTTATTCAATATCTTAATATTGAAAATAAACAATATTTTGTTATCGGTTTTGGAATATTCCAACTTTCTTTTGAATTTTTTGTTTCTTCTTTCATTTCCATATATCAGTTTGTGGGGTTTTTTTAACTAAGATTTTTTTTGCAATAAATAAATTTTACTCCCTTCTCTCATCTGTAAAAAACAAACCAAAGTGCTAAGAGCAAATTGATTTGAATATATTGATCTCTTGATATTCAGAGTATGAAACGCAAAATGACAGATTTTAGTAATTTAATTTGCAATTAATTTAATCTATGAATCACCAGTTACATACAAGATTATGATAGGAACATTGTTCTAGTTACCACTTGGCTGTACACAGTTAATCTCATCAACTTTTCATAACCTACATATCTAGAATTTTTCAACTTTTAATTTTAAATTAATTGAATTCTAACAAGAACTTGAACACTGTTTCTTATGGAATGTGTCCTAGTCTCCATTCTATTAGGAATAGTTTGGTGCACTATGTAAAAACAAACAAAATGAATAAAAAACCTCCAAATTATAAAAAAAAAAAAAAAAAGAAATAAAAAGGGGAGAAAAAGATTTAAAAGTTTTATTCGAATGGATATATTTGAACACATATTTCAAAACATACCTGTAGCCATTTAATTGTTTTTTTTTTGTGATGTGGAAATAAAACCTAACAAGTCAAAAGTTTATTATCCCAACTTAATTAAAATGTTTAGCTGCCTAATGAATACAGAGAGTGCAATAATGATGTGCAATATGTGTCAGTACCATAGCTATTATTATTTATCAAGTGGAGAAGACTTATGCACTATTTATTTGTTGTGCTTAATGCTTCTTTGCTTCTTATTCCTAGAAGATCACCTCTGAGATCAATTAGGAATTTGGAACTGTATGCCATTCAGTCAACCATGCGAAGAATAATAAGCTTAATGTCGTATCATGTGTTTTCCTAGTGTTCCATTATGTGACACAAACCAGCTTGCTACTACATAGTTTGTTAAGAAAAATCCAATCCCAAAGGCACCCCAAACAAACAAAAAACCCATGAAGATGGGTTTGAAGCTTATTTAAAGTATTCATATTATGCTGAAAATCTACAGTACTGATTACAGAAAAAAAAAAAAAAATCCCTTTTACAAATAATAGCCTGTTATTTAGAAGGTATGAATAAAGCAATTAAAAATAATTGCGCCCTTTTTTTTTTTTTTTTTTTTTTTTTTGTGAGTGTGTCAGAAACGAAAACGTTAGTTTGACTCAAAAAAAGAGATAGACTAACTCACAGAACTCTTAATGGCATGGATAACCTTTCTTTTGCTGATAATTTTGTATTGTGCCAAATATCTGTTCATCATTTTGTAGATGAAGATCCTATGTCAAACGAAGACACACATCCTATTAATTAAAAGAAAAATCTGGTCTCTATTATGTCTTTTTTTTAGATGATATTTGGCATAAACAGAGAGTAGCTTATGCCTGTAGGAATAGATTTGAATGCCATCAAAGCCAAAAGACTGTTGCACATTCTCAGCATTGGGCTTTAACACAGGCCTTTTGAGGGTTCAGTAAAGCATAATATTCTTCAGCTTTGTGAATAACATGGAAACTAAGCAATAACTGTAACAGTTGCAATTACTATTTTTCTGTTACAAATATTGCACATATTTAAAATTAACAACTATATGGTATATGTACTATATAAATAGATACTAGAAATCTATTATTAATATCTAAACATAAGAACATGAAATTATGTACATGTATCTATTATAAAAATGCTCTGTATAAACCTATACAAAATCAATCTTACAGAGAAATCTCTGTAGTCAATTTTGCTTTACATTTTCTTTATAAGGGTAGTTCTCTATTTAAACAAGCTAACAAGCATTTTTCTGAATGCTTTCACTCCTAATTATGGATTGCTGCATTTCATAATAGTAAATAGCAGCAAACTAGTATTTTATCTTTCCACTTGTTCCAATATTATAGTTGATTTTTAAAAATCCTGAGTTGCCTATAAATTGGAGAAAAACCTGACATTTTCCTCCACTTTTTTTTTTTTCTTCTTTACCTTTTGGTAAATTTGTAATTTTGCCTTAGCAGGGGCTAAAAGATTCCAACTCCCTTACTCTTCAGAAACAAACAAACAAAAATAATAAAATATATATTTTTTGAAAAATATGTTGGATTGCTAAGTTCTTAGAAAACTGTTTTAAACCTTGTTTTGGTCATTATTTTTTTCAAAGATGTCCAATCTCGATATGGGTTATACTCCATTGAATACATTTACATTATCTGTGAATTTGTTCTATTATTGTCTTGCAGAGTGCCCAAAACTGCATTTTCTTCCACTCTGCTGTTAATATTGCTATCAGTTAAATAAATTTCTCACAATCCATGGAATTTTAGTATATTATATTGGCAGATAGAAACACAGTTAGAAAATAAGGATTTTCGCCTGTTTCTGTCTCTTTTCAGTTTAAAGGAATGAGCTTTCACCCAGCCTGAATGTCTAAAACTCCAGTTCCGAGGTCAGAGAAAGGAAATAACCCAGCACTTATTAGATAACATTTTTATGTTTCTCTAAACTCCAGTGCCTAGAGATATGAATTTAACAGTTTGCTATTTAAACATCAATGTAAATAAATAAATAAAACCCAAGGAAACAAAAATCAAACAAACAAAAACCTCAAACAAAAATACCAAATCAAAACAAAAGAAAAGGAACACACACACACACACACACACACAAATAAAATAAAAAAGCGCCAAAAAATCACCCTGCACATCAGCCTGGGAGAGGGACTAACCTCTAATTTCAGTCATACGTAAATTCAGTATGTATTCTCAAACACCAACCATCTTTCACCAGCCAATGGAGTTGCAGACCAGAGATACATAGTAGAGACAGGATTAATAGCTTTCTGCAAACATCTCCCTTCTGCACTAGTTATACAGATATCCTCTAGAGTGGGGTTCAGTTGCCTGAACATGTGTCCAGTATAACTTGACATAGATAGATAAAGATTTTATAGATTTCTGCAGAAGGTCATTACTTATGATAATTAGGCAGCAGAGGCCTTTTGCACTGGGGGCAAGGGGCTGCTGAAGACCAGATGATGTACCCCACCATAACAAAAATTACACTGTGTAAACTGCATGTATGTCACTGAATGGATGGACTTAACTGGGTGGACTTAAGGCCATCACTGAAACTTGGTGGGATGAATTCCAGAAAGTTCAGAGAAAAACAGAAGGAAGAAGGTGTTGTCCTCTACATCAAGAGATGGATTGACTGTGAAGAGACCTGAAGGTAATATTTTACTTTATTGAAGATTTCTAAATGTAGACATATTGCTCTGGAAAGCAGTGCCACACCCACCTTCAAAACAGCTAACATAAAACTGCATATACAGTCATAACCCTTGCATTACTTGTGAGATGGATAGCATTTTCAGAATTCTAGTTTGTTAAGAACTACAATAACTTATCTCTCTCTAATGTATGTTATAAAGAAAAAGTTTTATTTCAGAGTTCCTGGCAATGGTAGAGAATTTCTCAGAATTTTTGTTTTTGAGAATGTGTGAAGCATTTTTAAGTACAATTTTAAACTGAGTGAATAATTAAAGGTTAGAATCAAAGATTAATAATGAAACACGAAAAATAATAGAAATAACAAAAGAAAAATGCAAAGTTCAAATTTTCATACTCTTCTGTTCACTTAGGGCCAACAAGTAAAGGTCATTTTCCCTTGATTTAAACATATTTTCCATATAAAAAATTTAAAAAAAAAATATACAAAGAAGAGGCACAGGGACATTATATAAACTTCTGTCTGTTAAAACATTTTATTATTTTTATTATTTTATCTTCCTCTACACATGCAAAACCGCTGTTTCTATTTTTCTGTGACTGAATCAGTCAGCTACAGGTATGCATCTGAATGAAATGCTCCTTTGCATATTTTTAACGGAAGCTAATGATTTAAAAAACAATAGGTCTTATGTTAGGCCTTAGTACTCCACAGTATTGTCCTATATTTGTCATGCCTGTAAATATAAAAGGCAGGCTAGTGATAATAATTTAAAATTACAGGTTGTTTCCTACTGTGCCTTCACAGTGACTCAGTGGTGAAGAGATCCTCCCTCTCATTTTCTCTGCCATGACAGGCCAGGAGTCTGCTGTCAGATAAAGTAACAATATGAGTGATGCTGACTGACATAAAATACTGAGGCACCCTAGGAAAATTGTAATTATGCTTCATCTTTAAATACTAACAGAAAAAAAACAACCAAACAACCAAACAAAAAAAACCCAAAACCAACCAAACAAAAAACCCAAACAACAAATAAACCACCACATTGGAATTTTGGCCTACAGCATCATCTCACTCACAGAACTGAGAAACTGAGACACTGTAAGAGAGGTAGAATAAAATCTGAAAGGTTATTAATTACTATAGAGAAATCATAACAAGAAAATCAGGAACAATTTAAAAAAATTTAGTTTGATTCCATGGGACTTCTCTATTTTTTTTTCCCACAGAAAAATCTAAAATGCACTGACTCACCATGACTGTCTCCAACTAGCATACCTCTTCCTAGTCTTTTTTTTTAATAGCCTGGAGTCCTCAAAATGATATTTCTTAAAAGGCACAGTGATATTTCAAGTTATCTTGCAACTCTATTAAAAAGCAAATAATTTGCAAAAGTATTTACCTGTGGAAAAAATGGTTTGAGGTTTGTCTCTATTATTGCAAGCATACACTCATTCCTACAATATAATAGACTCAAAATTTCATCCAAAACAGTCTTACTATCTTTATAATACTTTATCATGAGTGCATTTATGTTCTTATCTGACTTTTTGCAACAAAAGATGAGGGAAAAAAAAAAAACACAACAAAAAGCAACCAAAAGTCTTTAGTATTCAAAGATTTCAACTACTGAAGATAGCACACTTGGTTCAACTGATTATTCTTGGCATTGATAATTATATTTTTAATTTGTTCAAATGAATGTTCTGTGTACTTGTTCTTGATTGAAGTCATAATTTTTCAGAAAAACCTTAGAATATGGCACCTATCAAAATAATACCGGGATAATAATAAAAGGCTGAACTAAAAGATTTAGGTAAATAGTTTACTGAGGTTACAAAGAATAATTGCTTATCCTTTGTTTCTCACCTTGGCTGGGCAGCTGATGTTACTGTTTGTTCCCACCTTTACCAAGCAGGAGCTTCTGGTGTGATCAGGGAGTGCTTCATGGCATAACTGGTACATGCAAGGGATGCTTTACCACTTAACCCATTTGATCAAGGCTTGTCAGGAATTTCTGAGGTCGTAGAACAAGCATGATGATGGCGGGGAGAGGAGGGGGTTCCCGTTTAAATATCTGAATAAAGGATGCTTGTCTCTATTACCTTTATGAAGAGTAAGTTCTTAAGTGGAACCTAAGTTAAAAAATTCAAATAAACCAGACGGATTTAAAGAATTTTTAATTTTTTATTACTATTCTTTGTAGGTTACTTTACAGATTTCTTACAGGTTAATGATGCTCTTTCCTATTTTCTTATTTTTTATTTATTCAGTTTATAAATCACTTCTTCCATAAATTTAAGCAATGTTTTTCAGCTAAGTGGAAACAATGTTTAAAGAATTACTAAAGTTTTCATTTGATTCTCAGATATTTCACTAAAGCTCACCAGCCACTGCTGAGTGTGAATGAGACAAACATAGATATCTTGGCCAGCTGATGTATAGCACGGTGTCATGGCCTCTGGTTGCCACCATAGACGTATGAGCTCTCCATCAGTCTTACATTATGAAATACGTCAGAACGGTGTGAATAATAAAGCTAGTCTGAAATACCTCACATAGTCTCAGATATACACATTTAGGCAAATGAACCAAGTCTGCCTTTTTATTTTGATTAGGTGTCCATAAATTCTAACAGGAACCTGAACATCTAGTTTAGTCTTTTTGAATTTAGTCACCACCATCTGCATGAGAGACCTAGTTGATTTTTTTTGATTTTTTTTTTTTTCCCTGATGGACTAGTTCAGCTGGAGGAAGATAAAATGCTTAAATCAGGCAAACAGGATTGATTTTCCAATTACTTCTCTCTGTCACTAATATTTCATAAGGTGACTGCTTTTCTTCCTACTTTAGTTAAGACTTATTCAGAATTCAAAACAGTCTTAGATTTTTCAGCCTTGAATCTGAACACCTATCACCTTTGATTAATTTCAGACCTTCATCAGCTAGGTCAAGCTGAACCTTGGATATTTTTTTCTCAAGGAAAATACTAAAAAAAAGTAAAGAAAAAAAAAAAAAGAAAGCAAAACAAAAAACAGCCCCAGCAACCTTATCTTATTGCTAAAAGAAGAAGCCCCAAATTCACTGGTAATTCTGTAAGTCAACTTTGTGATGAAAGGAAAATAAATTACTTGAAAATGAAATAAAATAATTAATGATTTTAAAGATTGCTGTAACATTAGCCTCACCAAATAATTAAGCTTCTCTTACATCAACACTGTATCCATACTGTATCAGATAAGTTAGTCTTGTTAATTTATTTTTTGGTGAATAAAAAAAGAGAGAGAGAATGTTCTAAGAAATAGAGAACTTAAAAATTTAATGCTTTATAAATCCTATGCCACAATGATATATTAAATTATTTACCCACTATAAGTAGCCTTTGCATTTAAGTAAATAAATAACTACAATTAAAATAATTAACAAAAACAACAAATAAACCCCCAAAAACAAACATAAAAACCTCAACAAAAATGAACCACCAAACCCCAATTTTTTTTTTTAAATCTTTTGTACATATTTACATATTTCCTTTTTTTTAAAAAAAAAAAAAAAAAAAAAAAAAAAAGTTAAAACAAGAAAACCCTAAAATACCAGATATCTTATAAATCTTAAATCTTTCCCAAATAATACAGACGTAACACTTAGTGATTAGTACAAACTCTGATTGTGTAAATGGTCATCGATGGTGGTTCAATGGTTCAAATAACAGACAGTAATTCTTTAAGATGTTATAACATTATTTCTATTGTTTATTTCTCTGTTCTCCTCAGGGAAAGGGGTTTTACACAAATGAAAAACTTCCCAACATGCACTGTTTTAATGATCAGTATTTCTTAAATCCCCAAACAGTATAGCAGGTAGCAGAGTAAAAAGAATTAAAGATATCAGATGCAGGATAAGCAACATACAAGTGATCAGTGGGAGCATTAAATAACTAGTGATTATGTAAAATTAAAAGGCTTATTATTAATCATATTTTGTTAGTCTGAATAATAATATGCTAAAATAATCATAAGAATTAGGAACAAATCCTGGAATTCTTATTATATTAAATTGGATATGTTTTTTTTTTTTTTAAATCAGAGAATATATTCGCAAGATCCACTTATAAGACAGAAAATCATTATACAGTCCTTCAGTTAATAAATATTTGTCTTTCCACAGATATGTTTTCCCATCTAATGAAAATTATAGCAGCCTTTCACTGTTCTCCAGAAGTCTCATAAACCTGCCATTATAGAGAATGTCAACACTCTAAAATGAAATAATTTGAAGAGCACTGGATCATCTGCATTTTATTCACAGTATTAACTAGGGGAAATATACTTGAAAATTTGGAGTAACCCAGCAGAGAATGAATCTTCTTCAGTATGCAATGAACAATATTTAGTGACTCATATCAGCTAACTAGTTCCAGATTAGAAATGACAACCTGGTTACTGGCAGTCTTAATTAACCTGTTCAGTAGAATATTTCTCTTAGGGAACAAAAAAACAATTTGATTTTTTTAGGTTACGTTTATCTGGGACAAGGAAGTCTACTTACTCTTTCCTGTTGAAAGAGATTATCAAGACAATCCACCGTTTTGTTTTTATTGGTTTGAACTGTTACAGAAGGTGAGTCAGGGTTGATGCCTAATACCAGAAGGAATTTAGGCTTTATTCTTGTAAAGAAATGTCTTATTCAAATAGATGAGAGATACCTTCTCACTAGAACTTTTTGGCATACTTCTACAAAATTCTCTGCAATAAAGCAAAAGTGCAAGTATTAACCCTTTTCCACCGCCTAGTTCTTTCTAAACTGTTCATGGAACAGTAGCAGCTTGTTTAAAAATGATTCTTGTAAAAAAGCCCAACCACACAGACAATCTCACTCCCCCATATTTAAAATGGAAAATTCCATTGGCAACTTGTGAATATTTTTACCTATGATTACTTTCAAGATACATTGTGAGTGTGAAAGGAGGAAGAAATTTTAAATTTAACAATCTATTTTAAACTGATATAAAATGCTTACATTTTCAGTTTACTTTTCTGTCTTTCATATTACATCTCTCTCACTCCCCCTTTTCTTTTTGTGCCTTACTTATCCTATGCATGCCTTTTTATCATAAATGGTCATGATTATTTTACTGGGTGTTGCTGCTATGTACTTCATTCAATACTGAGTTCAATCCAGTTAGAACAAAAGATCTGCAAGGACCATGTACATTTTCATCTTTGGAATATGAATTTCTTATAACTGGGAAATAGTAGTTCATTCTCCTTGATCATTTTCTTGTTTTTTTCTGGCCTCCACCTTACTCAACTTTACCTCAAAGACTTCAGCAACATTACAATTTATTTGCTTTGAGATGTCTTGATAAAAAAAGTTTTTTTCCTTAGACTCATTGATCTAGGAATAAATAAAGGACACATTTTTTTTGGGACATCTTTAAATGCCCTTGTTAAACTACAGATATTCTTTTATGGGGGAAAAAAAGAAAAAAAAAAAAGACATGATTGAGGTTTTATATGTCAACTACTTGACTGAACCAACACAAACAATAATTTCTGCATTCTGAGTGCTAATTTTAAATGCTTAAAGATCTCTTTAATTGTTAAAGGTGATCCTCCCAGTTTTATAGTGCAGGACTGCTTTCTGAATGAAAATAAATGTGTAAAAGACACTAACTGTGCAAAAGACTATAACTTAAAGAAACAAACAAAGCACAGAACTTTGAAATCTTTACATTGCCTTTTTTTT
>JAWWLT010000001.1:74495457-74520551 GCA_035040995.1 Premnoplex brunnescens | reverse complement strand
CTAACTGTGCAAAAGACTATAACTTAAAGAAACAAACAAAGCACAGAACTTTGAAATCTTTACATTGCCTTTTTTTTTCTCCAAAGAATCAAGATCATAGTTTTTTTATATGCTATAACACAAGTATTTTTATAAGGTTGATTTGTTATTTTAAATTATTTGGCATTAATGTAGTTAGTATCAGTAGAAGTAGTAATAGTACTGGTTAGACAGGTAGTAGTAATAGTAAAAATATTAGTAATATATTAAAAACATATAGTTATTGTAATTATAATAACTATTTTAGTATGTCACCAAGTTACAAAAAGAATGGCAAATCAGATGTTCACATGTGAGTAAGTTTTTAGGATAACAAAGGAAGTCACATATATTAGAATTACAAGTACCCTGAACAGAAGCTAGAGGTGACTATACCTACAGCATCCATCATAATTATGTGCTGTCACTATTACCTTAAATAAAATGTCTCATTATGTACAATATATTTGCATACAAGTAAAAATCAAGGGCAAAAATAGACATAAGTTCAGACTTCTTTCAACAAGTAAGAGATCTCTTTAATAAGAACTCAGTATAGCAACAGATATAATTCAATAAAATTGACCGAGCTCACTAATTTGCAGCAGCAGTATATTTCACCTGTTTATTTTTCATTTATATATCATAGTTTTGTTATAGCAACAATGAAATACTTAAACAGGTATGCAAGTTCCTGTTCTGTATATACAGTATTTAGTTATCAGCTATTTTCTAAATAAGTTATTCTGTTTTTATTAATTACAGCACAGTCTTATCCTGGTAGTAGGAAATAGCAGTTACAATTAAATATTCCCCAGTGAAATTCATAGAATTCATTGCTAATGATTGAAGACATATTGAAACTTTGACTATAGATCTTAACCTTTTTTTGTGAAGGACAATTCTGAAATATGCTCACATCCATATCCCCTGTCTCCCAGCACCATGTGTCGCATCCGACCCCTCCAAAAAAAATACAGACTAGGGAAAAAAAAATAAAAATTGAATAGTCTTTTATAATACCTAGGCCATTGATGATAATAATAATTATGGTAGCACCTCATAGGATTCTTACCATCCCCAAGTGCCATTATCTCAGCAATTCTTCCTTTCTCTTTACCATTAACTTTTTTTCAGAGCTTTTCATAGCTTATATCTCAAGTGTAATTGATATTTTAAAATAAAACTCCCATCCTGCTCAGAAAAAAAAAAAAAAAAAACAAAAAAACAAAACCAAACCACCACACTTTTTCCCCATTTTATTATTATAAAGAATACTATAATAATTATTTTAAATAAATTTATAATAAGTATACTAGATATTTATATTACAATAATAATAATTATTAATTTTAAAAAAACCTGTCATACCACAAATACGCTCAAAGAAATTATATACACTAGCAACGCATAGGAAAGAAATATCAAGAAAGAAAAGTTTACCTGCACAAGGCCTTCTCAAGGAAGGAACCTGCACAAATACTTATTTTTGTTTCAGTCTTATAGAAACAGCCTAACGGTGGCTCTGCTTATGCTATCAATTACAAGAAGCTTCTGAAGATTGTTGCACTATTCTGTACGTGACCAAGTTATGTATTCATTGTAATATGCCTGGAAAATATTACAACAGAAGGTTCCTAATTTTCAAGATCTAAAGCCTTCTCCAACAGTAGGTTTCTGTTTTTCTTCAGGATATAACTTTCTGATAGTGCAATTAATGACACCATTAACACAATTAAACCATTTGTACTTCTTTGTTATATGGTCATTACTTTTGTTATGCCCTAAAACTAACTCCTTTCAAGGGCTATACTCCCTTAGTGATCAATAATTGGCCATCTGTGTTTATAGCCTTAAGATTTCCACCATCATCCTGTGCTTGTATCCTCAGGGTCCCCAAATGAAACATTCATTCTACATAAATTCTTATTCTAAGGTCATTGTTAGTTCACTCTATTCAGCAACAGTTTTTTGGGATACTACATATGAACATGTATATAACACCTTCTCAATTATATGTTCTTAAGAGCTAATTATTACAATGATTGTGCCCTGGTTTTGGCTGGTATACAGTTAATTTGTTTCTTAGTAGCCACTACAGCACTGTATTTTGGACTTAGTATGAGGATAATGCTGATAAGACACTGATGTTTTGGCTGAGTTTTCTGCTAAGTCGTGCTTACTGTTAGTCAAGAACTTTTTGGTGTCTCTTTGTCTGCTGTTGAGGAGGTGCACAAAAAGCTTTAAGGGAGCATGGTCAGATCACCTGAACCGGACAAAGGGATTTTCCATACCAGAGAGTGTTATATTTGGTGTATAAACAGGGGAGGAGATAGCCAAGAGGGGGCAACTGCAGCTTGAGGCCAGGTCAGCATCAGTCAATAGGTGGTGTGTAATTCTATTGTACATCATTTGTTTCTCTTGGGTTCTGTTACTCCCTTTCCCTTTCATTATTATTGTTGTTGTTGCTTTTATTATTATTGTCATTATTATTTCAATTTTTAATGGTTCTTAACTCTAACCCATGAGCTTTACCTTTTCTTTCCAATTCTCCTCACCACCGTGGAGGTGGGGGAGAGTGAGCAAGCAGCTGTGTTATGCTTAGTTGGTGGCATAGTTAAACCATGGCAGATTGCCATTATTATACTTGTTTGCTTAAATTCTTTTCATTCTTTTCAGCATAAAAATGTATAATAGAGAACATCAACTGGAGAAAATAACTGTTCCTAGATGCTGGGAAAGATAAACTTGTAAAATTAACAAACACCACCTTCCTCAAGGTGCATTAGTCTGACTAATGCACTGACCAAGGAAACTACCTTAAAATAAATGTCTGCTAACAGGTAAACTTTAAGTTCTTTACCTCTAAACCACCATAACAGACTAGAAATACCAGAGAAGTAAAAGTCATGAAAATTGCTTGTTGCTCTGTTGAACACATACGTTTGAGATGTGTTACTTCTCTAGGAAATGCAGAAAACAAATACTTCATTGTATACCTCAGGAATGACCTCCTTGATTTTGCATTAAAAATAAGAAAGATCACTTTTGTATTATACACTTGTGTATTGAGTTTCCTTGCCAAGCTTTCATTATCAAAGGGGCTGCAGGGCTGACTTCTGTGAGAAGACTCTAGAAGCTTTCCTTATGTCCAATAGAGCCAATGCCAGTCAGCTCCAAGAAGAGCCCACTGTTGTCCAAAACCATGCCCATCAGAAATGTTGGTAGCATCTCTGGGATGATAGATTTAGGAAGGGAACAAAGTGCTGCAGAACAGCAGCTGGAGAGAGGAGTGAGAATGTGTGAAACACCTCTGCAGACACCAAGGTCAGTGAAGGAGGGGAATAAAGTTCTTCAGACACCAGAACAGGGTTTCTTCTGGAGACCATGGTCCAGACCATGGTAACACAGGCTGTTCCGGCTGTTCCCCTGCAGCCCATGGATGTCCACAGTGGAGCAGATATCCACTTGCAACCCCTGGAGGGTCCTGTGGCAAAGACCCATGTTGGAGCAGTTAGTGAAGAACTGCAATACCTGGAAAGTGCACATGTTGGATAAGTTCTTGGACGATTGTCACCTGTGAGTGGAACCACATGCAGGAGTGGGAGAAGAGTGTGAGTTGGAAGAAGCAGCAATGTGATGAAATGATTGCAACCCTCTGTCCCAGTTCCCCTGAGGAGTAAGAGGTAGCAAAAATCAGAAGTGAAGTTGACCCTGAAGAGAAGGGAGGAGTGAAGGGAACATGTTTTAAGATCTTGTTTTAGATCTCATTATGCTACTGACTTGACTGTTAATAAATTCATTTCCCTGAGTCAATCTTGTTTTCCTGTGATGGTAATTGCTAAGTGATATCTCCCTTCCCTGATCTTGACCCAAGAACCTTTAGTTATATTTTGTCTCCCCTGTCCCATTAAGCTGTATCACTCTCATGAGTGATAGAGTGGCTTTGGTGTTGTCCAGTCAAGGTCAATCCATCACAACTTGGATGAGTTCTTTGTACAAAGATTAGACTTTTTAAGTATGTGAAACTTTATTATTCTGACCTTTTTTATTTTTTATTTTTTTTAAAAATTTGATTCCTCTGCTCTATTTTTTTATTTTTATTTATTTTTTTTTTTTTTAATTCTACATAACTTGTAGCTGCCTGCCTCTACATTAACAGGACTGGACATTTTATAATACTATAAGAGGAAGGTGTATTCAGGAGAAAAGAAGCTATATTTTTCACATTCTAATACTTGATTAATTTTTCCTTCAGACAAATTTAAGACAAAATTACACTGGATACTAAATGGACTTGGACACCAAGGCTCTTTTATCACAGATGAACACATTTTTTAAAGAATTATGTGATCCTTCTGTTCCATGGGCAAGATGATGGCATCTAGCAGAAAAGTCGATGGCTGCCATCACTCTCAATTTGACCTCTGGGAGGTTATTGAGACTTAGCTGTTTTAAGACTGATTGGTAAATTGCCTAAGCTTAAGATGTGTTTCAACAAGGTTAAGTAAGGTTTGTATGCTAACATAACTCTCATCTAGGCCCAACTCATGTCAACAGTGACACATGACTCCTTCTCTGAAAGAAGAATTGTATATGAAAGATAAATTATATAAGAAAAATTATATTGCTAAATAACTGGATTGTAATTTATAGCACATTTCAATTGAACAGACCTTATTCAAATATTCTCCAGTTTTCTTGACACTTTTATACTAACAGTTCCTTGCATTAGCAGAAAACGAAGACATGAAATTGAATGGAATAGCCAGAGTCCTCTGTGAACATTGCCTGACTGCAGAACAAAGAGGGACACTCCTAACTTTTAAGTAAAAATATGATACATTGCATGAGAATCTTCAGAGTTAACATTTCAGATTAATCTTGCTACTATATCAGCTCATCTGAATGATGTCAGAAGAAACACTATTTTCACCTTCTAAGTGCATATTTCCATATTCTAAGCAGTACATATTTCCTCAAATCATGGAATCATAGAGTATCTTGACTTGAAAGGGACCTTGAGGATCACCTAGTTCCAATCCCTCCACCATGGGTAAGGACTCTTTCCACTGAAACAGGAATAAGCTCCACCCAAACTGGCCTTGAACACCTCCAAGGTGTCCACAGAGTCTCTAGGAAACCTGTTCTACTGTCTCATCCCCCTCACAATACAGAATTTCTTCTTATATCTAATCTAAACCTACCATCTTTCAGTTTAAAGTAATTTCTCCTTGTTCTATCACTACAAGTTCTTGGAAAATTCTCTCTCCATCTCCCTTGTAGGCCACTTCAGGTACTGGAAAGCTACTATAAGATCTCTTGTAAGCCTTTTCTTCTCCATGCTAAAGAACCACAACTGTCTCAGTCTGTCTTCATAGGAGAGGTGCTCGAGCCCTCTGATCATCTCCGTGGCCTTCCTCTGAACTCATTATACCTGGGCCAGGTCCATGTGTTTGGGGCCCCATGGCTGGAAGGAGTACTTCAGATAGGGGTCTCACAAGAGCTGAGTAGTGGCTCTCAGTGGCTGACTTCATTCCAGTGGATATTTTATATCTGTATGTATATGCAGGTATATATGTACACATATGTATAGTCTATCTATACACAGTTATGTACATAAAGTCAACTTCATGTAATTTATATTTTACACATACATATACAAGTGTACACACACCCATATGCATATATCCAGTCAAACTGAAATCTGAAATTACAAATTTTCAGTTTCTTACATATTTCTTGCTAGTGAGTTGGAGCAGTAATACGTTTTCTTTTGAACTTGAATAATTGATGAGAACTTTTAGTGGAATGGGAAATCAAAATATATTTTGGATTGTATTGGGTGTACAAGGAATTAAGCTTCTCTTCCTTCACATTTAAGGAGAGACATTTAATGCAACAATAATCCCACTTAATTCTTTAGATATGCACAAACTGACATGCCATCTGTTTTGATACTAGTCTTTCAGTGTTTAAATATGCTAAATCTGTATGATACCTAAGGTTGCTTGGGATTCACGGGACAAAAACTCTGTCATGCAAGGCTTAGGATGTCTTGATCTGCTAATTATTCTCAGAGTACATGAAAGATATTTCTCTTATTCAGTTCAGCAAAAAATACTGTACTTTCACAATAAACTTCTGGTACAAAATTATTTAGGACTTAATTGACAATGGCCACAATGGGAAGGGACAGTCTCCATTCCTTTCCACTAATGGAGTTTCAAAGATTTACTTTACAGTTATATGAGAGTAACAAGCAAAATATGAAGTGGGGATACATAGGATATGATTAGAAGTAAAAAAAAAAAAAAAAAAAAAAAAAAAAACAAAAAAACCCACAAAACTTTTGCAGTTGTTCTTTGTGGCAGAAAATTCTGTAATTCTTAACTTCAGAAAGCTAGAAATCAGGAGCTAACTGTAGAATGGCACTATGGAAACAACAGAAATGTTATTGATTTTAATTTTTATGCCAAATTTCTGTCTATAAACATCTAGTTCCTAACAGATTTAAAAGTTAGGGGTAATAATAGTGCCCTCTTAAAAACACAGTCTAATTTATTCTTACATATAAGAAAATTCATTCTAAAGGTTGGCAACACATCAAATGAAATAATAAGACAAGAATTAAAGAATTCAGAAAACCACCAACCAGATCACAGACTAGTGAAAACAGGTCCAGTGCTTCTCCATGGAAGTTGTCAGAACAATGTCAGTTCAAAACTTTTAGTCATTCTTCTCTCAACCTTTACTTTAAACAACATATATTTGATTTTTCATAAAGCCAAATAAATTAAAAAAACCCAACAATACACACATTTCCCACTCCCCACCGCCACCCTCCGCTCCCCCAATTCCTTCATAACTGTAACAGACTTCCTTTTGGTTTTCTGAAAGTAGATAACTAGGTTAAAATAGGGTTATTTTCACTGGCACTTGCAATACTATAAATCACTTTATAAAACAGTCATAATGTATAGCAGAGTAGAGTACACTTTTAATTTGCTTATTTACTTAAACTAAATTTCTAAAGTGTGCAATGAGGTTTATCAGAGTAATATTAGTCTTATTCATTTATTTACCATAATATATTTGCCTTGTAAGCTATTTATATATATAAATTTATTTTGACTTCATGAAACTACATGTAATATACAGTACATATAATTCTTATAGTTTCACAGAACTGTGTCACTCCCAGTAAAAGATGATAAAATGAGTTATATAATTTACCTGGCTTTCTGTGAACTTGTAATAAGGTCAATAAAATAACTTCTATCAAAAAAAAACACAACCAACCCTAAGACACATCGCTATTTGCTGTTTCCACAAAGAAGTATAGGTTCAGTGTAAGCTACCTATAAATATAAATGAGACAAGGACAAGATCCTTGTGTATCTGAAAGATACAAAGAAAACAGCTACACTGCACCCTGGCAGTACAAGAAGAAAAATATCCTTGCAAAGTCGTCACTATTTTCAGCTATATGGATTCTTTTCTAAACAAAAAGAATCTTTTTCAGCATATTTTCTAGCAGACGACATTGAAAGTGAACAAAAGTTTAAAGCAGCACTTGTCAGAGCTTAATGCTCTAACCACTGCATATGTTATGTCTGTTTGTTTACCAAAGCAGTAAAGTAGCAGCAGATAATTGTGTTGCCCAGGAAAGGCGCTGAACCCACTTTCAGCTGATGTAAATGTAAATGCTTGTTCAAAACATGCTGGCTTCTGCAGCCTGAGGATGTGATCTTCAATATTTTGTGATCTTTTTAATAGAAAAATGCAGACATCTACTAGAAAGCACAACTCAGTAATTCCATTTTTTATTTTTGTATGATGCCTGGAGGGAGTGAGGCACAATAGAAAACAAAAATATGATCTAAAAACATAATACATCATTTATCTGAGAAATTTGGAAATTCTGTGTCTTGAAATTGAAACCTAAACATATTTGTCATGTTCTACATGCATTAAAATTAGAATAATTTGTTTTAGAAAATTATACCAATGATTTTAGAAACGGGCATCTCTGTTGTTGAGGAAACATGCCAAAATACTGTACTTCTTTTAAAGTTAGATTTATAATTTTTGAGATTTATATTGTAGTTTTTACTCACACATGTCCAAACTGTACAAAAAAAGGTCATTTAAATATTTTTGAAATTGCTGTTTTTGAGGTATTGATGACATTTCACCCCTAGTAAAAAGGTGAATATCTAGTCTGTGAAAATACAGTGTACATTAGTATTGGCACCTTTCAAAGTCTGTTTTACTTCAAGTATTCACATTTGAATAACATGATATAATATATGCTTTATTGTCCAAATTCTACTTTTTCAAGAGAGTATGCTGTGTTGTATCTAAAGCATTTGATTTAGTGTGGGGTAGACACATAAAAAGAGAAAAAGTAAAGCAAGAAAAACAAACGGGAAGAAAGGGAGGGAAGGTGGGAGGGGGGGAGGGAGGGAGGAAGGAAAAGGAAGGGAGGGAGGGAGGAAGGGAGGGAGGAAGGAAGGGAGGAAGGAAGGAAGGAAAAGTATTAACTTAGTCTAAAGTGAGTAACTTAGTTTTGAGGAAGTACAGTATTGCATGAACCTAGGAATATTTTCAAAAAATATTTATAATCTGTGAGAAAGCTACTTGAGATTTTATCTGTTTTGTCAACATGTAAGACAAAGTAAGAAAAATCTGCCAAAGTCTTGTATGTTCTGTTGGAATATTTAATTACTAAGTACACTTTTCCCCAGAGACCCACAGCTAAGTCTACAGAAAACTGAAAATCTGATCCTGTCACCTTTAAAGGCTCCCCCCTCTATCTGCTTTTACTGAGAAAAGTATATACAATGTATATAACAAAACAAAGACAGTTTTACAACATAACAAGATCTTTGTGTTTCCTTTCAGTTAGCGGTTATATGATATCTTAGACATAGGTGAAAGAAAAATACAAACTGTTGCAGTGGGTTGACTGTGGATGAATATCAAGTGCCCACCAAGCCAGTCTATCCTCAATGGGACAGGAGAGAGAAAATACAACAAAGGCCCTTGGGCCAAGACAGGGAGAGATCACTCAACAATTACCATCATGGGCTAAACAAACTTGATTTAGGGAAAATGAAATTAATTTATTACCAAGCAAATCAGAGTAGGATAATGAGAACTAAACTGAAATCATAAAACACCTTACCATTCCTTTCTTCCTGAGCTCAGCTTCAGTCCTGACTTTCTCTACCTCCTCCCCTTCAGTGGTGCAGGGGAACTGGGAATGCAGGTTTGCATCATCACACATCTCTGCCACTCCTTTCTCCTTAGGGGAAGGACTCTTCCTGGTTCATCATGAGGTCCTTCCCATGGGCTGCAGTTCTTCATTAACAGCTCCAGCGTGGGTCCTTTCCACAAGGTGCAGTTCTTTGGGAACAAACTGCTCCAGTGTCAGTTCATCCCATGGAGTCGCAAGTCCTCCCAGCAAACCCGCTCCCTTGTGGGCTCCCCTCTCCCTCTCTTCTTTATTTTCTTCTGATGGCACTCTGAGCTTCAGACTTCATTCATTGTACTCAGCAAATCTTTTAATCTTACTAAACATCATACTGTAAATGAACTCACCAAACTAAAATGAACTCACCAAACTAAAATGAACTCACCAAAATAATGTAGGTTTGAATAAAAATGGAGTTTGGTTCCTGGCTCACTTTTAAGTAAGAGACCTCCATTTCAAACAAAACAATTCTCGCTCCCTCCATGTCCCACTCCCTATATAAAAATATGCTGTATTTTAAATAAAATCACTTAAAGCTATAAAAGGTCTATTTAAAGTACACTTCATTCATCACTTTAACATGGCACAATAATTTTGCAGTTCATCCAACTCTTTATGAAAAAGTCTGTTTGTTACTCTGTTCAGCTAAATGCAAACACAACTCAGGTAGGGCAGAGCAGGTCACCTGTCCACACTCCTCACATCATTAGCAATATCCAACATAGCAGCATATCCTTCAGGCACAAAAAATACACATCTCTCATACCAATACCATGCCAATTTGACTCAACTGACAGATGAATTTATCCAAAAACTATATTAATTATTGTGCATTTGCCTTTCTCACCCATCAGCCTCCAAGCTTTAGCAGGCTTCTATCTGAACTAATTTCAGCCAATATAGTTTTCATCAACAAGCCATTAGTGTCACACTACATGGTATCAAAGGAGTCATTAGTTTTTTCAGCTGATACTTTCATATTTTCATGTATTTACATATTTTCAGCAAAATATGTCATTTATACTTGCTTCTTGCCATAGTTTGACAAATTGAGTTAGAATTGCCAACTCTGCAAAACAGAGATAGAAAACACATTGCACTTGCTTATGCTCAGGCATTATCAACTGTTTAAAAGAGGCAGATGGATTTACCCTTCTTAAGCAAGAAAGTCTTCACAGAAGAAAATCTGGTTCGCTATCTATCTGCTCTGCTTCTTGAAAGCAGTTCCTAGAAGAAGCACAGCTGCAAAATAACACTGTAATCAGGAAGACAAAAAGTACCAACCCTGAGAGTTCTGTAAAATTCTGGGGTGAGCAGGTAGACTTTGTAAAGCTCAGAGAAATGAAAACTAAGTTCATCCATAGAATAGATTGGATCCCAATTCATAAGTACAGAATTTGATTTTATTAAAAAAAAAAAAAAAAAAAAAAGGTTGGAATGATCCTGATATGTTTGGACATTATGAAAATTTTTAGGAATAAAAAAAAAATGTTATTTGATTGCAGTGTTAAGTGCCAGTATTAATTGGAAAAGTAATTAGAAACAAATATAATTTGGCAAATATTATTAGCATTTTATCCAGTGCTACAAGAATTAAGAAGATCCCCAAAGATTCTTCAGAGTATATTTCTAACCAATAAATGCTAAAATGCTGGTGCTGAAGCAGTCTGAAAATAGAAAATATTCAGATTTTTTTTTAAACTCATCTTGTATAACATTTTTTTTTTTACGCAGAACTAGGGAATGTAGAAAATTAATTAGCTTTTTGGTTTTAGTACAAAAATACTCCTGAAATATGCCTTATACATATTCAGAAAATATTATTTGCATTGATGTCTAGATTGCTTTAATTATCCTGGATCATTTTGGTTTGTTTTTTTTTTTAAAAAAAAAAAAAGACTATTTCTCTACTAAGACTAGTAATTTTACCACCTTCAAGATCTGAACCTTGCAATTTTAAAGGTGATGCCAGAGTGGGAATTGTTCAATCACCTTACTGAGTTCTAAGTTGAGCAAGTAGTCTTATTGAAGCTAATTATTTAATTTGCTAAGCACTCAACACAATTTCACAACATAGCTCTGTTATTTCTGGCTCACTGGTGTCTGTAGCACCTTGGACTGTTTGCATGACTTTGAACACCTTTACTGAAAGCTGACATTTAAGCACACACACATGCACCCATTGCTTTTTTCTTTTTTCACTTTTTTTTTTTTCTTTTTTTTTTTTTTTTTTTGTAAGGCATTGAACTCAGAGAATGCAACTTGAGAAAAAAATCTGCAAAGGACTTTGGGAAATATATGAGATCAGAGAAAGGTACTGATACATCAAGTATTACTAAAACTGCAGTAAAAGACACTGCTTTAAACCCCTCTCTGAACAGTTACTTCAAAGTAGGAACACTGTACTGCTGATCTACTCCAGTAAAAATAAATAAATAAAGTCAAACTAAACTTAATTCAAGCTGTTACAAATCAAGAATTAAAAGTCACAACCTGAGGTGGAAGCTGCATAACATGTCCTATCTAAGGATGTCTTAGGCAGCTATGACAGCTATGTCTAGGATTATGATTTATCTGAGTTTTTTGCTGGTATTGATCCTGTAGGTATGATTTGTTGATTACTTGCTGATTGCATCCTTAATCAATAAACCACTTTGATTCTGAGCAGAGCTTTTTTTTTTTTTTTTTTTCTGGAACAATTACCTACAAGATTTCAGTTTTTGTTTAACTTTTACAATTTTGTAGTATAATGCCTATTACTTGTATTTTATAATCAACTAAATAATAATAGGAAGCAGTTATACTGTATAGAAGGGGCTGTCTATGACCCTGAAGTGAAATGCCATGTAGATGAGTAAAGACATGAGATTATATTGGAGTGAGGGAGAAATACTTGAAAGTTTCCACATGTGTGATTTTAACTGTATATTGTTTCACATATATATTTGGACCATTACAACAACAACAACAATTTAATAATAATAATAATTCATTTTTCGACTTTAGTTAAACTAAAATAATAAAAATTCTTAGCTTGGCATATGTAGTATATATATATACATATATATATATGTATGTATGTATATATATATATATTATATACCATACACTTTTTACCTGTGGTAGGATTTTACTATAACAAATTGGTAGGTACAAATTCTTTAATTTTGGTGTAACAACTTGGAAACAGCTCAAAGACTAGGCAGAATTGAAAAGGAAAAAAACTGCAGTTGTGATTCACAGTTTTTTAAAAAAAATGTGTTTAAAAAAGTCTGGTTTAGCTACAGTTAATTGAGTACTACTTAGTTCTAACCCTATATACTTATTCTCTATTTACCCTTAGTTCACGCTTTGTCTGAAAACAGAAGATGACAACTACAACATTTTAAGCATACTTCATAGAATCATAGAATTGATGGGATTGGAAAAGACCTTTGAGATCATTGAGTCCAACCCTTGATCCAACACCACTCTGTTTACTAGATCATGGCACTAAGTGCGATGTCCAATCTCAGTTTAAAAACCTCCAGGGAAGGTGAATCTACACCACCTCTCTGGGCAGGACATTCCAATGCCTGATTATTCTCTCTGTAAAAAACTTCTTTCTAATACCCAACCTAAATTTCCTGTCAGAGCCTAAGCCCATGCCCCGTTGTCCTACTGCTGAGAGAAGAGACCAACCCCCACCTGGCTATAACCTCCCTTCAGGTAGTTGTAGAGAGTGATGAAGTCACCTTTAAGCCTTGTCTTCTCCAGTCTAAACAATCCCAGCTTCCTCAGCCTCTCCCCATAGGACTTGTGCTCAAGTCCCTTCACCAGCCTTGTTGCTCTTCTCTGGACCTATGAGAGTTTGATGTTTTATTAAAAAAAAAAATCTTTGATAGGTGTTTGTGTAAATACTATGAGAGTTTGGTGACTACATATAAATAAATTATATTATTATGATAATAAATATTTTCCTTTAATGTTTTACATTAATTATACCTTGAGGCTATACACTACAACACCTAAACCAGTCTAGAGAAACTTTCTTGAGGCTTCACCTGAGAGACCTACCAATTATTACAAACTGTAGTGTAAATGTAGAAAATTTCACAGATCTACATTATAATTCTGTACGATATACCCCATAGTTCACCATAGGCATGCATCATTTGAACCATGCTGAGAAAATTAAATAAAAATTACTAGATTTTCAAACATTTTCAGATATTGACAAATTCTTTTTCAATTAATGAAAAAAATACACTTAAGGTCTTACACTGGGAAAAAAACCTGCTATTTGAGCACTAAAATATTAGTTTAGAAAACATTGCGAGTGCCTAGATTTGGAAAAAAAAAACAAACAAAACAAATAAGCAAACAAAGCAGAACAAAGCAAAAAGCCACAACCATCAAAACATACAACTAAAAGACCCTCCAACACCCCCAACCAAAAAACAAGAAAAACTATTTACTCTTCAACTGAGAAACTACACAGAAACAATACAAAGAGGTATCTTTTTCCTTTTCTTCTTCCCTCTGAAAAAATGTTGATTTGTTTACTTTTAATAGGATTATCAGCTTCATTTCATGTAAGGTGTAGATAAAAGCAATGCAATGTATTTTCTTATAAATTAAGCTATATATTAGTATAGTCAAATATCACGAAGTATTGGACAGATTTTTATTATTGACTATCAATTTGAAAGTATTTCTAGGAGAGTTAACACTTGGCAATCTGCAATTAGTTCTTAAAATGGGTTAACTTACACTGAAGAAATCAAATTGCACTTTAATTTTTCCTCCGTTTATTCTAGAATCTGACGTACTTTGTCACATATATGTATATAGTATTAAATTAAGCCTCTTAGAGAAGAGTACTTGAAGCACATATCAGAATGCATTCTCAAAAAATAGCTGTTTCCCTCACTAATATTAATAAATGAGTGTATTCTTATAGGAGTCATGACCTGGCTTTGCATTCCTACCAGTTCTGTTACATGAGCCACAGAGACAAAGAAGGTAGATGACTGTCAGTGCTCGTCACTGTAATAATAGACATGGAATTTCCGTGGCTATTTCTGATTACAATTTAATGTCTTTATATCAGTCCCTTAACTTTCAAATTTTTGTTTGTTTGTTTGTTTGTTTTGTTTCTTTTTTGTTTTGTTTTGTTTTTTGGGGTTTTGTTGGGTTTTTTTGTCTTTTTTTTTTTTTTTGTCTTTTTTCCCCACAGAGCAATGAGATAATTCAAAAAATAACACTAGAAGAAGAGCTAATTAAAGTTCACCAAGTTTGGTGCCAGTGCTAGGTTTAATACTGTACAATAAATTATATATTGCACAGAAATAAATTCCAAACGCCATTAAAAAAAAAAAAAAATAGATTTCAGACCAGTGGCAAAATAGTATTTGTACTTATTCAACTAATACTGGCTATGTTACTCCAAAATCAACAGTTTCTTTCAAGGCAAGTGTTGAATAATTTGCTTTCCTGTATTCTACTCTGAGTGCATATTGAGCAGTTACTGCTGTTTCCCAATGTAGGAGCAGAGAAGACCCTACCAAGGGGCTGTAAGCAAGACTGTTAGACATAAACAAGGAGAATCTTAAGGATAAGAAGGCTGGCCACCAGCCTACTTCAGTTTCAACTTGTGTCATTGATGAGCTCTTGGATCTGATCACTTCCACCTTGAGGAGGAACCACCAAGGTCTTGCAGCCAACAGCACTGATGATGGAACATGAGCTACATGACATTGTGTACTCACAGGTAACCCAAGAAAAGATTGTTGAATAGTGGTGTATCTAATGCAACCATGATTACTACAGTAAATAAATTGATCTTTAGGACAACTTTTTAGCTAATGAATGAATGCAGCATTAGTTTAAAAATTTGGTTTAAAAATTTAAAGTTATTTTTTTCAATCTTTTAAACTCTTCCATCCCCACAAAATTTTAATTCCCAACAAAAAATATTCAGTTCCAATACTTCTCATAATATCTTATCCCTTGAACTAAAAAGAAATTAACTGCACTGACAAAATAATCCTGTCTTATGATTCCAAAAGTATCACATAAGACTTGAAGGAAGCCAAGAGGTAAGTGATATGAAGCATATCAGCCTTTGAGGAGGCTTGCCTTAATCAATCTAAGCATAAGCCATGGTATGCCACTTATTTTGAGGCTAGTGAGTGAGTTGGAGCAGACTAATTTTTCTGTGTAATTGTAATCACCGAAGCCGCTTTCCAAAACATTAAATATACAGAAGACCAAAGCAAGTACTAACTAAGGAAGATTTTTCTGAAACAGATGGAAAGAATAGCTCATTAAATTTAAATATGTTTAAGTATTGTTTCTATTGCAGATATAAATTCTGGAAGTAAAGAAATCTTGGTCACTCAGTAGGAACGCACTTGCAGCAGACACTGAGTGGAGACAAGAGGAAGATGGTTTAAACACCAGCTGAAAAACATAAGCCTGGGAAGGATTTGTAAGGAAATTGATTGTGCTTGCTCACACCATAATCAGAAAAACATTGTTCCTAATATCACAATTAACATCATTGACCAATCAAAAACCTCATATAATTGTTTTCTTTTCCTAACAAAAGTACTTCAACAAGTGACAAAACGCTTCCAGGGACAAGAAGGAAAGGCTTACTCCAAGTTAGGGGTAAAGACCAAATGACACATTTATTAAGATGGCACTGGCTTATATACAGCAGAGCATGGAACATTCTGGAAGAGGGGCAGAACTTGGGAGGAGCATAACATAAAAGGAAGAACAGGGGAGGGCTACAACCATCAAAGGTAAAGGAGGGTGGAGATAACCATATAAGGGAAGACTCCACTGTGGCAAAATCTAGCCAATCAGGGAGCAGGGGCAACATGAGGGAGAAGAAGAAATGCCATTTTGAGCAATATTCAAATAAGGTTTTTTAACTTTACAACTATAAACTCATAAACCAGGGAACCCATAACAACCCAATACATGATAATAAACTCTCCTCTCTGGGAAAACAGTTCTTGATTGAAGTTCTCCTCCTCGAAACCCAGTCTTGTCAATCAGTCTTTTTATTTCTTTTCTATTCGGTGTAATTTTGTTCTAGAAACAAGGCCCCAGATATTTGGCAGGTACTGCACAATGCACAGTAATTAAACATTATGACAAATATATACTGAATTTTGAAATATGTTGCAGTTTCTGGATAAATGATTATGGAGAAATAATTAAAAAGAAACTATTGGTACTGCTCTTTGTACTCTTCATAAATTAAATTGTAGTAGAATACCTTAGGACTTGTACAGAGCAGGCTCAGATATAGGGTTGCACAGTAGTTAAAAACACAAGAACAACTATACTAGGGCAAAACAAATGTTCCACGCAGAGCAGCATTCTGTTTTTAACACTGATCTACAGAGTCTTATAATAAAAATGTAAGGAAAAAAAGACAAGCAAGTTTCCTTTTGAAATATTCTTCAAGCTTCTAGTTCTTAAAACCTTGCTGGACTATAGTGTTTACATGGACTACATAACCTAAAACTGTCCATTTTAAAGTTGCATACTTTATTTTTGAATGCACTCATACTTCTACAGTTACTTGCCAGTGCAATTCTTAAAACAACAATGTTATATATACATAAAAAAATGTTTTGAAATCTTCTACTTTGTTATTTGGTAAGAGTGGTTTCTTAGGGTGATGGGTGTGTGTGTTTGGTTTTGGGTTTGGGTTTGTTTGTTGTATTAAGATAATGAGAAACAGTAAATAATTATTCCCTATTTACCCTTTCCATCATCCATGAGTTTACACCACTAGCATATCCTCTGCTGGCTACTGTTTTCCAAGCTGAGCTGATGGATTCTAGCCTATTTACTTTTCTTCTTATGAAAGTAATTCTGTACCTCTGATTACCTTTGGTTTTCTTTGTAACTATGTTATATTTGTTTTGTTGTGGGAACCGTAAACATTTCCCAAGGACTGTATGCCTTGTAGATCTCTATGGTAACAGCATTGTTTTCTATTTAATTCCCTTCATTTTCTAAGATATCTTCACATTATTTGCCAAGTAGACTAATAATGATCATTTAACAGATGCTTTTGAATAATTATCTACAAAGACTGAAGTATGTGTCCAAAGTCTCTCAAAAGCAACTATACAGACAACAGCACATAGTGTTTTTCTCTTCTCTGTGCACCTCTTAAGAGACTCTAGAGAAGTATGGAATTATAAATGTGGTCTTTAGTGGTCAAGAGCATTTTTGGGCTATCAGACTTTTTGACTGACAACATAAATTGCTATTAAATTCCTGAACAGAGTATAATTTTAGATTTTTCTCTGAAGATAATTAGCCAAACTAATTTGAAAATAGACATTTCACTAATGAGCAGAGGAATCTTTCTCCTAAATAAGTAAGAAAGTATTAGCTAAGTCTTACTTAATTTAGTAACCAAGCAATATTTTCCTTCACTGAAAATAATGTTTCAGCGTTTCAGCTGTTCTCTTATCAGAGAAAAAAAAAATAATAATTTAAGCAGGCACAGTCAAAACAAATGGAAAAATATTATTTTATATCAGTTTACTATTCCAAACTATTAAATAGAAACTAACTTTCAGCTATTTAAAAGCTTTAAATAAGAGTACTTACACTACTTTAGAAGCACAATAAGCCACTGTGTTTTCCTGTCTGTGTGGGTAAACAGAATTCCAATAAAGAGTAAGCTTGAAAACCAAGAAAGTTAAGGAAAGGTGATGAAACAACTCAGTCACCTATGTTCCCTCACAGGAATTCAAAGCAAATAATGCTGCACATATTGCAGAGGAAACAGTACTTAACTCTGAATCTAATCAAACAAAAAATATCAGACCTAAAAATCAAGCTTTCTTTGTAATGCAAGAATGAACAACAGAAGATAATGGATTTTTATTTTTATTTTTATTAGATTCAGACTGAATAGAATGTAAATCAAAATGCTGGATTAAGAATGGTGGCAAAGTGTAGAAAACTGAATGGTGTTGAGCTTTGATCTTGAAGAAGTAGATTTTATGGGCTTAGTTTTCCTGATTTATGTTGTACAGTTTTGCAGAGTATCTCCTTTTCTAATCAACATTTCTTTGATATAATTTTACAATACAGGTTCACTGCATTTCCATTTCTCCAAGAAGTAGTTCATATTCAAATTTTAAACACCAGTTCCTTTGAAAAGAAGCGTAGGTATAGCACTGATAGCTATATTCTGTAAATTCTGATTGTATACTATGCCATCATCACTCTTTGTGACATGTCTGATTACACTAATAGCAAACATCTTTCATACAACTGCACAGTAATTTGGATAATCTATTCATGCTTAAGAATGATGTAGAGAATGGAAAAGCTATTATCCACTGTATGGGCTACAATGTCTTCAGGGTTTTTTTTTTGGATTCATTCTTTTACTCCTTTCTCATTTGTCTTCAATAGTAAAACTAGTCTCAAATTTTATAAAAAATGTAACATCAGGTTTCTATTTTTGCAGGTGCTGTAATTTAAAAGTCTGTTTACAATGAACTTCTAAACAGCAGAATAAGATAACTTTAAAAAAAAAAAATCTGTTGGTAAAATAGTAAAAAAAAAAATTAAAAAATAATAATAAAAAAAATAAATCGGATGTTTTAGACCAGACAGTAGAATATAAGGGAACTGCATATTGCCTAAGTCATAAACAGACAAATTCCACTAAGTGTAACAAACTTCTGAAATTTCCTCAACTGTAAAGAAAAAATATCTTCTGTACATTCTTTTACCACACTACTTCCATTATATACTCTGATGTGTAATGGGAGCAGTCTAAAACGAGGATATGTCCCACATGCTTATTATGGTGTACAGCAGCCAAGTGGAAATGCTCTCCATTTCCCTCCCCCCCTCCACGTGGTAGCCGAGATGTTGCAAGGAGATTGACCACACGCAGGCGGGTGGGCAGGAAGCAAAGAGGGCTTTATTCCCAGGGTCTGGGTTTTCATATGGGTCAAAGGGGGAAGTGATGTCACATCACTGGACATCAGGGGTTCACAGCGAGTAGGGAAAGGGTTAACAACAGACAGGGGAAAGGGGGGCTTTCTCACAGAAACGGGTTGGGGCAGTTTATTGCATCCTAATGAGGGCATTGCCGCTGTTCCCTGGGAACAAGAAAGAGACAGACAGGACAAACTCTATTTTACAATGGAATAAAATGATGCCTTCAAAACATTATGGTGAACTTTCTTCATCTTCCTCAGAGACCCATCAATTACTGGCTTTATTCCATTTCTGATATTGTACATCCATTGCCACAATGGTGTTGCTTTGTGTCTTGTTTAATCTTGTTTTTAGTAGAAGACAACATACATGTTTAAAATTGTACCCTTCCGTAATGCATTGCACTAAAAATTGTAGTTGGTGAAAAGGTTGAAAAAACAGGCAATATGCTTGTGTCTCATTCATGCAGCTACCTGAAGATTTCATTTTAATTTCCCTTCTCCATTTAAAGGAAAGCAAGTAAAAGAGTGAAATCTGAATTGCTTGGAGAATAAAGGAAACTCTGAAATGATCATATGTGTTTCATTTACACAAGAGAACATGGAACAAGATACTGCTTTCTGAAATTTAATGCAAGTAACAACCAAATGATGACAAAAACACTATTGAGTGGGTTAGTTTTCTTCCTTTTTTTTGAAGCCAAAAAAATGAAGAATCACTTGAACATAAAAGACACTTGCAATACATAAACTGATTCACTGGAGAGGTAAATAGTGTGTTTGAAGTTAAGGCATATAGTTAGTAAGTTTATTGATTTGAGATCTGAAGAATTTTAACCACTTAGTAAAATTTGTTTGATAAGCATCGATTAATTACTTTTTATTTTTTTATTTATTTATTTTTTTAATTTAAAGAAGGGGCTATTTTGGTTAAAAAAAATAAAATCCAACAAAACCAATAGATATTCATGTCTAAACTTTAGTCATATTATCATGTTTGGTTCAATTTTTTGCCTGGAAAAAAAAAATAATTTGCCATGATGAACTTGTCATATTCACAGTTCTCAGAAAAGTTTGAAAAAAAAAGTAATTAAAATTGTGCTCTGTTTAAAAAGAGCCATTTGCAATTCATGAAGTGTAGCATTTTGGGGTGCTGGGGTATAATTAATTTAAGTGCATTGTGTGTGAACTTCAATGAGAATTCCTAGAATTAAATGCTTTGTTTAGAAACTTTATGTAACATCTGTCATCTGTTTTCTTTGAAAGACCAGAATCTGTGGCATTTGAACGTTCCATTTAATATACTAAGCATTAGACTTATCTAAATTTCTTTAAGTAACTAAATTTTCCAGAATTTTCCATCTTACTTTCCAGAATTTTCCAGCATTATAACCAGACAGATTCTATTCTGAGCAAGGTTAGCAGTGGTAAAGGTGTCGGACATGAAGATCTCGCTACAAATAAATACTGCATTCATCCACAATCAGCATATCATATTTGTTAACGGGAATGAGCAAGGCATTAAAAATGTAGCAGAATAGGTTTTTTTGACTCATCAAGTTCAAAAAATCTGAAACCAATGGAAGTTGTATTTTTTAAAACAGAGGAACTATGTACAAATGTTATTTTTATTATTAGAAATTTATTAATAGCTGTATAAATGCATGTTTTAAGGCACAGTAACGAACTCCTGCTTGTATTTATAGTAGAGGCTTGGTCTTTTCAATTCTGCTGGAGGCAGAGGAAAGCAGGCTCATTCTGTCACATGGAAAGGACACCCAGGCATGTGGTCTGGGAGTCTTGGCATGCCCTAGCAGTTCCCATGATCTTGATGTAGCTAAGAATGAAACACACAACGTCAGTCCCCCAGCACCCAGACTAGATTATCTACCCTGATTATTTACTGGAACAGCTGGTGGTATGCTTTCATCACAAACTGATGCACAGTTTCTCAAACAGTTCCTCAGCAGGAACAAGGACAAGTCAGTAACCACTTCCAATACAAAATTGGTAGTGATTGCATTATTTGTGAGATCAAAAATATTTAACAGGATTGTGTGCTGAATGCTACCAGTTAGTGCCAGTACCAGAGAATAGTTTAAGATTTGATTGGTTTACTAGCATATAGAAAGCCAGGGTATAATACAGACCTTCCCTTAATTTAGAAACATTGATTTTGATAATGCTATTAATTTACTTTTTGAATCACATTTTCCTTTTTTTCTACTACAGTTTTCTTTTTATATCAACAAAAATTCTTAATTTCTTCACACCGCACTGGATGCATGGATGATCTGGTTTTTATTTATGAAAGTTATTCTCTACCTGGCCACTTTTATTAGTGCTACTATCTCTGCTTGTAAATCTCATGTTGGGCAACTACTTACTTTTTATCTGTAATTAAGGTATAAAATAATTGAGATTAGCTAAAATTCACTTAATCGACTTGTGTCAAGATCTGTAAAGAAAAATTATTTTAATTTATTGACTGTCTCTCATTGAGGGAAAAGAACATTTGCCTAGCTGAATTTATGAAATGGCATGGGCTGGGTGAGGAGAAGCATTTCACTCACACAGACACACTTACACAAACACACACACACACCAGGAACTGTTGCAGTGGACTGACACCTGCCCCAGTGACCACAGCAGCAGGTTGGTCCAGCCCAGCTTGGGAAGATGTGACTCTTACTCCCAGCAGTCACTGATTCAGGCGCTGGGCAGGGCTCAGCATCAATGCCTTGAGTTCTCAGCTTCTCTGTGTTGCAGGGTGGCATGACAGTATGTGATTGCACAGATTTATAACCAGATACCAGGAAGGTGATCAACCAAATCACTCAATAATGATATCATGGGTTACCTCCTTGGTTTCACTGACCTGTCATCCACCCTTCACTATATTCAGTTACTCAACTTTTCACTAAGCAAGAGTTTGTTACCTAGGTTTTGTCAAGAGAGCAGAAAAAATAACAGAAAGAAGCTTTATTATTTGTCTATTTTAATCTCTTCCAATGATTATTGCTTTTTCTCTTCCTTATAATAACAAGAGACAGATTGAATATAGGGTGATTAGCATGAAAATCAGTGTAGAATATCTGGTTAAAAAATAAGGTTTTGGAAACACTCTTTCCAAAGCTTTTGAATATGTCTTTCAAAAACCAGCCTGGCACTTGACTGCTTTTCTTTCCATCCCTTAAGGATGAAAGCTTGTTTGACATTTCTTTTAAAAACTATGAATCAGAGTGTTGCTCAAAAGAGAAAAGCATCCCTTTCCAGAGGAACATTAATTCATAGAGTTTTGGTAGATTAGAGTTTTCTGTATAATTTACATTTGATGTAATTAACAGTTAGATAGTTGCAATAAGCTAAGTAGAGATTATATCTGGGAAAGCCTTTTGTAAGGCAAAGAAAAAAACCCAAAATATCTCTTACATCTATTTAGATGTAAGATAAATATAAAGAACAGAGAAAGAAAGAAATAAATGCACAACTGATATCCACCATTTCCCCTTGCATGGTAACATTTTTACTTTCAAAATCTTGTTACAGACAAGAAGTGGAACAGACCTCACATAGGAATTCAAGAATTTTTCATTAATTTAAATAAAGTGTATCTGTAAAGTTTAGAAACAGTAGTACAGTTACTGGTGATACTTTGAAGGGCATGTGGGAAGAGGGAGTGAATATTCCTCTAAGGATATATGATCAAGGGCAGCTTAAATGTGAAAAGGGAATAATGAGAAAAGGAGGAAACCATAAATGAGAACATATAGAGACAGAAATCTTACTGACCAAGGATAAGGGAGGCAGTAACAGGCACTGACAAGAACTAAGCCTTCTCAGTCACACTAGCTAAATTGCATGTGGAATTAGGGAACAATTATTTCAATAAGATTAACTGATGGAATACCTTGTCAAATGGGATACTGTGGAAAAGAGGGAAGCCATAAACAAAACATACAGACAAAGTCTGGCAATGAAACATGATGGAGACAAACACAACTAACATCCTTAGTCACATGAATCGATAGGCTATCAAGGTAGTACAGGCCAATCAGGACTTTGTAACAAATAAGAAGGGTCCAGAATAATGGCAGGTGTCACTGTGGCTGTGCCAACTGATGTGACAATCTGCAAGGCAAGACAGACTGTGAGATGAAGACAGAAAATGTTACAAAAAGGGCTGGTCTCATGTAAAACATGAACAGTCAGTACACCTGTCTGGTTGAGTGGTTGAGCTCTCTGCCTGATCACTGCAGTCTGTCCTGTCTTCCATCTTTCTTTAACTCTCTCTCTCTATATGCAATCTCACTCTGTATCCCATGTGTGGCACTGGTACAAGGACTTGCTGGCCTAACTAGCTAGTGGATTTAGTGACAGCTGCTAGAGTCAGACTAGGACTATAGGTGTCTGCAGCCTGTGGTGCCAGCAACTGGAATAAGCAGGAGTCGAAGCTGTAAGAGGACACAGGCACCCAGGATTTAGGGGAAGGTGGTCACAGGGGACAAAATGGGCAAAAGGAGAATAGGAGAAAGGGGTCTTGTGTAGAATGAAGTCCATCAGTGCTCTTGTCCCGCGGGGATCCAATCGGTGAGGGTCCACGTTGATGCTCAGGGGAACTACAAACATGTCTATGCTTGTGAGCCTGAAGAATGTGGTGTGTGTGTGCTGGACTAGTGACGTCCTCCCTCTGCCAACCCAAGAGGAGGAGGGAACATGGCTATTTGGGCTTCTGTCTGTGTGAAGAAAGGATGAGAGAGTTGGGGTTGTTCAGCCTGAACCAGAGAAGTCTTCAGGAAGACCTTATATCATCCCTATTGCTTGGAAAATTCCCTCAGGCACGTGCTGTGACTCTTGGGAATGGTCCTGTGCAAGAGGACTCAATGATCCTTGTGGGTCCCTTCTAACTCAGAATACTCTGTAACTCTGTGATTCTATTCAATACTTAAAAGGGGCTTATAAGAAAGATGGAGACAGACTTTTTAGTAAGACATGCAGTGACAGGACAAGGAGGAAAGAGGCTGAAAGAGGCTAGGCTGAGAAAAGACAAAAGGAGGAAAATTTTATATGCTGAGGGTGATGAAAATCTGGAACAGGCTGCCCAGAGAAGCTGTGTATGTCCCATCACTGGAAGTGTTCAAAATCAGGGTGGATAGGGCTTTGAGCAGCCTGATCTAGTGAAAAAGGTACTTGCCTATGTCATGGGAATTGAACTGGATGATCTTTAAAGCCTCTTCCAACCCAAATAATTTTATGACACTAGCATAATTTCCACTATATTAACAAAAATCATGGCAGAAAAAGAGCAACAAAACCTTGAAAATTCACACAGTCCTACCTTCTGATACATCAACTGTGAGATCTTACTCTAAGCACTACTGATATCAAGCTTACTTCTTTAAAAAACAGTTGCTATGTAAGTCACAGGGGAGGTGACTTTGTAAGTACATTTGTAGATAAGTGTAGATTCATTAAGCCAAGACGTCACACATTTTTTTTTTATTAGTATGATCTAGATTAAAGCAGAAACAGAAATATTTATTTGTAGTTTACATAAATTAATTTATCTCCTGATGAAATAAGTTGCCAATCATGAAGATTTGGTGATTTTTATTTTTTTTTTATTTTTTCTGGAGGTATCTTGGCAATAATAAGTCTAAGAATCCTTGTATAATAGACCTCATAATAGAATAAGAAGATTATCTTATCTAAACAATTACAAACAAAGGTTAATTTTTGTGCATTTTTTCTGCTTGATTGGAGTTTTATGGGCAGGGGATTGTTTGATTTGTCTTTTTTTTTTTTTTTTTTTTTTTAAATGTGTTTATTTAAAGTGG
>JAWWLT010000001.1:74478798-74495357 GCA_035040995.1 Premnoplex brunnescens | reverse complement strand
TTAGCAAAAAACGCTCAAAACACCCTAACAAATTCAAACAGGAAAAAGACTTTTATAAGTTAAACCCCAACTATAAACCCCAACTTCCTATATTTTCTCTGTATTTCAGAAACTCTGCTATTTATAAAAATGATGACATAGTAGGTTCTTTTATAATGACTTTTGACTCTGTATTGGCTTTTGAATCAACATTTTGTCAGAATCTAAACACTTGAGTAATTTTCTTATGAGAACTGTCTCCTTAAATGGAATACATTTCCCACAGATGTAACTTCTACTTAAGTAGGGCACAAACAGATAAAAGTGAATTCAGACCCTTGTCTGTCTCTTCTAATATCATGTATGCTAAGTATGTAGAATGAAAAGATTGAGATTCAAGGTTATCAAAATTGACATTTCATTAAAAAAAAAAAAAAAGTTCTTATATAAGTAGAAGCTTACAAAAACCACACCAAACCACTATAACTTTTTAACACACATTGACAAACAGTTCTGAAGTATTTCATGCATTTTTTAAGCTTTTCAAGAATTCCTACCACCTCTATAATGCAAATTCTGTATCATGTGGTTCATTCAGCATTGGTGAGGCTGCACCAAGAGTACTGGCATCCACTTCTGAGCTCTGCAGTACAAAAGAGATATGGCCTTACTGGAGTGAGTCCAGCCCAGGGCCGCAAAGATGATTAAGGAACAGGAACATCTGTCATGTGAAGAAAGGCTGAGATCTGGGACTGTTCAGCCTGGAGAATAAGAGAAGTCTTAGGGGAGATGTTATTCATGTGCATAAACATTAAACACTTATGAGGCATAATGAAGACAAGGAAGTCCAATTTTTTTCAGTGGTGCCCACTGACAGGACAAGAGAAAATTCAAAAAAATGTAAACTCTTGAAATTCCATCTGAACTCAAGAGAACACTTCTTTATGATGTTCTAACACTCTCACAAGTTGCCCAGAGAGGTTGTGAAGTCTTTATCCTTGGAGACAGTAAAACTCCAACTGGACATGGTCCTGAGCAGCATTCCATGGCTGACCCTACACGAACAGGGTACAGGACTAGTTGTTCTCTAGAGGTCCCTTTCACACTGAATGATTCTGTGTTTCTGTGTGATTATGTGATCTCACTACTGGAATTAAATTACAGTATAGGTTTTGATTAAGTAACTAGCATAAGTGAAGGAAGAGAGAGATCAGAGACAAATGATAATAAAATAATATATCTCTTAGTTTCTCGGGGAAAAAAAAAACCAACCCTACAATTAACTTTGTCTTATTCTTTGTTTCGGACTAATAAGGATTTGACACAATGAAGAAAATATTGTAACACCCTGACAATGATAAATTGGTAATTGCTGTTTAAAAAATAAAATAAAATCCATGTATAAAACTGTTTATATGTTATCAGTATTAGAGACACAAAACAATTCCTATGAGAAGTCTACAGTGAAAAAAATGATACAGAAAACTCCGAACAAAGGCAGCTTATGAATTCCTGACACTCTATAAAAGATGTAGGCAGCCTGCACATTCACTTAGCGTGTAATTCCCTCTGTGAAACACCATAAAAAACCTATAAAGCATTTACCTCCCACTTGCAGTCAATATGAAGTGTTTAAATGGGACTTCAAGACTGTCCGTACATCAATCTGATGATCTTTGCCAGAACACAAGGCCTGATCAACAGGCTGATTCCTGTGAACGTACTTCTGTATTCAGCAAAGTGATTCAATGGGGCTCAGCATAGATCCAGAGACATACATTACAGATGCATCAGCCTGAGTTAATCAGGGAGATATTCTTCTGAAAAAGTAAAATTCTCACAGACTTGGTAATTTCTGAAGTTCTGAATGGACTTCTAACAGAGACCATATTTTCCTAGATTCATTATAAAGACAACAATAAAAATCTGTCACTTTCAATATGTAGCATAATCTATATTTATGCAATATAGCTAATATTTCTGATAGTCAAATAGTATTTTTTATATGGAAAAATCTTCACATTTCCCAGCTGCTAGGTATCATATCTTATCTTTTTCAACAAAAAATATTAACTATTCATACCTTAACATCACAGAATAATCGGACATTCTTCCTAAGAATATATAGGAAGGCAGAGAAACAGGACAATTTCCTTTTTTGTACCTTTTGCTTTGAGCTTGTTTGTTTCTTTTTTTTAATTAAGGTTGGGGATTTTTTTCTGTATTTTCATTCTGCTTCAATTAGTCTTCCTTTCTATGTGGAATTTCTTTGAAGAACCATCCTTCACCCAAATAAAGTTCAGGGACAGTTGGTGCTAAATGTAAAAAGCAATGCTAATACATTTCTCCTCCACAACTACCATCCCAAAGGTCACTAAAATGAAAGGGAAGAGAGGGTTATTTACTATTCCAGGGAATAGACTGGAGATAATGAGGCCATCTCATTTCTAAATACAGTGGATTGTTTGGGAAATGATTCAGCCTTCATGAAAATGCAAAGCAGTCCCATGAGGAAATATAAGCTTGCATACACGATATGTTTAGTGACATGATGGGCGATTAATGATACAGTTTAATGGTAACTTGGTGGTGTTAGGTTAACAGTCAGACTTGACGATCTTAAATGTCTTTTCCAACTTCAATGATTTGATGATTCTGTAATTCTATACGCCATCTGACCAGAGGTCTGTATATCTGTCTATTGCACATATGCAGTTTAAACAGCACATGTGCAGTTACTGGGAGAGAAGTTACTCTTCTCTCCATGGCTGATTTATTGCAGGGTCATATTCTAAAATGAAATATTTCCATGTTGGATATCTAGAGCTAAATTAGTAGATCAAAGTATAAATATCTCAAAGTTTTGATATACAGAAATTGAAAGCACACAAAGTAAGCATTCAACATACTGTAAGGAAGGGATGTCATCCAGAGGGACCTTGACAAGCTTGAGAGGTGTCCTCATGAGGTTCATTAAGGCCTGCATATGGGTCAGGGCAATCCCAAGCCCAAATAAAGGCTGAGTAAAGAACCGATTGTGGGCAGCCCTGAGGAGAAGAACTTGGGGATGTTGGTGGATGAGAATGTTAATCACACAATGTTTAGGGATTGGAACGGATCTTAAAGATCATCTAGGCTCAACCTCCATTGCCATGGGCAGGGATGCCTTCCACTAAACCGGGTTGCTCAAGGCCTTATCTAACCTATCTTTGAACATTGACAGGGCTAGAACATCCACAACAGGGCAACCTCTTCCAGTGTCTCACCAATCCCAAGGTAAAAAAAAAAAAAAAAAAAAAAAAATCTTCCTAATATCTAACCTAAATTTCCCTTCTTTCATTTTGTACACAGTACTCCTTGTCCTATTACTGCAGTTCCTGACAAAGAGTCCCAGATACTTGAAGGTTGCTACGAGCATTCCATGCAACCTTTTCTTCTCCATGCTGAAGAGCCCAAACTTTCTCAGCCTGAACATGACCCAGTACTGTGCGCCTGCATCCCAGAAAAACAGCTGTATCCTAGATTGCATCAAAAGAAATATCACTAGCGGGTTGATGGAAGTGATTCTGCATCTCTACTCTGCTCTTCTGAGACTCCACCCGGAGTACTGCATCCAGATCTGGGGTCCCCAACACAACAAAGACTTGGATCTGTTTGGGTGAGTCCTAAGGAGGGCCATGAAGATGATTCCAGAGGAATGGAGCACCTCTCCTTTGAAGATAGGCTGAGAGAGTTGGGATTATTCAGCCTGGAGAAGAGAAGACTCCAGGACACTTTCCAGCAACCTTCCAGTACCTAAAGGTGGCCTACAAGAAAGATGGAGAGGGACTTTTTAAAAGAGCTTGTAAGGACAGGACAAGGGAGAATGGCTTCAAACAGAAAGAGAGTAGGTTTAGATTACATATTACGTATTAGGAAGAAATCTTTTGCTGTGGGAGTGGTGAGGCACTGGAAAATGTTGCCTAGAGGATCTGTGAATGTTCAAGACCAGGTTGAATGGGTCTTTGAGCAACCTGGTCTAGTGGAAAGTGGTATTGAAACTAGATGATCTTTAAGGTCCCTTCCAGCTCAAAGCATTATATCATTCTATGATTCTAATGATCTTCAATTAAAATATATAAAAAAATAGAACAAACTTCTTGCTTTTTCCTCTAAACCAAGCACTTAGTTGTGTCCAGAAAAGGTCTATGTAATTGAAAACTTTTATGTTTTTCCTCTTGATGACACTTACTGAATACTCAGACTAATTTTTCAATTACCTTCATTTTTCAAGCAAGCATACATGTGAATAAATGTAGCATATATTTTCTGCATTTTGTGTATAGGATGAAGTGCTTAAGGATCAATATGCAATAAATTAAAGAATCATTATGTAATATTTTTGCATTAAATTAAGGTACAGATGTTCCTTAGAAGAAAAACAGAAATTCAACATTTTATGCTGGGACAGTTTCTATTGGGTAACTTGCTTTTCTCTTTCACCAAATTGTCTTCCCTCTGCAGAATTGTCTTGTACTAACCTGTTGTCCCAGTTTGAAAGGCAGTTCCTCAAAGTGCACAAAATTTCTTGGGTTTTAAAATTATTTTTTATTGGATTTAATCAATTCTTCTTCTAGAAATAATTAATTATCTAATTTTATTGAAGCAATTACAAAGCACGAATAAATTTTCCAGTCCTATTCTTTCAGAAAAAAAATCCCAACAAAATCAAAAAAAAGCCCAAACACACCTATTCACTTCTATATTCAGTTTGTCAACATCTGGCTCAGTAAAATAGCTCTTCAAACACTGGTGAATGCATTGTGTAGTAGGTCTATTCAGTTGTCTGAGCACAGGCACATATCTAAGTGAGATGTCACAGCTGGCTTTAGGTCTGTCCCACAAGGACAGGGTCTTTTATGCCTGGTAACACAACTACTAGACTTAGATGAATGTCTCAGATATGCTTGTGTGTATCAAATGGCAGTAGGTGCGTCTGTTCTGAATCAATTAGGCAACTGATTTGAATCCTGTGCTCATGCATGCATGTAAATGTACATGCATATAGTCTGGAGCTGAACTTCTGAATTGTAGATCACTAAATTTTATTATATGACTTAATTTGAGATAAAATTTTCTTGTAAAGCTAAAATACCTAAACTCTCAGTTTACTTATGAAAATTGCATCAGTCATATGTAAAACCAGATTAAATGACAGCAGGTCAAGATTAGTCTAGATGTAAGTCAAAGTTTTTAGGAAGAGGTGGGATAATGATATCTGGGGAAAAGTTAATGTGCTTTGTAAGACTAATGTTCTAAAGGAATCTAAAAATCCAATTTTATACTTCAGTGAGAATAAGTCAAGTTTGAATTTGGTCCTAGTCCATTAGATTCAGCAGTTAGAAGTATGTTTGGTTGACATTGGAGCTAGTCATTCTAAGCTCCTTTCTTAGTCACTGGAGAGACATAGATATTTGTTCAAATATAAGTATCTGAAATAGGTCAGATGAATCAGACCTTCTAAGTGCCTGTTCCGTCCATTGAGAGTTTTACATGACTGATTCAGATAAGGATCCTGTCCTGCACTGTGGACATCTATTAGGTGAAATTAATCCACCCTGCCAATTTATATTTATTTGATGAGATTATTCCTTCACTAAGAATCTGAGTTAATCTTTTCCTTTCAGAAATTCAAAAGAAATGGTAATCAAATGGTGCTATTATTTACCTTCTTGAGAATTTTAAGTTCAACTTGGCAATAAGTGAAGAGGCTTTTTTTGATCAAATTGAAGGGAAATATTTTGATGTATGAATGGAATTCTACCACTTAACTGTGATTAAAAAAATATTAATTTGGGGGAAAATAACAGAAGCTTCAGTCCAGCAATCTATAAAATTGTGTTTAATTACTTTTGTTGTGATTCTGACAATCAATAGTAATTTTTTTTTTCTTTGGTAAAACTAATATGAGTTGATATGTAACTCAACAAGCAGCCCTGGTGCCAGCACAATGCACAGAGAGACAGCCTAGTATGTGCATGGGGGAGTTTCTCATACTGGGGAAACCTCTGAGGAGCAGAAAGAGTTGCCTAGAGCCTGAAGCTTGCATGACACTGGCTGATGGAACTTGTCAGGGATAAGAGCAATGGTGATGAATACAACCCTGCCCTCAGTAAAAGAAGCCTCTGGGTACTCCCAGTGATACTCGCAGAAGCACTGAGAACAGAATGGGCAACTGGACCATGGCACACCAACAAAGGCGTGAAGCGGCAGTTCAGGAAAGGGACTGTAGCTCTGCCAGCTCAACCAGGCAACAGTGGTATACAACTGACAGAAGACATGTCTACTCTAAACTCTGCAACCATTATGACTGTCGCCGCTGCTCAGACAGAGCTCCATGCTGCCACCCTAATATCAGATGTAGGGTGTGCTCTGCTCTTAACCAGCACCTGGTGGCAGCAGCTTGGGGCAGCGCTTAAAGGTACAGAAACTCCTCTGCTTAGTGACAGAATTTTGGGAAAAGGAGTGTAGGTTGAGAAGCACCAGGGAGTATGAGAGAGAGATTGAAACTTCACTGGGATACCACTGAAATTGCACTCTACCTTTCTTTGGACAGGTCCAACAGGCGGACAGGACGCATGATATGGATGATTCCCTATCCTCTCTTCACCTGTCTGAATGTGGAGACTTAAAGGTGTAGGGGGCAATAGGAACCAGTTCCTGCCTGGCACAGCAAATGCATCTCCTTTGTACTGCCTCACCTTTCCAGGTGCCCTGGCAAGTGGAACCAATGACAAAGGCTATGGTTCACCACTGTTGGAGGCATCTCCAAGGTTGTCAGTCCAGGCCCTGTGCCCAAACTCTTTCCGCAAAGCAAAAGAGATGGTTCATTGCATAGGAGACTGTCTCCTAAAGGAAACCAAAGGCCTAATATGCAGCCCAGATCCACATCTTATGGGAGTTAAACCTGTGAAGAGAAAGCTTCCTGCACTGATACAGCCCTCAGATTATTGTTTTTTCCGGTAGGCAATGATGAAGCTGCAATAAGACAAAGGGCAATGGGTTAATTAAAAGCAGGTCCTGCTTGACTAACCTGATGTCATTCTATGAGGAACAATCCCCCTTATTGTATGAGTGAAAGACTGTGGATATGATTTACCTGGACTTTAGTAAAACCTTTGACACTGGTTTCTCCAAGAGAAACTGGCTGGATAAGTGTACTCCTCACTAGGAGAAAGACTGGTTGGATGGCTGTCCCAGACAGTGCTGTTGAATAGAGTTTAATCCACTTGGCAATCAGTCACAACAATTCCACGCAGCACTACAGGCTTGGGGAAGAGTGGCTGGAAGGACACCTGCCAATAAAGGACTTGGGCGTGCTGGCTGACAGCCACTGAACATAAACCAGCAGTGTGCCCAGGTGGCCAAGAGGACCAGTGGCATTCTGGCTTGTGTCTGAAATAGTGTGGCCAGCAGTACCATGGCAGTGACTGTTCCCCTGTACTTGGCACTGGTGAAGCTGCACCTTGAGTATTCATCCCTCACTACAAAAAAGATATTGAGGTGCTGGAGCATGTCCAGAGAAAGGCAAAAAGCTGGAGAGGCAGTTTTGGGCACCACAATATGAGAAAGATATTAAGCTATTAGAGAGTGTCCAAAGGAGGGCAATGAAGATGTTGAAGGGTTTTGAGGGAAAGCCATATGAGGATCGGCTGAGGACACTTGATCTATTCAGCCTGGAGAAGAGAAGACTGAGGGGAGATGCAGTTACAACTTCATCCTGAGGGGAAGAGAAGGAGAAGGCACTGTTCTCTGCTCTGTGGTGACCAGTGACAGGACCCAAAGGAATGGTCTGAAGTTGTTTCAAGGGAGGTTTAGGTTGGATATTAGAAAAAGGTTCTTCCTCCAGGGCATGGTTAGTCACTGGAACAGGCTTCCCAGAGAAGTGGTCATGGCACTGAGCCAGAGAGAGTTCAAGAAGCCTTTGGATGATACTCTCAGGCATGTGATGTGAGTTTTAGGGTTGGTCTTTGCAGGGCCAGGAGTAGGACTTGATGATCCTTCTGAGTCCCTTCCAACAGCATATTCTGTGATTCTGTGAACTTGATAATGGAGTAGGGCTATGAATCTTGAGATCTTGTAGATTTCAGTACTAGCAATCTGAGAGATCTGGGAATCTGGAAACAATACTAGGTCGATTGAGGGTCTACAAGTTATAATGTATATAAGTATCTGTATATTTGTATATATAGGTATTCTGTCAGTAGACTTTAACCTTGTTCAGTAGAGAGGAGACAGCTATGAGCCCATCCATGCTATGAGCCCATCCAAGCTTGTTTGAGTGCTATGATTTTGTCTTCTCTGATAGATCTGGTTCGTCATGTGTATGTATATTCCATGTATGTGTATTCATGCATGTGTGCCTATCAAGAATTTGCACTCACCCTTGTCACTGGCTGGACCTGAGGACAAAATGCAGTCTCATACTCATCAGGCAACTGGATTCAGCAACCTCTCACACTTGTACTGTTGATGTTGTCAAAACAACATCTTTTTTTTACAGCCTTCTTCCCCTCACTATCTTACTTTTGATTGCAGTAAAAAGTAGTGAATATGATAAACCATATGTCTGATTCCAGGGTTTTTTTTTACTGTGTGCATCATCAAGATTTCTAAATTAAATCTACTAAAGCAGGTCATGGGTTGAATATATCTGATTATTTCATTCCTTGAGTACAATATCTGGCTAAAGAATATAATTTTATGTATTGAAGTAGGCCATTTTCTTCCAAACAAAAAATAAAATGATTTGAAAAACTGCACAACAATGGTTTTCTCGTGTTCACATTGCTCATGTTTCTCTGCAGAAGTTCCATAAACAGTGAGACTGTTGTGCAGAGAGCTTACTGCCTCTGGCATGTCCATGTTTGTCATTGGGATCCAGTGAAGTGAACTGGAAGAGGATGAATGAACTAGGCACAGTGATGTACTCCTGGTGGGTCCATTCATAGAGCACAGCAATCAAAAGCACTCTTTTTCAGGCATAGCAGGAAAGAATAAATCTGTTAGGAGTTGGAGGAACATTTTCTCTACATCTTCCCTTAGGATAAACACAGTGACATTTCCATAACAGAAATGGGGAATGGTGTTGCTCATAACAATGCTTTGCTACAGGATCTTATCAGATTATCATGGCTACAAAAAACAAATGCTGATCATGAACATCTCTTCAACAAAGAAGGCAAATGTCTCCAATGAAGAGATATCTAGCACCTCTTCTTTTTCTTCTAATTTAATGTTTTAAATATTGTCAGAAAGACTGAATAAATTATCGTAATTCATCTACTGGGCTTCACTTAAAAGATAACCTCCTTGCTATTCTAGTATTTTTCTTCTGAGAAGGAGGGAAAGGCTATGTATCTCTGCTGAAGCAACATTTATTTATAGTTGATAACAAGAAAAGGATCTTTGACATGATGCGGAGTCTTACTTAGAAGTAAATTACTCTTTAGTAACAGTAATTAAATCTTCAATGACACTAAGAATTCACCTCAAAGCAAAACATTGCTCAGAAAATAATTATAATCTGAAGTGTGTGGCTTTCTCAGAATGAAAGATTCAAAAACTTTCACAGGAAGATGCTACTGGCATCACCTGTTTTTTAACTTTGGCAGTCTCAAGGAAGTTGACATGTAATTTAATAGAAGGTTATGTAGATTAATTGCAAGAGTAATAGGATTAGTTTGAACATTCCAGGTAAAGTGCAGTGTTTCATAGTATGAAAAAGAAAGACTCTTCTGGACTAATTGCGAGGACTACTTTTTTATGCTCAAAGTTTTAGCTGACTTTCTGAAAGAGACTGACAAAATTTTCTTCAGAGTATTGTGAGAAACTTCAAAAAAATGTGGAGAAGCTTTGATGTCTGAATCATGCACAGAAAGTTGAATTAGCTAGCTCAGTGATGCAGAATAGCTGCACTTTCTCTCTGGTAGACATGTCTCCTCAGGCTTGAAACAGGGGATGTCTAATTGAATCATTTCCTCATTCAGCTCAAATACAGCAGATATGTAGTTCAAATCCAGAATACTTGTTGTTCAATGCATGTTGTGATTATTCATCATAATATAAATACTAGCTATTATAATTCAACTCAGGAATTAATTTGCATTTGAAATAATAACATGAATCTTATCAAATTTATCTTCCAAGTCCATTTGAGAGTGTTACTTAAAGAAACACATAGAAGTGAAGTTTATTCTTACAAATATCTGTGAAATGTTTTGAGTTTCATTTCCCCCTTCTTTGTTTCCCTCTCTCTATCACCTTTCCTCTACTTCTTCTGAAGTATTTATTGATGAAACTGAAAAGTCCTGAAAGCTTTATTTGTCCTGCAGTTTCAACAAAGAGTTCTGTTCCTTCAAAGTGCATTGGATGTACACAAGGTAAAACAAAAGAGAAGGTGTAATATCGAGCAGTTATATATTTCCTCTCTGTGTTTCAGTTGACTGTACTCCAATAGCTAACAATGTTTCTGCATTGTCTTGAATCACATTCCTGAAAAATTGCTGAGTTGTGGAGAAGATCTGTGGCAAAGCACATGGATTACATACTTGCAAGATAGAAAAAGTAAAATTTCACATGAAAGTAAGATTATTGATATTAGGATAACTAGTAGATCGAGGACTCAAGGCAAAAAACAATGATGTTGAAATGGAAAAAACTGAAAGATACAGAGTGTGGTTACTCAGCAACATCCAGAATCTAACTGTTTCAAGGACAGTTACTTTTCCTCTTAGGCAGGTGCCTAGCCATCAAAGATCTCACTGGATTGGTGAACGTAATAGTGCTGAACCTTCTAGCTCATTAGTCCCAATTTCATTTATAGCAAATAAGTAATTTTCTTTTTATTTTTGATTTGCTATAACTGTACACAGCGTCTTAGTAAAATTTTCCAAAAAAGGCCCAGGGTGGGCTGGTTACAAGGCAAGAAGAAGTCAAAGAACTTTTCATTTTTATCAAGAGGAAAATGTTAAAGAGGTAACAAAAGTATAAGAAATGAGGAGGGATATAAAATCAATGTGTTTCTGAAATAGCTGAGATAATGAAGTGTTTTGTTAAATCAGTGCTTAGCAAACAGGGATAAATTAGAAAGGTACACATAATTGCAAAACAACAGAAATGTTGTGAATATACAGTTTGATAAGAAGCTGTTAAGGGAGTACTCTTAAATGAAGCACAATACCTACCAATTGGTCTGAATTATCTCTGTTCCTTCATCTTGAAAGCTCTCAAGCTGCTACTGAGTATTCATGAAAATCATTGATAATTGAAAGGTAGGGATTTATTATCAGCAATTTTATGTTAGTGTGTATTAGTCTCTCTTACTGATATTTCTCAATGGATCATAACCTTGGAAAGTAATGCAATATGTGTCAGCAATGATTGTGCTTTGTCCTTCAGTGCCACTGGCTACAATTGTCACCATAATCCAGTGTATACCAGCCATGAGTGCACCTACACACAGACTACCTTTATGCTAGCTCAAAGGGTAGAGAGCAGTGTGGGCTAGAATGTGCAAAGGAAAACAGGAAAAAGGAAATAACTTGAATATTTCAAAACTATGACCTTTGATTATTTGGACCTTTGATTCTTGAAGCTGTATGTAAGGAGATCAAAGCAGTCCTGTATCGTTTTTTGCTGTATAGAAAATATGGAAAAGCCACACTTTGACTGTAAAAGACAGTTACAGCCTAGAGTTCAGATCTCTCTCTCAGGATGAGATGATTTCAGATCCAGTTGTTGGGTGAGGTAAGAAATGGGCTTCAATTGAGAAAAATCCTATCATTCAGATAATTATGTGTGTGTGTATATATATATGTATATAAATAGACAAATACTGAGACAGACAGAAGTACAGTTAATGGCAAATAAGTGTCTATAATAAAATCAGTTTTAGAAGTGGCTGGTTTGAAATTTTCTCAAGTATGTCCATTCATTTTTCTTCCTCCGCCCCCTCCCCCCACCCCGGGCTGAGAGATCTAAAAAAGAAAAAGCTCCTTACAAAATGAAAAAGTACAGTAATTGTAGCAAAATGAAATGTTAAATGTTCATAAAATGAAAAGAAAAATGTGTCTATAAAGAGGATAATTTAAATGGTAGTCATCAGTTTCTTCCATGGAAGACTATCAAGGCTTAATTATACATTAATATATTAATATACTGTTTGCAATAGTTGAGGTCTTAGTATACTAACTAAATGAAATAAAATCAAATCCCAGTGATATTTCAGCGTTTTCACAGATGCTGAATGCTGACCATTTGCACAGCTGTTGTCAACCTAGCACTACGTGCCCTCAGCTTTATTCCAATATGAATTTTTAAGAGAATGATGATCACCTAGCAGAATTAAAGATATTTATTCAGTTATTTAATAGAGGAAATCTCACTGGTACATAAACTCTTCCATCTTCTGTTTAAATGCTACCATCAGTTTTGTTTCAATATTTTCCAGAAATACACTATTTAAATCCACATTCCTAATGTAAAACTAAACATTATAAACTTCACTGCAGACAAAACTTTTAAAACTGTTGAAGAGCTTTCCATAGGCAATATTTTAATAAATTTCTGGTATAAACAGTATTTTGAACCCCTTCCCCACCCCAAAAAAAACCAAACAAACAAACAAAAAACCCCGAAAAACAAACAAAAAAAACAAACCAAACCAAATCGAACCAAAAAAACAAACAAACAAACAAACAAACAAACAAAAAAACCAAAACCCACCCAAAAATTAAAAAAACTCAATTAAAAAGAAAGATATTACGTTCCAAATATAAGTAGCAGGTAGTCTGAAAAAAGCAAACACTATTTTTTCTGAAATGTAACACCAGACAGCACACAGTGTAAAATGAGATTTAATCAAAGTTTCCTGTAATTACGCTTCTCTAATTTGTTAGCACAGACTTTAACCTGGTTTAGAGTTCAATGGAGTCACAAGCCATGGATTTAATTCCTTCCTTAAGGTAACTTTTTGTTATACTGGATACCTCAAAACATTGAACCAAATGGTAAACACCAATTATATACATTTTGCTAGTACTACACCTGACACCAAATGTTACGTTATTAACATTGATTTAAATGAATTTTATGCTTGAAAGAAGGATGCTGTGGTGATTTTTATATTATGAAATATTATGTGAGTGGTATGTTTTACCAGTATTTAGTTGAGGTTGTTATTCCTTTATTTCTTTTATATAAAAGTAGACTAAATAAGGTACAGAAGCTCTTCTTAACCCAAAGGAATTATGCATAGTTTAAAAATAACTTATGTTCAGTGAAACTAGAGTATCTTATCAGCTCAGATGTAAAAGTACAAGAAAAGACAGATGTGATATAAATTTAAAAAGTTTCAAGGGAGTAGAATATTCCTCATCTGTCCTTAAACCTTGTATCTTTGAACGGTTAAAAAATATTAATGACTAAAGCCTGATATTGCGGATTAGTACGTAGACTCTTCCACTCTGCAGTTTGAGAAATTATTTAAATGCTGAGAGTATCATTCCAATCTCCCAGTCAGGCCTGTTTCAGCAAGTATTGAAATCAATTAGGCTTTCCCTAAAATTTACTATGGGTTCAGTTGTTCTGAGATGATGGATCTCTCAGAAGCAGTAGGATTATGTGAAGACCTTGTGATACCACAATTCCTGTTTTGAATATTAGAAGTCTGCCTCCACAGCGTAATTCCAATGACAAGAAAAAAGGGGCAGTGGTTCTGGTAAGGCCTGAGGCATTATTACAGCATAGTTCAGTGGTTCAGCCATTAAAGTCTTTTATCAAAAATCAGCAAAAGAAAAGTGCCCATAACCTTTTCTAGTCTTTCACAGCTAATGAAGTGTAGCATCGTGAATTAATGTTTTATGATAACTTGTAGCTAATAAAATCTGGAGTTGCCATTTCAACCAGGAGTGCCAGAAGTGCTATTTCACTGTATTATGATAATATGAATAGGTGCTTGCAACTGGAAATTATAAGCACAAAACTTCTATGGCAATGGTTTTGAAATCTGAAATGGATTTTCCATGTATACCAGTCGGTGGCCTGTCTTTAATACAGTAACATTATTATGACTTTTTTCTTACTTTTCTGTGACTAAGTAGTTGAAAGTTTGCTACTTTTCTCTATAAAAATTTCACAATTAAGTGTTAAAATCATTAATATTGTGAGCATGGTTTTTGCACTCAGCAATAAGCCAATTTACCACCTTTTTATTACCATTTAAACACCACTGTACTGTTCATAGCAATTATTTAATATAATTCAATTATGGAAGAGATGCCTTTCCCACTAACAGTTATATGCTTAAGTTGTCCAAAAGACACACTGAGGGCGATTCCAATCTCAAACAAGGTAAATGCATGAAGGGAAGGGTAACTATTATTCAAAAGCTTTCCTTGCTGGTATGCTCTGGATAAGTTTGTCTTATATTTTTTGATAGTGAAACAATGACTTCCACATACAATTTTCTTCTTGCACATTCAAGAACTTGAAATATTAAGGACTTAATTACCTTTTTTTGGAGAGTGTTGTGATTTAACCCTGGTAGGCAATCAATCACCAGAGAGCTGCTTGCTTATTCTCCTCTCTAGGACACGAAAGAGAATAAGAGCAAATATGAAACAGCTCATGGGTTGAGGTAAAGCCATTTTAAGATGTTAAAGCTATAGCTGCATAGGCCAGCAAAGCAAAGTAAGGAATTCATTCACTACTTCCCATTAGCAGTCATGTGTTTAGTTATTTTCAGGAAAGTTAGGGCTATGTCATATGTAACAGGTACTTTAAAAGACAGATGTCATAAACCCACCCCATGCTTCTTTCCCCCTAGCTTTTACTGCTGAGAATGACAACATTCACCTAAGAGTTGGACTCAATGATCCTTGTGGGTCCCTTCCAACTCAGAATATTCTGCATGTGAGTTTGTGTGTGTGTGTGTGTGTGTGTTTGATTAAATGCTGTTGAGATATGGTATAGAATTTCCTCCAATTGAACTTGGTTCATTGGGGTCAGCTGCCCTTGATGTGTGCCCTTCCACCTTCCTGGTCAGTCTCAGCTTCTTGCTATCTCACTATGGGGGCAGCATGAGAAACAGAAAAGGATTTGATATTTATCACAAATAAGTGCTTTAGGTCTCTTAAAGTATCAACATCAAAGGAATTAGGGACAGTTTATTGGATCACAAAGTGATTGACTTCAGTGATCTGAAAATCTCCATCCTAGCTGTAATGCTAACCATAAATTCTGGAATTTTTTGAAAGTAATGCACCAAGGCTAACAGGGAATGACTGATTATCTCTCATATGCTTTCTTGGTCAGGCAGCAGAAATTCCTGGTATGGACAGTGTTCCTGATAAGCTCAAGGGGAGCTTTTCTACCAAGTGCCAAGCCCTAAGAGGAATTCTTGAGATCATAGCACGTCCTGAAGAAGAAAGAAGGGGGATGAACAATCGCAGAGCTGTGCAAGCACTGTTAAACAATAACCAAAACATTAATGTATCATCAACACTGTTTCCATCGTTGTTTATATCCAAAACAGAGTGTCATGAGTGCTACTATGAAGAAGAGTAACTACCACAGTCAAAATGCCTGCTAAAGCACCATAACAAAGCATATTTGATATCCAAGATAACTGCCTTGTATTTAGTAGATATTTTTTAATAATAAAACCAAGAAAAAGCACAGGTAAACCAAGATCAACTTTTAATTTTACATATTTTTACCACTATGTAAAATGGACAACAGGTTTATGACACTAGCTGAACAAGAGTATTACAAGTACACCACTATGTGTTGGTTTCTCTCTTTGCATATATTTTCCAGAATAGGTCAGCAATCACCTGCCTTTGTAATTCAGCTGCAGTAATTCATAACTCTTATTCTGTGGAGCAAGTGAGGCACAGGAGAATTTGCTTTGGCCAATTCCTAGACTTACATGCTTGGCACTCCACAGGATGTCTGACATGGTCATCCTATCAACCCAAATTAAAATATAAAGATAAGTAAAGAATATTTTAACGGATATATTCAGTACAGAGAGATTTCACTTTTTTTTTTTTTTTTTTTTTTTTTTTTTTTCCCATTTTTTAATGTGAATCCCTGGGTTAACTAAATCTATGATTATTTCTTCCATGTTTCCATACTACTACAATATCTGAATTAAAATATTACCCACACTGCTACAAGAAGGGCAGATTAATAGCTTCTCATCTTAACTAAGATGACAGGTTAACAACTACTTGCATAGTCAACATAAATTCTGCACTAGGCAGTACAGAACAAGGCAGAAGTGGAACATTTTCTGGATATTAAGCTCAGTTCTTCACTGCATCAACCTTCATTTTCTATGCTTCACTGACAAAATAGGGTCTTCCAGCTGGTAGCATAATGAGCTGGACTAGACTAATTTCTCATCAAAATTGACTGTAAAACAAGATTTGGATTCTAAAGGTGAAAGAGTGGATTTTATCTCTTTCTCTTTCTTTCTTTCTTTCTTTCTTTCTTTCTTTCTTTCTTTCTTTCTTTCTTTCTTTCTTTCTTTCTTT
>JAWWLT010000001.1:74433197-74470684 GCA_035040995.1 Premnoplex brunnescens | reverse complement strand
GTTGCTAGCTGCTCTATATGTGAGAAACTACCTAGAAGTATAAAAATCTACAAATTCATGAAAACCCTACAGCATCACAACACATTCCTCAGAAATATGTATTCAAATAACTGTTATCTAACATACTGAATTTCTTACATTCTTTTAATCTAAATGTCATGATCTTGCACATTTCACAGATCGGGTTTGCACAAGTCTGAGACATGGGGAGAGATAACACAAAGGGAGAGCACTGTTAGCCTTGCTATCTAGCCTGCTGTCCCATTCCTCCCATCTGTCATACTAAATAGATATCATATAAAATTCAGCTTCATTTAAGACAATAGTATAACTCAAAATATAAGTTTGACTGCATTGATCACAAGTATTAAAAAAGTAAAATTTTAGTATCCACAACTTCTCCCCATGTAAAAAGCAGGGCTATACCTCTAGGTGTTAAGGGTTTCTTTCTTTATTTTGGGTTTGGGAGAAGTCATACATTTTCTTCATATCCCATATTGTATATGAGACCAGATCTTTATTAGTGATATGGATGAACTGTCACTAGCAGTTTTTAAGTCTAGATTTTCTAAAAAGCAATTTTTACCCTTAACAATATAAATAACAACCTTAAATTTACAATGGTTATTCTGAAGTTTTACAAGTGTTTATTTATGTTTTACTGGCACCGTTATTTTACTGGTTTTAAAGCACATTTCCTTTTCCAGAACAATACATATGTACAATTTTGAGCAAACTGATGGCTGTTTTCAAAATTACACAGTCTTCTTCGTATCTGTAACAGTCTTGGAAATGTTGACATTCATTTCATAGCCATTTTAAGCATAGACTGAGTAGCTGCAATTAACATGCAAAGTACAAAAATGTTGAAGCTAGATGTCAGGAAACAACATCTAAACAAGAGAGATTTTTTGCAACATAAGCATATCTACTTTCATATTAATCTAACATAGGAAAGCCCTATCTTTTTAGATATTAATAACTGAGACAGATTGACCATACAACCTAATTTGTTAGAACTTTACAAATGGGGCACAAAATTCCTATTTCAGTCAATAATCCTGAACCTGAAACTACTTAAAACCAACTTTTAAAGTTGAGCTAACTAAATATTATAACACAAGCATGGGAAAACCAGAATGATAGAAACATATTAGGTATACATAAATGGAACAATAACTCTAGAGAGAAGGAAGAAAAGTATCATTAAAAGCCAGAAGGGCTACACAGAGATTGAAATAATTGAGTCATTGATTCAAAGCATAAGTAATAATATTTTCTTCTGGCTCTGAATACACATGAAATGATTATATTCTATGTATGTAGCACAAATTTTCCTTAGATTAGGTATATTCTGCTTAAATATTTAATTTTCTCAGTTTCCTTCTTAATTCTTCCACAATAGTACAAAAAGTTATAAATTCAATCAAATGCTTGGCTGCTGTGGCTGGAATGCTGTAAATAAATGTGAGACTTTATGCAATAAAATAATGAGTGATATGATAACATATAAGGGACAAGGTGGTAGTGATGATCTCAAAAATGTAAAAAGACAAAATCAATTTCACTTGGATGCACCCGTAAAGGGAGGTTTAAATATAATTATCTTCAAGTTACCAATGTTGAAATTTAAGAATAAAAATGCAATAAATTATATGTATCTGGGATATTATAATAAATTGGAAATTGATAAGTTGACTGAGCTAAAGTTTTGAGGGTAGTAAAGATGTGATGTAGTTTTACTCTGAGATGTTTCTGAAGAAACACTTCCCTGCCAGCTGTGCTCAGAACTTAAAAAATAAACAGAAAAAAGATAATTTTATTAGATATTGAAATGAACATTCTGGTCCCAAATTTGTGTGTTACATATAATATTACAATAGAGAATTTAATGGAAATTATCAGTTTAAATATGGATAGTTACAAACTTATCATAGCAGATGGCTGCTAGGTTTTAGTGAAAATGTTCTTAAAAAGATACAAGCATCAAATTTATCATAAATGCTTCTTTAAGAATACTGGGAGAAGAAATGTTTGCTTCCTGAATCACTGGTAGTTTTCTATGAGATGCAGTTAATAAGCTCTATAAAATTTGATTTAAACTTTTGATTAACCTATTTCTTGGATATAGTTACTCTTTTTATATTCTTTATATTCTAAAAGAATTAGCTGAAGACATATACTATCGTATAAAATTTAACTTTGAAGTTGTCTTGATACTTTGTCTTTGAACATGAAAGTTGTGAAGGTTGTATTCATCATCTAAGGCTAAAACAGCCTGTACTGTTTGATCCCTTGTGTTAATGATTTTGTATGTTGTGAACAGTGTGAGTTCCCAGAAGTAGGAGATCCACCAAGAGGTTTTGGCTCAATGTGATGCCTTTCCTCATCTCTGAAAGCCTGAACCTTCTGACTTGGAACTTAACAGGGCCTGAGGAAAGTCCATATCTTCACACATCTGTATTTTCTCATATCTGGCAACTGCTCAGAAGGAAGCAGAGTGGGTGTTTCTTTTATACCCCCTTGATTATCTTTGTTAAAATGCCACAAAGATGTTTCCTCTCTCTTTTTCATTTTATCTGGTTTGAGAGACCACTGTTCAAGACCAACCTTTATCAATATGATAACTTGACAGCAACGGTTCATCCTTCCGTGTCAAGAATTTGGTGTGAACACCCGCCTCCCTCAAACTGCTGGTTAGGCCATAATTTGAGCATTCTGTAATGTAATAAATCTCTATATTTGGGATGCATCCATATTATATAACTGTACAAACAAATATATATTTTGATGTTTCAACATAGTTAATTAAAAAAGGATTAATCTCATTTTTTTAAAAAAATTGTTGACATCTGATACCATTTTAATGATAACATTTTAATTCCCCAGAAGGTTCAGCATGTAAAATATGAAAATATGGACGGTTAACAATATTTAAAAAATAAAGGAAACTCTCCTCTTTCATTTAAAATTAGTTTAAACATACTGAAACTTTAGTTAGTATAAATTCACTTTTTATAAACCATACAATATTAATCAGCTGTACACATGGCAAAGGGGGTGTCTGTTCCTCATGTGACAGGAGTGGGAGCAAATACAGCTAATTTAGATGATTTCATGTTATTGTAGGAAGGTGAACTATATCCTGCTCTTAATTTTCACTTCCGGGGCTCACTTATCAGCTTCTACATTTCTAAGAAAAAATAATGCACCAGTGCTCAATTTATATTCTTTTATTCTTTTCTTCCCATCTCAGCTTCCTTAGCTGAAATCACATCCATAGCTAATCACTAGGTATTAACTTATTAGTAGCCACAAACACCTTCTGAGAACAGAAAATTGGAATTTTGTGAAGGCAATATGATGCAGTAAATAACATTTACTTAGTCAAATTAAATCTCCTTGCAAAATCTCAGATTTTTCTGCAGCAGATCTAGCCCCAGGCCTAAATTTCCTGTTCAGTTTCAGGTCGGAGTGTGATGAGATGAAGATCAATAAGAACAATTTCTGAGAAAATATAGGGATAAGGGTCAGAAAGATGGAGAGTAAAACTGGTTAGTCAGTACAATTTTGGCAATAACTATAACAATGAACTACCTGTTGGAGTTAAAAAAGGTGTGATGCAGCACGTTCAGAGCAGTATTTTGAAAGATATAAAGAATGAGATGAACAGTGAGGAGAAGTACTTAAAGTACAGAAGGCACATTAGCCAAAGCTTCGAGATGGATCATTCTAGATCTTTTCTTCATAATGAGTTACTCAAGCCTCATAAACATAAAATAAATTACAAAACATGCCACATAAAATTTGCATTTTTTTAATTATAAAGCTTGAAATGACCAAGAAGGACAACATAGAAATGGAACAAAACAAACAAGAAAAAGGGCTTACAAAAAGTTCATGTCCTGACTGTTGTGTTTTTGCATTTCAAATTTTAGTTGGTTTTGGTCAACTAAGTGACTAACTTGGAGATAACTGCAATTCTTGATCATAGGAGGATTTATTCCATTTCCTCTGATACTTTGCTTTCTATTTCTTGATCTTTTCAGCTTTCTTTTGAGCTGAAGTCTTGCTTCTCCTTGTAGGGACTCTTCATTGTTACTGCCATATCCTGCAATCTTTGGTGCCTTCTCCTACTCATCAGGGAAGCAGTCTTCTCTCTGCCACAGAACTCACATTACCCACTCACCCTCAAGGGAGAATACAACAATACAAAGAACACACATGTAAATCATATACTGTCTGTCAAATAGATTAAAGTGAAGCTTTCATGAAACAGAACAATTTCTTATTTTTTTTCCAGATTTAAAACCCAGCATTAATAAAACACTTCTCTGTTTCATGTTATGTGTTTTTTGTATTATTTATACATAATAGACTAAACACTTTTCTGAAACAGCTATTTCATTTGATTGACACACTTCAGAGGTTAATTTACCGTTCTGTATATGTACAAGATTCTTTTGTTACCAACTGTGTAGTTTGCTTTAGCTTCATATATGGAAAGAGCTTACATAAATGCTTTAAAACACTGGCAAAATATCAACCTTACAAGGTCATTCTCAAGTTCCGTAATTAGAATACAAATGGGTTTGCAAGTACCGTTCAGCATTTTGACACAGAGCTAGGAAAATAATGCTAGAGGCTTCTCTCTATTTTCAGCAGTGTTTCAAGACCAATAAAATTAGTAACAATTATAAATAAAGCAGTCTTATTGTTGCCTAAAGCAAGAGGAGATGGTTGAAAGCTAGTTTCGTGATAACTACCCTTAAAACAAATGGACTCTTGATCAACTAAAGCTATTGAGAAGGAAGACCAAGCAAACTACCTAAATGTAGAAATAAGCCATCTTTATGATAACCTATGTAAAATATTTGTGCAGTCCTATAGGAAGTTGCAGTATAGTTATGAATTCACATTCTTTAAAGGCAGAAAGGTTTTTGAAAAAAAACCCAAAAAACAACAACAGCAACAAAACAAAACAAAACAAAACAACACAACCAAAAAATAGAGCAGTTTGCATGGATGACAGTTTTTATTTGCATGTGTGCTCATTTTCATTGGCAGAACTGCAGTTTTACTATTCTGACACTGAAGAACGTGACTTGGTTGTCATCTTAAATTCTCTGCAGATTATCATGTGGGATCAGAGAACTGCCAAGGCACAGAATTTAATCATTTTAGTGATGAGTTTGTTCATCTTAGGCAATTGAGGTGAGAAACTTTCTATGGAAGTGAAGATATTTTGGGATGACCAAATTCATCAATATCCTGATGAAATTAGATCTCTTTTAAATAACTTCACACCAAAACATCTGTTTTATGCAAGGAGTTATGAGAAAAAAAATAGACAGTGAAGGTTCTCTATTTTTTTTTTTTATCATTTGGAAAATATTCCAACGAATAGAGGCAATTTCTTAGTTTATTTAGTTGGCTATTTTTTGCATTTTAATGTCATAACTATTTAATAGAAAGTGATTTTTTTACCATATATCAATTGATAGCTCCCAATTTATTGTATAATGGAAGTATTTGGCATACTTGATAAACTTTACACAATTAATTATAATACTATGTTATCTTTTATTCTCAGCTTCATGGAGTTTCACGACATATCTTGATGCAACAAGGCCTGGTCATTAGGAAATTTTAAGATATTTCTGAGCGGACTTTGTCCTCATAACAGAACTGATTGTCTCTGCTTGCAGCTCCTCATTTCCACTGGCTCATTCCTTCCGTCATCCTTTCTTTTAAAAAATGCGATCTCTTTTTTTGACATCCTAGAACTGAAGCAGAAGCATCTCTTTGATAAGTAGTGCTGCTGTGTGAACATGGCTAAGAGAAGTACTTGAGGCAGGGCCCTGAGTCCCATCCCTTGACTTTGAATAAGTAGCCTAATATGTAACCATGTGACCTGAAACTGGTATGAAAAGTTGTTGGAAAAAAGGCTGGGAAAAGCCTTTCCAGGAGCTCTCTTTATCTGTCACCTCTTACCCTGCCTTTGATTGTCTGTGGTACTTCTGATCTGAACCCAAAGCTTCACCCATGGGCTGACATCACAGCCTGGATTTGGCCTATCCCTGTACCCATTTCCGTTGTCCTGCCAGGTCATCCTGGGTGAGGGGACCATAGTTCCCTTCTCCAGGTCTGATCTGGACCCCAATCCAGAGGCCCATATCAAACTCCAGGCATCAACTGATCCACATCCCCAGGGAGGTGACCAATGCCTGGGGCTGGGCTGAAACTGAAACTGCCAGTGCCCCACAGGTGCCCTGCCAAGTCCTGCCCTGACAGGCCATGTGTGTTTTGTTACTCCTTGTCCACAGACACGCAGTCTGTCCTGTACTGCATCATAAATCTCTGCACTCAAAAGGTATTCTGAAAATCACAATGCATCTGAAATAATGAAAAGAAAAACAAACAAGCAAACAAACAAACAACACAGTAAATAGAATTTTCCAGGTAGTTTTACAAAGGATCACATGAATACACTGATGAGTCGGGGTAACCAATGCTTCCAGATGACTGTGTTTTGCTTAATGAGAAAGGACTGAGAAAGCAACTTGAATTTGTCAGCTGGCATTCATTGATTTGTCACACAGAGTTTAAGAATATGAATGTGACTGCTACCAGTCAATTTAGGTTTAGAGCGAAAAAAATACACAAAAACATCTAATTTTTCTCATTGATGAGATTACAGGTTTGGTTAAAATAGAAATTATGCAGATATATTTTAGATCCACAGTATTTTTGTTAAAGAACTGACTGTCATACACTGATTTGATTGATCAATAGCATTGTCCATCATTAAAAAAAAAATAAAAAATAAATTATGTTCAAATAATTTGGAACAGTTAACAGGAATAGCTTAATAACGACTTATCTAAAAAGGATCATCACCTGGTACAGAGTTATTTTGCAATAACTCATAGACCTGCAATGCTGAATCAAGGAAGTGAGTTACTGTCTCTAAATCAATTTTATGTTATTTTAGAATAAATGCCATCTCAACGCTTAGATATTAGAAATTGTTATACAAGATTAAGTTAGTGTCAAATACTCAAGTCCTTTCTCTCCCTTTAAATAATTATTAAACTGACACCTTCAAAAAAAAGGATGCTAAATTAATGAAAGAATTAATTTCTTTTTAAAGAATAATCAATAAGCTATGTTTAATCTAACCAGCCCTTTTGAGTTTGATTAATAATTTGTTAGAATGCAACAATAAATAACAAAATGCTTCGGAAAGTTCTGACTTAGGTACTAATATCAACTTAAATCTTGCTTGTTAAATCTTTACAAATACGAAGACTATTTACAAAAGACAACATAATTGCTCTGATATGATTCAGAATTAATCTCAGAAATAATTCAAAAATAATCTCTTATTAATTATATATACTGATAAATCATCAAGTTTAAGAAATTTTTCACAAAACCTTAATCACTATGATTACCACAAGGCACAGCGAGTGATAATACTGATTGAAGTTTACTCACATATCTGTGACCTTTCCAAACTTCCTGTATCTGGGAAAGAGAACGTTTTGCAGTTTTCAAATATTAAATCTTAATACATAGCTTATTAAAGAATGTAACAAAGACACATGACCACACATTCTGGGGTAAAAAGCAACTCTTGAGTAGTTTTTTTTATGTGCTCTTTATTTCTGCTAATCCTTCACAGTTAAGCAAAAGTGGAAGTATATAATACTTCTGCATCTCTAACTTGCTGATCAAAGTTGCTTTTCACAAATATTTCATTTGAATTTGCCTTCATGTTGATCCAAGTGTATGGAAGGATTATCTTTTTTAAGTAAATTCATGTCTTATAGTCAACTTTTTTTTTTTTTTTCAATTATTGAAACAACATCATAATATGAAACAAACAAACAAACAAAAGAAACAAAAGAAACAAAAAAAAAACAACCAAACAAAAAAAACCCTCAGGAAAATAAGTCATGCCAAAATGGAAACAATAGACTATTAGTCACTGTCAAAGACAGTTCAATTTAACTTCCCTCTGACATCCATTCGCAAATGCATTCATAACTCAAAATATCTACAGCAGTACAAACGGTTAGCCTGAATTTGCTGAATTAGATCTACTGTGACTTTATGCCAAGACTGAAGCATGGCATATTGGCTATGTGTTTAAATTTTAAGGACAAATTCATATACATGTATCAGTTCAATCTTTTTGTATAGAGTCCATTTCTGGTGTCACCATTAACATTGTAATGCATAGGATTACTAACTATTCTAATTTTTGAGCTCACATTTTTCCAAGTGATATATTCTTATTTGATCCCTTGTCTTATGCAATCAATGTACACCTACTACTCCGTTTATTCAGTTGTTACATTATAATCTCTACCTAGTCAAAGGGAAGGTCATGGAACTTGCATTTTCCTTCCTTCAATAATTAACAACTTTGTAAAATGTTCCTATACTGGTTGTTCTACTTACTGGCTACTCATATATCTCCCATGGAGAGGTTTACATTCTCATATACCATAATGTGAATTCTTCCTACCTATTCAGAGGCTTTTGGAGTAGCCAGTGGTATAAAGGAAGCCAATATCTCTTATCCTTGCATATACAGCAATAACTGCATGGTCAAAAAATATACCATGTCCAGCCAAATCCAAAGATTTTAGTAAACTACTGGTTCAAAATCATAGTTTCAGTTATGCAAGTAGGATAGAGTCATAAAATAACAGGTTTGAAGGCAAATTTTTCAGGTCATCTGGGCAAACTCCTTGCTCAAAGCAAAGCTGCATCATGGAAGGTTGGCTATGGTCTTGTCTATTTGAATCTTAAATATCTCCAGAGACAGAGATTCTGCAGACTCTGGTCACTTGTTTAACTGTTTGGTAACTCACAGGTTGAAAAAAAGTAAAAATCTGATACAGGTTTTCCATGTTCCAACTTGGTTTTGTTGTCTTGCATTCTTCCACAATATAATTCTGAAATCAAGGTCTATCTTCTCTACACCTTCTCTTTAATAAGCTGTAGACAGCAACAACAGTCTCCAACACCTATCTTGGTAGTCTTCCACTGGACTTTTTCCCTTTTTTTGATGCCTTTCTTGTTCTGGGGAACCAAGATTTGGATACAGAACTCCAAGTGTGGTCTCACCAGTTTATTGTCCTAATTTTGTGACAGCAATTATTTATGGACATTTTAAATAATTATTTCAGACATTGAATCTGGCACTATATAATCTATTTCTGTGTGTTTTGTTTTGTTTTTGAATTATTATTTTTTTATTTATTTTTTTAACTCTAGTCCATATGTCTTTTAATATGTAGCTGTGCTACATTTTCAGATTTGCTTGGCATTGTCTATTCAGTGTCTGAAGTCCAGATTTTTCTCTCTGACACTTGATTCCTTATATATTTAAATGCCTGCTTAACATTAAGTTTGTGAGTAGTTTCTCTAAAGTTAGTGCCATTGATTAATGTTAAGCATAGTCTTAATTGCACTGTTGGACTGTGGCCAGAATGACTGATGCCTTATCTGTTGCAAGCTATTAATGACTCCTTGTAATCAATGCAGCTGTAGTGAGAAAACAGGATGCCTTATTCCACAGTGAGGGGATGTCTGTCTCCTAAATTTAGACACTTAAAACTGAGGTTAAAATTTAGGACTCCAAAATCTAAACTACTGATCTACGTATGCAATCTATGATAAAATAGAAAGACAATAAGAGCTTCACAAAGTCCATCATTCCACTCCAAGGAAGGTGGGATCTATATATTTTTCTCATTGTTGCCATTAGAAGGAATGAAGACAACTGGCTCAGAATGCGTAATAACTAAAACATATAACAGAGGCAACAAGAGGTGAATATCACCTTGATAATCAAAATTGTGTTGCAACATTACAGTGCCTGAATTATGGCTATTAATATGTGGGATAGGTTTTTTTTTGTTTGTTTGTTTTTTTCTTACTCTTGTGTCATAAACCCCACAATCATACAGAAGACTGTTCTTGCCTGTTGACCTGTATAGAGAGAAATGCACAACTGCTAAAGACCCTGGACATCTGAGGACTATACTTCTTTGAGCAACTCATTAGAGGATTAGCAAGAGGAAAAGCATATCTTGATCTGGTTCTTAACAACAGACAGATGAATTCAAAATTCAATGTCTTAGTAGCTATAAAGTATTTAAATTCAGCTTCTTTGTGGTAAAGTTTCACCCATCAAATTACACTGTAGTAATAACTAATTTTAAATTCAACATGTTGAGGCTTTGAGCAGTAGTATATAACTAAATAACAAAATAGGACAAGTCAAACACAAAAACAAACTGAACAGCAACACACAGTCTTGCAGGAGAAAAATAAAATCATTCAAAATATAGAACAGTACATATAAAATTAAATGGACAGAGAAAAAAAATAACTTAAATATTAAGGCTTATGAGTCAAGCCATAAAGTACATAGTTTGGAATAAAATTTTCTTTGACCACACTAGAAGTGGGATCTATGAGAGAGCTGAATGTATTCATAGACAAACAGAGATTAAACGAGCTTCACCGAGGAGATGGGATACACTGGAGCAGAAACATTAAATTATTTTTTGACACATATTTACTATCAGGAAAGTAAATAAATCATATCCCTTAAAGCTGAAGCTTCATCTGTATGAAAAATGAGTCTCAGAAACTTTCTCAAATATGTCAATACAGGTGGTTTTAGAACCAAGTTAATAAAATGAGCATATTACTTGGACCAGAGATTCATCACATGATTCTAAAAGAAATCAGATTTAAAATGACTAAACCTTTAGATGTGGTGTCTATCAACCATGACGCTCTTCCAGAGGAGAATGAAATGCCCTAAACACCATGCCATTTTTTAAAAAGGCCTTGGCTAACCAGAGAAACAATAAGGCAAAGCAAATGCAGCAGGTAATAGAAGCAGAGAGAAAATACAGGACAAGGGAATCAGAGCACAGAGCAGTGAAAAAACCCAAAATGTGAAACTGGCTTTCACATACACTGTTTGAAACCACTGGATTTTTTTGAAAATATTGTGGGGTTTTTTGTAAGTGTAGTCTATATGGAGAATAATAACATTTTCTCAGGTAATTGGTGCCTCAGACAGATTTTAAGAAGATAGCAAGCAAGGGAAGAAACATGATCCACTCAATGTTCTTGTATCACTTCATTTAGAAGCACTTCCAGTTTTCTAGGATCTTATGCACAATATCACAGAGTCACATAAAGTCTGAGAATAGAAGGGATCTTTGGAGGTCAACTTGTATAACTTTCCTGATTGTACAGGGTCAGCTACTGTAGGATTCCCAGGTCCATGTCTAAATGGCATGGTCACAATTGCATGGTCACAATTTTAGTACTGGAGAAAGACCACAGTACCAAGAATCTCTGTGTGCTCTCCTCCTTTGCTGCTGCATACAGAGATGAACTTTAGGTGAGCAAGCTTTCAAAAAGCAGTAGTGTAGTTCAAAATTATATGGAACTCCACAAGATGCTGCAGACAATATGTAAGTGCAGATATAGCCATATCATGTGGGGATCTGTGAAGAAAAAAGAAATTAAAAGCAAACAATAAAAAATAGTTGTCTTGTTACCAAGTTAATTAAATTGACAGTCACTGAATAAGGGAAAATGTCTTTCAATAAGTAAAAATATTTAAAAGGAGGAAATAAAGGAGGAAAAAAATGAGACTTCTTATAGTGAAGATAAAGTACACTGAAGTTCTCCAAAAAAGTAGTATGAAGCTGTCAACATCTTTATAAAATTTATGGAAAAGGGAGTACTAACCAAAGCAACAAGAATTTATTGGTAAAATTAGAGTAATGGAAATTAAAATGTAACTATAGATTTTTGTAGAACCACAGAAGTTTGAAAGACTAAGTGATGAGTGTAATGTAGTATTTTATATGCAAAGCAGAACTGAAGAGCAACTACAGTAGTATACACAGTTTGAAATTTTTTTTTCCACTCTGTCATCCATGTGAATAGGCTGGGAGATGATCAAGAAATTGGAAAAGGACAAAGCCAGGACAGCTGACAGCAACTGACCAAAAGCATATTCCATACCACCATATGACATGATCAAGGAAAAGAAGAAGACAAGTGTAGCTTATGGTTATATTATGTCTTCTCGAGTAAAAATTATATGTGCTAAGACCCTACTTCCCACAAAGTGGCTGGACATCTACACGCCAACAGAACATGGGGAATGAATTCCTATTTTTAATTTGCTTGAAGTTTTACTTTACAAGTTAAGCTGTCTTTACCTTGACCCATAAATTTTCCTCACTTTAGTCCTTTTGATTGTCTCCTCTAACCCACTGAGGGGGAATGGGTGACTTAGTGCGTGTTTAGTTTTCAGGTGGGATCAATCCACCACAGCATTATAAATTATTATGAAGACATAAGCTTTCCACTCCATACTTCCATGTTAGACTTGCATCTTGAAAATCAAATATATTCTGGTCTTACTCAATTCACAGAAGATATTCAAAAATGAAAAAAACGTTATAGAAGTGGAAAAGAAGAATAAATTAATGTATCAGATGTCTGCTGCCTGAGGATATAAATAAGCAGATAGAAGAACTGATGGGTGTGGTGAAATGCATTAGAAAGATCATAAAATTATGAATGATGTATTTATGAATAATTAAGGAATAATAATTCACAACTTATCATGGCTTAAAAAATATTTCATTAGGTTTAATTTGACAGAATGAAAGCAAATCAAACTAGTGGGTTTTTTTTCCACTCCAGTTGTAATTAAATTAGTTAACACATTGCCAAAAGATGTGAATGCTAAAAATATGAATTGGTTCAAAATGTGTGGAGTAAAAAACAGTGTGGTTTTCTAGTTGTTATTTACAGATATATAAATGGTTATCAAATTGTATGACTGAGATGTTTCCTTCCTTTAGGAATCACCATCTTCAAAAGCTGAGATGAAGTATCAAATATAGACCATTCATTATAATATTTATCTCAATATTTGTTATTAGACACTATTGGAGATAGGGCATAAGATTAGATGTAGTAGACAGATCTTTCACTTGCACTATCATATCAATTGTTATAAATTTATGTACCTTATAAATCTGATGTATTTGCATACAGTAATATAGTTAATAGGAAGAGACTGACTTCTCTGGACAGTTACTCATCTAGGTTTCTGTTACAGACATTTGTATTGTAAGGATATTTCTCAATTATTTGCATCAGAAACTGTTTATGCAAAAGGAAAGAGATAAATATTTATGAAGTATTCTAAAATATTCCATATATTGAGAAGACTGGAATATACAATGTAGAGTGGACATGATTCTTTAGAGTTCTTTAGAATTCCTATTCCTCATGCAGTTATGCCATACACAGATAAACACATCCTTCATGCTTGTACAATCTAAAAAAAAAAAAAAAATATTTACTGTATTCTGACTGGAGATCTGTAGTGTACAGATCCAGTCTTGTCATAAAAAAATGTGAAAAAATTGTCTTACTAATTTCCAAGTAATCTTGATTCAATGGTCCTCTTTTTAGAATCACACAAGTTCAAATAGGGGAAAAAAAAAACAAACAAACAAAACAAAACCCCCACAAAACAAAACAAAAAAACCCAAACAAACAAAAACTAACAACCAAACCCAAAACAAAACAAAAAAACCCCCAACCAACAGACCAAACAAGCAAATAAAAAAAGCCAAACAAACAAAAACCCCCAGACAAAACAAAACAAAACAAAAAAAAACACACACCACCAAACACGAAACCCTCTCATGTCATTTTCTTCCAAAAGTTCCACATTTCACTAACAGGTCATATCAAGGTGCTGTACCTGTTCTGCTAATATCTCCCCATATGCTGTATTAGGATGCTGCTGTTTCAGATATTTAAAAGCCTTGCTTTAACACTCTCTGCCAAGACATGCCATGAATGTCAGAGTGCTTTAAATCAAAACTGAAAACTGACTTGTTTTTCTCTTTGCTTCCCATCATTAGCTTGGCACTGCAAGCTGTGTTATTAATTATTGTACATCTTTTTTAAAACACCTTGAGATGTCTTGCTGATATAGTACTATGTCCTAAAAATGGAAGTTGTTCCCATTCAGTCAGAAATTAGTCTAAAGTGCAGTAGAACAAAGTCTTTCAAAAGTTTCATCCAGTATAAAAATGTTAATGTAGATTAATACTATAAGGCTGATTCTAGGATCTGCAACTTAGAGTTTACAGCTCACAGAAGCATTTATATCTGTGTATTATGTCTTCAAAGTAATAATATATGCCTAGTGACTCACATCAACTTCCATGTCCTTATTCAGTTACAACAAAACACATACAGAGAAGGGCAGGGGAGATGCAGGTATAAGACTTCTGTTAGTATTCATATGATGAACTTCTGAGACATAGTATTGCACTGTATTTTACTCTTAATGTAGAGGAAATAATGAGGAAGGCACATAACTCAGCCTAAGAGGATAGATACAAAAGCAGGGCAGTTTCTTGAAGTAAGAAACTTTGACTCTGTTGAGCTATTTTAGTTCTTTGAACATCATGTGGCTTCAAAAAGCATGACAGATACTAACATTTCATTTGAAAATGGGAATAGCAGTAGTTTTAGCCAGCCTTTGCTAATCAGAATACTTTTCTACAGCAGGAGACATTTAAAGGTTATAGAAGAAGTATGAAAATTATGAATTCACAAGATAAAATGTAGAGAATGGAAGATCTTTGACATTAGGGTTGACTTCACTTCTGAAGTCAAGGCTTGTTCCACTATACAGAGGACTGACACTCCTTTCCAGTTATTTCACTTTCTCGCTATGTATGCAGTATATGTCTGACTCATATTTTTTCCTCTAGATACCAAACATTTAATATGTGAACATAATTCTTTCTCAGGAAATAAAAATAATCTTTCAAAAGCTCAGAAGAAAACCACTCACATGGCTGGATGTTGAATTCATGTCACCAGTGAGTGAATACAGTTGGGCTTCACTTTTTTTTTACAAAAACACTCTTAGAGATTCTTTGATAAAGGCAACATAGATGATTATTTACAGAAGTGTTCTAAGGTTAAAACATAAGCAACTCTAAACCTTCTCAGTCATGGCCAGACGTTTATTAAAATCAGCCATTAGTAAAAATATTTTGTATCTCAAATATGGAAATTAACAAAACAAAGTTAGAAAAACACAATCCTTTTCTTATTCGCTTGTGTCTCAGAATTCTTGTCCTGTGTTTGACATGAATGACAAGCTATTCAAGGTACGCTGTCTCCCTGTCTGCTCCTTTCTGCCAGTGAAGCATGCAATGTTAAATGTGACTTCACTATGGAGATGGAAGAAGCAGACTTCTTAGTATCCACAAGAAATTTTCAGGGACCATTATGGCATTCACTGGACAAACATTGCAACAAAAATGGATAAATTTCACAATTTAAGTCTAGATATTGCTAGGCAGCAATGGACAAACACAGGAAGAAGTGATTACAACATCTTGACTTTCACTGAAGCATTTAATGTTTGTTGTCAGATCTAGCTTCAGGTCGAGCTAGGTGACTAATTAATGTTTTACCATTAAGTAAGGGATGACCATAGAGGTAAAAAAGAACATATTATGGTGAAGGTGTCAGTCATGACAAGGTTAATCACTCTAAGCTCATTCAGTTAAAGGAGCAAAAACGATGAGGCTGGAATCCTGATGAGCATTTTACTTATTTCTTGCCATGTATTTTTCATTCCTCCTCAGTACTTGGTGACAAAGTGAGGAACATCACTTCTAACATCAAGGACACAGATTTGAGCCTAATGCCTAATGGTACAAGAGGACTGACTGGGTATTGATGGAGTCATCAGTTTGTCCCTATCTCTTGAAATTTCCAGGCTGAAGACTAAGGTGCGCTTTATTTTGCTATTGCATCTTGCACAATGCTTGAAAAAAGTATGTGCAAAACACAGGGTGAGGACTTTAACAACAAAAGAGATAGAAAGTGTGACAATGTAGTTCCGTGTGATCTTAGTTAAAGTATGCATTGCATTTTCTTTTTCATAATAGAGAGAACACCTTAAAGATTTGACTAATTTTCCCTCCGCCTTTTTCTCATCACTGCATGTTATACCATTAGAGTTATGAAATCTCATTTACCCATGAGCCTGATATGATATCTTGTAGAAAAACTTGTACACCTCCAAAGAACATATTTGTAAAAACTATACTCATGCTGAAAATACTAAAGCAGGCAAACTGTGATGACATTTCCCCAAATGAGGTGGTTTGTTTTTTTTTTCTTTTTGAAAGAACTAATTCATATTTATTTACATTCATTTTCTTCAGACTATTTTTCCTCTGTGAAGAAATTGTAAGTGGTAGTTCAAAAGAATCTTGATATCAAAGCTGATGTTTGAACTGATTGGTAAGCTGTGTGCACTTAACAAGACCTTGCAATATACTTTGCTGTGCATTTACCTCATAGAAGGTTTGATTTCAAAAGCAAATAATGAGCCTCAATTTCTTTCACATACCTGCTGGTAAGCAGAGATTTTTTGATGTCTGTTTTAAATTGAACCTGAAGATTTAAATACCAATCCAGCTATTAGCATTACTGTGTGTTTCTAACAAGACAGTTCAAAATAAATTATGCTATTGACTAGAATGAACCAAAAACCAGTAATACTTCTTACTGTCTGACCCTATTCTGCTCTCATTGTCATATAACTTCTGTTCTATCACAAGTGCTTCGTTAGAGTGCAGATAGAGCTAATACTGAATAAATAATTTTTCTTGCAATTAAATCTCTATTTCCTAATGTTTTAAAGTGAACCTGGAACTTATACTGATGCTGAAAAAGAATATCTCTTAAAAAAGATCTTCTTTTTCTTTTGTATCTTCAAGTTCTAACTGACTTAAAATTGTTATGAAGATTGTACAGGTTTTTTTTTAAAAATAAACATTCAGTCCTCCATTATTTCTTGTATACGAATTCAACAGTGCGTGCCTGAACGATTTTCACCAACTTTAACTAGCTCAGTAGTCAGTTTTTCTATAAAAAGAAAATGTGTGATAACTTAATATTTACCTTCTTTGAGATGCCATGAAGGCATGATTAGATGTTCCACAGTGTTCAGCTGAAACACTCCTGCAGTACAATAGTAGTCAGTGGTCAACCTGTCATATGTTGTGTTACTTTTCATATTTAAATTATTATTCAATGTTTTTTCAAAAGTCAGATGTCAGTGCATGTTCATGTGTGAATAAGAATGAAAAATTCAGGCTACATTAGTTATTCATAGTGAATTTTAAATAGCACAAATCATTACTATTCTATAGCCGCAAAACCGATAGGCTTGGGTTTGTTTTTTTTCTTTTTTGTTTGTTTTTTGTTTGTTTGTTTGTTTGTTTTTTTAACTGTGTCAATTACTTCTTATAAACAGTAACACTGTGGTGAAGAAAAATAAAAATATTTTTAATAGAAATTCAATTGCTTTAAAAAAGTGCTAATTTTACAAGAATTATTTGAAGTTATCAAAATGTACCATTTTGACACTTTCTCTTAAATTATTTGTCTGAATTCTTGCTCTTGTTTAAACTAGTTTGTAATTAGTACAATAAAAGCAAAGATGGTCATATATGCAATATGTATCTTGAACCCTTTTCTGTAAGAAATTTGCTTATAAATTTTCTTTTTAATTGAAAAAGAATCTTTAAAAAATTCTCTAGACTCAAAATCCTTTAAAACATTATATTTATTCTCACTCCATGTCTACTTTTTTGCTTTTCCCCTTTTCAAATGTGTATTCATCTTATTTAGTCTCATTGATTTCAACAGCATTTCTAAAGAAGTTTGAAAATATAAAGATGTATACTCTGTCAGAGTCACAGTAATTTAAAAAATGGGGTCCATATATTATTTTAGATAAGATATGATTATTAAAATATTTTTTCTGACTTTATGTCAAACAATTGCACTCACACTGTTACTCTTTACTGAACCCCAATAACTAATTATGACAAAATCATCTCTACTAACACCTCTGACAGTAATTAGCTGTCCAATATTTTACTTTATTCAGCTTCAGAAACCAAAAATCAATTCTTGTCATGCTTTGGAATAATAAAGAAGTTGTGAGAATTAAGCATTTTCTTCCAAGAGACTAATAAATGAAGGAAACATCTATTTTTCTGAATGATAATCTAAACAGTTCTGTACATTCAGTTCCTGCTCAGAAGACTACTTTCTTCACAGTAATCACATCATCTTATCTAATTATCTGTAAATTTTCTTGAATCTTATAGATGAAATTTCTAGTAGCTTGTTTTATAAAATATTGAAGTGTTTAACTAAGGCACAGGGACTAAAGCAACAAAATTATCATGCTCCATCCATATACTACCTGATTGTATTAGTATCTTATTCAATTATTTTTATACCATGTATCCATAGATATTCCCCCTCAAAAAACCACCAAAGCAGTGGGAAAGAATTCAAAAAGTTTTATTTTGGAGGCAAGGATGCTGAAAACTTACAAAACCTCACAGCACTGTAAGACAGCACCAGGCCTCAGGGAAAGGCAGTTCTCATGGTCTTCCAGGGCTCTTTATCTTCTCTCTATTCTCCCTGACCCTCTCCAGCAGAGGAGGCCCTCTACATGTCTGCAAAATCACCTGTATGGCAATAACTCATCTTTCCTGCGTACCAGAGAGAGAGAGAGTGCTCGCTCACAGGTCTCTGTAACTTTCTCTGGAATGTGGAAGGGAAAGGAAACTGTCTAACCTTCTTGAGAGAGGCACTTTGCAGGCAGGAAGGGTTTCCTAAGTGAAAATGATTTCTAGCTTCCATTACAAATTCCTCCAAAAGCACATCTATCCCTACACCATGACACTACATTTACCTCCCGGTAAGGACACAGCATGACGTCTCCATTGTGTGCTCTGGCCTGTTCTCTTCGAAGTTGTCAACATGTGACCTTCTGAGTGGTAACTATGTTCTTTCTCCCCTCTTTTTCCCTCTTTATTTTTTCTTTTCTTAATCTCTTTTCCTTTCTTCTTTTCTTCCTCTTGTGGGTAACTTAAACACTTATCTTCTGTAAGTTCTGGGTGCTTAATTTAAGTTGCATGGAGTTTGTGCTTGCTAAGTGTAGAAAAGGTTTTCTACAGCAAGTTCGTTAATCCTCGTGATTTGTTGTAATGCTTTTGTGAAGTTGCATACCATCTTTATAAAACCCTTTTTTTTGCCAAAATGCCTATATTCTCACCAAATTAAAAGAAATCTCTTAGAGAAGAATGTATAGTCTTTCTCTGAATATTAACTCAGGGTACCAAAGAACCAAGGGCTTTACAAGGGTTTGTGTAAGCAAAATCTCTTGAAGCCTGAAATTAAGATGTACACCTGGTAAAGTTGGAGTGGGTTGTAGCAGCCATTCACTTAAGACTTGGAGTCAATGGTTGTTGTGGGTTCCTTCCAACTCAGAGTATTCTGTCATTCTGTGATACTCTTCCCCGTACAGTAAGAATGACCTGTGTTCCTGGCTTCTAGAGAGACTTGTGTTTGTGAGCTGGAAATCATGTTTTGTTTTAGTGAACTCAGTTTAAGCAGTGACCCAGTTCATTCTGCGTGACTGCTCTGCACGGTTCATTGTTTTTTACTGTGTTTGCCTTAGTGCTATCTGCATACTTTGCAGTGATTTTATATTTGCTTCTATGCCACTGATAAAAGTACTGCCAGATCTATTATTGTTCACATCAGAAATTCCACAACAATGTCCTCATTCAATGCTTAATTGTCATAGATTACTTCAGTGGATATACCAGCCAGCCATTATTATGCTTTAAATGGGCCTTTTACTACCATAGTACTTTTTTGTGCTAAGCTATCTGCTAAAAATATTAGTGTTTAGTGTTAAAATCAAACAAGAAAAAATTACCAATTATGTTCTTTACAAAGAGTAAACTGTCAAATCAAGTATCTAAAGAAATTGCTGAAGGATATGTAAGATATGCACAATGAAGTAACTTGTTATGCCTCAATTGTTATTTTATTGCAAGACAAATCTTCAGTGTATACAGAAATTGTGTAAAAAAAAAAATAAATTGGTATTTTCTTACATCTGTGTTTACACAGCTAGAGCAAATATTCATATTTACCCCATTATTTTGTTTTCTACAGATCACGAACTATTAAAGATGTCTTAAAATTTACTAAAAATAATTAAGCAAAGAAAACCACAAGACTAAAGCCTCTAGACCTGGTTCTACAACTGTATTCTAAGAAAGCTGAATAAGTGATATTTTGTTTTTCTAATTTCTTTTGAGTCACTGCTGTTTTCTCTGTAAAATCACAAACCTTCTTGAAGCAAGCACACGAGAGAACAAATTAGTGTTTGGTTGGGTTTTCTGTTAATTAAAGAAAACAATTTATATATTTCAATAAAATTATTCCATAACAATAAGCATATTCTGAAAAGCTTCATATCTTAAAAAACTGAATTTGTTTTCATTAATTGTGATAAAATCTGAACTTTTTCTTGGAGACAACTTTAAGATTGGGATCAAAGGCTTGAATTTGAAACTTACAAATTGTTGCAAACCACTTTGGTAAAATTTAGATTGTAATCTCCCTATCCCTCTTACAAAATACAGTAATATTTTTATGTTAATACAATCAGAGCTTATGACAACTCTGTGTTGCATCAACAGTATAGAAATTTGGCAGAAAACACACTCCATTTTGTTCCAGCTGGTCCTCAGAGATTAGAGGGGTGGGGTGTGTCTGACTTTAATTTCTAATTATAACCAATTTGGCACTCTAAGTCTGATTGCATTCAATAAGGTCTTTCACCATCACAGATTTATGAATAGTGCAGTTTACTGAAGCAACAGAAACACAATTTCAGAATCGCTGCAGATAAATGCACTTAGGGTATTAGTACTAAACATAAAAAGAAAAAAAAAAAAATAAGAACCAATTGGTAATTCATTAAGCTTTATTTTACCATCACTTAAGATTAATTTCACTAAAGTATTGTCCCACACAATTGAAGGCACAAGTCTTCAATCTGTGCATCCCTGCTTAGGAGAGGAGAGGAGCAAGGCCAACAGTTTGTCTGCAAAGTGTGGTTGTAAACTTATAGTAATACTTTTGGGAGAAGTGGAAATGAGACAGTAGAGTGTTGCTCTCATCATAAACCTCTGGGGGCAGCTATTTTGTATGTAAAGGAGGAGTACTGAGAGTTTTGTTTGCAAAAAGTTGTTAGGTCTTGCACAATGGCAGAACAGAACCACAACGTGTCAGTATGACCCTCTTTCACCTAGCTGAGGCAGTGATAAGTCTCCCTGGTAACCTCTCACCCCCATTAGCATGCATGGAGAAGGAATGCTCATTTCAAGTTACTTGATACATTTGTGATATTCACATAGGACTGGAAGATCTGTGCTCATCTAAGGAGGCAGAGAGTGATCAGACAGGATATCCTGATGTTTCTAAAATGCTGTGAGACGTCTGCATTTAGACATGTGAAATCCACTGTTAATGTCAATACATGGTCAACACATAAATTAATTAAATATATTTCACAATTGAATGTCAGATTAGTCATACTAAATTTTAATATTTAGTGTCAGACTTACACTCCAGATACCCCTCCAGAAGGAAGCAGTTGTCTGCCAGGTCTTATGTCATGCATTGCAGTTCTGGTGAATGTTTGAAAGGGCTACCTGTAGTTTGGTGGTATAATTAAAAGAGTATTTAGACCCTATATTGAAGTGCTTGTATCCTACTCTCAGGGAGCTGAATAATTCTCCAAATAACACTGGCAATGTTGACCAAGAGGTCATTCTGTTTGTCTAAATACATACACCTAATGGTATCTGAGATAGCATGTGACATCTGAAACATGGACAAAGGACTAGCAGATTTACTATGGATCCTTTGGGAAATCCATAGTTTTCCTAAAGCCAGACAAGCAACTGAGCAGATCTCCAGATCTCACTTGACTATAAAGGACATCACACACAGCCCATATACAGTTACCAACAGTCAAACAAGCCCTACACTTATATTTCTACAATCAAAAGTGAAATTAAAACCCATGAGCTTGTAAAAATTTCTCCCGCATAGGCATCTGGCATAATTTGGGATTCCCTATGGTGTCAGGTCTGGATTTTTGCAGTTTCAGAATGATGTAGGTCTTCCATAGGTACTGTATAATAACTGCCAAATCCATGTCTAGACACCCTCAGTCTCATTAAATCATGCTACATGTAGACAAATGAAATAAGCTTCTTTTCACACACACTAATCAAGAATAAGGCAGATCTTCCCAACTAAATTGGGTACCCTTAAAATTATTGAAAAACACTATCTTATCATTAAATTGTCATCATATTTTTGTATACAAGTGTATGCTTATACTATTTTGTTTTAATTTGTTTTAATATTCAAATATAAACAAGGTATCACACTTGTAACTGATCTTCTATACATGCAGAATGAAAATATTGAATTTTTCTTTCTGAAAATGTGCATAGAAGCCATTTCCTCTACATTTATTTGAACAACAATTATATGGGAAAACATCTAATAGACTTCTTCATTTATTATGAAGTATTTGTACTTCTTATTAGTAGTATCATCATCTTCATTGTCATTAGGTTTTCTTTATGCTTCGTTTATCAGTTGGAATTGAAAAATTGTTTACTGACAAGGACCTGTGCCCAAACTCATATATTCTTTCTTTATTTTTTTATTCTAGCTAATAATAATATTTTAATTAAATTAATGCATACTAAAAATTCCCATAAAGTCATATGAACAATATTAATAACTTCCATATATTTTGAATAAAATTATTATAGCTATTTTCTTTATAAATTTAGATGCTTCTTTTACTGTAATTGTAAAAAAATCTATAAACGATGACAGCTAGAATTATTGTCTAGGTCAATAACCTAGGGGAAAATATCACCTTCTGAAATAAGTTGAACAGAATGATTCACATTTGCCAGCCATTATAACAAATTTCCATTAGCATTGTCTATTCTAATTAGCAAAACTACACTACATTGTTACAACAGCTCTTGCAAACTTAATGTTTGCATATTTCAGTAGTTTTCTCTCATATCTGGTGAGAGATTCATAAATCTTCAGTCTTGGAATCTGAAAGACAATTTTATACCCCCAAAAAAATTAGGAAAATCTTGAGAAATCTCATTGTTTTTCATTATTTATTGTTTTTCCTTAGAAAGGACCAAACTTTCATGTTACATTTGCTCTATTCTCACATCAGTCTGTGTCTTAGCTTCTGCCTGAAGAATCTTATTGTGTTAAAAATTATGGTACAGACCAAAAACTATTACTTCAAGACAAAGTAATTTCTATGTTCAGTTGAAAATGAAATTTTTTAGAAATATAGATAGCATCTGAATGAGAAGTCTCTTTCCACTACTTTGGATTCTGCAGAGCAGTCAAGAAAAATAAGATAGAAAGATTTTTGTGATTGTGCTATCATTAGATTATCACTTGTTACGACCTGTTAATAGTTTGTCATTAGCCTGATTTTATTGTATTCCCTCAGAAGAAAATGACTGACACATACATTTTCTCTTTGATAAGGCTTAGGTTATAAGCAGTTTTAACCCTAAAGAATTCCAAGTGCAGTCTGCACTGGACCCACAGTGCACAGCCAAACAACCAAAGCTTCCCCCACCGGCACACATAGAAAGGAGTGGAGGCAACAATGCAGAAGAATGGAAGATTGCAATGGAAAGGACCTGCAAGAGAAAGAGAATTCCCCAAAGCCTGGATTGCCCTGCTTCTCTGCTCTGCACACTAATAAGAAAAGACCTGTTACATCAAGAGAGACACTGGAGCTGGAGATGGCAGCCCCACCTGCTCCTTGTTTAACAATCAACAAAAGTAAGAAAAGGCAAAGAATAGCAGTAATAGGTGATTTTCTTCTGAGAAGCATTTGCTGAGCTGATGTGTTGAGGTGTACTGAGTACCAGGGTTTTGTATCAGGGATGTCACCAAAAGACTATCAAGCCTTGTATAGTTCACTGACTGTTATCTGCTGTTGTTTTACGTGGACAGCAGTGATAACAGCCAGGGGCAGGTTGAGGAATATCAAGATTAAAGAGTCCAGCAAGGGGTGGCAAAGAATGCCAGAGGGCAGGTAGTTTTTTATAAATCCTCCTAGTCAAAGGAAAGGGGTTTGAAAGGGCAAGTCGAATCTGGTAAATCATCAAATGGTCACAGCCAGGGATTTGACTTCTTAGAACACGGGACTTGCTTTGCGAAAGCTGGTCTACTGGGGGCTGATGGAGCGCAACTGTCAGAAAAGCGTCTTCAGTCATAGGCTTGATAAACTCAACAAGACAGTTATAAATTAAAGTTCCCAGGCAAATTCATCCCATTCCTGTCAGTTTGATGGTAGGGCCAGCAAGAGATGCCCAGAGCCTGGAAAGGGATCTCAGATGATCTGGCATGACGCCTCACCTGGCTTCATCCAGCTCTGGTTCAGCCTGAACAAGAGAAGGCTCCAGGGAGACCTTCTAACAGCCTTCCAATACCTAAAGGGGGCTTATAGGAAAGCCAAAGAGGGACTTCTTACAAGGGCATGTAGTGACAGGACAAGGGGGAATGTCTTTAAACTGAAAGAGGGCAGGTTTACATTAGATTTTAGAAAGAAGTTCTTTGCTTGTGAGAGTGATGAGACATTAGAACTGGTTTTGCAGAGAATTGCTGAATGCCCTTTAAATGTTCAAGTTGGACAGGGCTTTAAACAACTTGATCTAGTGGGTGACATCCCTGCCCATGGAAGGGGGATTAGAAGTAGGTGATCTTTAAGGTCCCTTCCCAAACCATTCTATGATTCTATGATTAAACGAAGCAGTAATGCTAACCAGTGTGTGAACACCAAACAAATATGCCTAGATATAGGCAAAAGATATTTATAAGCCTTAGTGTCTCTTCGTTGTCCAAAATAAATGGCCTTGATAACCAAGATAATACTCTCCTCTTAATTAATCTATTTTTCAGGCATATAAGGTCAAATTTTCATCTTTTGCAGTACTATTTATAGGTTTGGCTTCAGTTTTTTGGAGTCCTGCTTTCTGAAGCTCCTCTGTGCACTACCTACTGAGTCTTTATGTTCTCTCCTACACACATATATTATGTTTAAGGATGTGATACACAAATAGAAGTACAGCCTTGGTCAGGACATATATATGAAACACAAAACACACTAGAACCTAAAACTAACTTTTTGTATGCTATTTCTGCTTTTCCTTTTTAAATAAAGCATATCCTCATGTGAAAACCCTACTTAGAAAAAGTGGTAGCACTCATGTGTCTTAAAATATCAGATACACTCTATTGCTTAAATATTACCCATGCAATCTCTCTAGTTATGAGATCCAAACACAATAGAAAGCATCAAATATGCAAATCCATCTGCAAGGATCTCCCAGATTACCTCCTGGAATAAATGTTTTCAATATTTTACTCAGCTTTTACAATGTGAATGTCAGAGAGGGTAACATTAGTAGGCTTGATGGAAGGGGAGAGGAAAGCAAATTTAAAAGATATTGAGTAGGCACCAGTTGTATGTAGTAAGGAAAATTCCAGTTGGTAGCTTCTGCAATGTGTGTAAAAATTCACTGTTAGATATAGTCTTTTCATTAGCGGTGAGTTCTCTGTACCTCTAGATAAATATTTTCCTGGGGCATTCTCTTCAATATTCCTTGCTGTGATGTCCTAACATATCAGATTGAAGTTTAAGATTGATTTTCCATGTTAAATTATATTATTTTACTATGGTAACCATCTATGAAGATGCTCTCTTTATGAAAAGTAGGTCAGAGCTAAAAAAGCAATCAATATATTATGGAAAACATACAAAATGTTTGTCTACCTTTAATAAAGAAATTATTCTATGTCATTGTGTGATGACATTTCAACATATTTAGGCATATATTTAATTGATATTATATTGAGTGATTCTATGGAAGGAAGGAGCACAATTTCTAAAACTTAAGCTCATTCACAGATTTGAATGAAAACCATTCCTTTAAGCAAGAAACTGTCAGAGCTCCTAATTTAGATCTTCTGTTGTAGGTTGTGAATGGTACAATGTTATTTTCTTTTTTTTCTTTTTTTTTTTTTTTTCTGTAAGCACAGACTTTGATTCTATATATGGAAATTCCACAGAAACCAAAAGGAGAATTGAAATAGCTAGAGAAAAGAAAAAGAAAAAGAAAAAAAAAAAGAAAAAAAAAAAAAGAGAGAGAGAGAAAAGTAGAAAAGTTGCTAATTTGAATATTTTTATTGGGATCATCTAGAACTTGATAAGATGAAGGATAATATCACAGACATATTAAATAAAAAGTTTCTATTACTTCAACAGCCACTATAGTGACTGTTTTTAAATGGTCTGTCCAGTTCTGTTTCAAGCAGTTCAAATGAATCTTTTTAGGATTTTAAGGGAACCATTTCAAAAATGCTGAGATTAAAAAAAAAAAGAAAAGAAAAGAAAAGAAAATTTGAACAAACAAACAACAAAACCCTAAACCAAGAAAATCCAACCCCCTAAAGCAAAAGAAACTCAACAACAACAACAACAAAAAAAAAAAAACACAAAGAAAAAAACACAAAGAACCCCCACCAAAGCCCTACAAGTGTACCTTATCATAAGCAATTCAACTCTGCATAGATCTAGTTTATTCTGTGCATAAATGACAGATCATGAGTACATGAGGAATAAAAATTTGAAATTAGGTGGTTATGCAGTATAACAGAAAAGCATAGAATGGTAATTGAAGTTAGAATAACTGGAAAACCAAACAGATTTTCTGAGAGTGACAGTAACTACCCATCAAGGTAATTTGTAGTGATTTTAAATTATCTTCTATCATGGAAATTATAAAATAAAGTTGGTTATTTTTCCCAGCTATATGTTTTCATATAATGAGTTACTACATTAGCAACAGGAAATCTCTGTCTTTTCAGAAAGCCAAATTGAATAATTGGAATTTATTATTATTATTAATACATCTGAGAAGATCTTTATTTTTCACTTCAACTATGGGTCAAGGTACCAGAAAGTATATATCCCTTAAGAAACACTGTGGCTACAGACAGCCACAGACCAACTGTCTAAGGTCTCTTGACTCTCTTGACTGCTAGAAAAATAAATTGTTTAGACAAAGATGTCTGATGCCATTTTACAAGCTTAAATATTCCTCTGTCCTCCATCTGCCACTAGAAGAAAACAACTGTCTCACAGGTCCTTTGTAATGTCTGCCAGTCTTGTGCTAATGTTGCAGAAACCATAAAATATCAAAAATAACCATCCATATTTAGATGGTGAATTGAGTCCACTGACAAAAAAAAGATCCTATAAAATGAGCTCATAAGTAAACAAGAATATAGAAACCTAGATTAGGACTCTACAGTCTTACTTCATATGTTGCTTTCCTAATTATTATTGTCTTCTGGGTTTTATTTAATCCAACTTTTAAGATAACCAGATGTTACTATGTGAAGATACGTAGTAAGTTAGACAATATTTGCCAATCTATATCCCATGTAAGACACAGTATCATAAGTATTCAAGAAATAAATGAATTTTATGTAAATCATAAATAACACTGTCATAACTAGGACATAGCAATCTTCCCCTCCATTAATAGTTTACTTTCATTAAAGATCTATTGAATACAATAATATTTAACTGTTTTTTACAAAGATTAATTATAGACATTTTTTCCCTGCAGAACTGAAGGTGAAAGAAACCTACTTAGTTTCAACTTAAAACATGGACCCTTCTGGTTCAGACTCTATCATTCTGAAAACCAACAGCCAGTGTATACTGACTTACACATTCAAAGCATACTCTACAAATAATTTTTATTCTGTAAGTGTAGGTGAGTAATCATCAGATTTATTGGGAGTCCAGTCATCTGTGCAATACTGAATTCATTGACCTTACCTATATATTATGTTCAGGACCTCCTAGCTGGTAAAACTGTCAGTGGATCATTTAGGTTATTATAAGATCCTATGCCCTCTTTCTTGATTGGAGAAAACTGAAGGAAAACATCTTGGTTATGACAGAGATTTTTTCTTCACTTCAGTGGCCATAAATATTCTAGTCTTATTTGCTTTCATGCTTACATTCTTCATAACTGTGAATTTAAATCACCCCATGAACTATCTATGACAAAACATCCATTTTAAAAAAACATAAAGCCTATGTTTTTTACTAGAACATAGCCTTAAAATAAACCACTGAACTTTATATGTTGTAGAACATGCTCTTTGAGTTATACCTAAACAGGAGTCTTTCATGATCTGAAGTTTTTGAGACATTTAACTCATAGATCAAGTCAAATCACAGAAGATATCAACAGAATATAAGGCCTTACTATTGAATTTTTTCAGAAATCATGGACATAAAATAATCATAACTATTAATGTTAAATGTATGTGCAGGCAAGTGGAACAAAAAGTATACAAAGACTAAATGTACTCAGACCAATAAAACCTTAAAAAATTATTTCCTATACACAAAGAAGAACTATTTTGAGTAACTGTTAAAGTGTCTCATCACTTCTTCTCAAACAGTATTTTGCCTTCAAGCTTCCAATTTCAGCACAAAGACATTTGTGCCAATACACTGTTCAGAAAGATATAATAATACTTTTTAAAGACAAGGGCAGAAGCATTAGCTGGCTTATTTGTCCATACTTAAAAGAGTAAACAAAACCAAGGAAAAACATACTTGAATATAAAATAAGTTTTATTACTCTGAAAATGTGGGGTTTTTTTGAGAAATAAATTAGTTTTGTGCAGTTGGAGGTAGAAAAGGTAGAGCACAGGGAAATAAAACCCGTGCTATAGCTGAAACTCTTCACTTGTATTCTGAAGCCAAGGAAAAATTAAAAGACCCAAGGAGAAGCCATTCTGATTTCTTTCTTCCATTCAAAATTATCTTTCCCACAGGGGATGTATAGTGAAATTCTCCCTTAGTGTCTTAACAACACTAAGTCACATTTCAAGAGGAAAAAAAAAAAAAAAATGTGAGTGCTCTCTCTTATATATGTATTGAAAATTGTAGTAAAATGTCTATTTCATTTATAATCTATCATGTTCCAGTTTTAATCATCATTTTTCTGTACAGAATTTGAATAGTCTTCAACCACTGCATCAGTCGTCTTAGTCAGTTTATGTTTTCTTCATGCCCTTGATGCTATAAAGTGGTAGGATAAGCTTTCAAACACTAAGATTTTAGAATATTGTCAACTACTTAGCATCAAAACAATGGTCCTGCAGGCCTGTCTATTCTTGTCCAGGCATGTGGTACATATAGCAGGAGAGAGATTGCCTGAAACTATTTTCTGTCACTTCTTAAAATACAGTGAATGGCTGAGAGGTTAGCCAATAAAATGTTGCAGGCACGACCGTAAGGCAAATCTTCACTTGTGCAGTATTATTTCCACAGAATTGAAGATTAGAATTAGCGACCATCTGCTAAGGCAGAGCATGTATATAATGTTATCAAAGCCTATGAGCAAAAATAGCTTAACATCATTGTACGAAATCTTGTGAATATCTTGTAGGTGGAGTGATGGTGAAGGAAATGGGAGTCTCCTCTCTAAATATTAGAGCCTATTACTTGGTTTTTTGCAGTTTTTTTACTGCCTTCAGAGTCTTACCAAACACTATTCTTTCCCCAAACTATTTTCATTCTGAACCAGCTTCCTAAATTTCATAAAAACACCCTAGCCCTATGACATAGGGTCTTATTGTGACTTTTCAATACATAAAGGGTGTCTTATAAGAGAGACTTTTTACTGTAGCATATAATGAGTGACAGGAGTAATGGAACAATGGCTTTAAACTGAGGAGGAATAATAGATATAGATTGGGAATGAGAAAGAAATTTTATTTTTTTTATGATGAGGGTGATGATACACTGGAAGAGGTATGCCAGAGAAGCTGCAGATGCTTCATCATTGGTAGTTTTCAAGGTCAGGTTGGATGGGGCTTTGAGCAACTTGACCTAGTGAAAGATGTCTGTTCTCATAACCAGGGCACATTGGGTTTGTGTGGCCAGGTTTTTCATAGCAGGGGCATACAGGGATGGCTTCTGAGAGAAGTTACTAGAAGCTTCCTACAGAAGAAAATAACAGGAACAGGCAGCTCCAAAATGGACATTTTGCTGTCCAAGGCTGGGCCAATCAGAAATTGTAGTAACGCCTCTGTGTTAACATACTGAAGAAGGAAAAAAAAAAAAAAAAAAAGTTGTTGGGCAGCCATAATTGCTGCCAGAGGAGAATGGAGGGAGAATATGTGAGAATAACAATAATGCAGACACCAAGGTCAGTGGGGAAGGAATGGGAAGAGGTGTTCCTGGCACTGCCGTGGAGATTCCCCAGCAGCCCACAGTGAAGGCCATGGTGAAGCAGCTGTGCTCCTGCAGACCACAGGAGTGCAGAGATCCACCTGCATTCCATGGAGGAGACCCACACTAGAGCAGGTGGATGCCTGAGAGATGGCTGTAAAAACATGGGAAACCTGTGCTGGAGCACGCTCCTGGCAGAGACCTTTAAACCTGTGGAGGGAGGACCCCATGCTGGAGCAGATTTCCTGGTGGTACTTGCGACTGTGTGGGGGGCCCAAGCTGGAGCAGCCCATGCCTGAAGGATTGCATCCTTCAGTGCAAGTGGAAGAGTGACCCATGTTGGAGCAGTCTGTGGAGTAGTACTCACACTGGAGTAGTTCACGAAGAACTGTCTCCTGTGAGAGGGACCCCACTCTGGAGCAGGGGAAAGACTCTCTTCCCTGAGTAGCACCAGAAATAACATGCAATGAGCTGGCCATTCTCCCTGTGCTGATGAGGGTGGAGGTAGAGCTAAGAAGGAGGGAGGGATGAGAGGAAGGTGTTTTTCAGATTTAATTTAAGATTCATCTTACTACTCATTATCCTGCTCTGATTTTGTTAGTAATAAATTCAATTAATATTCTTAAGCTAAGTCTATTTTGCCCATGAAAGTATTTGATGAGTGATCTCTCCTGGACCTTAACTCATAAACCCTGTTAAATTTTGTGTTCCCTTTCCAGTTGTGGAGGGGAATGACAGGGCAGCTTTGGTGGATGGCTGGTGTCCAGCCAGGGTCAACTCACCATATGTGGGGATAGAACTAGATGATCTTTGAGAGTCCCTTTCAAACCAAATGTTTTTATGATGCTGTGATTCCATGATTCTGTGTTAGGGATTCTGCTGATTTCAATGTGAAATCTGTAAATTAAAGTTTGCTATTAATGGTGTGAGAATATATGTCTTAAAGCTTTTTAAAGTTTGAAGAACCATCAAGGAGTCACTGAAGGAGCATGATGACTTTTTGCATTTATTAGTTTCTCTTTCATTATTGGCCTTTTTCAGTCATTTCAGATTTATTTTTCTCCTGATGTAAGCTGAATCTTGTCATGGTGGATAAGTAAGTGCTGCTGCTTTTTTTGTCTCAAGATTTCTTGAGCTTTGTCACTGCTGATTCTGATTTCTTTTCTCATCATTACTTTCATTTCAGCCAGAAGGATGAAAACATGAACTCCATACAGGCTGCCAAAAGTGCCTTTTCATCAGTTGAGATGGTGCCAACTAACAAAGCAATGAGGAATCATTTCTCCTCTAGGGCAGAAAGTTTGTTATTCATCTTCTTAGATACATCATCAGTGGAAATCCTAAAATCACTTTTGTATCTATGTTCAGAGTGATGAAACACTGTTGTAGCCCCTGGCTCAGAGAAAGAGGTTCTGTCAGATTTTCATCCCACCTTCCCCCAACATGTTCCAGATCTTATGCAAGTCAGTTTAGCTTCTTTTACATTAAGACTAATTTCAGTACAGACTCCTTATCCTAATTCCTATGTCTTCTTATCATAGAATCATAGAATGTCTTGAGATGGAAGGGACCTTAAAGATCATGTAATTCAAACTGCCCATGTCCATTATGCTTCATAATAAAAAAATATTAGTCAGAACATGCATGTGAGCAGAAAGGTTTAGTACAATTGCTAATATCACTAAAGAATTTGTAAGATTATTTTCTCCAACAGACCCTCAGTGCTGCCCTCAAAGCTCAGCTGTCTCTTGCATATTGTCCCCTAAACTGTATTGTCTGTTCATCTCTCACGGCATTATTTGTCAGCTTCTTTCTCTGTTACTAGCAATATCCAGATGTTTCTATTGTTACATCTAGCAGTTTCTCATGGTCTTTTCTGTTAACTACAATTTATGACAGGCTCTATTCATCTGTCTGCACAACATAACAAATAGCAGAGCTTCATATTTTGTGACTGACTTTTATTTAATAAAAACAAACAAACAATAAAATATAACAACAAAAAGCTGAGAAAAAGCTATTACTTTGAAGTTTCATGTTTGTGAAATTAACGTTAAAAATACAGTATATATTACATTAGCAAATGGGTGAAAATCACTGTTTAAAACAGTGGATAATTCACCTCTATTTCTATTTCCTGTATTCAGTCCTATACCAAATAATTTATTGAATAAGAGTGCTTTGAGAACTTATCTATAGTATTTACTTTCTTTCTGAAAAGTTGTCTTTTATTTTACTAGCAATAGAACAGAAAAAATCCTTCACTTTCACTCCAACCTCTGTAGCTACTGGAAAGAGGACTATTGATCACAAAGAAGGAGAAGGGAGAGTTCTGACTTCACTCACCAAATTTGCTTGTTTAGAAGCTGTCCAAAATAGAAAAGTCCTGACTGCTTCTTCGAAAAAAAATAGACCACTAGAGGAATAGAAGATTTAAGATAAAATGGGAATATTGTAAGACACAAAAAAAAAGAGAAAATGGACAAAAATTGGGAAAAGCAAAAGATAATTATGGAGTAAAAAGAAGAAAAATATGCATAAAAGAATAATCAGAGAACAACATTAAGACACAGGAAATAAGAAGCCTTTGAAGAGCAGATCATCCATTACTTAATTCCAGTATATGAATTGCTTCAGTGATAATCTGAATTTTCAGAAAAGTGCCCTGTTTAAAAAGCTCAATTTAGACATATGGAATATTTTCACAGACTAGAAAGATTTCAAAGAAAAAAATAATTAGGAAGATCCAGAATGCAATGGAATGAGAAATTAAATGTCTGAAATAATCTTAGAACATAAAGATCAGATTGTATATACATATATATATATATATATATTAGCAGCATAAACAACTAAGAATAAACAGAAGCTATAGATTTAGAAAACTTGAGGAAATGAATGAAAAATAAAAGCAGGGGGAAAAAGAGAAAGTAGACTTCAATTATTTGAAACTTTTAAGCTACTTTGAATATTTAGAAGTATGTTAAAATTGGCCGCTGTACACCTAGATTTTCTTCATAAAAACCTAACATTGTTTCAAACATCCACCCTAGTGTCTGGTTTTTATTTAAAATACAGCCTGGAGAAAAATTATATAGCAATTTTTTATTTTATTTTTTTTTTAACTAACTGGGAAGTAATTTCTAGAGCTGGTCACGAGAAAAAATTAATCATAAAGAAATTTTATGTTGAGAAAACAACACCATCAAAATAAGATGTTTAGAACAAGTTGGGTTTATTTGCTTCATTGGTTTTGTTTGTTTTTTTTTGTTCCTTTGCTTTGGGTGGTTTTTTGTTTGTTTTTTTTTTGTTGTTGTTGTTGTTTGTTTGTTATCTCTTGAGGAACTTTTTTTGTTCTTAGTTTGTGGGGGTTTTGTTTGTTATTTTTCTAGGGGATTTTTGTGAAATCAGATAAAATATTTTTTTTTGTATTACTACATCTCTTTCAAGTAATATTAAATATGTTGTTTAAATGTTGTTCTTAAAACCTTGTCTTTTCTTTTTTTTTTTTATTGTATTGCTTTGAATCATTGCTAACCTAATTTCAAGTAAGCATGCACAAAATGAAAATTTGTTGTATTTATATCTGCTCCCAAACTTGTGTAAAAAATACCAAAATCCTGACATTTAAGATGGTATAAAAGTTGTTTACCAAACATCTCTACTGGATATCACACTTTTTACTCAAAGTAACTTTTATTTTTCCCTAGGATTTCATAAAATAAGTGAACAGAGAGAGTGGTGCAATGTATTGATTAGAGGTATCTTGCTGGGTTATTTTTAAGGATGGCTCTTCTGGAAATGCTGATATCCAATAAAATTGTATAGACTAGCCTGTTGGGCACAACTCCCCAATCTTGAACTGCTCTGAAAAAGTGCATATAGCATTAAAATTACTTAGAAAAAACTTGCAGAGTGTAATTAATGGCAGGCAATTTTAAGTATTTAAAGGTGATATCCCTGCTTTAAGGTAGAAATGTTGGTTTTCTTCCTTCTTAAGGAAAATTCTTCCTAAGGACAGTTAATCCCATGCTTAGACAATCTGTAGAAGTAGCATAAATCAGAAACTTATAAAGGTCATCAGATAGGCTATGTGGATTTGTGTTACAAATTTTCACTGTTTTTTTCCCTAATTCTTGTTCAGTAAGGAATTTTGTTTTCTTTTCCAAATACTTTGAAACACTTTGTTTTTAAAAAGTTCTTTGCCTGTTTCTTACAAAGAAGAGAGTGTTGAAATAGAAGATATTAGTCTAATGCTAAAGATCTTATAAAATTAAGTTAACATGGGGCCAAGACTTGCATCCTCACCTGAATGACAAAAGCCTTTCTCCCTGAGGATTTTCAGTATTCTAAAAATGTAGATGGATCAAGATCTGCGGAACAGTTTATTATTACACTTTCTAAACTATGGCTTATTTTGCATATCACATGCTTTTCCTCTTATTATTTAATGCAAAATATTCTAAAAGCAGAGGTTGTTAATTCCTTTTGGTGCAAAGATGACTAAGTTTTCAAAAGATAGCAGTATTCACAGAGCTAAGGAGGATTATTTAAGTTCCTCACCATTTCTTCCAAATATGTGCCAGCACTTCACAGGTGTTTACCAAAAGAGCAGGTGCTAATGAAATTGTGTGTGGTTTCATTGTGACTTTCACTAAAAGGTTCTTGCCAAGTGCACCTGTATATCTGTTGGAATAGTGACACATGCTGAATATTTTCTTTGTCATACCTCATGCTTCCTGTGGCTATGTCTAGACAGAGAAAAACTACACTTGTTATTTTAAACCCTGTCCTTTCATGAATAGAAACCTAAATATATTTGGCTGGTCAGTCACTTAGGTGGAGGCAGCTTTACAGTTTGACAGCTAAAGGCAAGTTGTCAGCAACAAATATTTTCAGGGAAATCTATTGAAAATTCTACTCTGTCTTGTCAGGTCATTGAGCAGAACTCCACAGGAGCTACGAAAGAAGCTGGTTTCCTGCTATCAGCTAAAATTCTTGAACCACAGGGGATAGAGCAATATCAAAATAATAGGATTCTGCTATAGCTTGAGTAGTCCATACAAATTCTGTCCAGAATGCTCTGCAGGGGAAAGTATAGGTTATATGGTATAATGCCCTGTCTAATAGATCCTATTGGAATTCTTAAACTATGAATAGTGACCTGACACATCTCAAGTGATAGCAGAAAAAATAATGACAAGCTGACAGGGTATTTAAACTATATATAGTGGTTAAAGAATGTCTTTGCTGGGAAAACTGTTATTGATTGTTAAAGGAGCTGATCCGTCTAAAGAAGGGAAGCAAATGATCAAGATTTTTCCTTGAGGGTAGATGTTACATGGAGTCTTCATTCACAAGTCTGAGTATTGTGGGTTAAAAATTTAGCTATCTAGAAAAAAACAGAAACAGAATATAAACTTATAGGGGATTTTATTTTTGTTTGTTTGTAGGTTTGTTTTTAAAGGGGTAGATAGATATGTTAGCACACTTAGATACATTTATCTCTAAAATAATAGCAGTGAAAGATTTTGTTCTCAGAATTTATGATTCATTGTCATATTTGGAGAAGGAAGCAGATTTGCATGAAGTTAGCAGCCAAAGACCTGTTGCACTCAGGAAACAGAACAGATCATAAACTAAGCAAAGCATAAATAGTGTTTGCTTACCCTGAACTCCTTCTCCACGGACACCCCCTTTTTGCGGGGGAGAAGCTTGTGTGCCCTTATGAGGTTGCGAGCTGTGGTAGTAGTGGTTCATGCCTCTGGTAGGGTCTCCCATGCTAGTCAGGTCTCAACTGAAGGGTCAGACAAAGTGTGTCCACGGGCAGGATGGGCTCGCTAGCTCCCCAGCAACCATCCTAGGAGAAGGACAACTCTAACTCCAAACCCAGGCAGATGGAGCTCGCTTAGCCCTGTAAGGCCATCCATCTAAGAGAAGGATACTGTAACCAAACCTACGTCCTGAGGACTTCACTGTCACTGTCCAAGCTCACTTGGCCCTGGCAGATGAACTTTAGGAGTAAAGGGTGGGGCCAGTTCTGCGCAAGCTGCGCCTCACTTAATAAATTCATTGTGCAGGCTCTAGGGATCTTCCCACATTCGCAAAGCCCTGTAGCTACAGGTGAGGGACGAAATGGCAGGTGATAAGGTGCACTGGAAGCTGCAGCCCCAACCCTGCATACAGTCAGTTTAGGATATTGGTCCCTTGAGACTGACCCAGAGATGACAGTCTGGTTTGGCAGCATCCTGAATGACCAAGCAGCCTTTTCCAAGGAGACCACTGCTTGCTCCACATGGACAGGAGCCTAGAAAACGTGGCCTAACCAAAGCTCATCTCCACCCTTCATCCAGTTGGCTTGCCGCAGTCAACGGGCATCTTCCTTGAGGTCAAACAAAAACAAAACCAAGAAGACAAAGGCTTACACCTGCCTCCAAAGGTGTGTCCAAATTAACTATAGCATGTTGGAACATCAGAACCATGCTTGACTCTGTGGATGGTGGATGTCCTGATCGCTGCTCTACTCTAATTGCCCAGGAACTGTCACAACTCAACATCAACATTGTTGCTCTCAGTGAAGTTCATCTCCATGAGGTAGGCAACCTTAAAGAATATGACGTCGGCTACACACTCTATTGGTCAGGCAAACCCAAAACTGAAAGTCACCTTTCAGGAGTTGGTTTCAAGATTAGAAACCCCATTGCCTCCAAAATCGAAAATTTGACAACAGGTCATTCTGATCGTGTTATCTCCTTATGCCTCCCACTATACAAACAACATGCTGTTCTCTTCAGCGTATATGCCTCAACTCTCCAAGCTGATCCTCCTGAGAAAGACAAATTCTACACCGACCTGTGCCACCTTACCCAAAAGGTTCCTGCAGATGACAAGATCATAATCCTTGATGACTTCAACACCAGGGTAGGAGAGACTACGAAGCCTGGAAAGGAGTACTAGGGAAGCATGGTGTTGGAAACTGCAATGACAACAGATGCCTGCTGCTAGAGTTCTGTGCAGAGCAGCAGCTCACCATCACCAACACTATCTTTCAGCAGAAAGACAGCCTGAAGACAACCTGGATGCATCC
>JAWWLT010000001.1:74403819-74422116 GCA_035040995.1 Premnoplex brunnescens | reverse complement strand
TTTTTTGGTGGTGTTTTTTTTTTTTTTTTTTTTGTGTTTTTTTTTTTTTTTTTGTAGAGGTGATGATTTAATTTAGATTTAATATCAATATATTGTCAGTGGTATATTAAATTTTAAAAATGATTATACTAATCTGTGGGACTTGAACAATTTCTGATCAAGTCTTCCTATTATTAACTTGATGCTTTTGCTTGCTTTAAGATTATATTTCCTCACACACAAAACAAACAAAAAACAAAAACCAAAATAAAACCCCAAACAAACAAAAACCCCAAACTAAAATCAAAACACAAAACAAAACACACACACAAGAAACCAAAACCAAACCCCCACACCACACCACTTACCAAAAACCCACTTACAAAAAACCTGCTGTCAAACCTGCAGCTTTATCAGATGAATACCAAGGTTATTACTTGGTAGTGATAAATTGGCAGTTTAAGATTTCCCTTCTTATTTCTGTGCATTATTGCTCCTCGATATGTTAAGAGTAATTAAAATATTTAGAATCTGCTACAGTAACTTCTATTTTGTTCAGCACACCTTATTTTTTAACCTTAACTGAAATAAAGTTTTATATTAACTTAATTCTGTTTCTCTGTTGTCTTATGGATTTCTTCTCCTCTTTTTTTTTTATTTTTTTTTCTTCTTCTTTTTCTTGCTTTCTATAGATGTGGCTATAACTATGTGTGAACCAGGTAGAAAAGTCATTTTTTGTAATTGTAAAGACAAAATGAATGTGTTTTTTTTTTTTTTTTTCTGTGTCTGTTTGTTTTGAATCATTTACTATCATCTATATAATCATATTGGTTCAGAACTTTGAAGATCTTGATTTTACCTTAGAAAACTCTTCCAGAAATTTCTTATCCTACATTTTTTAATTTACCATTTGATTGTAATTTGACATCCTCAACTACTTGATCATTCGGATGTGCACTGCAGATTTAAACATATTTACCTTGAAGTCAAGGTACTTCTAGTTACACAGTAACCCATGGCAGGTACAGATTCACAGTGTATAACTGGGTGATATGCCAATGATAACTGGCATCAGTGTCTCCTTCCTGGTAGATAAACGTCCCCATACTGAATTTAGAAAATATGTATACTTAATTACAAACCAATGATTAAACTCTCTGTTCCACAGGTTTTCTTCATATATCCGTGTTGATTTTTAACTTTAAAAACTTTAAAAGAGGCATTTAAAAAAAAAAATATGTTTCTAGCAATAACTAGCAAAAATCCACAAAAGATAGGATTACAAAGAAAGATGATGGAAAAGAGTAATCCAATGAAGCAAGCAAGGAAAAGTAGAAGAAGGTAACTTGATTATAAGAGAGTGCATAGTTACTTTTCTTGTTGTAAGAGTATGATTGCATGACAGAGAGGAAATCAGCCTTTGTGGCTTGTCCTGGCTGTTCTACACTCAATTGTGAAAATTAAGCTGGAGGAATGGAAATAATGAAGTAGCTGGAGATTAATTTTCAGTTCCTTCTATGTTAAATTGGCTCACACACTGGAAGTTACAACAGACAGATAAAGCTATTGCAAAAATTCTCAACGGGAGTAATTATATATTTCTATTTTTTTGGTCTTACCTTGAGTCCAGGTTCAAAATAAAGGAGGCTTACCAGTTTGAACTATTTGAACTATTTATTAAATATTTTCAATTAATTTCTCTTAAGCTAATTTTAAGAGTGTTGTGGGTTTCTCTGATTAAGCTTTTTTTTTTTTTTTTTTTTTTTTTTTTTTTAATAAGAGGAAGATTGGTTTCTGTTGGAAGTCTCTGGAAGTTTCCCTCCATCCTATAGATCAGAGCCAATGAGAGCCAGCTCCAAGGAAAACTTCCTGCTTTTGAACCATTAAGTTACACCCCTGCATGAAAACATATTTAAGAAGTTGTTGTGCAGCCACGGATTAACAACATCACAATGCAGACATCAAGGTCAGTGCAGGAGAAGAGGAGAAGGAGGGGGAGTGACCCCACAGATCAGGGAGAGGACTTAAAACTATTATTTCCTGAATACGTGGTGATGACCATGGTGATTACGAGTTGTCGCCTCTAAGCCCATGGGATTCATTTGGGTGCAAAGACCCTCCTCTCGGAGCAGGAGGAGCCATGAAAGAAGTTGTTGCCCTGTGGGAGGTCCCTAAGATGGAGTGAAGATCCTGCAGAGATTTGCAGCCGAGACCCATGGAGGGAGAAACCCACGTTTAAGTAGGTACAGCCAGCTTTTCACTGTACCCCATGGAATGACCCACAAGAGAGCAGAGGATCTCTCTCGTGGGGAGGGACCTCATGGAATGCAGGGGAAGGACTCAGAGTTATGATTCCCCTGTGACCGTGGTGACAACTGTGGTGAAGCAAGCTGTCCCCTTTGCAACCCACAGGAAAGCCCCCTGAGACAGAACTACTGCTTAAGTTTTGGACTTACTTCTGCAAATGGCTGACCCAAAACCAACCAACTGTAAACCTTCCATTCCCTGTCCCCCACACCATCAGGGGAAGGAGGGGGGATGGACAGACCGAGGGATGGTGGTGGAAAGGTGTTTCTAACCTGTTTCTATTTCTTATTTTTAGTTTTTAGTTTGTTAGTAATAAATTTTAGCATTATTCTAAGATCTGCTTTGCCATTGGTACTAATCAAAGCTCCTCTTTCCTTTGTTATCTCTAGCCGTAAATTCCTAGCTGTAGCAATGAGCCTCTGAAGATGGAGAAAGCTAACCATATTGCTTCAAAAGCAGGTTTTCAGTCGGTTGTAAAATGGAGTCTACCCTGTCTGTGTTACCTTCTCTTTCCCAAAACCCCCCGGGAACACCCTCATTAGTATGCAAGAATGTACCTGGGCAGGTTCTGTAAAAAGCCCCCTCACTGATCTTTTGTTAACCCCTTCCCTATTTGCTGTTAACCCTCAGTTTTGATTGGTTGTGACTCACTTCCCCTAAAGCCCCTTAAACAGCCCTGACCCTGGGAATGAACTCTCTCTGTTTCCTCTCCTGCTGCCCTGTGTGTGTCTCTGTGTTGGGACATCTTGGAGACCACGTGGCTAGAAGGGGGAGGGAAAGGGGGAGCGTTTCCAACTCAGCTGCTGTACCTAGCTTTTTTTTTCTCCCTCTGGAAGGCAAAAAAGGGAGGGGGGTGCAGGAGGAAGAAAGGCCTTGAAAGAGTTTTTCTGGTTACCGGGTGTTTATCCAGGGTCAAAGCACCACAAAGAAAAAAGAATAGCAAAACATGATGAATAAAATGCAAATAACAGTCAGTGAATAAAGCATAGTAGATAAAGTTCAGTTAAAAATATGTGGGTTTTTTTTACACTCTCCCTTCTTGCAGACCATAATACACAGTGATATGACAGCTGGAGAACAGTTGTCACAGTCTTCCTTAAGTTTTTGTATTTCTGAGGACATACTTAATATTAGATTCTGTATCACATTAAAGAGAAGAACTCTGCCTGGATTCAAATATCTGGTGCTTAGTAAATGAGCCAAGTATCAAAGATAAATTTATTTCAGGTGCTGCAAAACGTAAGTAGAGCCATAGTGATGGAAACAGACTGAACCTGTACTAGTAACTCTTCATTATTTAGAAACAAAGAGACAGGTAATAAAGATTACTTTTCTCCTATAGACCCTGAACAAAGAAATGTTTCCTTTGACTTTTAACAAATTCTTCTCACAAGCAAGTTTTTAGAAGCTAATTCTAATTTTGAATTATTGACTGGAAAGCAAGAGTAAGAACATAAAGGGTAGATTGCTATGGGAAGAACAATAACAAGCTTAAGTGAGGGGGGGAAAATTGCATTTTATTTCAGAATGATTCTTATAATTTAGGCAACTTTTGAAAATGTATATATATTTAAAATTAATTAATGATTTTTAAAAGTAACTACAGTAATAATGTTCATAACTAGGTTCAGATTTTTCAGAATATTTTGAAAGTGTATTTTTTTAAGCATAGACAGGTTTGAAACAACAAAAAATAGTGAAAAATAGATATAATCTGTAAATGACCTGATTATTCTTATAATGATGTTAAAATATCTATACTATTTCACATACCATGTGATTTGAATACCTCTGCATATGTAATTTTTCTTAGAAAAATCCTGTCAATCAGGAAACTACTATTGACTTCAATTCAGAGCTTGGGAACTGAGGCCCAGAAAGCTTTAAGGTGAAACTCAGTCATTGATTGTTAATATATGAAATAGGGGGGCTTATAATATATGTTTGAGTATGATAGGCCTTTCCACTGTGTCACAACTATACTATTTCTCAGCTGAGAAGCAGTATTTAACAGCAGAAGACTACCTTCTTAAATTGTATCTATGTTGTGACTGTGCAGTCTCTCTTCATCTATCCTGGGGCTAATTACACTAGATGGGCAGAAATCATTTGTGAAAATTCAGCTAAATACAGAAAGGAGGACTGTATTTGAACAAGAACTGAACTCACGTTTCATGTGACAATCAGTCCCAGATAAAGACTGTAATCGCTGGTATATGTGCCTGTTATATGGCCGAATATTGTGATATTTATTATATATTTTGTAACTGGAGTTTGTAGTATCAGATTCACAACAAGCAACAGATTTCATTCAACTCAATGGAATTAGGTGGATCTGCAAACTGTATAGCTGAGCTATGATTAATCTGTGTGTTTAGCTCTTTATTACTGAAGTGAAGACAAATTTGTTTTGGTCTCCTGGTCTGAGAAACAACTAAATGACTTTGTGGTATCTGGAAGAAAGTTATATACCAATACTAAAACAGTTAAAGCTAGTAAATTAGTAAATTCAGGGTTCTATACATAGCTTTTTATCTCCTCATTGTTGTTTTGATTTGTTTTGGTTTTGTTTTTTTTTTGGATGGTTGGTGGTGGGTTTTTTTGTTGTTGTTGTTTTGTTTGCTTGTTTGTTTTTTGTTTGTTTTTTTTTCTAGGCTCTGATTATATTTGGAAATTACCAAATTTGGTTTGAAATAAAATTTCACTCAGTGATGAAAACAAAGTTTAAAAACTCAACATCAATTTGCAGTCAATCCAAATTATACTTTTCAATTTTTGTTTTTGGAATAAAAATTAGCCATGCAGTTCATAGTAAACTTTATCAGGTTTCCTTATTTGACAGCCTCTAGTTGTCCCTAAGCAGCATGCACCTTGTCACTCCAGGGTGTCTCTGAAGAATCTGCTCATTTCCTGTCCATTCTTTTAGTAGATACCATGACATTTGCTTACCATCTTCTGCAGCTCATTCCCTGATGCTTCAGCCAGAGTACCTTCTTCTCATGAGCGTGCTGATACCTCCAACCCAGCCTCACAGTGGGCAGCAGGCATACCCTACAGCCTGAGACACAGATGGTTCTATCCTCGTTTTCTTATTTAGATCAGTCTTGTCTTCTAATGTGTCAGAGTATTTCCTTGAGCTAGTACCTTGTTTCACAACACTGTGATTATGCTGAATCTATCAGTCCCACACCAGTGAGAATACAGTGTCTGTATTCCCATTTTGTAAGCCTTGGTACTATTACACAAGGGTTGCAGTATTCCCAGAGCTGCAAAGAACAGGAGGTTTATTATTAAGACAACTCAAGCAAAGAATGGCTCTGGATCTACTTTGTTCACACAACTGCTTACTCATTGTTCACTTTCCAGTTACCAGACCAAAAACATAAATGTTACTGAAAATATTACCCTGAAAGGTGTACATAACCTAATTTGGGCCTTCTGCCATATAATGTCACTGTATAGTAATAATATTCATCACTGTTATTCAGAATTCTTTTTAATCTTACTTATAGTATATATGTTATTCTGGTGTAACTTACTCTCCACTTTTTATTTTCTTGAGATAAAGTATATCTAGTATTAAACTGCTAATCCTGCTATTGATTTCAAGTCAATATGACTTCCTTAATCTGTTATTGAGAATCATGTCATCTGAACCAGATTCATAAGTACTATCAAATCAATATGTTTGATGTGGTTAGAAATGCTTTGGAGCTATGGCTGAAGGCACTCTTTTTTTTTATCACAAAACCAATTTTATGCCTCCCAACTGTTACAAAACCTGTTAACAAATAGTTCGCACAGGGTTGTCTAAAAACATTTTACTTAGACCTTAGGGTGTGAAACAATGAAGCTCCCAGAACAGAAATGACTGCATTGCCTCTCTTCTTACAGGCATTTTAAAGGATCGATGTGTTTCCTTACCAATTCCAAAAAATTTCCACAACCACTTTTGTAAAAGATGTCTTGGGTTGTCAGCACACTGTAAAGTTTCAGTATATTTCATACAATTAACACAGGCAACTGCAAAACAAGTAGAATCAGACAGGACTTCTTGTCAGTCTTCACAAGTCTTCGTGAAAACGTGGTTTACCATGTCAGTAATCAACACAGAAAGAGACATTGTAAAAGAAATGTGCAAGGCCTCTTGTCTTGGGCTCCCACCAGAGCTCAATCTGCAAACTGCAACTGAGCTACCTGAACCAGATGTATTCCTCAAAACTGCACAACTTTATGGACTTGGTTGCACTCCCTATGCCTATGATGAAAATTTAATCACTTAGCAAAAATGTAGATACCTAAAATTAGATTTCTTTATGAAGTTTACTATTTAGCTCACCAGTGAATCCTTTTATTTTGGTGCCTAAATTTGATTTCTGTACTCTGGATACTACCTTTAAATCTGAATGTATCAACTCAGAGATATTTCTAGACAGAGGAAATAGGTTAGATAAATTGCACTGAAAAATCATTATTTCTGTTCATTATCTATAAGGAAGGCTACATGAGAAACTCAAATGTAAATACATGGAAGACATCTACCATTAGTTCTTATTGTTTGGGTTAATTTTAGCTGATTAAGAACTGGTGGAAATTGACCTATTATAGGGCTTGACACTTACCCTGGTTGAAAGCCAGAATGACAGAAGTAGTCTTAAATTCCTGTGGGACCCTTGTTTGTGTTCCCTGAACGTTTTGAGACATTAAGTTATTGCAGGTGGCCCTAGATATTTTTATGTAACTGAACAATCCCTATGAGCAGAAGACATGATTACATTTAAATAAATCTTAAATTTCATTAAAATAAATCTTAAATTTCATTAATGCAGGAATAATATTCTTAACAATGTTTGTCTAGACTTTCAGGTATAGTTTCTATTGCTCAGGATTCTGTACCAGTACAAAGCTTAGCACCAATTCCCAGATCTCTTTTTCTGTAACCACACAGGTCAAGAAAGTCACTGTGATAAAGTAGTTACTTAGTGAAGGGTCCCTTATATTCTAAAAAGAGGAACATGAACTACATGTTCCTATGGATTCTGATTCATTTACTTCCTGCTGTTCATCTCTGCAGTGGCTTAAACCATTAAAACATTAGTTGCTTGTCCTGCTCTGCAAGGAAGCACAATTAATAATTAATTTGACATAAAATTGAAAAAGGAACTTTTCTACCATCTTTATTTCAAGGTGATATCAGTATTGTTCCATGTTTTGTGTGTTTTGTTTTGTTGTGTTTTTTCTTTTATTTCTTGATACATGAAAGTTTGTCAGGTAAGTTGTTCTCTGTGAGCAACATTATTTATTTAGACAGATTTTGAATCTACATAGTTTCATTTTCTACACTACTCTCCCACTGTTAGCAGATAATGCACTAAACATCATACCACTTTCACAGCTGGCAAAAAAATCTGTGATCGGTTTTGGAAGTACTGAATATATTAGAAATGCATATGGGACATTTTGCATCCAGCATGTTTAGAAATAATTTCTATTGACATTTATATGTAAAATCTTTACACAAATAAATGACATTTTTCATTAAAAAATAATATAGATTCTTTTCCTTTATTACATATTTAAACAGCATTTGTTAAACACCAAAGTGGGTTCACTTCCAGTTGCTTGAAGGAATACTTTTGCTCAACTCAAAAGTTGACTCTCAGAAATCTGGGCAAGGAAATCACTACAGAGCGAGACAACCTAGCTCACCATGACATTTAAAATTTCAAATAGTGACAAAATATCTTATTAGGCGCCCAGTGCGTGATTTGATTGTCAGCAAGTGCAGAATACACTAAGGTAACATTTACCTGAAATAAACAAATATGTGAGATATCATACAATTACCAGTGGATAATCCAGGGTGCTGTGTTGCTTCTCCAATGCTGATTTCTGTGTTACAAGGTCAGCCTTTTCATAGCCCCTTGCATGACAGCTCTTCACTAAGTTGCTTTAAATCTTGTAATAACTTTGAGTAACAATTCCTCCTACTGATTATGTAAAGCCTGCTTGAGACTTGTGATGTGCTGCAAAAGTTTAGAAATCTCTGTGTAAAATGGGGAAGAGAAGAGAGGATAGAAAACAGGAGAGGAAAGAAGAAATAAGAAAAGACAGGGTGTGAGAAGAAGAAGAGGCAATTAATGAATTAGACTTCATTATTCCAGTGGGAAGATTTCAAAGTCCTTTTCTGCTTAATTCATTATAGAAATTGAATTTGTATTAAAAGAGACTATCAAAGACCACACCATACTTGTCATCCAGAGGTTGCTATCCACCAGGTGTCCTAGGAGAAGATACATTTCTTCCCTTTTGGATAAATAACTGATTATGAATTGAACTAGGAAAAAAGAGATAAACATTACAGAAAGAATTCATCTGGCTTACTTTTTATCTTAATCCGATTTAAACAAAATGCATTTTTTTAGGTTTTTTATTATCTGTGGCTTCCTGATCTTTGCTGCATATAATATTTTGCAGTCTTATTAGGCTAAATTCTCTAGGCACCTAATCCAATTTTTTCAGACATGATCATAAACACTCCTTTTCAAGTCAGTGGATGACTAAGAGCAACTTTGATTCAAAGATAGACCAGGAGAGGCAAAATTCTGCTTCAATTTTTGGAAAAATGAATCCATTTGATAAGCTTAAACCATGTCTTAAATAAATAATAGTATTCAAGCTGGTGTATGAAACTGTCAGACACTTACATTTAGTGGCTGAATTGTTTAAGTATTCCCAAATGAAACAGAACTATTGCAACTTCTCTTCCATACGCAGACATTTAAATTCATTAATTATCTTGTTAAAGGGTATTTTAGCCAAATTATAGAACATAATTGGAAGTACTTATTATCCTTAATATTAAAGTCAAGCATCCTTAATATTAAAGTCAAGAATACTCTGAGAAGAATTTATACAGTTGTGACCCATACAAAAACCAACTTACTTGTGCATAGAGATAATTGTGGTTTGTATATTTTACTCCAGAGTGTTTATTGTCTGAATGTTGAGTGAGCAGGGGACTTGATGAGAAGACATAGAAATATGTTAACATATTCACTGTTCTCTTCATTATACGAAAATCTATTAACCACAGAAATCTCAGGTTAAGCCTTGGAACAGATTGCCCAGTGTATCCAGATACAGAGGTCTTCAGAATCTGACTGGACACAATCCTTAACAATCAGGTCTAGGAGCCCTTGCTTTGGTGCTAAATTTCTAGTGGACAGGTGTCCTAAAAAAATAGTTTCATCAGTAGGCTAAAGAGACAGTTTCCCCTGTAGTTGTTCTTCTGTCAATAACTGATAAGTGTTTAAAGAATTCTGTTGAACTACTACAATGGAAAAGTCTTATAACTTAACTTCTTCATTCTACTTTATAAGGAACTCAGTCATAGGGAGAATATGTTGCATTATTGAATGCCAAGTGAAGAGATATTAAGATCACATCTCTGAAATGAGTGATCTTTAACAATCCATGTAGCTTATATTTCTAATGGTTAACTCTATGCAGCTTCTGATCTATTGTTAAAGAGCACCAAATTGCCTACAGAGGCACGTGTCCTTTTTATAGTCAATAACTCAATGCAAAAAAGAAGTAGGTGTTTCTTTTCACTGTTCTGAATTGCTCTCCAAAGGCACTTACACCTCTCAATTGACCATATAGGGAGTCCCGGTGCTGTGAATCACCCTCCTTGTCTTGTGGAACATGAATTTAAAGACAGAAAACTAGAAGGCAACCTGACCACATCCTGAAACTTTAGGCTAAAGGTTTGAAATGTAATTAATCCTGAGTTTTCTAAATATTAAACATTTTTCACACATTATTTTTGCCTATATTGTCTTAGACATATTCTGTTAATAAGGCTTCTGCTTGAATTTATGCTCCAAATAATTCATAGAGGAAGATTAACTATACATGCCTATGGAGTGTTGGATCTCAAAGTACTTCAGATAACAAAATAACTACTGATTTATTTTAAAGATTAGCAATGATATATAAAATAGCAGATAGATGTCTACATGCCTTTGATGGTAAAGTGAAGTCTCTAACTCTTGATTTGTCTTGCAAAATCAAGGTCTTTCACCAATATCTCCTAATGTTTTGAGTTCACACTTGTGAACTCAATTAGTGAACCGCAGTTTCATAAAACATAAAATTGCAAGTATAAGCCACAACTACTAGTTTCAGACATTCAGGCAGCATGATCACTGAGATAGCCAAAGAGAGGAGAAAAAAAAAAAAGTCTGCCTGCCCAGCAATCACCAAAATAACAGCTTTAAAATGATCCTGAACTGAATTTGGAATGTATTTTCAGTTTAGCTGCATCAACCTGATCTTTTGTGTTGCTTTAACCTTCAGTAATCTGAAAAGCTTTGAAAAGACTGCTAGAAATGCTCTTTCTGTATCAATTCTCCCCAAAATATTTGAGGATGTTAAAGAAAAGCAAATACTAGGCATTATCTAAACTACCTACTGTACTTTTCATAACTTCATGAATGTAAAAGAAGTTTCAGCAAAGAGCAGAAGGCTGAAAATGGGAATGGGTTTTGAGGGTGGATGTCTGGACAATCAGAACTATTTTAAAACAGCACACGTCTCTAAGAGAATAAAATTACTTTTAATATGCTTTCAAAGTAAATGGTATTGCTAAATCATCTCATTACTAAAACTTGATAGCTGAAGGATTGTGATATTTTTCACCCTAAAAACGTTTTTAATGTGTCTTGGACATAATTTTATTAGTATCATGTCTTAGTATTGTCACTTTTCCTACCATCTGATGCCAGAAACCCTGGTTAATAAAAAAACCACTCAAAGACTTTGTATCTTTGAGTAGAAGGTATTTGTTTTTATGGTACCAGGAGCGAGGGGAATTGCTTTGCCTAACTCACTCACTCTTCAGAACAAAAACTTAAACATTTATACACTCCAACAAACAGGAAATAGTGAATAGACAGCCTCTTTTCTTCATGTCATTTCACACTTCTAATTATATCAGTCCCTCTGTTGGAGTATGCACAGTTAAAGACCGTGGTGGTCTTTTCTGTTTCTTCATCACTTCAGTGGTCTCATGCAGCAGTCTTCTTCATTGTAAACTTTAGACCTTATGTCTTGATGTATGCTCTGTTCACTTGGTTTTCACTATTTTGCTACTAGACAATTCCATTCTGGCAAGACATCCAATTTTTATCTTTTTGCTGCATTCTGATTAGTTACAAAGATTCTATAGTGAATAGAATTAATAATATATATATATCTCCTTTCTTCTGGCTACATGACAAAAACATCCTTTGAAGACATCCTGTCATATGCTAACAATTCATATATTCTAATATAAAAATGGTTTTCTTATATCAAGTATATAAAATGGATTTCTTATATCACATCCTTTCTGTTCTTTTAGTCTTGATATAATCTCTAGTTTCTTCCTCATCTCTATAGATGTTATCCATCCCTATGGTCATAACTCTTCTTTTAAGAACTTATAACTTTGTCACTTTTTTTTTGTTTGTTTTAATTTTAACTTATCATGAGGCTTTGATCTCCTTTCTCTGATGAATCTTGCTTAAAGCTCTCCTCATTGTCTTTGAGAGAGGAAACTGTGGTGCCTCACTTTATCAAGTGAATCTTGTTTATCTTTAGCAGGTCTTAGTCCTTGAAGTGGGTTAATAGTTACAGAAGCCAAAGTGGTCAACATGATGACCCTGCAGCCAGGAATTGACATACATGATGTATGTGTTTCTGTTTCCTTTCCCTTTAAGAGTACAATTGAGGATATTACCACATGGACTTTGCCTCTTTCATCCAGCCCTGAGTTCCAAATTTCCAGCTCTCATGGTCCTGGAAATCTTTGTCCCACCCCTGCTCAAACACAGCTTTTGGACCTTCTTCCTTCTGTTTGTCACGGGGCTTAGGCTGTGGACTCTCCCAGACCTCTCAAAGATTCTTTCACTCTCCCATACACCTTCCCTCATGTGATGTGCTGGTCTCCCTTGTCTCATTTTTGTGGCTTAGCAGCTTGACCAGATCACAGCTCCTTCACCTTCACTAACAGGTAAAGTTATTCCCAGCTCCTGCCTAAGGGAAATGCATCAGATTCACCCTTCAGCCCAAGACTCAGTGACTACACCCGCTTCAGTATTCCCTCTTGGGTCAATGTCTCCGTTAATCTACAAGTCATATGAATTGGACTGTGTCCTTTTGTGTCAGCTAAGCTGATGGTTAGTCTCAAACACCGTATCTGGGACTTTGGTGTGATCTTGTTTAGACCAGGTCTTATATTGACCAAGCAGCTCTCTTTTGCATTATTATTATTTTTAGTACTTTTTGTGTGCTGGCATTCCCCACCATCAGTTTCCAAAAAGAAACTGGGCAAAAAATTCTGTCTATTCTGAGAGCATTCCTGCTTGGCAGTCAACTGTCTGTCTTGGCAGTCACTGTGTCTCAGTCCCCAGCTCCCTAGAGGGTAGACTCTTGTGCTTTTCATTGGTGAAAAAAAAAAAGTTTTTCTTTTTTTTTTTCCCCCCTCCCATCTCAATTGCAGGCATTCATATGAGAATAGGTATAGGGTTCTGGTAATGAGACAGGCTGCATCTATATAGAAAGATATCTCAAAGATTAATTGATACTAAGCCCATGACAATGATTTTGAATAAGAATTTCCTATGTCTTTTTGTTTTGTTGTTGTCTTTGTTTAAAGGCATGGTTTGCAAAACATTTTCTATTTAAGAACCCAGCTTACAATTACATGAAATATATGACACTAGTCTGAAAAGGCTAATCCTACTTTTACCATTCTATTCTCTTGATATTCTACTCTAGGCTTATTTCAGCATTTTAGAATCTATAAGATTATAGAACACGATGGTGTAGTGTGTAACCCTACATGGTCAGAAGTTAATTGGTATTTAAAAGCTTTAATTCCAAGAACCTGTCAATGTTTTGAAGCTTACTTGAACTGAAGAATAGAAAGAGAACAGCAGAATGGGGGCATTACAAGCCTATGAGTGAGAAGTCGGAATTTAAACGTAAGATATTTAAATTGCTGAACATGCTTCTGTGTGGAGCTCTATTCTCATGAAATAGATTGCTTGCCACCTTTAAGAACTGTGAATCTTTATTTTTCTGTGAGTACTATAGGAAAATATCACCTAGGGAGATAAAAATTTAGTCTGAATTAAGTTTTAATCTCTGTATGTATTGAGTGAGTAAAAGGCATAAGTAATAGTTACCTAGGCATAAAGAGAAGCAATGCCTAAAATCCCTTGTCTGACTTAGAATGAATTGTAGTTTGTATCTCAAGTGGCAGATCATTCATAACTTTCTACCTTCTGTAGCAATGTTCATTTGAATCACCTGATGTCAGCTTTAAATTCAGCATTACTATTGATTAAACATTTGACTAAACTCATTTGAATGTTTATGTCCCTGACTTTTATGAATCCATTTCTTCAGACTAAATGAGCCATTTTCAATCCATGGAAACTAATTTCCAGTCTGTTGATTTGTTTTTGTAGATATAAATTTTGAGTACCAATGTGCAGTTATGTAAAAATTATGATCCTTTTCTTGATGGTCATAGAATGCTATTGAATGCTTTAAATTATGCATACTATAAATCATATTGCAGTAGTTTATTAGCTAGTGGCTAAAAAAAAATCCCACTGGGGAGAATTATTATACTCTAAGTACTGTAGTTATTCTGATTTTCCAGTTCACTGGCTTGATATTTACTATCTTCTCTGTGAGTAAGTATATAGAATATACTCAAAGTTCACAAAAAACTCCATACTTTCAAAACAAATGTTCTCCAAGGCAAATTACTTGTTTCCATTGTGGAGAAATTAAAATTGTATATTTCAAATACAGAAAATAGATTAGTTTTTCAGTGCAAGTCACATATTGTGGATTCTTTAACCAGGCTTGCTGCCCTCAAGAAAGCCTGCCTAATTTAAAATACCTGTAAATAGATATATTACATTCTTCTCTGAGTACTGTGTGCAATAAATTATAATTTATGAAGACTAATAAAAAAAAATCAAAAAATGTAAATAACTTCAGCAAAAGAATTACATTACATGTAAACAGAACAGTGAATTAAGGACTTATGGACTGAAGAATAAAATATATGTAAGGTCTAGAAAGAGTTAACTGAGTAGAGGTCCCTCACTCTGTTAGAAGCGAATTGTTCAATGTTTGTTCTGCCTGGCAGTAGCCAATAGCTTGTCCTGTCCTGGATCTGATCTTATCAAAATCCTGAGAGAATTCTATACAATCAACGTAGTGGTCATAAATTAAGACAAGGTAGACATTTGAATAGGACAGAAAGGCTTAAGCCAGTGGTTTCTGCAAGCTTCAGTAACCAAGTCACAATGAGAACTGAAAAGGTCAGGCTGATGAAGGGTATTGAAACAACCCCCAGGAGGTGAGGTAAGAGAAGACCACCTAAAAGTTGAGCCAAAAGAAGATTCTCAAAAGCTCTGCCCAAGCTCCACCTGGACTCCACCTAGTTATGAATATGTTAGATGATACAAATGCATACCTGCAATGCGTAAATGATTTATTTTGCACCTTTTGAGTCGAGCTAGTTTGTCCAGTATGAGCTGGCTAGCTTCCAACTTTATAATAATCCCAACCTTGCTGCTAAAAGACACATTGTTTCTGAGAAGTTTCTCTTTTATTCCGAGATTTTTCAGCATCAGTATATACAATTTTTGCTGTCATTTTAGAAGACTGATTAGAGAATCTTCCCTCCCCACTTAAAAACCAAGCAACATTTCTCAAATTTGTCTAGCATGGTTGCCATGAAGTAATTACAATCAACACAGATGACTAAGGATCAGACTGTAGGTAGATGCAGATGTGATTTTCTTTCCTATTGAGGTATCTTTAAAAATATTCAGAGTTCTAAAATTTTGGTTTTGTTGAGAATTAAAATGTTTTCTGAAAGAAACTGTATATCAGGTACACAATGTTCTTTGATAATCCTCAATTTTAAGATCCTTGAATCAATTAAGTTGATTAAATTCTTTATAGATTTTCACGTGTGAAGGAATGAGGGTCTGCCTCCTCTGTTTGCTCATGCCAGAACTCCCTCCTGCCCAGCCCAGCCTGCCCTGCCCATGTCCTCCCCAGGAACATGGGATCTCTGGACAGGCTAGGAGACGCAGCTGCCACTTCCCTCTTCACAAGAAAGTAGTGAATTTTCCAGGATCACAGGCACAAACACACACTTATGAATTTCTGAGTACCAGAAATTTAAAGTTTGTTTGTGAATATACACATCACACACACACATAGTTTCTGGAAGAAAAAGAGTCACTGCCCAGCAGCTGGAACAGGAATACAGGCTGTGCTAGGTGCCCCAGTGGGCAGTGCTTGGTTCCTCACTCACCTCACTCACTCTGGTTCCTTCAGTAGCTGTTTTTTAGGTCACACATAATTCCTGTCACACTGTCTGGGGTCTACAGACCCCCACTCACTTCAGTTGCTGACATTAAGATTCCAGTGGCTCCAGCAGCTGACACCATAGTTTGAGGGAGTCCACAGCCCAAGTCTGACTCCACTGTCTGGTGCCACATTTCACACACACATGGGCCTCATGAGAAGCTGGTATTGGTTCTTGTAGGAGTAATCTCTTGTAGAATGAGATTAAAGAGAGAGAGTTTAAATAAAGCATAGCAAGATATAAGAGGACAGGACAGGCTTCATCAGGTGCAGGGCTCAACCAAGTTTTCACCTACCTCTGTTTTACACATAACTGCCCCTTTTCTGCCCATCTCCTTTTCTGTTCCTCCCTGCTACTCCTTTCCCTATGCACTGACTCATCAGCTGATACAGTCCAACTAACCCACTTTGATATGTAAGACACTCGGATTTGCATCCTTATCACTTGTAAAGTGCCGGTTACCCTGAAATTTCTTGATAACCCATGAATCAATGTGACTGAGCAGCATTGTTTGTCTCCTTCCCTTTCCTTATCCCCCACCATCCCGTCTCCATTTGAAAAACCAAACCAAACCAAAACAAAAACAACAAAAAAAAATCCCCACATTTTCACATCCCACATACTTACCAATTCATGCCACTGACCAGGTACAATTCTTAACATTATGTGTCCCTTATGTGTCAGATTTCTCTCTGAGTGTTTTGGTTTGCGGCTCTTTTGATCAGATGCCTTCAAAGGAGCAGACATGCTCTTCCCACATAAACTTATACTTCCAGATTCTTTCTGCATAAGAGTGTCCAGGTGTGCAACGTATGTATAAGATTTTTTAATTACACTGCCTTTGACTCTTGAATATGGGGCCTATCATCATGAATTACAGGCATCAAAAATTGGAGCTAATGTTACCGTAACAGAATTCAAATGTTAAAAATCATATTTGTACTTTTGAATTATTTTATCAGATTTTATCAGATATAGAATCTTCAGTAAGAATAAATATAAGAACAAGAAATTGTTCAGTTTCCCTATAGTCTTACAGTTGTAATGGAAGGATTCTCTAAGGATCAACTGTGAGACTACTGATAAAGAACAGGACATGTTGAAATTAATTATTTGTAGGTGAAATAAACTTCAGGATGGCTCCTTTATCCCCTAGTCATCTCCATTTACTTCATCCTGCTTCTGTCACTGCTGTAGTCTTGGAGTCAAGGAAACAATTCAGTTCTGGAAAGAACTGTGTTCAGAAAAACAGATATCCTTATTTTATCTTATACTTAAGGGAATATGTAGTACACAATTATCATGCTACTCCACAAAGTACTCTATATGCAGTGAAGTAGTAATAATTTATTCAGCATAATTAAGTCTAAAAAGCCAGTAAGTTCTCCAGCTTGTAGTGAAAAATTTAAGATTATTTCTCACAAAGCAGTCTTGCAGTATCTGACCTTGATTGTCATGTTCAAGAGGCACAAAGACAGAGAAGAAACTCTCTATGGAAGCCAAATGGGTAAATGTATTCTCAGTAGTATTTGGGGTTTGTTTTTTACAATATATTACACATTCTACTAGTGCCAGCATCTATTATTACTCAGATAATCTGTCTCTCATGAGAGATATGATATCCTCATCTTTTCTATTGAAACACTTGCTTTCCTTTGCTTGGCTATGGTTGAAGTCTTCCATCAAACTATCCCAATGATTACTGTATTTTTAAGTTGAATTCAGAACAAATTGTTCTTAACTCATATGCAATTTCAAGTTTGTTCTTCTATTTCAACCCTAAAAGCTGATTAGCATGCCTGAAATTTTCTGTTTCTCTGGATACACATCTGGTCTAAGGAAGGAGTATATATTTTTCTACAGACATTGCATCAGTTAATATATTGCAATACTAGTATTCCCCTTGGAAGAAGTGATTTTCTGCTATCTTGTAGCTTTAAAGGCAAATGTATTTCACTACTAGGCTTTGAAACCATGCTTTTAGTCTTCTTATCTAAGGGATTAAATATCTTTAGTCAATGGTATATTAACCTGACTGAGTAAAAAACATTTTAGATTGCCATCAAATAAAGAATTATATCAAAGATTTACAGCTATAGTGTATGAAAACACGACTACATCAAATGTAAAATAATTGCAAGTCAGCTTTGTAGTATCCTGTTAATTACAGAGTATGAATTAAGAAACCCAGTTTCTTTTCTTTGACATCTGTATTTGACTCACTACTTGAGTATAAACTATTAGACTTCCATGGGCTTATTGTATTTAATACTCATATGGAAAATAAAAGTTAATAAAATAATATTTAGTTACACTTGAATATCCAAGAGACACTTCTAATGTTTGCAAAACACTTTGAGAAATTTCATCATTGTGCTGGTTTAAAAGTAAACCAGCAGGAGAAATGGACCCACCACATGAGAAATTATAAGTCAGAAGTACAACTTAATGAAAGATGTTACAATAAATACACTGACACAAAATGAAACTGCTTTCAACTCACCAAAACCCAGCAGTATAACCCAGTGTCCCGGGGCACAAGCCCAAAGGGGTTTGTTAGC
>JAWWLT010000001.1:74352740-74403719 GCA_035040995.1 Premnoplex brunnescens | reverse complement strand
CTGGGCAGCTGCTGCAAATGGTCCATTGTTCTTGGGAAATGAATAGAGGGGGGTAGAATACATAGCTTTGATTACCCTCACACAGTGATCACTGGTCCCACCTGCTGAACTAGGACAATCACAAATTTTATTTATATGGTCATATATATTTCTTTATACAGCAATATATCCATATACAGATATAAATCATGTTCAATGGTGAGAAGTGTTGTTATAGCTTACCCATTAGACCTTACCTTCATTATAGAACATGCAGTTCTCTGCTCAGAGACATTCATTTTTCACCTATTTAAATAAGTCATCCACTATAATGAATTCTCTTTAAATTAGAGTTTCATTGAAGGGTGCTGATTACATCTGAATAAAGCAGCAGGGGAAGTTCAGAAAGTTCCTAGAGAGTGGGAATTAAAGACAGAAGACAAGCTCTGTGGGGCTTTAGCCTTATCTAATTAAAACTCCCTCTGAAAACTGCTTAATTTTGACTCCCATTTTTTGTTTCAGGTAAAATAAATCAATTTCTGTTTTCTGAAACAAGGATACAAAGAAGAAAATGCAAAGAAAAAAAAAAAGAAAAGAAAAGGCAAGTTTGGCATTTTAATCAGTGTTTAGGAGCATTTAGTACCAAATTCCTTGTCTGAGGTCTCTATCAATGTTTAAAACGGTGTAATTAAATCACTTTCTCTGAAAGCAACATTATATTGTTTGTGAGTAAAGTTTACATTTTATTGAAGGTGTTGTTTATTATAAATAATTGGAAACACCACCATATCAGAAAAAAAAAAATAAAATCATGCCTTACTCGCATTTTTCCTGTTCTGTGCTTTTATTAGAAGTACAATAACTAAGTTGATCAAGCATATCTTATGGATACAGTTCTCCTTGCAGGAACTACAGCACATTTTTTCCCAAGTGGTAGCCATTATTCCATTATTGTTTTAGAGAATTTCAACATATTTCATAGCAAGTTAGAGGCTTGGAAACTCTCTTCAGAAAGATGAAAAAATTTTAATCAGGTCGCTTGCTATTTGAATGAGGTTTGCTAATCAAAGAGATGAAAGAATACCTTTCCCTAAAGAAGTTTTACTGTGGAAACCAATCCATTATTATTTTCTAAAAATGTAGCCTACTGTAAGACTATTGGTGAGAATTGAGAGAATAAGTAATATGTGAATAAGGAAAGTTTTTATTCATGATTGAGCTGCCTACCTGCTCAGCAGTTCAAGGCTCAAGTTATTCTTGATGTAATGGGAAATATAGCTTAAAACGCTGGAGCAACTCACTGAAATCATAGGAAATGTGTCTGGAATAATCCCTCAAGCAATGGTTCCAACCCACTACTAAAATAACAGTGATATGTTTCTTTATCTTTCCTAGAAAGACACATGCCCTTTATAAGTTTTCTGTTAAATTTATTGGAAGGTTGTTCCAGCATAAACTCATGCATTTTCAGGAAGTCACTTGGTTTTCTCTTAAAAACACTTTGGGCTGCAAGCAAGCAGAACTCTTTGAGTCTTAGAGATTACAACAAATACACACATACACAACTGTATATTTGTTTCTTTATTTTAATTATAGGAGAGTACTTTTTGGAGCTGTCTCTTAGCTTCAGAAACTGGAAAATTGTGTGTCTGATTCTAAGCCATCCACATAGCTTCCCTTTGCAGTCAGAAAAGCAATGTGTGCCTCTAAGCTGTTGTTCATGTGTGTTGGATTACAGAAAGAAGAATGTTCTGCTGGAGGTGTCTATTTCTCTCCCCTAACTAAAAGCAAGTTTATGACTACCTAAGTTTTAGAAACAAAACAAAAAATAGGTAATCCAAAATAGCAGGGACTTTTCTTAAAAGCGGTAAGGAAATAAGTTAACTGGAACAAAATATGAAATTTAAGAAGTAAATGCTTACATTTGCACATTTACGTTCAAGTTATAATTTCAATCTTATAGTCCTATAGTTAACTAACAATTAACAATTAAAACATTTGATAAGAAGTTTTGTCATTTTTTATTTTATTTTTCAATTTATGCATAGACAATCTAGGATCCATTGCTACAAATTATGCAAAGGAGAAAATGAATTAATCCCTTTTTTTAAAAAGGATTAGAAAGATCAGTTTATATACCACTAATTCTCAGTATTTAGATGCTAGGGTCTTTCTAATGCCTCCTCAGATCAGTTACCCAATTCCTGACCACTAGAAGTATTTTCCTAAATAATACCTTCTTATAACTGTAAAATATTTTCAGATACTGAAGTATGCTATAGGGAATATTACATTAATTGTCTGGGAAAATAAGTTTGTATCAGGAGACAGAAACAAAATGGATACAGAAAAGAGAAAACCTAGTTATTACGATTGATTCTGCACTGCTGCTTTGAGTGGTAGATCAAGGAAACAATCCTTTCAATGCCTTTGAAAATTTAGTTAGAAAGGTTGCTTCATTCATGTAGTAGAACTTTAGCAGTGTATATCCTTATAGAAGTCTCCACATAGGAATTATAAAATACACTTTCACTTTCTTCATAGTATTAAAAAATTAAATATAAAGTTCATTGAGGTTTGATTTTGGTGTTGGCATCAGATTTTGTTTTGTTTTTTAGAAGTTGATGTCTCTTCTGCAGATGTGCAGGTTTTTGTTTTTGTTTTGTTTTGTTTTTCTGGCAGCTATTTTGTAGTGTATTTTACTTAATTCTCTTAATCAGTTTAGTAAAGGAAAGAATAGTCCACAATATCCTTTACTTTTTCTGGAGGCCAGAAGCCTTAAGTTTTCTTATAAACCCATATTAAGCTACCAAAAAATGTGTGTATATTCTTTATGAAATCTAAGATGACACGGAATAATAAAAATACCTAGTGATCATGAGGTTCACATGTTGCATTTTCCCAGAAATGCAAATTCTGTGACGTTGCCCCTAACACTGGATACGATTCACTACCTTCCACTGTGAAGTAAACTGGTGGTTTAAACTCTTTTATGAAAAAAATCACTTTTCTTAAAAAGTTGTCACATTACAAAAAACTGTAGTGCTTGGCATGAGAAAAATTAATCTTTCAACAAAACTATGAAAAACATTAACTACATGTAGTATAATAAAATGTATTCTTACTATGAGCTATAAACAGATTCATTTATTCCTCTGTTCCATGTAATTTACATTCTTTTCAAAATTAATTTTCTCTTTCTGTATATTGTTGTATCTAATTTTCCTATGCTCTTTCATTGTTTCTTCATCCTTTCCTATTCATCCTTTCACAGAGGCAAACATAACATCTTTGAAAGTGATGAGGGATTTATATTTATTAATATATTTTCAAAACAGTAACTCTTACTGAGCTATGTTCTAGCTATATAACAGTCAGACATACTACTATTTAAAGTAATCTAAGTTAATTAGGATCAAAGTAATGCAAGTTTTAAACTACTGGCTATCACTCGCATCATTAAGAAGTATGTCATATTCTACTGCAGGTGCTTTTCAAACTATTAGCAGATAGTGTGACTTGTATAACACAGTTTCATATTCTTCAGTGATGCACAGGTTACTGACATCATGACAGAGATAAGAAGCTGTGCTGGTAACACAAATAAGGATGTCTAGTTTAGAATATGTTTGGGTTTATAATATAAACATTTGAAAACCTGAGATTTACAAAATCGAGAAAATCAGAGCCCAAGATGATATTGTAAAGATCTGTGGTTTTTTTCTGGCTGTTAACCTGGTCCTGCATTGTTCCTCCTGATTGGGTGCTTTATGGCAGTACTCTAGCTGTCAAGGCTCCTGCCCTGCTGGCATGTTATTACAGTTGACTTCCCATCCATTAGGGAGCAGCTGGTCCTCTCTGCTGACACTTTGTACCACTGTTCACAACGAGATTGATTTCCTGCCTATTTGCATATTGTCTCTGCTATTCAGGTGAGTCTGTGTGTCCATCTGTTAAAAAAAAAAATAAAAAAAAATCTGAAAGCGATAGTCTATGGTCATTGACTAAAGAGTTCTGAGATTCTTAAAGTCGCAGACATATTTAGTGCAGTCTGGCCAACATCTGCTTAAACTTATTGTACTCTTGGAAGTGGGCCACCTTCAACTGGCATCATGCTGCACAATTCTTTTTTTTATTAGTTGCCCAGAAAGTGATATCTGATCAATATATAATCCTGACACATGGTAAAACAAAATGTAAGGATGAAGCCTCTTATGAATAGAAAAAGTTATTTAAAGAGGGAAATTGTTTTCAAAAAGGAGAAATAAATACATGCACAGAGGGATGAATTTCTGAAAACAAAATCAGAGAATTTAAAGTCATTCCTACTGGTATGACCATGTAATCACTCAATTTAAAAGAGTCAACTCAATGACCATTTCTAGAGAGTCTTTATGACTGAATAGGTTGTCTAGCTGAGAATACAGCAGGGTGCTTGTTTAAGGTAATTTTCTGGTTTTACTATGAGATGTTTTCCCACACTTTTCCTGTTGTGATGCTTCTCTTTCAAGTCTGCTTCTGCATCTGCTCTCTTCAGCTATGTCCCATTCTTTATTCCTTGTTTTTTACATCATATCTCATTTCCTAGGGTTCCCTGTTTTGTTCCCATGTTGCCTCATCGTTGTCTTTTCTCTCATCTTACCTTTATACTGAAAATGGCAAGTAAGAACAGGTTCAGGTCATTTGTATTGTTTGTGTTTAAGTTAGTGCCGATTTTATGTGCGATACCTGTAAAGACATCATTCTTCTATCTGTGTTGATAAGTGTGTGTTCGTGTGTACGTGTGTGTGTAACCCTAAGAATACCTACTCAGCTTTGTGCTTGGCTGTGCCTCTTGTCAGGGGATCAAGGCAGCTATGCTCTAGCAGACCAGGAAGGAAAATGGCCACAGACTCACCTTCCTTAGCTTCTCTTTGACAAGGAGGGCCATCACATAGAGGCCATCACATCACCAGAACTTCCAAAAGCCTCAAGAAGCTTGCAAGAAAGTGAACACTCAAGAAACTGAACTCTGTGGAAGGGACCTTATGCTTGAGCAGTTCAAGAATAACTGCAATGCATGGGAAGGACTCACAATAAAAAAAAAATAAATAATGGAGGACTGTCTCCAGTGGGAGAGACCCACACTGGAGCAGAGTAAGAAAGTTATGAGTCCTACCCCTAAAGAGGAAGAAGTGGCAGAAACAGCATGTGATGAACTGACCCCACCTCCTCCCATTCTCCATCCTGCTGTGCTGCTCGAGGAGATGAGGAAGAGAAAATTGGAACTGAAGTTCAGCCCAGGAAAAAGGGAGGGGCTGGGGGGTAGGTGTTTTAAGATCTGGTTTTATTTCTCATTATCTTAGTCCAATATAATATGAAAAAAAAAAAAATAATAATTTTCCCCAAGCTTCATCTGTTTAACCCACAACTTTAACTGCTGAGTGATCTCCCTTTCCTTCTCTCAACCCACAAACCTTTGGTTATATTTTCTCTCCCTATCCAATTGAGGAGGGTGAGTGAGAGTAGCTTTGGTGGGCAGCTGACACCCAGTCAGGCTCAACACACTTCAACAATGAAATACATTTATTTGCCTAATAATATCACAGTTATGCATTTTTATGTCGTATTTTCTCCAAAAGTAATTAAAGCATGACAGTTTAACAAAACAGAAAATAAAATTTATCAGTAAGTGATGTACTGGTCACTGGCAAATAAGTCTTGCTGATTTCATACATGTGTGTTTGTTATGCTGGCAACATCCTAGTTCCGTCACAGGTAATGTAGCAGGGACAGAAACTGTAGTGACTTGAACCTTGAATTCCATGTTTTTCAATTCCATCACAACATTGGCTCAAGATACAGCAGCAGAATATGACTTTTTATAATTTATTTCACATACATACTAAATCTCAAAAAAGAAAACTGTGAATAGTGTAAAACTAATTAATAAAAAATTTAATATGTATAAACTAAAAATTTAGTAACAAATGAACGACATCTTGAGTAAATGAAGACAAACTCTCATTTTCATTTCCAAATCTCAATAACTTTATTGGCTTAACTAAGTAACTAAGTACTGCCAAACAATAAATTCCACAACCTGTGTTAAATTCATTTCACATTGGTAATTGTTTAAATGCACTTTCAATGTCTATCATTTGCAGACTATTTTTAAATGGTGCACTGTTATTTTTTTCTTTCTTCCTTTCTAATAATACTTTTTTTTTTTTTTAATTAATTCATACTTCTTTTTGTTTGTAGAACCATCCAAGAGGAACTGACATTCCTAGTAATAAAGCCCCTCACATACACTTAAAAAAACCCCCAAAATATTATCTGTCTGGAGGGGAAAAAAGGATCATTCATATAATTTTCAATTTATTGGGATGTATTCAGATAGGAAATTAAGTCTTCAGACCAGATGGGATCTCACATGAACTCAACATTTCTTCCAGCTGTCCTTTTTCATTAGGGATAAGTCTAACCCATGGGTCTCAGTAGAAAACAATTAACTACTTTCATTATACAGAGGTGTCACAAAAGCTGACATTTTAATATATTTTTTCTTTTCATTTTCATTTTTCTAATACACCTCATAAAAGTATTTTTAGCTATCTATTACACTTTTCTTATTATCTTCTTATATTCCAAGAGCACTATCATGACACCATCCCTTCCCTTCCCATCCCTGAGAAAGACCCAAAATTTGAAAGCAAAAACTGTTCAGGACACAGTTATAGGAAGTGAAAAAAAAAAGTATTCCTGAGCAGGTGGAGTGAAATCTGCCAAGATATTCTGCAGTTTTAGAAAGCATTTTTCCCCTCAGAGATAACTGCACATCCTTTCTATCCAGACTGACTAGGCCCAAGGGACTTTTCTAGGACAAGCTGTACAAAAAATACTGCAAATGTCTAAGCAGAGCATAAACTTTTCCAAAACCTGAAACTGAGGAACAAAATAAAATTATTAACAAGAGGATAAATTGAATCCTTGATATTAGGTACTGAGTTTTATGGCTCCTTAATAAATGGGAACTTAAATATGGAACATTTTAGTCTGACACTGTACAATTTCAGTGAATTTTGTACACACTTCCTTGCTAACTTGGATTTGGCAGGAACTGTTTATGGTTCTCAGTGAAACCCTGTGGATTCTCCCTAGCAAGGATCTGGTGAAGAAGTTAAATGCTTCGGTTTCATATGTTCTATAGTCTAACTGCATTGTCAAGTACTCATGTACACAGCTGTCTTAGAAAAAAAGGCAGAGATAGAAATCAACACTACATAAATAAGGGTGTGTAACCCTCTGGGCTGGGGATCAGAAGTAAAAGGGCTATTTGCTGCCATCTATTGATAAACTGGACAAAGAGATTGAAAGAGTCACCAGCCCTGTATCTTCAATACCATGATACAAAGGTTTGGTTAGTTTTGAACATTTGCTCAGTATGTCCTCATGGGACCAGTGAAATACCACAACACTTTTTCTTTCACTGAAAATCAATCAGTATGACTGTGTTCAGGGAGAAAAATGGCAGCTTAAAACTTGAGGGTACCCTCTATTAGAGAGACCCTACTGTGAAAAAAAGCTGATGGCAAATTAGTTCATACTTTGTGGGAAGAGTACATCCTTGCAGTTTCTGAGTAATGCAGTCATATAGATCAGCAAAATCATATACACAATGTGATCACACACATTATTAAGTACTCCTAGAAAAATTACACAATGAAATGTGGCAATACTGGGGAGACATAATGGGAGTTCTGAAACAACAAACAGCTATAAAATTTGACTGATCACTAAAAAAAAAATATTTCCAATTTTTATTACAGAATTTCTCTTTTTATATTCAGGTGTGTTGTTTATGCATACTCTTCAAAAGCTTTTGTCCAAATTTTGGTTTGAATTTGACAGATATCCCTGCAAATCTTGAACCTAAAATTACCTTTGGCAAAGTTTGTTTAGATGAGTTATACAAGAGGAAAAATATTATTTGTTTGTATTTACTCTGTATAATATGTGAGAAAAAATCAGGGTAATTTAGTCATATGCATTTTTCATTTTATTTAATCTTCCTCTGATGTTGTTTGTCTCCTTTTTTTTTTTTTTTTTTTTCTTTTAATAATTACAAATGCTTGACTTCTGTATTGAACTGTTTAAAACTCTTATCAAAGGTGACCTCTGTCTGGAACCTTCTGAGCTATAAATGAAAGTAAAATATATTTGTTAACTTCAAGAGGTAGTAAAAAGAGTTACTATGTCAATCAGAGTAACGTTACTGAATTTATTTTGTTAATTGGGATCTAATCTTTTGCATCCCTTCAAATCTGATCAAATTATGTGAGGGCTCACCAGAAGGGTACAACAAAATACAGTTTATTTGAGTGCAGAGAAATATCTGATGAGACTCCCTTAAGCATTCTTCTTCACCACTAAGTGGTGTTCCAGAAGAACTTGGGTTTCCCTTAGTATGTGTATCATGTCAGATGCTGATATATGTTTTGGGAACTCCGGTGAGTCTCAGATGACTCTGCAAGCCTATTTGTAGAGAAGTGAATTGAGCACAGGGTGCTTGCTTTATACTGCAAGCAGTACCAGAGACCACCTGCCGTCAGCACACTTTGGTCTCTTTGAAATACATGGGATACTTGGAAGACTAAATCACAAGTATATAATTTGTTGTGGTGATTTAAATGAAATAATAAATATAGATGCAACATTAAATAGCAAAAGATAGTTAATACAATAAAAGTAAAATAATCTGTAATTTTCTAACTTTCATATAAACCCTCTGTCATCATAAAACATTTTCTGTAACAGATTGTTTACATACAAGGTGTATACTTTTTGTGTGACCAGACATTCTAAGGCAAATAGATGGGGTGATAAGGAATTTCACCTTTTTAAAATTATTTTTATTTATTTATTTATGGATTTTTAGCTACGAAGGCAAAATATTTTTCATATTGTTAAAAAATACTGAATGAACAGCAGTGTAGCATCACTAGATTTTACAACATAACAGAACAAAACAAACAAAACAAACAAACAAACAAAAAAAATAGACTTAAAGAAAGATACCGTGAGTCCACAAAGATCAGGACTCTTTAACCTTTAACATTTAAAGCTCATTTAACCTCCGTACATTATGATTTATAGTCATAGTGAAACATTATCACTATTTCAAGTGTTTTGGGCTATCCAAAATATTGACATAGAATGATGAATGTGAAACAGAACTTTCAGAAGCTTTTAATTTGTTTCCAGCTGAGGACTTTCTATTTTGATAAAATAGAATATATAATGATGACCATTTGGGACAGTTCATTCAGGATGTTAATCATAGAATTGTAGAATGGTTTGGGTTGAAAGGAACTCTAACCACCCAACCCCCTGGCATGAACAGGGACACCTTTAACTAGACCGGGTTGCTCAAAATTCTGTCCTATCTGGCCTTGAAATACCAGGGATGGAGTAGACATATCTTTTCTGGGCAGCCTGTTCCAGTGTCTCAGCACCCTCATAGTAAAGAATTTCTTCCTAATATCTAAACTAAATCTACCATCTTTCAGTTTAAAGTCAGTTTATCCCTTGTCCTAACACCACAAGCCCTAGTAAAAATTCCCTCTCATGATTTCTTGTAGGCCTCCTTTAGGTACTAGGAGGCCACTAAAAAGTCTCCCTACAGCTTTCTTCTCCAGGCTGAACAACTAGAACTCTCTCAATCTGTCTCTGTCTCTAGGAGAGGTGCTGCAGCCCCAGATGATGCATCATCTTCTTGCCCCTCCTCTGGACTTGCTCCAACAGGTCCATGTCCTTTTATGGGGGCCCCAGGGCTGGATCTCCAGATAGGATCTCCTGAGTAGAAGGGGTGAATCACTTCCCTTGATCTACCAGTCACACTTCTTTTGATGCAGCCCATGTTGTCCTTGGATTCCTGGGTGCATATTGCTCAGCTGTGTTGAGCTTCTTATCCACCAACACCCCCAAGTCCTCATCAGCATTGGTCTGAGTGTATTGTCTCAGTCTCTTAATCCACAGTCTCAGTCAAGATGTTTGAGTATCGAAATTCACATACATACAGCAGGAGCTGTATGGGTGGAATTCTAGAGCTATCCAATTTTATGCCCTGGATGGCTGTTGTAAAATGAGTGAAATACTCAATAGGAAGACTGAGACAAGATGGTATATTAACTCTTATCTTCAGATGACTGACTGATGAAGTCCTAGGTCACCCCTGGAATTACTGAGTAAACAAGGAGCTGTGCACACAGACACAGCCTTGTTATCAGCCTCTGTCAGAACTTCAACTGGACTCTAAATGTACAAAATCTCTTCTGCTCTCTCCCTGTATTATGACTGTTATACTGGCAACAAACAAGAAACTTGCACTGCATGTTGCTCAGAACTGCAAGAACTGAAAGGACAGCTAAAAAACAGAGTCCCTGGAATTTATAGTGCAAGATCAGAATTCGGTCAGCATCACCACTCTTTGATGAGTGAGTTCATGGAAATTCAGAGTAACTACATTTTTCTCTTAACTTGACAATGAATGATTGCTACAAACTTCTAAAGTCTTCCAAATCACGTATATATCTGCTTTCAAAAATCAAACAGATTAACTGAGAAAAAGCAAGCTATGATTATGATTTCTACATATGAGGGAAATTCATGCAACAAATACAATAACTACACTAGGGACAAGAAAAATATAGAAGAAAAAAAGTAAGATATATCGAACTGGGTGCAAAAGAGACACAACATGGAACAAAAGATAAAATAAAGAGACTGATGAAGAGTGGGAAGGAATGTCTAATGCTGTGAATAAATCTATTATAGCTATATTAAAGTATGGTTTGTACCTAAAAAACAGTTACATTTTGTTTTGACTTTGATCCACGTTTTTTATCTGAATACAAGGAAGACAGTTAAACAAGATGAAGCTTGAATAATGAGAGCAAAAAATGCCTACAGACTCTTGTAACAGTGTGACTGGAATCAAAGGGAAATCAAATCAGCAGCTTCAAAGTGCTTACAGTTTTTTGCTTGGACATTCTAGGCAGGTCTAGGTACAAGCAGAATAAGTTGTATTCTGAGTTACAAGATGGGTAAGAGGTACTTGAATGCCCAGACTTTCACATTCTTTAGTTCTTCTGCAATTAAATTACATAACATCCTCTTTATAAAGAGTTTTTGTTGCATATGTTAACAGGTGGAAGTGTTTTTTTGAAGAACCTATAATTCTGGAAGCTAGACAGGGGAGGTATTTCATTCTTACGTTTCCTTCATCTGCCCCCTAAGTGTATCTGGTGAAAGATATTTTGGTTCCAGTTAGTAAATACATAATAAAACATTAGAATTATTCAGATAAAATGAATCTGGAAAAAATATGAACTAGGCAAGTTTTGAGATGAGCCCTACAAAGGCATGTCTGACCTCCAAGATGTATTTTCAAGTATTAAGCTCATTTAAAGATAAAAGAAAATCCTTTTTTACTGTGTGTAACATATTCTAGTTTCTGTCAAAAGGCCCTGGGCAGTCTGACCTAATGCTAGGTCTGCTCAATGCAGCAGTGCATGCTGGAGAGCAGGGCTGTTATTTATTGGGTTCTCAACAGGCTATGAAAATAGGTTGCTGAGAAATTCAGAAAAGTCAGATAGAAAGTTTTGCTCCTGGTGTAGAATTACCCCATGCAAAAATTAAAGCTAGAAGTTCAAATTGGCTAGAAAACAGCTTCACAGAAAAGAAAGAGGGAGCCAATATGAATAAAATGGTGAATGCAAGTCTGTAGAGAACCTTTCAAATGACAAAGATCTATCACATATTCATCTGCATTTTTAAGGCCAGAGCTAGCAGGTTGAAGAAAATGATTTTGCCTGTCTGTGTGATATTTGTGAGGTGACATCTGTAGTGCTGTGTTTAGTTTTGTGGTCCTCAGTACAAAAAGGTACATGGACAAACTAGAGTGTATGCAGCAGAAGGATACTAAGATGATCAGTGACTAGAGCAGAAAACATAAGAATTTAGGAAAGGTTGTTTTCTCAACCTGATAAAGAGGTTAAAGGGCTGTTGTCAGTTAATGGGAAGGTATTAGACTCATAATTCTTCTTAGAATAAGAAAACAAAGCTGGACTCTTACTGTAAGTGTGTAGTGAACAGGAAACAGTAGCAATTGCAATTTGCAGCAAGGATGGTTCCAGTTAGATATGAAAAAATTCTTCAGAGGAAAAGTAATTAAAATTTGTGAGGGTTGTTCTGAGATGATGTGCAGTCTCCATTTCAGATATTTTGGAGTTTCCCATGAGATGGCTCTAAGCCATTTGCCCTGCTGTTAGACCCACTTTAAGCAGAAAGTTGAACCGTGTAACATTCAAAGGTTTCAATCAAGCTAAACTGTTCTATAAAGATGTGACTCTATGATTACATTTAATACAGATGCCCTTGTGTTATATCTAAATGACATGATTGTATTAACATGTTTTAATTGTAGTGGACGGGACTTCTCTCGTTCCATGTTAGACCTGTACATTTTAGATGTTTGATGATAGATTTTGTTATTAAGTGCCTATTTATGAAAGCAGATAAACAGACATATCAAATAGAATAGATCGTTACTGATACTTAAATCTTTATAAAGACATATAATGGTTTAACATTAGTGTTACTAATTACTTAATTAGTGGCTTAATTATTTTCCAAATGATAGACTTGGTGATGTTTGCAAAGAAAGGAAAAAAGGAAAACTCAGAAAATTAAAGGTCTCTACCCATCTGTCTTTGAAGAAAAAGACCTTAATTTTGTGATCATTTCAACCATTAGCATGTTAGCAAAGCACATTAATGGCACATTTCAGAAACAACATCTAACATACTATCTTAGAATGTCTGCCCAGCATATCTAGTGTGTTAGATATAGTTGTAGTAAACTCTCGGTCTGCCGAAAAAAAGATAGGTGGATTTAGAAACAAGGAACAGAAAAAATATAGACTAAAAGTAATTAATTGTGGAAAAGAAGAAAAAAAATATCTGTGGTAATTCCTTCAAATAATTGTTTGAATTATTGAAACCCATCATTTATGACAATCATCTGTACATATTTGCATTAGTTAGGATAATAGAGAGGAAAATTTAAAAAAAAAAAAAAAAAGAAAAAAAAAAGTGCTATTTTCCTTTTGTCCTAGAAGGAATTACATGACCAAGGTGATTCAGATTCATAGTTTGAAGACCACCATGACCACCATCAATACATGAGAAGATTTGAGTATAAATGTGTTTACTTTTCTATAGGAGCAGAGTTCATCTCGGTTTTAAATAAACAGAATATTCATTGAGCTCTCTAGTCAGCTGATGTCATTTTTTTAATGACATTCACAAAAAGGAAGGGGTGTTGCATTTTATAGTTGAATTTGCTTAATCATCTTCAAACCATGCATGCTTTATCAGCCAAACTGAAAAACAAGCATATGAATGTCACACATTTTTTGTGACATTGCAGTGACAGTCTCAAACTTCACTTTTTATTACTGGTAGATTTTTTTCCTATTTTCTGAGTAAGTCACACTTTCACTGACCATTTTTCCACCAGCTTGGGATATCCAGATATGTGTGCATTGTTTGGATGGTTGTCTTGACAATAACTTGCAAAAATTCATGAGAATGTGTCTGATTTTTGTTTTATTAGACACAAATTCTTTCCATAGGGATTTTATTTTTTTTTTTCCTACAAATCACTCCTTTCTAATGCATGTTTTCAATTTGCACTCTTCTTCCCAGATAAGTTGTTTTGAAGTTACTTTTGTTAAAATATGTTTTATTGAGTTGTGGCCATTTTGTGATAGTGAAGTGACTTGGTTCATTTAGTCAGAATGTGCAACTGTGAAAAAATATACATGCCAGAAACCATTTGAATATCAAAAGAAAGGCATTTTAAATTAAAAAAAAAAAAAAAAAAAAGTTTCTTATAGAATTCCCAGGTTTTGTACTTTGTAATAAAGTTAATTTCAAATACATGACCTTTCATTATTTCTCCCTATTTTAGAAATTGATTATTTAAGAAACAATACATGTTGGATTTAGTATTTTTAGTTTAATGTTTTTTTCTTATCAATAAAGCTCCTGAGTCCTTTCCTAAATTTTTGTTTTCTTTGAAGGAGTCTGTGGCATAATTATAACATTTTCAGATATTTTCAAAAACAGAGTAAATGGAGACTAAAATAAGTAACTACAGGCTCAATCCTTTTCCAAGTTGAGACTTATATCAGTTTAATACTAGTTATACAACTGGTTTTAGATTAGATTGGTACGGCAGAAAAACAAGCTTGTATTAGTCTTGAAGGAAAATGTATGCTACAAAAGTATTGTTTTCTTCAGTATCCTACCACTATAGATGTGTCTGTGAAGTGCAATAACTGATCTGCAGAGAAGTCAATTACGAAGCATTTCAGAACAATCTGCATCTGAATAAGGCATTTGCCAACAAATCCCTGGGACTTTCCAGTCTAATTCCTTCTCTAATGACTCCCCAGTCTTTTTCCAGAGCTTCCACATATGAAGGTATTTATGGGAAAATCAAACCAAACCAAAACACTAAACCACCTACTAAAACTAACAGACAAATAAAAAACAACAGAAAAATAAAATAACAATGAATTATGAAAAAAAAGTCTCCTAATCAGACAATCCACAACTGTAATATTGACTGCACTGGATGCTACAAACATACTGACAGAAGCACGTCCCTTAGCTAACTTGAAAATGTCAATAGTCATAATAAACTTGAGGTGATCTGTAGGAACCTAGGAAGAGATAAAGATCTGTGAGCTCTTAAAAATTGAATATCAAATTGTCTAGCTATCAGATGAGCTGGAAGATGAGAAAACTTCTAAAAGGAAAAGAAAAGTTAGCTGAGAAGAACAGCAATAATTCAGAAGTAAAAGGTAATTTTTGATTAAAGTGTAATTGCTGGAAGAAAACAAATGAAAATATTCTGTGGCACAGAAATAGTATTAGCTTGGAGAGAATTTATTTTAGCTATGCAGAGATGATGAAACCTTGAAAATATTACCTCTTTCAAAACTTTCAGAATGGGGATCCCCCACCACCACTCCTCTTAAGAATATAATATAATTTTTAAAAGGCTGCCAGGAAAAAAATTCTGAAAAAAGGTTATATTTAAGACATATTTACAGAAGTAAATATTAATGAAAGAAAAAAGTGTGGAAACTGAACTAAATATAACTTTTCATGATCAAAGTTATGTTCTAGTTTATAAAACATGTTAAATTTTAAAAAATGCAATAGAACACCTAGAATATGCTTTATATTCATTCATTCTCAGGAACAATGTAATTTGATGAGAATTCATCCACTGAATAGATTTCTCTTTTCCTGATCTTAGTTTTATTTTAAACTGTGACAGTTAAAATGGCTAGCATTATCATAATAGTAAAAATAAAACTTCTTCTCTTTTTCAGGAATTAAGCAAAGATTAACTGGAACAACACTGAAATATTGAAAGGGTTTGAATCTTTCCTGCTCCCCATCATCAATAGTGATAAAATACTTCTGCATTTTCAGAAATACTTTAGTGGAAGTTCATTTGAGTACTGTTGAGCTCTTTTGTACATCATATATCCCATCAAAAAAGTTGTCTTTATTACACTGTCTGACCAGTGATACACCCATGAGTTCTTTTCATAGTGGTATATTTTACTTTCTCATATCATAGGTGAAGCTTGGTCATCGTAATAAGTAGGAATATGTGACAGTGAGGAAAAAAGTGAATATAAAGAAATGTATTTCAAATTATTACTATGGAAACTTCAGCTAGGAAAAGAAAATTTTACTGTAATCATAGTTTTCTGTCTAAATAATATACATGGAACATTTTTATGAAAAAAAAAAAATTTGATACAAACATTAGTTATGTGGTTCAATGTACCTTAAAGTGAACCTTCCCCTTGAGTTACAAAGTCTTCATGATATACTGCACTATATACTCACAATTGAATATCTGTTTTAACGAGGGCATGAGAGTATAAGATTTTCAGTGTCTTGATATTACAAGAAATTAAAGGAATGCTGATACAATTAGAAGAGTAGATTAGCACTAATGATAGCTTCATTTTCATTTAAAATTTAGCTTTAAAGCACATGAAAGGTTAAATCAGGGCTGCAATCTCTACCCAGCAGGCAAAGAAGATGGCAATACAACTTGCACTGTTGGGCTAAACCAGTCATGCCATAAAGAGTTCTCATATTAAATTCTATGGGTGAAGTATTTTATAAAAATGCTAATTAAGGTTTAGCAAAATCTGTTTTGCTCTGCGTTTACTTTTAAAAAATGTCTGTTCAGCATGGAAAAATAGGAACATGGCAGATGTTGTGGAAAAATCAGCATCTATTGAGGGTTTCAAGTGTCCTAAAAAAGACTTACTGCCTTTCTGAATAAGATCAAAAGAAGAGAATATTTGTTAAGAAGGGAAAAAAGGGAAAAAGAAAGTCACTCTAGTGAACAGCAAATCAAATAGCATATGCATCTATTTTTTAAACAATCAGCTTTTGTAAGTGATGTACATTTTGTTCTGACAGTAATAGCTTAAAGATTTATTGTACTTCTACTTTACTGTTTTTGACTGCAAGAATAAAACTGTAAATGGAAAAAAAAAAAAAATTCTACTAATTTTGACAAAGTTAAGAGATTGACCCTGACAAGTAACATTATGTAGGACTAATAGCAAGTATGAGGGGGGAAAGCAGACTAAATTTCTAAGCATTGGAAGAGGGAACTGTAACCTCCCTGTGTTTACAGAATAAATGGATTTACAGAATCCATTGAAAGATTGCCATGCTTTAGATCATGCAATTGCCTAGTTCCAGGTTGGTTTTCAGGGGTGCAAAAAATCTACCTATTTTGAAAGAACTCCCAAAATGGAAGATGAGTAAAGAAAAAAATATGAAATATGCAATCCAATATTATTTTAAGTAAAAAAAATAAAGGTTGAAAACTGTTTAGCATCACCTTAGATGTTGTCAAATGGACAACAACACACCATGGGTTTTTTTATTTTTATTTTTTTTTTAGAAATATGCAAATATTTGGAACAAATTCAATAGTATTTGCATAAATTGTGGTAAAATTCTAGTCTTATGGGAGTTAACAAATTACTTCTCAAAAACCACTAATTCCTGCAGGAGATTGGGAAAAAATGGATGGTATATTCCAGGCTTTTTCTGTGAACTACTTAATTTTATTCTGAAAAAAGGCCTTCATTATTATATAAATGAATTATTACTCCTCCAATAGATTAGACAGACATATTTGAGTTATTTGAATGGCAAAAACATATTTTCTTGAAATTTTTTGGGCCTCAGCTCTGCTTAGATACACTCCAGCTAGTGCTATTTCCAAGGTATCACCATTCTGTGATTGTGAAGACAAAGAGTTGGAGATGAAAGGTAATCTCCTTTGTTTTTAGTGTTCCACTTTCTACCCTGCAGTTTTAATCCCTAGTCACTCAAATATGAGCGGAGCCCCAAAACATACTTGAGTGGGGAAGCTGTCTGGGTGCAAGGATGGAAGAAAAAATCTCAGTGCTGCCAGCTCAGCATTTGCACAAGTCTTTGTTCTCTGACAGAAACATCTACCAAGGTCTTGCATTATTAGGAAGATGGGAATTTCACGAGGCTTTGTTGTCTGACAGAGACATCTACCAAGTTTTTGCATTATTAGTGAGATGGGAATTAATAAGAAGTGAAGTATAAATGAGAGAAGAAAAAGGGAGATGCTTCCACTTACAATATCCCTCACACCTTATCTTCCTTTGTTTTAAATGTATATGCAATTTATAATGATGCCATGATGCTTTCATTTTTATTCTCTTTTATAAAATCAGTGTTGTAAGCCAAATATGTTATAGTTACTAGTAGAAAAGTGAAAGAGCCCCTCACTATGTCCATCAGTCGTATAATTTTGAGGGGTTTGTAATGTTTTATTTCTGTAATAGACAGAGATACAAAATTTTCCATTCTGCACCACACACCACACACAATAAGACATGGAAGATCTTATGCCTAAATGGAAAGGAGAGGTAGGGTAGAAGACAATGAAACTATAAAAACATGATAGTACTTATCTCAGATCCCAGGATCATAAGACTTCAACTTTGACTTCTAATTCAGTGCATTCTCTTCCCTGCTATATTTTCTACATTTTATCTGATAGTCTTGCTATACTTTTCTTTTACATGTTTTACTCAGGGAGAAAAAAAAAAAAAAAAAAAAAAAAAGATATTGTCAGCTAGATTCAATTTATATAACCTTATTTTAGATGACCAACTTATTTGTATCAGCATTTGCTTTCATCAGGGGGTCTCCTTTTACAGTCTGTGGAAAGTAATAAACACTTCTATTGTGCAATTCCTATGATAAACATCTAAAGCAGAAAAACTCTGGTCTGCTTTTCCCATGTGTAAGCCTAGTGGCTGAGATACAAAAGAGAAGGTTTAGAGTTCAAGAATGTTAAAGAGGTGGGGAGGGACAGCACTGTATTGTAAATCAGTATGAAAGGAATAAAGTTGTTGAAATAGCTTTTTCATAAGACCCAGTCGAGTTATGTTGAAAACATTTTTTATGGAAATTCAGATATGTCTATGCAGGAGAAAACTTGCAGATCCAGTGTGCAAAAATGTGAAGACTGTTTAGGAGACTTCTTATAGAAAACACTGTATGTAATTATAAAGGTTATGTTTGTTTCTTTCACGGTAAATACAAGAATACTAAAACCCAAGTGCAACTCTGAGTTTAAGAGCAAACATTTTAACACTTCTTACCAGTAGGAGACTTCATGACACTTTGCTACCCAGCAAGAGACTTGACAGAGCTCTGTGATTTGGCAGCTGCAATAGCTTTACTAGAGAACTGTCCAAGCAAATTGCATATCATGAATTTAATCTTCATCTGTTTACTATTTTATATCAGAAATTAATTATGTGGATATCACAAGTTATTCTGTTTATTTTCTTTCTTACTGTCATTTTTTTCTTTCCTCAACAAACTACATTTTTTGGTTCTTTAAACTGAGAGTTATAAAACACTGAGCATCAAGACAGTTTTTTTTTTCCAGATTTCAGAGCAGTATCTTGAGCCAATATTCATTAATAACCCTAGAAACTCAACCTACCTGTTGTAGGTATCACTCATGTCCTGGATAAAGAATTCCACATCTAGTAAACTAGTTCTAGTGGTAGATTTTTGTACTGTAGAAATCTAAAATGAGATGAAATAAAATGCAGGGGAACAACTGAGATAGTGATAAGGGCATGCTTCAAGCAGCTGCTTGGCAGTATGATCACAGATCAGAGCCCTGTGGAGCACTGTGATGTATATTCATAAATAAGTGTAGACATGGTCTAAATGCCCAGAAGATGTTGATAAAATCTGGTTCAGATAGCAATCAAAGAATGCCTTTGGCACTGTGTGACAAAACATTGCATTGATAGTATAGCAAACAAGGACAGTGCTCCTTATCTGTTCCTGATACACGTGAGGGAAGCCAACATAAAAATATGTGTGAGGAAAAGCAGAAGGAAAGCATAAAATATTGGTCACAAACCTAAAAAGATTAAACATTTTGTCCTTTTCATTCAAAAAATGTCACAGATTTTCACATAAAGAAATAGTGACAAAAGCTTCTATTTCAAAATAATTATCTAAACTCACTTAATATAGTAAAAAATGTCAACAGCAGCTATTTGGATGGGTTTGTTGTCAAGTGAAGTGGACACTGGGAATCAAATATTCCACTAAAATGTACCTTCAAGAGAAATGAACTGGATATTTTATTCCTTGTTGAGCTATTATAGACTAGTTTTTTACTTACTAAGTTAAAACTCCAGGCTTCTACAAAGCAGATAGGACTCTAAACTAGATATTTTTTAAAACAACCTTTGTTTTGTCCTATTCAGTGGTACAAGACAAAGGTTTTATCCTTGAAGTAACTACATATTGTTAAAAATTTCTTTACATTAACAGACATCACCCCTTTTGTTGTTATTGTTGTTGTTTACGTTTGGGTTTGCCGTTTTTTTTGAGGGGGAGGTTAAGGTTTTTTTGATAAGGGGAGGAATTTCTTCTAGATTTTATTTTCTATAATTGGAGTATCTTTGTAGATGCAGGATATTGATATAAGAACTCAGGTTTTTGGGGGAGAGAATTTTCTGGATGCCATCTGTAACTGACCCTCAGATGCATTTTTATACACATTAATTTATTTATGTTCAAACATGCACACACCCACACAGGCAGATAGCTAGACAGACAGATGCATGCAGAAACAAGCTGAGGGACCATACCAATCTTTACTTTTTGTTAAGGTGGCAAAGGTAGTGTCAGGACAAGGTCATATATTCAGTTGTTTTCTCAAGATAAGCAAAAGTTCTGCAATATAAGAGCAGGTCTTCAGTCTGTGCATACCTCCAAGTTTCATCCTAGCTTTCTGTCAGGAATACATCAGTCACATATCAGTTCCTTCTCATTTTATCTTCTTACCTCTTTCATACAGAGGAAAGATAGGACTTGTAAGTTCTTTAGAAGTGAGGGTACACTTCCCAACAGAACTGTAAAATGAGCAGTGGACCAGTCCAAGAAGTGTACTCAAAGGCAGACACATTAAGACGCACGTGAAGTATGCTAAAATATGAGATTTTGTTTGAAGAGTTGTTGCACTACATGAACTGGCACAGGTTTTCAGTACATTACAAGTCTTTATTTCTTTGTAACTTGGTTTGGTTTACTTCCCCGCTTCCCCTCCCCCCCCCCCCCCCCATGAAATTTGTTGAAAGCTGACTATTCTGAGGATTTTTCTTTTCTATACATAATTTTAATTTCAGACTTCTTAACGTATGATTGTATTATTTGAAAACTGAGACACGTTTGGCTCTGCAATAGTTTTGTCATGTATAAGCTTACTGGGAAACAATACTCATCTGAAGACATATTAATGAACCCAGGATACAGAAAATACACACACAGCCTTCAAGACTAAGCAACATCTAGTACCTGTAACTTCTAGACATATCTTCTGACATAGTCTGAAGCACTGGTCACTGAAAGTGTTGGGGAGACTGACTAATATGACACTATTAAAATGCATTATTCAAGACAAAATAGACTGATAAAAGTAGAATCCTATCACATGCAGCATCTTGCCGTTATTGAAGCCTGTCCTTGGAATCCTGACTAATAGTATATCTTTTAACAGATTTAATAAATGTTACTCTATTAAAAAATGTTCACAGAATTTTTTTAAGATTATATCATTTTAGCCTACATTGCTTGGATTTTATTATGGGGTTTCTTTCCTCTTTTTTTGCTCAGTGCTAGTCAGCCTTAAAATTGAATGCTATTTTATAGAAGCAAACAGTGTAAAAATGTTCAGTTTTCACCACCAAATATATTTACATTAAACTTTAAATTACATTTAGCCTCCATTTATAATGTAAGAAGATTTGTTTTATTTGCTTTTGCGTGCCTTCAACTTTTTTTTTGTTGCACTTCATACAGCTTTGTACCAGCTGTGCATTTATTTGTCAAAAGTATTGTTCATGTCTGGTTTAACCTTGAAACAGAATGATTGGGAACGATTACTGAAGTCATGTTTAATAACTTGCTTGTGCTTTTTTTTCCTCCATGATTTATGGTTTATTAAGACATTCTGCATTTACCCATACCTGCTCAAGGACAATATTTTTATTTCCATCTATACTACCATTTTCATTGCTCTTGAAACACTTCCAATTCAGTATCCCATCCAATATTATAGTTCCATTTCCAGTTTTTATTATTTTTTACTCAGTTTTTCACTGCCTCTTGAATTCCCGTTACATTCCCTTCTATCTTCTATCAAGCCCACAGTACAGCGTATGACACTATACTTTCCCCAGTGTTCTGTTTCCCTTTTTCTGTCTCGATAGCAAAAGACAAGAAGGTGGAAACAACATCTTCTTTCAATGTAATTATCAGTACTTTTCACAAATATTTCCTTGATCTCCTCTCTCTGCTTCCCCAAACTCATTTTAGACATTTCTCCAAACCCATTATTCTTCACTCTGCAGGTCCTCAAGTCATGATTCCTGTCTCTGATGACTCTTACAGGCTCTGCAATTATAAACTCTCTGCTCAAGAACAACTTAGTTTATAAATATTTATACATGCTTAAAGCACATAGCTTCAAATTTGGTGTTCATATACTCTTAAAACCTCCTCCTGTCTTTACAGGCACACTAAATCCATTGCCTCCTGACTTTCAAATTCCTTATAAAAGTACCATCTGAAACCTAAGGTGATACTTCCTAAACTGAAAGGAAATTTTTAAAAGTCTCTTTTATACCCAGTGTTATTGATTTAATTTTAAATTTTGCGCTATACTGCACTTCTTGGCTTCATTTTAAACACATTTTAAGGTTTCTTTGTTTTCAGATCATACCAAGCTGCACTAGGTCTTCATGAAAAAAGTTCTAAGGACAAGCACTTCTAGTAGAAATCTTTTTCAGTGCTGCCTGTAGATTGAGTTTTGTTGTTGTAAAATAATAGGATAAATGCATATAAAAATTGTGAGGATATTGAGGAAACATCTGAAATCAGGGTATAATTATTATGACATTAATTGTCTACACACCACACTGAATCACTCTAATGTAGCCATTTAATTATAGAAATAAAATCAAACATAATCACAATTTAAAAAGCATGTCCAAGCAATTTGCCATTTCTACCTCCAGCTAAAATCTCCTCTGTGATAAATATATATTTGCTTACACTGTCACTAAACAGAATAACCCTGAATATATTTTGTGGTGTGGTAAAAGTTCTATGTTCCATACAATCTACTGTACAGTTTGAGTGCTTCTCTGTAGCCAGAGGCAATATCAGCCTTCTTTGGTACCTACCATTCACAAAAAGAATTATAACTGTTGTGAATTAGTACCCTACAAAATTTATTATGTTTTTAAAATCATACAATTTGTCTTATTTATACTTACATAGATGTAATAATATATAACATTATACAGAAAAAAAAGTTGAAATTACATAAAGGGCAAAACAGAAATATTGTTCATTTATTGAAAAAAAAAAAAAAGAGGTCAGATATGTGATATTAATTATTTGAGTTTTCAGCCAAGGCTTGGTTAATGATCTCTATTCTGGAAAATCATAATAATGCCTGTCAAGAGAGAAAAAAATATAGTTTAAACATTTTTTTTTTTAACACAAAACTGTAATCTTTTGTTAAATATTGTTACCTGAGTGGTATATCAAATATGGGATATTCAACAGTTGTTAAAATTTATCGTAATTCAACAATACTTTTTTTCCTAGTAAGAGATAGAAATGTTTCAAAATGAAAACCAGTTAATAATAGAAGATAACACCAATGATATAAATAACAACAACAACAATAATAATACGACTAGTGAAAAATATTAAGACACTGGTGCTTTTCAGCTATCAGTGGTGGGGTCATTAATTTCCAAACACAATAGGCAGACTTCCTGAAAAACTAATGATACAGTCTGGCCTCTAGTGATTATGAGTTAATAGGATGAGAAATGAATTCCAGATATTCAATTGCTGAGAGATACAAAATCCATCAGAAGAAGTTGCCTACAATGTTGTTAGCTGTAGTTATATGACGTAGTTGTGTATAAGATTCTTTAAGACAATTGTTTGAGTCACTGCAATTTTCATTTAAGGTGATTTTGGAAGCAGACGTAGAAAAGAACCTTAGTATTAAAGAAATGTTTTTAATTGAAATTTCCGCTAAATGGATATTTTAATCTGTTTTACTTTGTGTGAATTCATGATCTGAAAATGTATTCTTTTCAATGACAGCATACATCTACAGATCTCTTTAGCATACACTTCTAGCAGCTGAGAATAAAATTTTGTATTTGGAATCCAGGTTAACTTAAAAAAAAAAAACCAAAAAAAACGACTTCTGGACTGAGTCTTTGGAAAATTATAAACTCATAAAATATTCATCATTATTAGTCCTTAACAGAGACATTGCAGTGAGAATTAGCACAGTGATACACAGTTTATTTTACTGCCAAGTGTGAACTAACCCAATGAAATTAGGATTTGCATTTATTAACTTAGATATTAACTTAAAAATACTGAACCTAAAATCTAAAATGAACTTGTAAATTACCTCAGATTACATAAAAGAGCCATAAACCGTTTTGATTTGTTACGTATTAATTTACTCACCCAATTTGTAGAGAAGTTCTAAATTCATTGCTGAGCCATACAAACAAAATGTTTGGGCTTTGAAAAAACACTGAAACTGCACACTGAGGAGAATACAGATTGGGCAAGATTTATCAGTAACAATTATTTGCAGAAATTTCAACTCTTAGTTTTCTGTTTATGCTTTTGAAAATAAAATACCTGTCAGGCCGAAGGTAGATTTTACTCCATTTCTGCATGTCACTTCATTCTGAAAAGCTGCTGAAAGGCAGACATGGTTTTAAAAAGATATTTTAAGATCCATATACACTGAAAATTATTCTTTGTTGTTCTGTGAAGATTTGTACACTTTCTGTTTTTTCTAATTTTAGTACAGTCAAGCTGTATCTGCCAAACAGTTTTTGTTGTTTGTTTGGGGTTTTTCTGGGGGGTGGGGTGTTCATTTTAACACCACAGGTGAACATCGACAGCATTTGTACATCCACACTTAACCTACCATCTACCTCCCCCATTTTTGTGCCTACTGAGAAACAGCATTTCTGCAGGTGGGGAGAAATTCTTCCAGGAACATGTCTGGTAGGAACAATAAAAAAGTTGTAGGATTCTGCACAGTGGTAATGTCAATTCACTTGGGAACATGAACTGCACAGACAAAAAAAAAAAAAAAAAAAAAAAACAAAACAAAACAAAAAAAAAAAAAAAAAAAAACAAAAAAACACACACACACACAAAACAAAAAACAAACACAAACACAAACATAAACCAAAACCGTAAAATCAGCATGGTCACCTACTTACACTAGGATCCCAGTGTGATGATCCCATCTGTCCTGAAAGAACAAGGCTATTGGTAGCCATGGTGACTAATCCAGTGTTAGTCCCACTGTGTATAAACACAGACTGTTCTAAGAATCAGCTCTCTGATGATAACTGCCCACTTATTTGATAAAATAGTATGACATAGACTACTCTTTGGTGAGCTATAAGTTTTTGTTTCTTTTTGTGCCTCTAATTTGTAAGAAAAAAATATTTTTGAGACTGAGATTTTAAAGTAAAGGTTAATGATCTTTAAATTCTGGGCTCAATAACTGCTAAATTGTCAGTAATTGCTAATTTGTCTGTCAAGTTACAAGAATAACTCTGTGAGAGGTCCCATTTCATGAGATGCTTCTCTTTTAGTATGTTCCTTGTGAACTTTTTCTGTGTTGATGCCTAAAGATTCTTAAGATTTGTAGCACATAGATTTTTAATACATCTGTATAGTTTCTAACATTTTAAAATGGCAGTTAACAGTTACTAAACTCTATTTCTCATGCTTTGTATCAAATTCTTCAAAATCTTGAAGTTTTGTTTAATGTTCTTTTCAAGGAAAAAGGTTTTAGCAAAGACCTCTTGTTTGAAATGTGTACCTAGAAGGATATAACAAGATATAATTGTCATTAAAGCAACCTAGAAGGCCCAGAAACCTTGGAAAAGCTCCAAATAAGGCATGTGGTGTGAAGATGATGATGGTAAAGAAGGCAGGAGTCTTGAGACCTCTGACTCAATTCCAGGGAGGTGTGTCAAGGGGGAGAGGTGAGGTAAGTTCTGGGAATGGACAACTCTCAGGTTGGATGTATCCATTAGATATGATAATTAATTTCTCTTAAAAAATTTGTGGGAGACTTATACTTTATCTTGCACCTATATATTTAGTGTACCTTAAAGCACTTTAATTAAAGACCTGTTCTCTATTTAATCTATACTAATATTGTCTCAAAAGTTGTTTTTTTTCTTCCATTTTAAGCATCAGTATAATATTTATTTAGTGAGGCTAGGTCAGATACCTGTCTCACATTAAAAAAACAAACAATAAAACCCCCAAAAAACCCCAAAAAAACCCCTACTTGTTCTATTAAGCTAATTTCAAAACAGTAAGAGCTGCAAAATTTCAACTCTAATTTTTTCAAATTCAGTTTTGATTACAAAAAGAAAACAGATCAACTATTTAGTAATAGAGCTTGATTAATATTACAAAATAATGTCTAACAGTTTATTGAAATAAAGAAAAAATGTCATTGGAAATAGTCAAAGGTTAAGACTGCAATTTTTCTAAGACTGAGTAAAGAAATATTTGTTTCCTTAAATGGTTACAGTATGAAAATAATTCCAAATATTTGCAAAAGTTTGCATTAACTCCAAAAGTTATATGGCCATGGATAAGGTTTCTTTGCCTGTGACAGTGCTTTTATCTGTTTGAAGAAAGGAAGAAAAGCACATTGTAAGGAAAATATGACAACCTGTAAATAGCAAATAGACATTTTTTGGAGGGTTTTATGTTTGGTTGGTTTTGTCTTGTTGTTTTTTGTTTGCTTTTGGTTTTGGTTTGTTTGTTTGTTTGTTTGTTTTGGGGTTGTTTTAAAATAATAACCACAGTAAGTAGTATAATGATCAGTCTGCAGCCTGACAAATTCTTGATAAAGACTTCCTCGAGTGATTTTGAAATCTAACATGAGTAATTATAAATTTGGATAAAGCTAGATTTCTTGAAAATATTTCTTGGAAAGCTTCTAGAAGGTCTTCCTAGAGCCTTCTTTTCTTCAGGCTGAACAACCTCAACTCTCTCAGCCTGTTCTCATAGAAAAGGCTTAATCCCTCTGATCATTTGTGTAACCCTCCTCTGGACTCACTGCAACAGGTCCATGTCCTTCCTATTTTGGGTGTCCCAGAGCTGGATGCAGCACTCCAGGTAGTGTCTCATGAGAGCAAGGTAGAGGGGATGAATCATCTCTCTCAACCAAAAGCTACACTGCTTTTGATGCAGCCCAGGATATGACTGGTTTACTTTCAATCCATTCATGACCTAGCTTGTAATGACACTGAGGGTTGCTCCCACCCAGATGCAGAACCTCACACTTGGCTTTGAACGTCATAAGATTCACATGGACCCACTTCTCAAGCATGTCCAAGACCCTCTGGATAGCATTCAGTCTCTCAGGAGTATCAATCACACGTGTCCTTTGATCTTCCTTTTATAGCTGAGATACCTGTAGAAACCCTTCTTATTACTCTTTACATATCTTGCCAAGTTCAGCTCCAGGCACATGTTGTCCATCTTCCCAGGATACGTGTCCCTCCTTCCACTGCCTGTGCGTTTCCTTCTTGCCCTTTAATTTGACCATCAGATCTTTACTCACCCATTCCAGAGACTTGCTTTCATTTCTTACAGCTGGGGATTGAGAGCTCTTGTATGCTATGTACAGAGTCCTTAAAGATCTGTTCTGCTTCCTTATCCCTGAAGACAGTTTCACTGTAAATGCTATTGACTAACTGTTTGAACAGCTGATTGTTTTATAGAGGACTCAGTGAGGGCACTTGGTAGCTGTGGCTATCAAGCCTGTATTTATTCACTGGGAAAATTGAGGGATGAGACACATGACATAAGTCAGGGACTAAATCAGTGCTAAGGAGTAACAGAGATAAAAAAGAAATCTGAGTGTTATCTTGATGTTCTTATTCTGTAAAGTATCTCTCAGAGTTGCAGCCACATACACATTTGTAACTATATGGACATGTTTTTTAATGGCCATATTTATTTGCATTTATCTCTAAGGTTCATGAGTGGAATTAATCTGCTCCAAACTGAGGATGTGAAGATTAGATCTCTAAGCATGAGTAGGTCACCTTACACTTGTCTTATTTTAATATAGAGGAATTAATAGCTTCCTGAGGTGATTGATCTTATTTTGTGAGAAAGTGATCTAAATTACATGAACCATTCTCTCGAAGTGTCTGATTTTACCTCTGACTCTAAGGACAGTCTGGCATTTTTAAACAGATTTAGTAATCTATAATTTTTGCATCTAAGACTGAGCTGAATCCTTTGCTTAATTGCTTGAGATGAATATGCTTAGTACTATGACTTGATCTGGAATTCTGTAATTCTGTTTCACCAATTTTCTGCACTTCCAAATATTCTGATATTAATTTCAATACAAACACTCAGGATAGGGTTTACCTCACCGGTGACTATCTATCTGTGTCTTTCTCTAGAAGATGAGCTAGTCACCTTAATTTGTTGGGCATCAAATTAGTGCAGATTGTAGAGTTTGAGATCCATATGAATTTGACATGGTTTATCCTCCAGAAACATTTATTTTCAAATCATGTAAAAGTTCCTCCTCATGACTACCTTAGATGTTTTTTCTTTGATTTCTAAAATGAGGCAGTTGGTTCTTAACTGTTCTGCTCTCAAAACCAAGAAATTTTCAGCATGTGCAACTGTTAGAAAACTGCAAATTAGTCAGAGGAAATACTATTCTCACTTAACTAACTGCATCCATATACAAGTGTCTTGGTTTCAGCTGGGATAGAGCTAAGTTCTTCTCGGTAGCTGGCACAGTGCTGTGGTTTGGATTCAGTATGAGAATAATGTTGATATCACACTGATGTTTTGCTTGCTGCTGAATGCTGTTCATATTAAGTCAAGGATTTGTTTTGTATTCCATACTCTACCAGTGAGGAGGCACACAAAAACACTGGGAGGGAGCATAACAGGGACAGGTGACCTGAACTGGCCAATGCCCAGCATATAAACTGTGGGAGTTACTTGCAAAGGGGAGCAAATTGGGGACAGAGTCTGGCATTGATCAGAAGGTAATGATCAGTTTTATTGTACATCCCTTGTTTTTCCTTGTTTGTTTTCATTTGGTTTGGTTTGGTTTGGTTTTGGTTGTTTTACTTCTGATTTTCCTCTCCATTCCACTAGGATTAAGGTCATGAGTGAGCAGCTGTGTGGAGCTTGGTTGCCAGCTGGACTTAAACTACAAGTTTGGCATCTAGTATAATCCCTCCAAGAAAATTCCCTCTATTGTCATAGAAAGAAAATAGGCATTTCCAAAGTCAGAAACAACTTGGCAACTACCTCTCACTTTTTTAAAGAGTGAGATTTAAGTGAGACAAATCCATAATGAGAATACATATGCATACTGGTCAATTTGCATGTACTGAAGTTCTGATTTGTATTCTCTGTTATCTTGGGAAATACATTTCATCTACAAAGGCTGTCTACCTCTGTAAAATAGGAATATGTTGTTTTTTCTGTTTTGGAAACCACATATAAAGAGTAGTTGCTATGTTTATGACGCCATTAGTGAAGCATTAAAAGTATGTGGCTGATAAATGATAATTCGGCTTAAGTAGATGGTAAAAAATGAAGGTCTTTCCACCAAACAACAAACATATAGCTGATAGCAAGAATATATTTATCTGGACTTCTTCCCTAATAAGTAGGAAGAAATAGTCCTCTTCAGGTGTTGATTTATCTAATGCTGAATTGCTTGTTAAGGTCCCTTTTTTCAGTTTCAACTAACTACAGAATGAGTTAATGATGAGCAGAATCCCAAATTATGTATTTTGAATAGGTGGCTAGAATTATGGAGAACGAAATAAAGTCAGAGAGCACAGTCTAAGGAACAGAAGCTGTATTTGCAAATACGTGTCTCCAAAGGTAATACTGTTTCTCCAGTAAATATACGTATCAAGGAAGTTTATGACAAGGAACAATGAAGATGTGGTCTGCCAATGGAATTTTCAAACAAATAATGGTCAGACGTTTTTATTTATGAGATATGTATCTGAACACAGTCAATTACATTCACCTTTCTAACATCAGGAATTTTAAGGAAAATTCTGTATAATTAATATATATATATATATATGAATGTGTATATGCGTATATATAAAAATACATATATACATTATTTTGTGCTAGCTTTTATGTTCAAATTGAAAGAACATAAGCATAACCTGTAGGAAAAGCTAGATGGTATAAGACAACCTGTCAGTAAGCAAAGTATTGTCAGGTGACTATTTTACTCAGGACTATATTCCTTCAATTCGATTCATTTATAACAATATTAATTGTTGCTACTTTTTCACATCATCTCACACAGCTTTACTACTGTGATAGAAGCAGGTGACAGATCCTGTCTTCTGAATTGGTATAATAGTTGCACTAGATCAGCAAAACATAAAGATCTTACTCATCAAGTAAGATCTAAATATTCTTCAGCTATGACAAGCATGTAGACTCAGCAAATACACTTCAAAGTAAATGTAGATCTTAAAAAGGAAAGAGAGATCATAGATTCTTTTACAAATGCCTTCAAAAACTTCAAAACCTGCCACACGGTGTTAATTCAAGTAGTTTAAATAGGTTGGCACTATGATTTAGGACTTAATTATTTTAAAACAACAGATTTTGGTGTTTTGTTTTTTTTTTGTTTTGTTTTGTTTTGTTTATACTGAGATGAGAGTGGCTTAAGATATCTGCTGTTGAATAGATGAAAATATATATAGGTTTAGATTGCACAGTTCATTTATAAATTCAATACCACAGGCACCAGTACATAGTATGGTATAAACTGTATTGCTGGAGCTCTTCCATTTTATACAAATTAAAAAAAAAAAAAAAAAAATAAAAAAAATAAAAAATGCTGCACATGGAGCTGGAATGCAGCCATTCCCCTTTTGGTTTATGTATCAATATTCTGCCCACCAGACCAAAGAGAAACATTCTCTGAATAGAGTACTGGAATATTTCTGAAGTAAAATTGGATTGAGGAGAAAAAAAGTCACTATTCTTTCCACTGTTGCAGTTTACCTAGAATCCCCAAAGTATAAATACTTGTCTAAATCCCTTTGGCAGAGAAGGGAATTGAAATTTTTCATAATCTGAGTCCTCAAAAATCACTGACCTAAGGGACTGCAGACAAGCATTGCTATCACAGAATCACAGAAAATATCATTTATTCTTCTTCAGTTACCCGTAATTTTTGCTTTCTTTGTTTTTTGGGGGGTTTGGGTTTTTTGTTTGTTACGGTTTTTGGTTTTTTTTGTTTGTTTGTTTGTTTGTTTGTTTTTCTCCACCAGACAGACTAGCTGGTAAATTTGTCCTACTTTTAAATATACACATAGAGAAAATTTTAACTCAGAAAAAAAATGCATACATTGATATACCTACAGATGCTATACAATTAAAAAAAAAAAAAAAAAAAATCTATTGTAAAGGGACTGAAAATTTCCTAAGTCCTTAAATTCTAATCCCAGCATTAGTCTGCCCTTATTATTCTTGGCTAAATATATACACAAATGGAGTATAGGGATCTTAATTGCACTGTGGAAGTTCTGTGTGGGACAGTCTTGCCTTTTTTTTTTTTTTTTTTTTTTTAATAATATGATGCATCTCTTATGCTCAGTCTAATAATCGCTTGTCCATCTCATAAGTCTTGGTAGTGTGTCTAAGCTGATTTATAAGTAGTTACGTATAGATTAACATCTGATCTTGTGTAGTGGGCCATATCAGTCAACGTGTATGCCTTTCACAAGTACCATAGCCCCTTTGTCAGAATAAGGTCAACAAAATATTAACTAAGGACTATTGGCTCAAAATAGATATATTTACTTGATTACTTGGACAATAAATTTTCATTGTTAAAATCAAAATTAAAAATAGCCCTACATTGTTAATCTCTGATATATGATATTTATTAGTACTTTAACAGTAAGTAATTATGCCATAAAGTAATACAACTTTTTATCAATTAGTGGGAAATTACAGCATGATAATATAATTTAGATTAATATTTTTCTTCATATTATTTGCAGTCAATATAGAAGCAAGATGTGAGACAGTTTCCATTAAAAACTTCAAAACTGTGAAGATGGTTCAGGTTTTTAACATTGAAATTGTTCTTCAGAAACAAGTGATCTACATAGCCGTTCTGTATTGTTCTCAAATAAAAACATGTGCTCCACAACTACCAAAAAAAAAAAATAAAATCCATAATTAGCTACCATAATCATCAAACCTTGTAAATGAGGTTATTCTTTCAGCTCTTTAAATGAAAAAGACAAAATTAGTTTTGTTTCCTCAATGGCAAACATATCACACAAAGAAATCTTTTTACACAAAGTGACAATTAAAGAATTTTCACCATTGAGAGTTTGTTTCATTTTATTTTTCATTTATGCTCAAAAGTTTATAGTACATGAATAAATTAAACAATTAAAAAAAAAAAAAAAAAAGCCCAGTAGGGATGGTTTGAGGAGTGTGATAAAATAATCCAAGACAGCTAAAGGCAAAAAAAGACTTGTTGACCTTTGAAAAACGGCAACTCATAGAATTTAAAAGATTGATACTTATATTTGCTGTGGTTTCCTGAAAAAGAAATCCTTAAATCTAACACAGGTTTTCATATTGTCTATGTATAGGCCTTGATTAAATAATTGTGACAAATAATTTATGTACTGATGATTTTTTTAGTTTTATTTTGCATAGGGAATGGAAAACAATCTATTTGATTACTCCACTAAATTGAATGTATAGACATTCTATGGTTATGTCCTATGAAATATTTACTTGTTTTATTTTCAGACGTCCACAGGGTCACAGGAACATGAAGGTTCAGTCTTGTCAAAACAGTTATAAACTGTGGACACCACTGTTACACAAAATAAGACTGACCTTTGTTTATTATTTGTTTATTTGTTTATTATTAACAAAACAGGATCTTAAAAAGGCATACTTATTCTTTGTTTTCAGGGTAACGTTTCCTGTACCATTGTGCCCGTTTTTATAGCATCATTTGCCTGCCAAGTGTCATTCATACGAACTGACAAATTTCTTCTCTGCTGCTATTTAGCACTTTTAGTCTGTCACTCAGAGACCAGTGTCCAGGGAGTCAGTAAATTTCTCCTAAAGCAAATCCTGTGTTTTGAGAAGCAACTAAATGACAGCTGATACTATTTCCACAGAAAAGTCAGCTGGTTCCACTTTTTTGTCACCTCTTATTGCTCTTCAGTTGGCTTCTTGAATGTGTTATACCTGCATAATAATGGCTGGTAGAAGAAGAGAAGACCTGGTCCATCAGAAAGTAGTTTCTGACTCACCTTCTTACTTAGATAACTTGTCTTCTATCCCTTATGTTGAAATTTGAACTAGAATACAATTTTCTCTTTTCCTAGATAATAGACTTGATTTGCCTCTGTAAATGTGTATTCATTGCTTGAGCTCAATAAAACTGTTTCTGCCTCTCTTTTTCCTGCTTTCAGAATGAGTTGAAGTAGGGATTGCAGTGCAGACTAAGCAGAATATTATATCAAGTTCACATGAAAATTTTCTTTATGCAGCCTTTGCACCTTTCCTCTGGACAATGGTCCTAAGTAACACGTTAGGAGGAGAAACATTATTTTGCAGAGCTTCAAGTCACAGTAGCTTCATTCTTTTTTTTTTTTTTTTAACCTAAGATTGCTAGGGTTTTTTTTTATTTTCTTTTTTTTTTTTTTTTTTAATATAAAAGAATGAATTCTGATTGTGTTTCCATGAAAGGATATTCAATCATTCTTACCTTTTCATTATGATCAGAATTTCACCATAGACACAGGGAAAGAGAGACTTAGTAAGGTTTTTCAGTATATGTTGCTGGGAACAACTGTTTCTTTTGTGTTGAACACATTCAGTTGACTTCAGTATCTGCTTAGTAGATTTGGCATGTCTGCTCCTGTATAATACCAATACACATAATTTTTTTTTTTTTTTTATGTTTACCTCGAAACAGGATAACTAAAGGAAAATAAACACACATACATTTTATATATATATATATACATATATATATAAAATATATGTGTGTTAGTATTAACATGTAGGCAGATGACTAGACCCTGACCTGGTATATAACTAACTGAACAGAACATGAAAAACATGACAACATGTGCCTAGTATGAGAAAATTCTGAATATAACAAATTAGAAAATAATAACCTGACAAAACTTTCAGACAGCACCATGAGAAATGAAAGGATTTTGCATGGGGCTAGGGGAAATTATGTGAGAGGCAGACACACCCCTCGACTAATTGGAGAGGAACAATGAGGACCAGCTGGGGACTGGGACCTTGCAAGGTTAACAGTGACTCAGTATTCCTATCAGAAATACCAGATTTGGGTACAGATGAAGCAGATCTGAGACTAAAAGGAAACATTCCAAATGTGAGCTATTTGATTGAGAGAAGTAAAGGGAAGAGAAAAGGGGAGATTTATGTGAATGAGGAAGTAACAAATGTGAAAAAAGTGGAAAGATGAGAAACTACAACTGTTTGATAGACTCTCCGCCATTTTGCTTTTCTGCTGAGCTCTGTACTTAGTGATTTCAGTCTGTCCAACCTTATTGAACTTACTCCTTACTATTTTCTGTGTGAGTTTGCTCCGTACTCTGAGACCATGTATGTGAACTGCTAGTGAACTTTGGGCCAAATATGGACAGAGGAACAGGCAATGGGAAAGACTGAGGTCTCTATCTGTGGTCAGCTGCAGGATACACCTCTCTTTTGTATGTATCTGTGTGTTTGTTCTGCTACAAAACTTCAAGTCAGACTAGGCAGTGTGTAGGAGCAGCCTAGGAAAGATCCAGGTTCTGAGTTTCTGACTGAGTTGCAGACCTAGGATCCAGGCATGGGTGTTAGCTGAACTTAAAAGCTGTGCTAAGAATCAAGAAATCTCTGAATGTGAGTATGACTGTGGGTTAAGGAGTAAGTGTGACTATCCAGCAACAGAAACCTTCAGTTCTGATCATCTGAAGGGGAGGTACAGGATTTAAGTGTTGTCTGTGTTCATATGAGTGCTGCATTAAAGCCTGTATTGGTTTCTGTGGCTGTATATGTGTGTGTGCACATGTACTGGTGTGGGTACACATACACACAGGTCTTTTGGGAATATCTAAGTACTGTCTGGATCTACTGTTGGAAACAGCATCAACAACTACCAGACTGGGATCCCACAGGAAGTGAAAGTGCACCAAAATGAACTCTAGCAGATTGGTAAGGAGGAATTCCTGATGCCCTGAGGACCATCAGATTCAGTTTCTTTAACAGTAAGGAGCATGAGGAAATTTATCTTATGCACTTTGACAATTATATTGTGCATGCATGTTTGTTGTGGGCTTTACCTGAAGTGAGCTGCACTACTGTAGTACGAAATGCTACTGCTTATAAAATGCTGAAAATTAAACCAGAACTTTTACCAAACAGCTCTGATCTGCTGTTTGCATTTCCTGCATTTCTCCTTTTTGGTTCTCCAAGCTGCTTCTCTTGTGAAATTCAGTGTCAGTGTTAAGAAACACATTACATATACAAGGGAAAGTCAAAAACAAGTCCAGGTGAAAACAATTACAATGTAACCTGATTATAATATTTTCATACCCAACTGCTGAAACATAGACAGGTATTGAGTATGAAATATTTTCTTCTCACTCCAATGTGTGAGAATAATTGGTGCTTCAGATTTAAGACCAGAACAGACCAAGTGTTGAACAGAGAACTGCCCTTATCATGCTGTTACGTACTGCTGTGTAATTATGAATGTTGAGGTCAGAGCTACATTTTAAATTTCTTGTTTAACAGGTTTGTAAGTACCTCAGACAACAGAGAGAACCTATGGACCTGAAACCTTTATTAAAGGTAAATGCTTACAACCTTTCCTCTATATATGAATAGGTATACTTTCACAATTTTTCTTTGGAAATTTACTCAAGTAGAAAGGAGTTAATGAAATGCTTATCCCTCTTTTAATACTATTTGACCATGAATGAAACATGGATCTGAAAATACTTGTTTCAATACCTCTCTAACAAAATGATATTCAAGCCAATTCTAGAAACAGCTGTTTTGGAATACAATGTAACATTTGCTGTGTAAAAACTTTTGTTATACCCCTTATTGCAGCTATAATTTTGTGACTACAGGGATCTAAGGGCCAGAGTTAAGGGGATGAAAGGTGAGATGGTGTAGCCTCCCATCCTGAGGGCAAATGACACAAGTAAAGTCCTGTCTCCTGCATGTGTGTGTGAACATATGAAGCAAAAGAGAAATAAGGAATTAAAAGATTCCATCCAATCATAGACCCACAATATGATTATCATGCAAGACACATGGTGGGGTAACTTCAGTAATTAAAGTGCTGAATGGATTCCAACTCCTCAAAAAGAGTAAGAGAGAGAGGAAACAAAGTCTTGTACTCTATGTGAAGGGGTAGCTTGAGTGTACATTTGTATTTCTAAGAGATGGGTGATAATTTATGGGTCAAGATCAGGGATTAGGTTAACAGTGGAGGCAAGATTGTGGTGAACACATTCTGCAGATCATGTTATTATACTTTGTGATAAAAGGTTGTTCAGAAAACCAGAATGACCAAGATGGAGACCACTTAAGCAGGGAAATGGATTGCATCTAGAAGTGCTGATTAATGACTTTATGAAGCAGATCTATACAATCTTTGAAAGGTTTGACAATCACAGAATTCTCTCCTAATTTCTTCAAAGAGTATGCATGGAATTAAAAGCAGGTCAATCTAACCATAGTCCTTGGGAATGTAATGGACCAAATCCTTTTGGAAGCCATGTACAGACATGTGGAGAGCAAAAAGTGCTACACAATACCCAGTATTAATTTACCAATGTGTATAGCCAACAGGTTTGTCTTCTATGATGAAATGACTGACCATAAACCGGAAACATATTATTTAACTGGACTCTAACAAGTTTTAACAAGTGTTCTTCCATAGTACTCTTTTAGTATAATTGGTGAGTTATTGACTAGATTGATAAATGTAAAGGAATGTGGAATATTAGCTCGACCACTGGATAAAAATATCAGCAGTTCAAAGTTCAGCTTGAGCCATCAATGAATGGCATTTATTCAGAGTTGTTACTGGACCTAATATTACCATTACTGATAAGGATGATGGGATGGAGTACAAACAGTGTACAGATGATATGCTCAAGGACAATAGTGCCATGAAAGGGTACTTCAAAAAGCTGGAGAAATAGAATGACAGAAATCTCAAGGTTTTGAGTCAAGGCAAATGCAAAAAAAACTAGGCACATATAGACTCTGTGTCTCAAACTTGCAAGAAAGGAGCCTTTCAGAAGTAAGACTTTGGACTGCACATAGGTAACATGTGAGCCAATTGTGTGCACTCATCATGATGAATACTAAATATAGACTGGGCTGCATTTGTAAGCATATAACTAGAAGGCTGAGGGAAGTGATTATTCTCTATTTGCATTTATTAAACAATATCTGAAATTTTGTGACCTGTTGTAGGCCTCCAGGAAAATGAAAATTGGAGTTAATTCAACAAAGGACCACCAAGATTGTCAAGGAGAAATTAAAAGACCTGGGTTCTGTAGTCTGAAGAAGAAAAGGTTTGAGGGAATACTACTGCTGTCTTCAACCACTGAAGGGGAGGTGAGAGATAAGTCAAACTGTTACCAGTATTGCAAAGTTAAAAATGCAAAAGGATACAGGCATAACTTCCTGCAAGGAAAACTGATTGAATATGAGGGGTAATAAACTTCACATTAAAAGGGATCAAATACTGAAATAAGTTCCTGAAAGAGGATCTGAAATCCTCAGCCTTTGATGATATTCAAAAAAACCGCACAAAGGACTGAGCAATGTAATGTAACTTTGAAGTTAGCATTGTTTTAAGCAGGAGGTAAAAACACATTATTTGCAGAAGTCCTTTCCAACCTAAATTATTCTCTCATTCTGTTTGTAATAATGCTGCCATACAACAAAAAGAAAGATTTAAATATTCTACCTAAAAGAGCATAAGAACAGCTATGACTATGGTCTTTATTAATTTCATATGAGAGTAAGAAAATAGACTGCCTGATTCAAGCACCCTTTGAATAATTCCTAGAGCAAGACCTGTTGTGAGCATTCTAAATGAGTAGTCTATATCAAACTCACACAAACACAGATTACAATGAATCTGCCACTGTCATTCTGACCCACACCTATGGAAACAATTTCTTCATTGTTCCATTTGAGATACTCAGATATGATTTTATGATCTTACATAAGATAATTAGGTAGCTCATCTCTAATTTTGCCATATCTTATGCAAAATAACAAAAGACATTCTCGAAAATCTTAACATTGAAAAGCTACTACTGAGAATGAGAACTCTGAGACCAAAATGCTCTGCTTTGAACAGAAAGGATCCGACGAGTGGTACCAGAAGTTCCCAAACTCAAAGATTATATATGCTCATGAGCAATTGGGAATGTCCAGTACATCCCCCCATGGTGGGTGTGATTTTACTCCGTGAGTCATGGGATAATTTTAGAATGTTTGATGGTCTAGGTCATTGCAACTGCCTATTGTGCCAGTCTCTAATAGCTCATTAGCAGATATGACCCCTCAGGATGGGTGTGAAGGTGCCAATGCCTCCCCAGAGGGGAGTTATCATGACTTAGTCATTGATGTGAAGACAGAACACATGCCTCGAAGGATTCCTTAACACCCAGATTGTAGCCTGACGTGTCAGGCGTGCCCTGTGCAGCTGATGCAAATGATCCATTATTAACAGTTCATTAGAAATGACATAGAGGATGTAGACTACACAGTTTTTGTTACAACCACACACTGATAAACTGGTCCCGGCTGGTGTAACTGGGACAGGAGTAAAGAGTTGGGGGCAAGCCAAGAACACCATCCCAGTGCTACCACCAGCCCAGCAAGTGACAGCTGGCACCCAAGCAGATGGAGGAGAGAAGTGTGGCAAGCACCAATGAGAAACCTCTCTCCCGTCACCTCTCACCAGTCCGCTCCCCAGCCATCACGTAGGAATGCAAATGTATTAGCCATCCCTTTGTTTAGGCTTTAGACAGCTGGCCCTGGGAGCAGGTAGTGGCAAGGCATCTCATCCTGGTCTCCAACTCCCACACCACTGTGTTGGTAAGGGACAGAAAAATAATCAATGAAAGTTTTTGAAACTATATCAATATTCCATTTTCAAGGACTAAGGACTATGAGAAAGCATTTTTTTTTCTTTATTTCCTAGTCAATTTTCTCTGATTCTAAGTTTTAGGTGGTTTAAGACATCTGATGATGCTTTTTGATTTGTATACTGAGAAATTCTCTTTAAGGTAGATAGAACTTTTACGTGACATCAGGGTAACTGTGGAGAAATGTAGGGGTTAAGCAGGTTTTGTGTACTATTAATAGGAACTTAGATACTGAGCTTAAGTCTTAATGGTGATGAACACCATTTTAGCTTCTCATAGTGGCTTAAATGTATATGTAAATTCATAGGAAACTTGGTTTATGATCTACCTGTGTTCTGGACTCTTTTTACCAGTAAGGAAGGGGCTAAATTGTTCCTTCTGAGGTGAATTTAATGGTAAATATATCTCTTCCCACAATTAAAAAAAAAAAAAAATAAAAAAAAATATAGCAAGTCTGTTTAAAGACATTTAAAAAGTCTATATGTTTGGCATAATTGCCTCTTTAAAATGACTGAAATAATCCTCCTAACTATCCCTTCCTATTATCCAGGATTATGAATAAACCTTTAAACAAATTTACAATTTTTTAAAAGCCTGATTCTCAGCTGGTATAAATTAGCATATATTCACTGAAATGTGTAAATTGGCAAACCTGTGGTACTAGTAAAGCTTTATTGATCTAAGTCAACTTAGAAATTTCCCATTATTCCACTGAAAACTCTTCAATAGTTTGTTTAAAACACTGCATTACTTCCAGGATGGATTATAGGAATATAAATGTGTTTCCCTATGGAGATAAAAATGATTGATATTTCCTGTCTCAGTAGATCTTTAATACATTACCATAGGGTTTTCTTATACATAATTTCGACTTCTAAATATGTTATTTTTTATGTCTATTTACACAAGGGACAATAACAGCCATGATTTTAAAAAAAAATTATTTTTACTAAAAATAATTAGAAAAATAATCTAGTTACATTTATTTAGCTTTGTGAAGACTTTTTCTGTGAGCATTAATAATGCTCAAGAACTTTAAAAATAAATTCTGACTAGATACATTGCTTTTTTTAGTGCTTCTAGTAGTGTCAGTGTCAGAAAATTTAATTTCTTGGAATTTTAATTATACTTTAATGTAGTGGTACTACTTATCTTTTTTTTTTTTTTTTTTTTTTCTTTTTTAAGTTTTCTTTTTAGTGTTTCATACTTTGTATGTAAAAGTTTAACAGGTTGAACTTGCTTCATGTCCATAAGATATGCCAACATCCTTTTCAGTGACACCATAAAACATACAAAGAGTTACGTAAATACTTTGGGACACCTACACTCCCAGAAGAAGGGTACAATGACTTTAGAGTGGAAAGTGTGTCTCTTCTACAAACGGCACTGCCTAGAGGAAAATCAAGAAACATAATATACAGGAAAAAACTCTCAAGACCACAATTTAACTCACTCTTTTATCTACAGCAGAATCCAAAAAGATGGAGACATTTGCCTACAACACTGCTTGTTTTGATTGGAGTGTTTGACACTGAATGTATGAAGTACTTTTAAAAAGTTGTATAATTTATATTGTTCTGATGAAAGTACGTACCTCTAACTGAAAAGTCATTCAAGTCATATTAAAATATATGTACTCCTCATACTTACGAAACAGATCTCTAGGCATCAGCTCACCTTTACAATTGTATATTTGCTCAAATTTCCTTGCAGATGATCATTAGGAAGACCAGAACTGTACTTTTCATCACTGCATGCAATATCAGTGAACTTGCATCTTGCTGAGAATATATCTAGATCAAAGACTAAAGTAGCGGTTTTGAATTACATCAGTCAAATCTGGATCCTAATTGCAGTGTCTTTTTCACTAGAAATCCCAGTTATATGTAGTATTAACCACAGCTTATGTTTTGCATGTTTCTTTCATAACAAGAAAACATAAAGAGAAAACAACTTTATTTCAGTGTTTACGTCATTTTGCTTTTCTGCACTCTAATGTCAACATATTTTGAACAAACATATTATTCTTTGAGAATTTTAAAAGCACTTTGACAAACAAGAATGAAAATTGCTATGAGAAATGTTATTTTGCTTTTTAGAGAATGTATTTTATGAAGGTCTTCATTTATTGTGAATAGCAGATCTTGAAAGACGCGTATGTGGCTTCTTGATTATAAGGTATTTGTCTGTTAGAAAAGTTTGAGAAACAAGACCTTACAAAAAAAACCAAAAACCAAACCCAAACAAACCTAAAATATGACCATTTATTTAAAGTTATTTTTTGAAGAGATTGTAAAAATACAGTAGTCCCTTAAGTCAGAAGCAATGTGTAAGGCAATTACTTTCTGAGGATTAGTAAGAAAAATAAATGCAGAGAAATAATTCCCAGAATCTATAATATTTACATAATCTTTCATATATATTTTATACACAATCTAAATAATATTTCATTTTAATAAATTAATGGTGAATTATGGAAATTACTTAATAATTTTTCAGTTTCATGACTATGTGAATTGGGTTTGGATGAGATGGAGTAATTTCCCCCCCCAGCACCACTCATAGTGCTGTGTTTTGTGTTTGTAGCCAGACGAGTGCTGTCTTGGCTGCACAGCATCAGTGCTATCTCCATCCTTCCTCTCTCCCCAGAGACCTGCAAGCTGTGGGTGGGCAAGAGATCTGGAGAGGACACAGTCAGGACAGCTAATTCAGGGTGACCAAAGGCATATTTCATAGCATATAATGTTGTGTTTGGCAATAAAAGCTAAGAGAAAGGAGAAGGGGAGGGATATTAATTAATAAGGCATTTTCCTTACAAAGCAACCACTACACATTGTGAAGACCTACTTCCCAGGAAGCAGTTGGACCTCACCTCCTGATGAAAAGTAGAAGATAAATATTTTTACTTTTGTTTGCTTCTATGTGTGACCTTTGCTTTTTTTTTTCTTTTTTTTTTTTTTTTTTTTTTTTTTAATTAAATTGTCTTTGTCTCAACTCATGAGACTTATTTTTTTCCCCTGTCCCACTGAAGAGAGGAAGTGAGAGAGTTGTGTGGGGACAAGCCAAGGTCACTCCATCCCATTAAATCTTCCAGCTTTCAAGTGTTTGTGGAGATTATTTTCATGTAAATCATCTCATATTTCAGTATTCTCCTGAAGTTGAAAAGCAGGGAAGATAAAAAATTACTTAAATGCCAATCATTTTGTTACATGTAGAGGCAAATCAAGACAGAAAAAAATAGTGGGATGTTTCAATATAAAGATCACAAAAGGGAGATGAGCAAAGCTTCTGTTTTCAATTCCAGAAGGATAATTGAGTTTTTGTAAACAAATGATAAGTCCCTTGCTGTAGTCTAGTTTTTTTTCTTTGTCTATTATAATCTGAGAAAAATTTCCAAAGTAAAAGAAATTCCTTCATCAGTAGTTTAGTCTGACTAATTCTGTGTCAAAAATTGTTTTCTGAACAATGGAAACACTGTCTGAGCTAATGGTTTGTTGTAAAAGACCCTGCAGATCTACTGAAATGTCTATGCAGTGCTGTTCCACTGCATGACAAAGTGAACCCATTGAAGTGGATCAAGGCTAGAATTAGTAATAACATGTAACTTGATAGTTTGTGAGAAATAATTTTCATTAAAAGAAATGTTTTTGCAAATATTTACTGGCAGACATATTGTGTTAGTGACTGAAGGTTCTTTTTAGGTGCAGTAACAGTAAGGATTTCCACAAATATCATTCTTCTAGTATTCATGTGGAGAATAAGAACAATTTTAAATTAAAAATATAAAAATAGTAGCTTCCAATTCAAACTTTAATTGCATTGAATAATATATAAAGTATATATAAAAATATATTTGGAATGTTCTAAGAACTGCTTTTCATATATCCTAATGAATAAATCCCAAATAACTATCCTATTTTCAATGCACATGGCAATAAAATATAGCAGCACAAAACCAAACAGAAGTAGCTGAAGATCACAAAGCTAAAATCCAAAATGTTTCAAGTTAATTCTCTATTGATCCACTTATTATTTCATAGAATGGAGGTCAGATCCAAATAAGGGTTTAGCTACTCAAATGCACTGCTTTTTCAATACATAGGATTATGCAATAATAGAAGTTATTAATAATATAAAAATAAGGAAAAGTTAAATTTAAAACAGTAAATTCTGTATGCAGCATTGATTCTTTTAGGAATTAACAATATATTAAAAAAAGAAATTTTAAATTCCAGATGTTTGGACCTATGGAGATTCTAATTGCCAAGGCTCAGCTGTGACCCTGAATACTCCTGCTGCTTAAATTTAGACATGGAGCTAACTGAATCTTCTCAGCAGACTAATTTTCTGTTTGCAGTTGCCTCAACATAGCCAAAATTCCCCAAAAAGGAACAGGATGAGCATCTTGGGTTTAAGTTCCCATTTTAGTCCAACAAACCTGCAAAAATACATTCTTCTGCCCTTTAAAAAATGTTTACTAAATACAACAGCAAACTCACATCCGGAACTGAACTAGTGTTGTCATGACCACTTTATTTTCAAACACTGTCATAGGATGACAGTAATACAACTTTTTTTATTCAATTGATTTTTATTGAAGAATTCATCTAGACCAGCTAACAGGGATGCAGTTCCTGTCATACCCTGAGGAGATTCCCTTCTCCTCTGACATAAGGATGTTATGATAATCAGACAATACATTTCTATAAGTACAAATATTTTTCACTCATTTTAAGAAAGTTGTTATAATGTGTAAAAAGATGATATTATTATTATTATTATTATTATTATTATTATTATTATTATTATTATTATATCTCAGTTTATATTATTTCAGAACAGAAATTATGGTATCTGGGATTGTGTCTTGGGGAAAAGTAGAGGATTTAGACCCAACTAGTTTTCCTTCTTATTTTACTGTGGGAGATTTCAACTTCACAAAACCTCAGCAGCACAGAGGGGAAGTGAATACTTACTCCTTCCCATTGTAAGTAATAGAATTGAATTTATTTATTTATTTATTAATAATGGAAGTTTAACTGTGGCTCATGGACAATCTGTCTTTTGGGCAGGTAGGCAGTATCTTGTCTTTCCCAGGGTGAAGTCCTGCTGAACCAGCCTGGTGGCATAATACAATGGAATGAATACATCAGTGGACCTGGGAAGGGCTACAAATGTCATTTATATGGACTTCTGTAAGGCTACTGGCACAGTCCCCTACAATGTCCTTCTCTCTAAATTGGAGAGAGATGGACTGAATAGGTGGATAAGGAATTGGATGGATGTTTTCATTGAATAGTGGTTAATGTTTCAGAGTCCTGATTGAATTCAGTGACTAGTGGTGTCCCTCAGGGGTCCCGAGTGGGACAAGTGTTGTTTAATATCTTCATTAATGACAAAGACAAAGGAGTCAAGTGCATTATCAGCAAGTTTATAGATGACACCAAGTTAAGTGGTGTGGGTGACACACCTTAAGGATGGGAAGCCATCAAGAAGGACCTGGATAAGCCTGAGAAGTAGAGCCATGGGAATATAATGAGATTTAATAAGGCACCATGCAAGGTCTTGCATTGGATCAGAGCAATACCCAGTGTTAATACAGGCTGGGGGAAGAACAGATTGAGAGCAGCCCTGACAAGAATGACTTTGGGGTGCTGGTGGATGAGATTCTGGACATGAGTCTGCAATATGCTTTTGCAGCCCAGAAACCCAACCATATTCTGGGCTGCATTGAAAGTACCATGGCCAGCAGGTCAAGGGAGATGATTCTGCCCCCTCTGCTGGAGCACTGCATCCAGATCTGGGGTCCCCAGACCAGGAAGAACATCAGGTTGTTAGAGTGTGTCCAGGGGAAGGCCACCAAGATGAGAGGGATGGAGCACCTCCTATGAGGAAGGACAAAGAGAATTGGGGCTGTTCAGCTTGGAGAAGAGAAGGCTTCAGGGATTTAATTGCAGCCTTCCAGAATGTAAAGGGAACTTACAATAGAGAGAGACTTTTTTACAAGAGCATGTAGTAATACAACAAGGGGCAATGGCTTAAAACTGAAAGAGAATAGATTTACATTAGATATTAGGAAAAAGTTCTTTACTGTGAGGGTAGTGAAACACTGGAGAAACTTGCCCAGAGATGTTGTGGATGCCCCACCCCTGCAAGTGTTCAAGGATCACAGGCTGAATATGGCTTTGAGCAACTTGCTCTAGTGGAGCCAGATGATCACAGATGATTCTATGATTCTATAATCTCAATTCTAAGTACTTAATTCACACTGCTTTATAACATGATGAATACTGTAATCACAAGTAAGCATGCTTGTCACTCTACTGCCAGTGCGCCTGAGCCTTCACTGAAAGAGCAAACACCTGCATATCTGGGAGTACAGGTTGTTGAGTAACACAGGTATTAAATTCTGGGTCTGTATTGCAAGAGCTAAATTCAAATTTTATCTGATTATATCTGTGATATCCTTTGCACATTTTAGATTCAGCCTACCAAATTTCCCTTATTTTTTCATGTGTTTCCTCATGGATTATTATTTTTAGGGGCTTTTTAACGTAATTTATTGAGTTCTGAGCTATTTTCACTCTCTGCTTCTATAGTGCTGACTTGCTCAGGGGTTGTACAAATGCATAACAAGGTCTCACCCATGTTCTTCTTTTTAACACTCTTTGCTGCATTGGACAGTTCATCTGGCAACACCTGCCTTTACATACAGACATGTTGAGTCAGTGTGTCTTAGGGTCAGCTTCAGTGAAGTCTTTTTGAAGTGTACTGCAGCTCTTACCCAGGGCATTTGCAAGGGGTCCTTTTTCTGTTCAAAGCAAAGAGGAGTGTGGGGTGTGTTGCAGAGCTGCTTGTTGGGGACCTGGCAGTCAGTCAGGGTCAACCCGCCACTCTGTGACACAATTACACCCAAGAGGCCACTACTAATTTGCACATTCAAAAGCAGCAGAAATAGCATACACACACTCACACACTAAAAAGGAATAAAAGCTAATGTTTTAGTGTTATAAATTAATAATATCAAAACGGATTATACTGCAACATTCACAGGGGTGAATCTGCTTACTATCTACTCACTGATTGCTCAGCAAAGGAAGGGAAAGTGTGTTCAGCCCATGAATTCTTAAAAAAAGAGGAGAAAAAGATGGAAAAAAAAAAAAACGAAAAAGCTAGGGATGGGAGAAACTGAGACATCAAACTGAGTAAATGGCTGACTAACAATCTAATAATTTTTTCAGCCTTGTCCTTTGTTTTCCCTCCAGATACACCACATCCGTTCACAAGCCTGACTTGTTATGTCATGTTTGATTTAGGATGTACAGGACAAGAATCCTCTTTGTGCTGCATCTGAGTGGTATATGACATGTTTACATGTGAAAATGAAATATGCCAGTCGACAAAGAGGCATTCATCTCAGTAAGCAGAAGCATAAGTGAAACACTTTAAAACATTTTTGTAGAGCTGGGCTCAGGTGTTTGACCAAGGTGAAGGATATTTGCTTTTTGAAGGGAGATATTTGTATCAGGCCATGAAGAGTTTAGGACAGCTACTATGTGTGAGTTTGTCAACACTATTAAAAGGAACTTTCCTATCTTAGCGAAATAAACATAATTTTTTTTCCTGTTTAACACCTTTTTTATATATATATATATTTACTACCTTTTCCAGATTCCTAAGCATTAATTGAAATACCAATAATCTAAAGTAATATAGTATAGAATAAGACAGAATAGTACCACTCCTAAGGAAATAGCTGTTTAAATTAACATGATTTGCACAATGAACTCTGTCTGGAGGGGAAAAAAAAAAAAAGAGAGAGGCAGTGAGAGTTAGAATGCTACTATGTAGAAATCCATTTCTAGGGAAAAGAAGAAATGTTATATTACCAAGAATATACATGTTCTGCACTTAATTGTGAAAATTTAACATATTTGACATGAAATTTTCACTTATTTTTAGACAGATTAAAATTACTCAGTGGTTTGTTTTTTGAGGGGTTGGTTAGTTGGTTGGGTTTTTTGTTTGTTTTTGTTGACTTTTGGTGGTTTTGTTTCTGTTTGTTTTTTTTGGGGGGGAGGTGGTTTTTTGTTTGTAAGGAAATTATAAAGTGCTTTACTTTCTTTTATTCTTTTTTTTTTTTTTTTAATTTTTTTTCCCCCCCAAGGGCACCCAACTGAATGATAAGAAGGTTTTTTTGGTTTTGGTTTTTTGTTTTTTTTTTATATTCTTCAGAGATAGGAAAAAATGTTAAACATTTATATGTTTTCATTATTTTTATTATCATTTCAAACCAATACCTTTTAGATGAATTGGTAGCTTTTTAGTTATAAATAAGTAAAAAAGAAATTAAGTTTATGACTGGGCTGTCAGGCAGCATGTATCAGTTCTAGCACCACGAAGACTAAAAACCACCTCAATCTTTCTAAGTCTTCAGGCTAGCATGACTCTCTTGTTCCAGTTGAACTTTAACACTAGTCAGTGTATGACCATGTCCTGTTGACATATATCTGGTAATATTCTCCAGTTCACATTGCTGTTTTAATGAAACTGAGTAGCTAAAACAGAAAACAAAATGTTATTCTTGAAGCAAGTTATATGACAGAGTAAGACTATTCTGTTCAGCAGTTTAACTTCTTTTATACTTCTAGTATTTTCTTCTGTTTTATTTCCCTTTTGCCACTGAGCATGCACATCAATATATACACTTTTCTTTCCAATTTACCTTTTCCATCTGAACCTGAAAGGCTCTTAAACTTTCTGAGAAGAGAAGGAAGAAACAAGTTTCAGATAACAGTATCTTTAGTGTATTTATCTTCATTTTAATATTGCTTCTTTTAAAGAAGCAAGACAATGCAGGAAGGAGAGCAGGAATAAATACAGCCTGCATGACATTGATTCTACTGCATTTCAAGAAGAATGAGGAGGAAAATAATGTAGTCACTGTGGAAATCAATTAAAAGGATTGAAAGTGCTCAAATATTCATTTTCAATTTAAGAAAGCATTTTTTGTCTGGATTTGTTTGTTTGTTTGCTTGTTTGCTTGTTTGTTGGTATTGAATTTTCCTACCAGTATAGAAAATCTCTCTGGTCAGGAAGAAATAATTTCCCACCATTCAGAGTTTCTGGTGTTAACCTTAGAAAGAACTTTCCCATGAAAGACAATACATGGGCTAAAATGATTAAGAGTCTTTCTCATCTCACAGAAGAACATATGAGGTTTAGTCTAGTGAAAGACAATGCATTCAGAGTTGAGGAATGTTTCTATCAATTCTGTTTAATAAAAGGATATATCTAGCTCATTGTTAAAGATGTGCACATCTTTTACATCTTTAAAGATGTGATAGTTATTTTCAGGAAAAACAGTATGTATAAACTCCAAAATCTCAAGGAAGTGCTTGACAGGAGGCACAGTTAAGACACCTGAACTTGAGGAAAAAAAAAGATATTTGAGTAACACCAATACTGTCAAAAACTCTGTCTGAATAATGTAGTCAGAAATCCACCATTCTCTCCTATTCTACTTGCCTGAGTGGTATTTGGGTCTGGACTTCATGACCACAATCACAGAGGATGAATGACACCTCTGATCATATCTGTGCTTCAGTCTTGACTGGATCTGCAGCAAGTGGCAAGAGCCATTTGCTCCCTCACTTACAAAGCAGTAGCTGTAGGGAGCAGGGTAGGACTCCTGCACATCCACTGTTCCCACTGGGAAAGGAGTCTGGCTTGTGTGAGAGACTGGATCAGTAAAGGTATAAATTTTTTATTGAGTTGGAACCAACTTAAATTGGGCAGGGGGGAGAGGTGAAGGACACACAGATCTCACACGGCAGCCTCATGGAGCAGCTGCCAATCAAAAGGGCAGCCTGGAAGCCCACCTACACCACTCTGCCTAGAACTCCTAACCCAGCTACACCACCACTCACTCCTGCCTGAAGGCACTGAGTGGTCAGTTGAGTCAGATGTCCTGCCCTGGGAGAAGTGGCCACAGTGGCAGAAAGACATAAATACAGGAGCATAGGGGCTAGATTTCCACTCACTCTTCTGGGACTTATCACCACCAGGTGAAGCTGAACTTCTGTAGGACTCCTTGGTGGTAGCTATTTTTCTCTCAATGTTTTCACTTGATCTCGTTCTTCTTTCCCTCTATCTTTAATCCTTTGTGTTTTATCTAACCTCTTTATTTGGGTGGAAAAAAGAAAATTGTATCCAGGAGGTCTCTATGAGAGTGGTGTTGGGCTGGTAGCTGGCAGAGGAGGTTGAGAGAGTTACAGGGGAGCAGGAAGTTGTTAACAGCAAAACCTTGATATGTGAGTAATAAGTTATTTCACCATTCTACTAATACTGTTGATATTGACAAGGACAGACCTGTCAACAGTGTAGCTGAACTACTGACATTTGTCATCGCTTGTCAGCTTTCACATCTCTTTTCAATTGGGGCTGTACTTTCCTAGAATGTCAAATTTTTGAGAAGAGCCCTTTTATGATGCTGATAAGGGAAACACAAGGTTACAATGAAGTGGATTTCCCTGAGTAATTACATCTGTCAGCAGTGGCAGTATTTATGATCCAGAATCATTAACAAGACACAAGAAATACCAGGATTTTGTCCGTTCCATCTGAATGAGTGACTGCTACTGTCAACCACTGAATGCCCAGAGGAAAGGTGGGGATGATGGCTTTTGGAGGTCCCAGCAAGACTGGCAATGTGCTGGTGGTAAACAAATAAAGAAGTTGGTGTTTCACTGATGCATACCTGCAGAACTGTTAGCCTCAAGCAACACAGCATGACTGGCTTATACAAGATTGCATTTTGAGTGTTAGCTTGATTTCTGTACACAGCCATTCAAGGGCAGAATGGAAACAGCTATTCAAAAACATAGTCCCAGTTCCTTTCTGTTCTGTTGTCTGGTTTAACTGAGAGCAGAGGATCTGATGTCAAAAGAGTTGACATTTGAGATATAAAGTTTCAGTATATCTATAATTTCAGTAGTGGCAAAAGGGCCCTGTCTACATGACTCTCTCACAGGTGAAATGAGCCAAATTTTTTAGAGATTATGAATATCTGTTCTAATAGTATTCCACCCAGCACTATTTATCAAACAGCAGAAAATATTATCCCTTCTGTAGTTAGTATTTGCCTAACCAAGGCTGATAGGAGAGCAATTTCACAGGTATCTATTGATAGATGACACAGGTGTAGATGCAGATGTAGTCATAGACATACATATGAAAAACAAAGGACAAAGTCATACCAACGAGGGGTGAGTATTTGAGGGGATAAAAAGTCTTTTGTCAGTTCATTAATTAGGTAAAGATTCCAGGAATGGAGGTTTCTGCCCATTTGTTTGGCTTTGGCTTTTTTCCCATTAAGAATTGCTCAAATGTTTGAGGTACGAGTATAGAGTTGTAATCCTAGTCTGTTTTTTTAAATGAGACCCCCAGAGAATGACATTATTCTTTAACATATTTTCTGAAGAAGACATTGCTTTTTTTCTTTTTTTTTTTTCTAGTGTATAATTAAAGTTTATAATGAGAAAAATTGTTTCTGTAGATATTTATACAGAAACCTAACAGCAAAACAGCAAAAGTTGTTAATGAGAATTTAAAAAGAGATATTGCATACTTCAAGGGCATTGTGGTTCCACAATTCACACTGAAAAAATAACACTAACTGGATCAGCAGAATAACAATATGGTCATTCACTGTCAGTCTCACTTTCTCAGAATTGCAGCAGTTTCTATCAAAAGCTATGGTAACATCTTTTATTCACCAATGTGAATTCCTTAGACTCTACATTTTATAATTTAGTAATTAATAGTATGGAGTTCCAGCAAAACTTAGACTGTATATAGTGGTGTCAATTGATTCAGAAAAGATTACAAAAGAAATAAGAATTTTAGGGTTGTGAAGGAAAGGTAGATTTTCCAAAGTAAAATCC
>JAWWLT010000001.1:74339091-74350562 GCA_035040995.1 Premnoplex brunnescens | reverse complement strand
TTTACCTGTGAAATTAATAGAACACCTTGAAATATTCTGATTTTTTTGATCAATTCTAAGCTTACTGGCCTACACAAATTTCTGCAAGGAGTATTTAAATATATTAGAGGTTTTTACTCAAGCACTGTTTTGAATAAATAATTTGTGACAAGTAAGTCACTGTGAAATGGTACACTATTGAATTTGTATTCATGAAGACCCATAATATTTTAGTTTATTGTTTATTTACCTATATTTAAAGGTAAAATGGAATAATCTAAGAATAATTATCATGTCTTTTCTATGATACAAAGCATTATAGTTTATTTCTCCTATTGCATTACACTGATTTGGCAACATAGAGAAAACTATTAATATATATTCAGAATAAATCATACATTAAATACTTAACATGGATTCTTACTAAAATATGCATATGTGCTTACTTTTACCAACATGCAGAAAATCTTTTACCAGTACAATGTTATAGAAGAAAAGCATATTATTTAATTTAGGCTTAAGCCTCAACTTTAACATCCAGTTTCTCCTCCTACTGAATTAACCTTTTGTCTTGCTATTCTTGACAGTAAACAGCTTACAGTGATTTTTTTTTTTCCCTTGAAAATATTCCCATCACATGTTGTACTGTCAGAGTGATTTAGGCCACTCTTTCTGAAAATGGTTAAAATTGTTTCCTTTTGCTTCACAAGTGTTTGCATGATGAAAGCAATCACAGATTTGTATGTCTCATTAAGAATATCTTCTACCGTTATCACATCTTCTTAAAATAAGTGACAAACTTCATATGTACATAAATATACATTCCCTGGAAGTGTCTCCTAGGAGAAGTTAGAAGAAACGTTTATATAATCTTGATTTGTGAAGGATGACTGATAGGGATTGTTGTTGCAATACAGATTTATTTCCCTGAAAGAGCAACATTAGTGAGTTAAATGTTATTAATACCAGATTCATTATGTCAGCAATAAAACATACTGCAGAGAATTGGAAAGAAAAAAAAAAAAAAAAGTTGCAGAAGTTTTAAGTTTGTACATGTGTTTTATGCTTTTTAATTTCTTTTTTAATATGCCACCTGGATGAGACGTATAGGATATACTCTGTCATTTCAACATTGAGGGAGAAGTCAGTATCAAATTATCAAGGAAAACGTTATATTATTAAGAAATCGGGAAAACAAAAAGATAAAGTTCTTAATTTTCACTTCTATGAGACATTACAATGCTATTGTCAAAATTACTTTTTTGAACAACCTGGTTTATTCTGACTTAATGTGACAAGTATATTAAAAACTCTGAAGCATAAGATTTAGTCTATAATATATATTGGATGGTGGACTAGATGACCTTTAAAGGTCCCTTCCAACACAATCTATTCCATCATTTTATATAGATGGACACATTATATAGTAAGCAGTGTGGTGGGAAATATAAGTAGATAAAAAAAGTAATAGTGCATATGACATACAATTTAACATACTTTCAAGTATGGATTTACTATGTAGGCACAGTAATGCTTGTAATAGTACCTGATTATCAGTGCCTGACTTCCTTTTTCTGACCTTATTTTCATATAGTGATGTTTTTGGAGTTCTGAACTGAACTTCTGTATAACGATAGTCTGCATCAGCCTGACTTCTGGGAAAATTTTGGATTACATGATCATATGATTCTGAGAAAATTACTAGAGTTCTTATGTTTTTACACTACTTAAATGAACTGTTGGCCTTTTCAGCAAGGATACTTCTTCCTCATATTATTGTGCCAATCTGTCTACATTTTGCTGATTTACAAGATGTTTATTTTGCTTGTGTGCAAGCAAATACATGTAGTAAAGCCTCCACACAATCTGTCTTTACTTGGGTATTGTCAGACTTACCAGTGCACCTACTACTGTATATAATGCTGTACCTGCAGAAGCAATGGTTTCTCTTACAGATGGTCCAAGCTGATGAACTGTATATACATTATCATAAGACAACAAATTACCATTTGTTTTAGCCCATCTATGTAAAAGAAGAGCTGTATTGTTTGCTCTGTGCACGATTTTTATTTTTTTTTTAACCCCGTAATTTGTTAGGAACTTTTTTTGTCCAATTGATGGAAGTCAGAGTGTATGGAGGATTACACTCACATGTCAGAAAACCAATTTTCCCATTCACTTGCATATTCCAGTCCTTTGGTCAGACACATCTCATAAGCTTTAATTTCTTTCAGAGACTTAGGTAAGGAGATACTTCTAAAACAAAACTCAGGACAGGTCATTCTAGTCATCATCTTTATCAATAAATGGGCAAGGTAAACATTTTCTTTACAGTGTCCTTCACATTCCTCAGATCTGGTCTCAAAAAACTTTACATTTCAAACCCCCCTGCATGATTTTGTGCAATGTATAAGGAATTCCAATGAGTACTGTAAACAGTAGAATAGCACTAGTCTGCTCTCTTGAAAAAAAAAACCAAACCAAACAAAACAAAAAACAACAACAACACAAAACAAAACAACAAAAACACAAACAAACAAAACAAAGTTCTTGTAGATACTGTGGACTGAAAACACATCTATACATAACTGTGCCTAGTTAAAGCATCCTGGGGCCAGATATAACATTTCTTAGAATTACAAGATTGTTGAAATCAGAAAGGACCTCTGGAAATCATTTAGCCCACACCCCCTGATCAAAGGGGGCCTAGCTAGAGTAAGGTGCACAGGACCATGCCTGATTGGGTTTTTAGTGTCTCCAAGGCTGGAGATTCCACAGGCTCCCAGATAGCTGTTCCACTTTTTGACTGCTGCTGTGGATTTACCCCATCTGATAGCTAAGTACACATACAGCTGCTCCTGCATTTTTTTCCTTTCTTAAATATGCTTTCTTCAAAATGCCATCATCTTGGCTACAGGGCTCTGCTGTGCATTATGGTGCATTGGAACTGTCTGGAACAGTCTGTGTCTGGTACAAGGCAGCCCCCAGCCTCTCTTCACAGATGCCACCACTGCAGCCCACCCCACTCCCCAGACCTTGAAACCTACACCCATACAACTTTCATAGTAAAAGTACTCTTATGCATAAGAATTCCCTTTGTATCTACTTTGCCGATTGTTTCTCATACTGCCACCAGGCAACACTACAAGGAGCCTGGTTTTTATTTATTCCCTCACTATCAGGTATTTGTATATATTGATGAGATCCTCATAACCCTCAAGACTTGAAGAGTCCTAGATCTCTCATCCTCTCCTCATGTGACAGATGCTCCAATTCCTTCACCATCTTGATGGCCCTTCCCTGGACTCTCTTTAGTGTGTCCATGTACTGGGGAATCCAGAACTAGACCCAGCACTCCAGATGGCCTCACCAATGCAAAGCAGAGATGAAGGACCATCTTCCCTGGCTTGATGGTGACACTTTTCCTGATGTAATGCAGGAGGCTTTTGGTTTTATTTGCTGCAAGAGTGTATTGCTGCTCTGTGTTCAGCTTGTGGTTTACTAGAACTCCCAGGTCCTTTTCTGCAAAGGTGTTTTCATATTTGAATTCCCCTAGAACACATTGCATATGTATAATTTTTTTTTTTAATTGTTCTTTTCAGTTATTTCTTTTAAAACCTCTTTACTCAGGTGCAATATTCTGACTAATCCCCATTAAAAATACTTTCAATGTTCAAACCTTTCTACTGGCCTCTCTTACAAACTTTGAGGCAAGTAATTAATTTAGCTTCATTTGCACTGGTTTTGTTCTCTTTGAAATCCTATTTTACACTCTGATTACCTCTCATGCTTTTTTGATTCTCTGGCAGAATTCTTGCTTCTGACTTTTTGATTAAAAAAATAAATTACATCTCATAAAGGAAAAAAAAAAAAACATTTCATAACCATTTTTTTTTCTTACAGAAGATATGGTTTGTGACTATTCTATGATAACTGCTCTATACAGAAATTTTAATAATAATATCTTGCTTAGAGACTCCAAAAATCATCACCTATATGAAAATGTCATTGTTAAGGGATGTTATAAACATCCACTGCCTCCAAAATCTCTGGCCTAAGAGAGATTTTGGCCTGTCAGTTGCTGGAACCCATCTCCACACACTCAGAATTCAGGTGTCTGCCCATGTTGAGAAATGTGCCTGCCACTGTCCTGTTTGAAGTTTCAGCTGGCAGTAAGACCGAATGAGTATCCAAAAGACACATTCACACTGACATACACACACATACATACATATAACATCAACAGAACCCATCACACAGATGGCCACAGACAAGGTGCTGCCTTCAGCAGCACCCACAGACAAGAATCACACCACACGCACCCCCAGACAGCCATGTCCCCTCCTCTTGGGCTGCCAGAGGTAGGAGGGCATTAGTGCAGCAGTCTAGAGGCACACACATTACAATTTCCAGGTTCACAACTGCACATACTGGACTTGTGAATCTCTCAGGCACTGGTCTGACAGCATTACCTGGATCCCAGTTTTTCTTATACACCCAATGGTTCTTATACATCTTTCTTACATCACAGACCCTCAGGTCTGCATCCTCACCACTGTCAAAGCTCAGGTTTGCCCACAGTTTTTTCATGGCCCTCTAAGAAGTGTGACTTGTAAGGATTGTTTGCCATGTTTTTCTTCATCGTGTTTGTCTGTCAGATTTGTTTCTCTGCTTTTTTTTTTTTTTTTTTTTTTTTTTTTTTTTTTTTTTTTTATGGCTTTCTCTTATTCCTTAATATCCTATTTGACATCCTCTTTGATCAGACGATTTTACTGGAATAAACATTCCCACGTTCCAGATACCCTTATAAATTAGTCTGACTCAGCAGTTTTGGCCTGATTAACCATTTGTGTGTCTGATTTATGTCTCTATGTTTTGTTTATGGCTTTCACTTTTTCTTACTCTTTTTTGCATTGAAAAGTCACAGACTCTACACCCTTAAGGGAGCAGAACATCTCTCTTCCAATTTCTATTGCAATCTATTACATATAATCTAAGTTAATGGCTTCTAGAGTCCATGAATATTCAAAGACAGACTATTTTTCAGAGTGACCCTGTAGCTGGAATACTTAGTTCTGATTGATGTTTATTCTTTTCTATTTGCCTAGGACTATACTTAAATTTTCCAGATGTATGGAATTTGCATATAAGATAACAAAAAAATTCTATGTAAAAGGAGGATCACAAAGTTAATTCCAATTAATTTTTATGGTGCATTAGGTTTTTGTTGTTTTTTGTTTGTTTGTTTGTTTGTTTTGGTTTTTGTTTTTTTCCAAAGCTTAATGTGATATCTTAACTTGTTCTATCTGTTATACGTACTAAATGCAACTTTTGTAAAGGCATATTACAGCATATCAGTGATTGTCTTCTCTGCCAGTATTTGTAAGTAAGACATATAACAATTGATTCCTCTGCACTGATGATCTTTCTTCTGCCAGCCTTCTTAAAAAAATTAGGTTATGACTGATAATTCTGCCCTTATGAAAGAAAAATTCAGTTGAGGTTTTTGTTCTTTGGATTTTTTTTTTTCTTTTCCTTTCTTACTGTTAGCAGGATAGAGCAAGACTTACGAGGATGCATATTAGAGAGCAGAACATGAGGCATTAAAAGAACCAGAAAACTGACCATAAGGAAATTGTTTTAGGAGCTCTGCTGGCAAACTATGTTCTTGCTCACTGTATGGAAGAATAACGGAGCTTAACGGGGAGGACAATACTTATTCTCTGTCAGCTTTACAGGTTTTAAACAGACTTTGATCCTAAAAGCTGAATAAGGCAAAATGTCCTGAGAAACATATAAATAAAAGCTGTAGTATCTTTAATCAAAACTAGAACTGCAATATTTATTTCTGAAAATTGAAATTCCTCTAAAGAATATAACTACACAAGGGGACTACAGTTACTGTTTCAGGCAAAATACAGGAAAATGTATTTAGAGCAATGTGATTTGGAAGTTGAGATATTTCATTTTGTTGGAAATAGATGCTAATATATTCTTAGACATGGGTGGAGAAGGGGACAAAGAGGTATGTTAAATAATTCAAAAACAAAATGATATGTTTGCTTTAAATTTCTGTTCTCTCTAACATCTAGTTTTGTAAGTGGAAAACAAAACAGAAGAGAGTAGACTGACTGGAAAAAAAAAAAAAAAAGTTGTGGTTTAAATATTTATATTTCAAGGTTTTTAAAGGTTTTTAACAACTGAAAAAAAAATCATTTAAAGAAAATCGCTTCCATTTAGAATACAGTTTTAATATTGATACAAAAAAGAGGTGTGGTTTATGTTTTTTGTTTTTTTTTTTTTGGTTTGGTTTGATTTAGTTTGGTTTTCTTTTTTTTTTTGTGTAAAGCCTCAAAGTGAAATATTTATTATGGCATTTGGAAGTTTACCTCATAAGCATAAGATTGTTTTTCTATATTCTGTCTCTGTCAGAGATGTAAATTGCTGCCAAACCCTTTGAGTTCCTTTTCAAAAAAAAAAAAAAAAAGAAATAAAACATATTCAGATGAATTAGTCTCTAAATATTGCTCATGAAGAGGCTTTAATTTACCTTGCTATACTCATGGAGTTAGTCCATCTTGCCCTCCATTCTTAACAGCTTTATAGACTAAAAGAAAGTTTTGGGGGTTTTGAATAGATATTTTTAAAAAATATTTGCAAAACTTTTGTAATTGTCTTTAGTTGCTTTTGCTGTCATTAGTGGCTATAAACTTTTAAAGAAAATAGAGTTTTAGTTCATACTTGGCAGGAATTCTTACTAAGTGCTTTAATATTGTAGTCTAAATTTGTCTGGGGCATATTGGAGCTAATGGAGTTCAAAATCCATGTTTCATAGCCAAAAATTGTCAAGAGCACATTTCCATCTCGTCTTACTTGAACATTTATCCCTATGAAGTGAGAACTTGATATACAAGAACATATGCTGTAATTATTTTCTGAAATTATTTAATGCTATTTTCCTTCTTCTTTATTTTTTACTAGACTTTGTATTTTTTTTTGCCCAAGCATGATTAATGATTTTGAAGGACCCATCATCTTTAACAGCTGTTTCTTTTTTGCTTCTGGGCAACCTCTATAGGCTAATTTCCCTTGCTCAGTCTGAACTACTTCTTTCAAACTGATCAGAAATCTGTTGAAGCAACTAGTATTTGAATATTATATATGACATAGGACATTGGCTATAATTTCCTGTGTCATATACAATACCATGAGCTACAGTTTCTTTGTAGTTCTTGCTATCTGATGAATCATCAGCTCTCAAGAGAGGACATACACGATATTGTCTTAATATAAGAGATATATCCACTCACAGATTGTTTTGACTGCAGGCACCTGCAAGAAATCTTTTTTCTCTTCTATCCCTGAAAGTTTTATTGAATCTTATATAATGCCTATGTGTCAAATATTTCATAGTTGAAAAGAATTATCTCATTGTGGTACTTATTTACTTGGTATATTTAACAAATTAAATCCAATATTAGACACTTGAATAGAAAAATGGTGATTGATTACACTGTTCTTTTCATGACATTTTTTTCAGATTTTTTATATTTTTTTTTTTTTTTTTTTTTTTTTTTTTTTTTAAGCAGTCTAGAAGTTAGAACTGAAAGCACTCTGATTTTTCTTTTTTTTTCTTTTTTTTTTCCCCCTCAGTAAGTCTCGGCTGCAGAGACATTAAACCTCAACCTCCAAGGACTCATCTAGCACCTTAATGAATGTGATGTCTCTTTATTCTCAGGGAATCTATACAAACAACATGATAAATGTGTTTCTAATAAAATTACAACAGTTCAGTGAGGTATTGACACATGATTTGGGGCTACCTGTGCCTAATGCATTTACATATAAATCTGTGGAAACACAAGAGAGTTATTATATAAGTGACTGCAGAAATATCAGAGACTTTTCAACAGGAAACACAGAAACCTTCATAGTGGCTGTACTACTATATAGAAATAATACCTTTCCAAACAATATCTGTTAAAAGATTAGCTATTTCTTCAAAGAACATTAAAAAGAAAAGTTTTGCTTCCCCTATTTATCTGTTTAATGAGAAATATACTACTATAGGTTATCCAGCTTGTGTGTCCCTTGTAAATACAAGCTTTGCCTACACTGCATTTTGAGAATAATCACTAGACTACTGAACATACTAAACACGTCTGCTGTATGTAAACTGAACCTTCAAGAGTCTCTGGCACAGTTAGTGCACATCCGTCAAAATACGGAGAACCCTCCTATTCCTGAACACGGTTCATATACAAGCTTCCAATCAGGTACAGACATCATTGGCTGGCTGCAAGTAACCCTCAGAAATCTTCAGTCCATGTGTCTAGAAGATTGGCAGGAGGTAGAGCAAATGTAGTTTACAACTGACCTATAGACTGCTCTTTCAGACACACACTGCTAGTTTCCAAAATTCACATTGCTCAGTTGCTATAACAAAGCTATGTATATCTTCAGTATCAAATTCTGTCATTCCTGAACATTCAACCTTGTTCCCCTCTCTCTGAAATTATGTGAATTAACTGAAATATATTTGTCAGGTTTGACTGTAGTGATTGATGACAGTTGAACAGTGAAGTCTCAGTATATTTCAGGATGCACATATTCAAATCCCTTTTCAACTCTGTACTAGAGCTAATTTTTTGTCTAGGATTAACACAGAAAAGACGAATTAGGCATATAGATAGTTTCTTGCACACTGCAGCCAGTAGTCCAAGAAAAATTGAATCATCATTACTAGTAACAGGCCAAAAATTTTGTAGCCACTCTGAAAGGCCCCATGACAAGGACTTGACAGGTTCTTTATCTGAACTTATCTTGTGCTGTCTGGAGTTTTATTTCAGTTTGTGTAGCTGTAATGGTAACTGTCTAATAACTTGATTGTTTTAATATTAGCTTCATTTTCTATTGTAGTTTGGTATAAAGCTTATCATCATAGTAATTTTGATACATTTAAGTAAAAACTAGATACCAATGACAACTTGATAGCTTGTGTAGAGTGAAGTTATGTGACAAAACTGAATATGTGTGTGTTTGTGCATGTATATGTATGTACATACACATATCAGTTTGGAAATAGGTATGTCTATGATGAGACTATTTAGAAGACTAAATTTAGTCCAGTTAAAAAACTTTAAGAACAAAACTATTTACTGTCAGCACCTTTTGTGCTAATGGTTAATTCTTAATCATTATCACTATTTATCACCACATATAAAAACCTGTTAGGTTTTAACACTTCTAAATTAGCTGTGAGTATACTTTACAGCAGAGGTGATGCTAAATAGCACCAAAGAAGCATGTGACTTTTTCTTCCTCTGTCATGCCTACTTCTGCCTGGTGTTTTTGTGTTGTCTACTCACCCTTCCCTCGTCTCCTGTTCTGATGCTGATTAATCTTGTTTTCAGTCTGACTAGTCACCCTTCTGGTGTGCTCAGCGGGATGCTCTGCCTTTTACTAGTCCATTGTGCTGATTTTTTTTCTTTGGTCTCTACCTATTTCTTTTTGGGTCGCTGTTCACACATTTTTGTATGCCCCCTAAGTGCAATTATATATGCCTTTGACCCACTGGTGGTCAGATTTGCTCACATACTTTTGAAAAATGCTCGTGTTATGTTTAACTATGGCATGACAGTGTTATAGAGTACTTATGCTCTGCTAGTGACTCTGACAAGTCTAAATATATGCTTCCATTTGGATTTATGGCAAACCATTACCACCTATATACTAACTAATAGTTTTATTACTTACAGATGCCTATGTGTCTTTTGCTGCTTAGGACCTTAGAATAAGAATACAGGTCAGGGAAATGCCTTTTATGTGTGAAACCAGCATGATACTGAAATACAAGGGCTATTATTAAACCACCAAAGATAAGGAAATACTTATTGAAGGATACAGTCTTAGAAGCTAGGAGTTTCAACATTTCAAAGAGCAGGTACCCAGCATATGTAAAACATATTAAAAAGAGTATTACAAATGCATATGTAACAATTTTAAGGAGACCTTTTTTTAAAGTCCTTTCTTTTACTTGTGAAAAATAGGTCTGGATCAATAATAGTTATTTTATTAGACTATGTAGGCTGCAATTAAACATTGTGTTGAATTTTCATATAAAGTATCTTTCTCTGTTCCATATAAGATACACTATCTGAGGTGGAAAAAAACCCTGTGGAGTCAACTTCAGTAGTAATTTCAATGCAATAAGTAGGTGGAGAAAGTAGGAAAATTAGGCTATGAAAAATCAGATTCAACACCAATGACATAATATCTTTAAAACTCAGGGGTTTTTTCATCTTGTCTATTTGCTTTATTTTTATCAACGCTAGTGTTAAATAATTAAAATTTCAGCTGGAAAAAATACTAAATATATAGTGATATCTAGGTAGTCAGTACAGTTTCTGTATATACTAAATATTACACCTCAGTTTAATATCATGGATTACATTACATGTTAGTCATATGGCATATGAAAAATGGAAATATTTGAGAATTTACTAGTGAAAATTTTTTTACAGGATGATCTTGTTAAAATAAATTCTGATTTTTCCACACTGAAAAATTTAACACCCATTTTCCTTGGGCTTTTTCTTTTCATATTGTTGCCATATAAAGTGAATGTACATTAAGATTTTAAGAAGCCCTTCTTCAATTAACCTGCATGTATAGCCATCTAAAGGTAAGGAGAATTCATACATAAGAAATTACTGTAGTACAACTGGTTGGCAATATCATACCTCGTCTAAAATAGGAAACCAAATACAATACTGAAAAACAATGGCCTTATTTTTAGATGATGTGAATAAGTGTTCTACCTCACCCTGAAACCACATTAAAGATGATCCAATTCCACTTCAGATGGCAAGGTTATGTTACTTTTTATTTTTCAAAGTTTTAATTTTGTTGGTTGGTTGGTTGGTTGTTTTTTTGGGGTTTTTTTTGTGTTTTTTTGTTTGTTTGTTTGTTTGTTTGTTTTTTGTTTGTTTGTTTGGTTTGGTTTTTTTGCAGATTCAGTCTGTGGTGATATTTTGTGACTATCTATCAGAATAAACTTGAAAAATAAACCAAAAAAAAAGCAATTACAGTGCTTCAGTCACTCAAAAATCTTGAATTACATTAGTTTCTAAGACACTGTTCTGTTATGGCACTGCATCTTGAGCAGTGATTGCTCTAAAGATCCCAGACCTCTTTTTGTGAAATTAAAAGTTGGCTTGACCTTCATTCCTCCTTTTTTTCTTTTTTCTTTTCAATATCTTTGTCAGAATATTAAATAAAATGCAGTGTAATAGAACGAAATGGACCAATCTGATGCTTGCAGGTGAAAAGCCAATGGATTTTTATTAATACATAGCAGTCAGAGATTTTCTTCAAAAGGTATTTTGTCTATATTGTCAGAATACTATCTTTTCTGCTCTGTTCAGAGAAGCAATTTGTCTGCACATGGGAGTATATTTACACATTTCTGTTTCCATATTTCACTTCAAAAC
>JAWWLT010000001.1:74328953-74338991 GCA_035040995.1 Premnoplex brunnescens | reverse complement strand
GCTCTGTTCAGAGAAGCAATTTGTCTGCACATGGGAGTATATTTACACATTTCTGTTTCCATATTTCACTTCAAAACATATTTCAGACTCTCTCCAAAATTCTACTTCTGCCCCAGCTTGGTGCATTTAGGCAGAGAAGGTTTTATCACATAGTAAAGGCTTCACAGGATCATACTATTATTCAGTAATTCAGAGGTCTTAGGTCTCAAGTCCAATCTCCTGCTCAAAACAGGATAAGCTGTAAAACTAGATTAGAAGGCAACTAAGATTTTTTCAAGTGGGGTTTTGGAAATCTTCAAGAAAAAGTGTGCACAATACCTCTGGCCAACCTATTATACTGCTTGATGAGTCTTATATTTCCAGTAAATTATTTAAAATTGTTTGTCTTTTCTGAACTTTGTGTAAGGAAGAAAAGCTTTTTAATGCTGCTACTGCAGGAACGTACTCATTCTAAATTATTCTTTTCAACTCTGTGTTGAGTAGGATAAAAGAAAACAATAATTCTTATGAATAGTGTAACTTTCAGTTTTCACACAAAAGACTGTGTATGCACTCTGTATTCTCTAAATTGAGCACTTATTTTTGTAGAGGCAGTAATTCTCTATCTTCTCTGGTGTATAAGGAAACAGGATTAATATGGTTATACTTCCTGGATAATTTTACTGTGTATTTAATTTTCTGTCTTATACTGTATTCTTATTTGTGGAAAAAATAATTTTGAAGTAGTTTTGACTGATAGTGGAAATAATTACCTACTCATTAAGATAAAAATTATCAAACTGGTGTTGAACTCTTTAATAAAATGGGCAGTAAATAGCAGTTGAATCTCTGTTATATATTACTGTTATGAGGAAGTAAGATGAAAGTGTGGCATATATACTCATAGAAACCTTTTGATTAACTGAATGGTAATTGTAAAATATTCTGTTACGAATGGTAGCTGTGCTTTGCTCAGTTGCATTAACACTAAATGTAAAATGCCTGGCTGCAAAGCTCCATTAATGAACATTTTCATTCCATAGTTTTGACATTCATGTCTACAGCAGTGCAAAGAAGCTTTTGCAAGCTTGCTTGAAGTGCTTCCATGAATGCATAGTTTCAGTGTTGTATGTCTATTTCTAGTTATCTTATCGTCATATGCATTTTTTTCCTTTTAAATTAAAAAGCACCCTCTGCTCTACTTAATTTGAAGATTGTGCCGAACATTTTTAAAGTAACTTTGAGATGTGAGTTGCAATTCATGAATTCACATGAAAAATGTTTCTACAGAACATCCTTTACAAATACTCTAGCTCTGCTTACAGATATGAAAAACTGCTTAAGTGTTTGCATTGAAGATTTATATAAGAATTTCAGATTTCAGCTGCACTGTTGGTTGCTTGTGAAGTTAAAGCCTTCTTTTCATTGAAACCATTGCTGTGTCGCTAGCTTAGTTGTCAAATCACATCGTTGTTTGGGAGTGAAGGAACTTTTTGAGATCACCTAGTCCAGTCCTTCAAATGATGATCTCTCTTCTGACATGTTTTGATGTACAGACCTGTGAATTGAGTTTAGGACCAAATATATACTGCCCTTCATTAGATAATGATTTGCCTTGTGGTAAGGGATACTAGGAGAGGCACAGTCACCTCTAGCAGCTCCAGTCCAAGGTTCCCTTTCGCCTGTTTGCTGCAGTCCAGCCCAGTGTCCATAGGTCTCAGGTTCTTTGCCCATGCTGAAGGATACAGATGCTGCCTTCCCATTTACAGGTTCAACTGGCAGCAAAGCTGAGCACATGTCCCAGACATACTCAGAGGATATTAACAAGGCTGGTTACAGAGGTCACCACAAACAAGACTCAGTCTTCAACAGCCACACACATGATTCACACTAGACACAAGTCCAGATAGCCACATCTTTTTCCCCTCTTGGTCTGGCAGAGGCAGGAGGTCACTAGTGCACACACACAGCACTCTCCAGATTCACAAGCACACACAGTTACACATTTCCTGAGAACCAACACAGCTCATCTGCTGGCTGGCATCCCTGACTGGATCCTGACATTTTTTACCCATCCCACATGTCCCCAGTACTCCAGCTGTTGCAGCTGGATGCTCACTACAAAATGCAGCACTCACATAGTTATCTCACAGGCACCCCACACTAATGGATCCCCTTGAAAATCAGCATGGACCCTTGACCTAACCAATCCCCTAGCCTAAACCTGACATCCCCCTGTTCACCACCACATCAGAATTGAAATTTGACAGCAAATACACATGCACAACTTGTGCATGTTTGGTGAAGATACAAACACATGCTTCCAGCTGCCAGCCCCAGACACATGAGCTCTGACCAGACAGTCCTGCTTCAGTGGCTGGCACTATCTCACTCACCCTGGTCCACCCAGTAGCTGGTTTTCAGACAGAAACCATCCCCACCTCAGTGGCTGAAGGTTAGCAGTGCTGGCTGTCTCCAGTGCTGATGAAACCCCATGAGCTACAGTAGCTCACACCTCAGACTGAAGGCACCCACAGCCCTATTCTAACTGAACAACCACTACTATCATGCTATTCTCTCCAGTAGTTTGCACTGAGTCTTTGTAGACTCACATACTCACATACACATACTCATAGACTCACATACACATAAACTCACATGTTTAATAAAACAGGACAAACTGCAGCAATCAGCACAGAACTCATCCAGACAAGCATACTGACTGTCTCTGTTTTACCTATGTCCTAACGTTTTTAATACTTTTTATGTCTATATAGCACCTTCTTGTTCCTCCTTTTTCACTTCCCTGCCCTTCTTCCCTCACACCATAGGCTTGTAAAATCCTGTATATTCTCTCACTTCTCCTAGTCTGGTGACAGGGATTTCCCTCAGTTTACTCATGGTTTCTTGATAAACCATCAATTAGTGTAACTAGCAAGATTTGATTCCTCTCATTGTCTCCGTGTTAATTTGGCCAGGTTTATGTCTCTCTATGTTTAGAACTTTTTGTTATGCTTTTCATACTCCAAATTATGAGGTTTCTGACCACATAATCTTGCTGGAATAGAGATTCTCGCACTCCCACATACTCTTATGATTAAATGTGAATAATCAGATTTGTTTTTCATGACTGCCTCACACACATTGACAAGCAATGACTTTACCAAGAGACCACAGTGCCAACACCAGACAAAGAGAACAGAATGGTGGCAGCAATTAACAGTTCAAGGGCTGCCAGAAGAGACAGCATGGCATAACAAGTCCATCCGGTAGTCTAAATCATCAAGCAAGTTCATAGTGAAAAGACAGATCCAAAATTAAACCAGGAAGTCTATCCACAGGCCAGAGCTAGAAACAAATCCCATGATCATCAGGATAGTGATTGTTATGGCTAAAAGGCAAGCCACAGCTTCAACACAGTGTATCAACAAAGCATGTTAGAGAGAAATATTCTTCCAACGTACTTCAGACAGGGAAGTAAAACCTAGGGCAAGATCTTAAATAGAGGTCTTATGCTTATGGGTAGGGTGTGTGTATGTGAAGCCCCAGGTGATGCTGCTCAGGTTCATTAGGTTTTATTAGTGCACCCAGAGCCCTGGCAATATAATTGGAGAGAATTGTTGAAGAGAATGCCAAACATGTTGCTAAAGTCAGAAAAACATAATCTTCTCCTTTGTTGTTATATACAAAACCAGTCAACACACCACAGAATACAATCAGGATGTTCATGCTGGCTGTTAAAAATCACCTTGTTCTTCATGGGTTTGAAAATAGTTTTAAAGAGGACTTTATAATTTTCCCAGTGTCTGAAGATAGCCTAACTGGCCCATACTTCCCTGAATCTTTCTTTGTTTTTCCTTGAAGTTGACACCTCCTTTTTTCCTCTCTGATTACCATGACTTTTCACAGATGATAGAGAGTGACCTCCCAGTGTCATAACTCAAGTATTTCAGCTCCTCCGAATATATCACATCAGGTCTCATGAGCTTTTGTATGTCTAGTTAGTTTAAATGGTCCATAACTTGATCTTAATGTACCATGATCTTCACTTCTCCAAACTGTGATAATGGATATATAACCTGGATTTTGTACCACATCTAAAACTTTCAAAGCTACAGGATTGTTGTGTGGAAATTAAACTGGCTGAAATTATCTAAGGAAACCTAGGTTTTCTCAGCTGTTCTTTTTCAGATGAATACCTTATTTACCTTATGGATTAGCAATGCATGATGAGAAAATTTTGTTGTTCTTTACTTCAGCATATAAAGTGTGGGTTAAATGACATATGGCTACTTAAGTTTTTTTAATAACTAGTTCCTTGCTATATTATCATCACTATAATGAAAACAGTCTTTTGTGGCTTTCTAATAATTTTAATTTTATAGAGTAAATTAATTTTATGAAAAAGCAATAGTCCACTCAGTAGAAGTGCTGAGTCAATGAACTCTGAATGTGCAGAATACAGTACGCTAAATAGTCTGAAAAATCATTCTATAGGTTTTTTTTTTTTAAATTGGGAAGTTGAAGATAACGCTGTTGGCTTTATCTCCACTCTTCATAAAATCCATGTAGTAATGCTTCTTTCACAGTGATATAAACGCAGTATATGCTGCCAAATTAACACAGTATTCCAATAATGTTGTAATAAAAAGAGGAACTTTAATTACTTGTGAAATAATAATTTTGAATTTAGAACAGTTCTCGATTAGCATAAGACAAATAAAACCTACAACAATGCATTTAATATTGGGGGAACAAAAGAACTGAAGAGCTTAACAGAACTTTATCCTCATCATTGGTGTAGTGGGAAAAGTTCATGCAAGTAAAGGTGGTTTCAAAATTTATATAGAAAGGGTGATCAAATTAAGGTTTCTGAAGCAAATTCATCCCTAGTCTTTTCATTTTTTTTGACTTTGAAATCATATTAATGACTATTAAAAGAGGTGAGTGTGTGCTTGTAAAATTGTATGACCACCATCAGTAGACAATGTTATGGATTCATTTTGTTCTAGTATTATCACAGTGCTACAGTCAATAGAAGTAAGTAATTATTAAGAACTTTGCTTCTGAAGAGGAATATACATACTCATATTTCCGCCTACTTTTCTCCCCTTCAATTAATTGCATGACCTCCTATTAAATATATAGACAAGATGGCTCTCTTTCTCTTTTCTAAACAGAGCAATTGACTCTCCATTGATTAGAAATTTGTCCAGTGTTTGTTGAAGTTCTACTGGGACTTCAACCTGTATAAAGAGGAGATCTCAAGGTAATTGCATTTAGTTTTAAAGGAGAAAGCTTGTAAAAACCTTGCTAAGAACATATTTAGTGTGAGTACTTCTTGTCAATTTGATTGTACAAAGCTAGATATATTCTTGAACTTTAAAATGTTCAACTACCATTATTCTTGATTAGGAACATACACAGATTTTCATACTTGAGCATCTTTAGAGAGTGCTTATTTTTATATATAATTTACATCAATCCTGAATTTGTCTTTTTTTTTTTTTTTCCTTCCCTATTCTTTTGTTAACTTTATAAAACATGTTTCTTGAGATGGAAGAACAGATTTCTGCAACTGATTTGCTAGATTTAAGGTCCCTATGCTTGCACAGAACTTATTTTAGATACATTTATGTGTATGTCGGCATGTTGCAGAGGACCCAAGTGTAAAACTTGTAGATTTTACTTTGATGTTTGTCAAGGAACAATATGTGAAATTTTAGATCACTTCAGTTTCATATTTAAAATGCTAATTCAATTAACTTTTCACTCAATTTGATAATTTCAGCATCTTTCCAGTAATGTAGTGAATGCTTCATACTGCTTATTTCTTACATACAGTGTTACCAGTCACCACATGTAAAGTAGGCAATGAGAAAAATAGTTTTGTTGAACGCTTTGTCATGTATTGGGATTCTCAGACTTTATTAAACTTCAGTACTGAAAAAAAATGGCTCTGATTTTCTAATTTCCTCCAGTAGTCAAATCCAGATGTGGATTCATGTACCTATCAACAAAGTAACCAACCTAGTTGATCAAGGGGAGCCACTTGATGTAATCTGCTTGGATTTCAGTAAAGCTCTTTATACTGTCTCTCACAAGATCCTTCTGCACAAACTGTCCAGCACACAGCTGGATAAACTCATCATGTGGTGGGTGAGCAATTGGCTCATGGGTCAAGCACAGAGGTTAATAATGAATGAGGGAACATCTGGTGACCTGTCACTAGTGGGGTTCGACAGGGTTCCATCTGAGGTCCTGTGCTCTTCAACATCTTCATCAATGACTTGGACACAGGACTGGAAGGAGTACTAAAGCAAGTTTGCAGATAACAAAAAAAAGGGAGCTGCTGTTGATTCCACAAAAGCAGGGAGGACCTGCAGAGAGAGCTCAACAATTAGAGCACTGGGCAATCACCAATGATATGAATTTCAAGAAGGGGAAGTGCCAGATTCTGCACCTGGAATGGGCGACTCTGGATGTTTGTACAGACTGGGGAATGAAATGCTGGAAAGCAGTGCCACAGAAACAGACTTGGGGATCCTGGTTGATGGCAAGTTGAATAAGAGTCAGCAGTGCCCTGGCAGGCAGGAGGGCCAACCCTGTCCTGGGGGGCATCGGGCAAAGCATCATCAGCCCATCGAGGGACCAGATTGTCCTGCCCTGATCTGCACTGATGTGCAGTTTTGGGGACCACAATATAAGAAAGATATTAAGCCATTAGAGATCATCCAAAGGTCTAAGGGGAGACCTCATTGTAGTTACACCCTCATGAGGGGAAGAAGAGGAGCAGGCACTGATCTCTTCTCTGTGGTGACAAGGGAGAGGACCAGAGGGCATGTGAGTTGTGTCAGGGGAGGTTTAGGGTGGATGTTAGGAAAAGGTTCTTCACCCAGAGGGTGGTTGGGCACTGCAACAGGTTCCCCAGGGAAGAGGTCACAGCACCAAAAATTACAGAGTCCAAGAAGCATTTGGATGGTACTCTTGGGAACATGGTGTGACTCCTGGGGATGGCCCTGTGCAGGGCTAAGAGCTTGCTTTGATGATCCTTGTTGGCCATATTCTGTTTCTGTGATTCTGTAATCCAAACGTACTCCCAGAATGTGTGATCTAAGTAGATGTACCAGTAGTTTCCTTAAAAATTAAATTCCATTGTGAAAATCTAACAAAATTTAGCTAAAAGCAAAATTTTTGTACCATTGAAACTACCTTGATTTAACAGACTAAAAGAAAGACAGTAAGGTGAGGTACCTCGCTCAAGACAGTCTAGCAAATAAATCGAATACTCATCTGTGAGTACCAGACCACTGTTCTCTTTACTAGGGAACAATATTCTTCATAAATATATATTCAGTATTTTTCCTTCAATAATTCATTACAAATAGATTAATTTCTTTAATCTTCCTCTTTTCTTCTTCCTGCACAATGAAAAAACTAAATCTTCTTTACCACTGAGATCCACCTTATTTAATTAGCTTAGTATTTCTTAATGGCTTCTCAAATGAGTAAAATTAGCAGCAATAATGGAATAACAAAATGGCATTAAAAGGGAAATGCCTGAAAAACTAAAAACATATCTAAAAAGTACAATGGAGACAGCTGTAATTAAAAACTTGTTATACCTTCAAGTACCATAGCAATGCCGAACTAAGAGGATTTACCTTAAAAAGTCTTCAGGCATTTGAAAATAGGGAAGGAAAAAGACTCCAACAACACAACCCTTTGAAATATATACTAAAAAGCTAAACTTAAATGAGGACCCAAAGAGTTATAAGGGCAAAAGAAAGAGGACATAAAATGTAAGAAATGAAACTTATAAGAAAAGGAAAAGAGACAATTTTATGTGGGTGAGGGAATTATTGTTCATAACACATCTAACTGTTTGAATTTATATTTTAAGTCTCTAATTTTTGATTCTTAGTTTTCAAAACATGCACAGTAAGAGATTTCTCATCTTTCTACTCATGTATCTCATTATCAGAATAAAGACAGCAGTGAAGTGGCATATAAAATCATTTAACCTTTATTTCTGATGTATTTTCCAACACATTCTGAGTTCATTACCAGATTTTTTGGAACAGCACACAAACCATCACTACTGTATGTATAGAAGGGTGGATTGAATGATGTAAAAGGATAACTTGGCTGCTTCCATGAAACATGTTTATGAATAGAAATAAAAATAATGTTCTGGAGAGATGAAATAAATTTGAGTTGTATGAGCTGTTCTCCACTCTCAGCAAAAACAATTTGATAGTATACTTTATTTTGCAATTAGTAATCTCAAATGCCTAATTCGTTTAGTTAGGGGGAAAAAAGAAATTATGGTCATTTTTTGAAAAAAAAAATAAATAACGTGTGTGTGCATGTGTATTTTCTCAGGCATACTTTGAGGTATCAAAACATATGTTTCTCTTTCAGATCTCATGCTGCTTCAGACTATGGGATATAAATATCTCTAACTTGAGATAGAAAGAAAAAAATAGGTGCTTGTATAGCTAAGAAACTAACAGAATGATGGTAGCTTGACAGAAGCTCTGATGGCTAATGATTCCAGAGTGATTTGAAGAAAGTATTGCCTGGTTTAGGTAAACTTGTAGATCCAAAGGTTAGAGTATAGGCAATGTATCCTGAAATTTTGAAATATTTTCTTTAAAAGAGTTGATATAAAGAAAGCGTACATTATTCTTTTCAGCAGTGACTATAACTGGTAACAACATTGTTAATAAAAGTATTAATCATTAATTGGCATCCTTAGGGCAGGACTGAGTAATTTTAATAGTTCTTACCATTTTTCATCTTAAGATATGAGAGTGCTATATAATGGAAAGCAAGTCTCACTATTTTCACAAAAAAGAAAGAAATATAGAGGTTTTACAACAAGCTGCAGTGGAGCTTTGACCAGAATTCAAGTATGTCAACTCATGCTCATCTGTCACAGGTTATTTAATTCATCTCTCATTTCAGTCACCAACTCATTAATTAGATTAAATTTCAATTAAAATCCCTAGAGTATATATACAGGGAGTTGATATGTTCAAATGTGTGATTCACTTGCCCAAGTTCAGACACTCAATATTATTTTCTGAGACACCTTAGGCTATTCAACACAATCATATGGACATGGCAGAGGACCCAGTTTACCTATGATCTTCTGGAGCAGGAGTGAGAGGCCAGATGGAGTGAATTAGGACATCTAAAATGGCCTTAGGAAACATTGTTTAAGGAATGGACTCCTGCTACAGCTAAGTAGATTTACAAATGTGATGTAGGGCAACTTAATAGCTCACAATGATCATAGCGGGAGTTTAGACATTTGATTTGTGTGAAGCTCAAATCTATTCAAATAATAACTTTTATGATAATAACTTTTATGCAGTACCACTTGAAAAATCAACATTTATCTGACTATCTGCTAGGAAAAATGAAATCTTTTATCTTTTGCTTTTAATTCTGTGCTGAATATTTCCCTCTACTAGGATTCTTCATCTTCTGCAAAAGCACTTTAGAGTGTATAAATGTCCCAATAATCTCATCCTCCCAAACTGTGTGCTGAGTGATTCTTGGAAGTTAACTAATATCTTTAATTGCCATAATGCTTTCTTGGTTATGCGTATTTCTGGGGGTGGGGTGGGGGGGTGGTGAGAGCAAGAGAAATATTATTGTGTGTGATAGTCCAGCCTTCTACGTACTTTTTAAAATAAGTCTAAAAAAACTTTGAAAAAGAAATGCAATTTATCCAGCTTTGTAGATGAGGAATCCGAGTCACACAGGACATCGCTTCACTAGTCAAAGGATCTCTTTCAATTTAAGTAAACTGAACAACTATAGGGCAACAAAATCTATGTTGCTAGCTCATTTTCCCTTTATGAATTCCCACTCTTAAGATCATATTAATGCTATTCAGGATGCCACAAAAAATAATAATGTTGATCACAACATCTTATTTTGTTGTATTTTTTTCCTCTTCAACTCTTACCAAGTTAGTCAGTCACCCTGTGATAGTCCTGTATTCTTAGTGGAAACCTAAAATTTACATGCACAGAAATATTGGGG
>JAWWLT010000001.1:74307296-74321942 GCA_035040995.1 Premnoplex brunnescens | reverse complement strand
TAAAGAATGTCAGGGAAACATCATCAGGAAGTCTATATTAAACATATAAGTTATAAATGCATATATCTATGAGAATGTGCGATTCACTTCTCCTGAAAACATTCTAACAGAATGGGTTAACATGAGTCCTAAACACATCACTATAAGTAATTATGATAATTTGGAAAAGAGTTTGAAAATTCATAATAAATTCTCATTTGTTTTCACCTCTTTTTTCTGTATTGAGTTGAGCTTTGCTGGTCACCAGGTGCCCACCAAGCTGCTCTATCACTCCCCTTTCTCAGCTGGACAGGGGAAAGAAAATAAGACGGAAAGCAACTCATAAGCTGAGATAAGGCAGTTTATTAAAGCAAAAGTGAAAGGTTGAGTACCCACAAGCAAAATAAAAAAAAAAAACAGCAATTTTATTCACTACTTTCCATTAACAAGTGTTGTATGGCCACTTCCTGAAAAGCAGGGCTTCCACACTGCTTTCATTACATTCCAGAGCAATGTAGTGATTGCTCTGGAAGGCAAACATTGTGACAAATACCACACCCAATCCCCTCACCCCCTTTCATTCTATTATATCTTCCTGCTTTTATACCTGAGCCAACATCATATGGTATGGAATATCCTTTTGGTCAGTTTGGGTCACCTGTCCTTGTGTCCCCTTCTAAGGTCCTGCCCACCCCCACCCTACTGATGGGGGGGACAAAATGCCAGGGAGACAAGCACTGATTCTGTGCCAGCACTACTCATCAGTAGCCAAAACAGTAGTGTGTTATAAGCACTCCCACTGCCAATACAAAGCTCAACACTAGGAGGGCTGTTAAGGGGAAAATTAACTTAATCTCAGCCAGATCCAATATACTTGTTTTTTCTCTTTGCCTAAAAAACCTGTACATACATACATACAGCTAGAAACCAAAATAAGAAGATGTTCTTATTTATTCCTAATGTATGTATGTCTGTTCTTGGTGAGCTATCAATTATGCTTATTCCATTGACAAAAAGAGAAAGAATATTATAAATTCTGTGGCATTAATTCATAACACAAGTGAAATCATGTTTAGTTTTAAAGACTGTTCAGACCAAATTAATGACAAGGAATAAAACACTGAATAAAATGCAATTAAAAGACTGAAGTGGTTGCACTAGGTTAAAGACTGCATTATGACAGTGTGAAATGTTGTTTGTAGTTTTAATTATTTACGGTTTGGCTGGTTTTTTTTTGTTTTTTGTTTGTTTGTTTGTTTGTTTGTTTTTAATGCCTTTAAATCCCTTCTAAGACTGGGCAGAGGTTCAATAAGACTAAGTGCTGGGTCCTGAACTTGAGTCACAGCAACCCCATATAGCACTACAGGCTTGGGACAGAACTGCCCAGTGGAAAAGGACCTGAAGGTGTTTGTCAACAGCCACTGAACATGAGCTTGTATCAGAAACACTGTGGCCAGCAGGACTAGGGAAGTGATTGTTCCCCTGTATTCAGCACTGGTAAAGCCACACCTTGAGAACTGTGTCGAGTTCTGGGCTTCTCACCACAAGAAAGGCCTTGAGGTACCAGAGTGTGTCCAGAGAACAGCAGCAAAGCTAGTGAAGGGTCTGAAGCACAAGGGTAATAAGGAGGAGTTGAGAGAGTTGAGTTTGTTTAGTCAGGAGAAAAAGAGGCTCAGTGGAGGCTTTATCACTCACTACAACTACCTGAAAGGAGGTTGTAGTGAGGTGGGGGCTGTCTTTTCTCCCAGGTAACAAGTGATAGGACAAAGGCTTCAAGCTGCACCAGAAGAGGTTTAAATTAGATGTTAGGAAAAATTTCTTCACTAAAAGGGTTGTCAATCACTGTAACAGTCTTCCCAGGGAAGAGTCTGAGTCACCATTCTTAGAGGTATTTAAAAAATGTGTAGATGTGGCTCTGAGGGACATAGACTTTGAAGTGCTGTGTAAACAGCTGAACACAATGACCTTAAAGGTCTTTTCAAACTTAAAAGATATTATGATCCTATGATTCCTGAATATATTTTACATTTGGAAGGATGAGCTTTTTAAACTTTGTCTTCCCATGGCACATTGGTTTTATAAATGTAATTGGTAGCACCAATATACTTTCCATATCAGTCACAAGCATTTTCAGTTTCCATGTCTTAATGCCAGGCAAATCAATAGTGCTTTCATCACGTATCAATACCTTTTAGGGCCAATATTTGAGTATTTATAATGAATATAGTGTTACAACCTTGTGCAGTGGCAAAGCACTAACATGATTGAAAACAATTGGTTTGCAGGCTTGTAATTTCATTCAAACACTCTAAAGACAATGTTTTACATGATCACAGTTCAGATGGATAAATAGGTCATATTGCTGAAGAATGAAGAAAAAAATAAAGGGGGGTGGGAGGCGGAAGGAAAAGGAAAAATAAAGTTAGATTTAACACAAGTCACATCTGGACTGCAAGTAGGTACAGATAGTCAGAAATGGAATTAACCAGTGCTAACACCAACTGTTCAGTATAGATATAGGCAAAATAACATTAGGCAGTATGAATATTATTTTTCAATATCTGAAATCAACTTGTCCAGCTCTAAAAGTAGAATTGCAAGGATGATTTAGATCCTCTAAACTCAGAATGTAGCTAGAAAAGAGTTCTGACTTTGGAATGCCTTAAAGAAAAAAAAAATTAGTTGATGGTTTGAATTTGTTTTGGTGCCATGGCTTTATATATTTGAGCTTCTACATCCTTTGGAAGGATTCAAAAAAGGTGTACCTACCTAGCAGATTTTAATTGATTAAAATATGTTTTGCCCTTAGATATTTAAGTATTGTATTTCTTTTTTTATGAATTTAACTTAGCATACAGACTGTTCAGAAATGTGGGGTCTGATGTATGGGGATCCTCAGACTGGGGGTGAAGGCCCAATGAATCTTACATTTCAGGAGGTGGCTTTCGTCCATACAGGAGAAATATATTAAAAAGAAGCAGACTTCATGCACCCAGCAGGAGCACAGTAAAGAATACTTAAGTAAAGTATACAAAATGATAAGTAAAGAATACAAAATTTCAGAATCTGAAAAGGCAAGCCTTAAACAAGTGTGTTAATGTGTAGTTTGATTTTTATTTTTTTTTTAAATCCACTCAGATCTTAAGTTGAAATATAGAAACAGTTCAAGATTCAGAAACTCAATATTTAATATATTACAATTGGAGTTCTATCCGGTACAGTAATATTCTCCTGTTTAACAAAATTTTTATTGTACTTCTAACTTTATTTTGGATTGGCTGTGACAGACAAGAGAGGAGAAGGTGGTGTTAAGAGACAATATAAGGTTTTTGTAGCTCTGGGGTACAAGGAGCCATCTGCCTTTTCAAGAATATGGTATCTTTGTAGGAAGAGTTTGCTTTAATTAGCTAAGAACAAAATAAACAATTGTTAAAACTACCAGAACAATGAAAATAGCATTGCTTTTATTAGAAACTCTAATTTTCTAATAGGTAGGAGGCTCAATACACTTTTAACTGAGGAGAGTTTAAAATACAATTTATCTTCAGGGAAAGTTTTGTAATTTCAGCCTGTGTTTCTGGTTTTCTGTCAAAAACTGGAAAAAATTGTCATATATAGAGGTTGTTCAGAGCAGTTTTCAAGACTGGACTGGGTACGGTAGTAGGGAACCCACAATCACAGAAACTTTAAGATTGGAAAAAACTTCTGAGATCAAGTCCAACCTTTGACTGATCACCACCTTGTCAACTAGACCACAATGGTAAGTGCTAAGTCCAGTTGTTTCTTGAACACTTCTAGGAATGGTGAGACTGTGATCCCCCACGGTAGTTTGTTTCAGTGCTTGACAAACCTCTTAGTGAAGAAATTCTTTCTGAAACCTAGTCATATGCCTGGAAGGTTAAAGATTTATTTTTTAACCCTGTCCCTCTAAGACTCCATCTCCTTTAGTAGTCTCTTAAGGGAAGAGAATTACCTCTTTTGAGTTTCAGGGAGCTCTATTAACAGAGGGGAACAGACACTGTTTTATTTGGAATATTGTCCCTAATCATTGTGATGGCTTTGGTGAACCTTTTGTATTGTACATGCACTTTTTCAGAGCAGGATATTTCACTAACAAGTAACGCAAATAGTAGCTAGAAATTCAAGGGGAAAAAACCAATAAAAACAAACAAACAAACAAACAAACCCTGAAGAAATATTCTACACAGTCTCTATAAAATTACCGGATATGGGATTTATCTGAATATCTAAATGCATGATGGAAGGTCTGAGTGTCATCAAAAAACTACCTGTGTATTGAAGTTTATATATAACAAAATGTAACTGCTTAACTTCACTAAAAGCAAGTATACATGTATCTAATATTTGAATAAATTAGAGACATAGTCAGTTAAACAGTTTTTCTCTTTAACCTATTCAGCCTATACAATGTCAGATTCTTTTATCCCAGTGGCTAAGACTAGTCATGGCAAAAGGCAAATAGTCATAATTAACTGAGACCAAATGGTTGTGGCAGTTTGTCTTAGTTCTGTCAATGAATAAATCAGGAGGTTTTATTTTTTAATTTTTTTTTTTTTTTGCACTTATTGTATTAGTTAGATTATTTTCAGAGAGATAATGACATACACACAGTGAAATACTTGTTCCTGTTTTCATGTAACTGATGGATAGAGTATAAACCATACATGATGGTCCAGATTTTAGTTGTGTATGTTTTAAGTTGTTGAAATATCTGCAGGACATGCTTTTCTAAAGCAGGACCTGGTTATTAAATAATCAAGTAACACAGTGTGTGCTTGTAAGCTTTCATATATATATAGCCACACAGAGACTTAAAGACCTTAATGAGAGAACAAAAAGTAAAAGAAAAATATGAAAGAGTGGAGTGAGAGAAGTACAGGCTGAAAAAATTTTATTTTTAAAATGAATATTTTTTAAAAAAATTGCAGGAGCAGGAGGGAAAATTACTCCAAGCAGGGATATGGAAAAGGTTAAAAAGATACTTTAATAACAAACAAGAGGCCATGTCAGTCTGATTGCTTCTGGGTTTTGTCGGCAGATATAAGATGTGCCGCCATCACTTCAAAGAATCTTTTTTTCTCATACCGAGAAATAGCTGTGAGGAGAAAAATAACAGGAGAAACAAAAGTTTTACTGAAAGAGAAATAAATGGGTCCAATAATTTTAGGCATGTTTTACATTTGCTTTTGTTTAAAATAATAAAATTGTATGCATGATGTTGTTGAAATGATAGCTCCATGGACAACATTAATTAGAGTTCATAGCACCTGTCCAATAAAAGTATCTTAGGTCTTGGGATAGTGTTGCAGGAACTACTGTTTTTTCATCATGGGCTGCTGTTCTGTGATGTATTCAGTTTCCAAGGAACAAACACGGGAAAAGTTCTCTTATCAATAAACTTGATGGACTGAAGTTTATTCCTGTGATTAATATTAAACATCTAAATTCCACTAAAATTATTTTCCCACATTCTCCTAAGTAATCACACTATTTTAATACATAGGTCCAGTCTGCAACCCACCGCTGTAACTGAAGAGATTAAGGGATGATCCTTAATGTTTATTGAAAAGCAATGTGTATCTGTTTTACAATAGAGAGAAATTAATGCAAAAAAACTGCAAAGATAAGTAGCCATCCATGTCTTGGGAAATTCACAGGTAAGGTTATGGAAACATTTATAGAAGAGGATGTGATGATCATAACTGTAATTAAGTAGAAAATGCTGTTATGGAATTGTGTGTTTAGAAATGTAGTTTAAAATAAGGTATTAACATTGGGTTTTATTTTCCATTTTTCTTTTCAATCACTTTTTTTTTTAAAGAATATTATATCTTTATTGCTATTGTATTGGGAGTGCTAAGTCCTCATTCTCTCAACAGTGTTCTATGAAAATAACAATAAAATAATGAGGCTTTTAAAATTTCAAAAGTGACAATAAGTACAGTACATGAGATAAACTGGCAATCCTTTTTCAAACTACAGATTTCACAGAAACACAGAACCATCAAGATTGGAGAAGGCATACAAGATCATCTAGTCCAACTGTCAGCTGTGCATCACCATAATCCCCCCTATACCGCATCCACTAATGTCACATCTAGAGACCTCCTGAACACTTATTCCAATACCTAACCACTCAGTCAATTAAAAAAAATTTCTGATATCCAATCTGAACCTCCCCTGGTGAAATTTAAGGCCATTTCATCTTGTCCTTTCACTTGAAATGTGGTAGAAAAGACCAACCTTCACCTTGTTAGAACCTCCTTTGAGGTAGTTGTACAGAGCAATGAGGTCCCCTCTGAGACTCATCTTCTCCAGACTGAACACCCCCAGCTCCCTCAGCTGCTCCTCATATGACTTACTTTCTAGACCCTGTACCATTTTTGTTGCTCTTCTCTGGACATGCTCCAGCAACTCAATGTCCTTTTTGAAGGGAGGGTCCCAAAACTGAACAAAATTGAGGTGCAGCCTCCCCAGATCCAAGTACAGTGGAACAATCTCTTCCTTAGTTCTGCTGGCCATGATATTCTTGATAAAAGGCAAGTTGTCACTGCCTTTCTAGGCCACTTGGGCACACTGCTGGCTCATCTCCAGCCATCAAACAGCACCCCCAAGTAACTTTCTGCTGAGCAGCTTTCCAGTCACTCTGCCACAAGGCCATAGCACTGCATGGGGTTGTTGTGACCTAAATGCAGGACTCTGCACTTTGAGTTATTGAATGTCATGCAGTTGTCTTCAGCCCAGCAATCCAGTCTGTGAATATCTCTCTGCACAGCCTTCTTACCCTGAAGTAGAACAACCACCTAACTTGGTGTCTTCTGTAAACTTATTCAAGATTTCATGTGGGTCCTGATGATTTCCATCTTATAAAAATACTAGTACATTTTGAAGTGTTTTCTGCTAATGCTGGACCAATAAAACCTATTAAAGCATATTAAAACTATTTTTTTATCTCCTTATTACTCATATCTGGTCTAATATTCTGCAAGCAAGAATGCACCCTCTCAAGCAAAATTATTTTGAGCTGAGTTATTTTCTAGTTTGGTATATCTCTCAACTGAAAATCTGAGCAAGAAAGAAGTTGCATAGGATACTTAACAAAGTACAGTCTAATATACAAAGAGTAAAAATGTTTTGCGGTGGGGTTTTTTTCAGCTTTTACTTTTACTTTTTTTCTCCTCTTCTGGCTGGGGACTTTTCCATGTCCAGGATCTTTTTTGTCTACATTACTTTAGCAATTAGCTAGAAGACACATACTCTATTTGTCTTAAATATTACTGAAGTCAAAAGGAAAAGTTGCAGAGACTGAAAGCAATCAGGGCAGAGAAGTATTCCTCCTCTTCCATATAATTTAGGGATCCTAACTGTCAGAGAGAACACTGGCCTGGAAGAAGTGTGTAGTTCTTAGGTCTTCAGGCCTTTTAATTTTATTCTGGAATTGTTTTAGTTTATGATTTGGATACTTTTATATGGGGCCTTTGCTGAGCAATTGCTTCCTTTTCAGAAAAGACAAAAGTGAAGATAAAACCCCAAAAAACAACCAACATTTCTTTTTCTTTTCCTAAATATAAACAAGGGAAAGTCAGCCTTGCTACTTGTCCAATGATACTTTGCCTCAAATTGTTGTTTACTTTATTCCTTTTCTCAAGTTTGTGTCTTTCTTTCTCTAAAAGATTGTAGTATTTTCTGATTTCTCACTGTAGCATACAAACTTTTTTTTTTTTTGAAATATATACTGATATTGACACAGACAATGAGAGAAACATTGTTATTTCTTATCCAAGTACCAATTTAAAATTCAAATGAAGGTCATTGTCCCCCTCTTTATCATTACCTTTATCATTTCTTGGAAAATATGAGGTTGTCATGATCTATCCATTAATCTCTTTCTAGCTGTATGACTACTTCATATCCCATGCTATACTGTTTTTCAGGATTATGAGATTACTTGAAAGGGATAACATTCCCTAATGAGATGAAACAGATGTTTTTGGTTTTGGTTTTATTTTTTTTTTTTTTTTTCATTTATAGCATTCATCCAACAAGTTTAAGTACATAACTTTATGAGTGTGATTAGTCCTCTTAAATTTAATATAAGTATTTTTATATTTACTTACTGAATGAGGACTACAGGTACATAATAGCTGCATCTATGCTTTTTATAGTAAAAAGAGCAAATGCTACAACATTGGCATTTTATTGTCCTTACTGTAAAATTTTAACACAATCCTAACATAGGTTAACCTGGATCAAACATCACTTTCCCAAAAAATACCTGCTTTAGATATGGGCAGGAACCATTAGCACCAAACCTCTTGATGAGACCCACACCATCTGAAAGAGAAAAAACCCACAACTGTATGATCTGTGCTCTGTCATTCACACTCAGAAAGTGCATTTAGTAGTACACATATGATCACTGTCAATTTATAGAAGAAATAAAAATTAATGTGTAATACTGTGTGTCAAAATAGTATTGCTTCAAGTTAAAATCCATATTCATTTTTACTTCAATAAACAGAACAGGAGCAACTTATAATTTTGCAACTGGCTATTTTTCCTTTTTTTAAAGAGAAGTAAAAATTATTTTAATAAAGTCAAACTATTAGTTATGTGTCATTAATATCCATTTTCTATTTTCAAATATTTATTTTGATTTTCTTTATCCTTAATGATCAATTGATTTGTGTGCTTTTGTAAAAGCTTTATAAGGTTTATGCTACAAGCTGTATCTCGAATTTTGGTCATTTTACAGAAGTTGACCAATACAGAGGCTAAACGTCACTTTGCAAAGATTTATAGCATATCCACACAATGTTACTTTGGGGCAAATTTTTCATAAAATTATGTATTTTGACAATGAATTCTATTTATAAAATGTAATATAGTTCTTCTAGGAATCATGTTCAAAAAACAAGAGGAAATGAGGGCTAAGATGCAACATTTCCAGTTAACTACAACTGGAAATTGTCTTTTGTGTGAGAAAACAGCTTCAATTAAAGAAAACAATTTCATAATACTTTTCATTATTTCTAATTGACATTTTCTAAAAAAAAAAAATACTTAGTTTATTATTTGCGTTATCTCAGTAGTCTGGATTTAAATACTTTCTTTCCCACCCCTCCAAGTACATAGTTCCTCTTCTGCTGTTTACCTATCACAAAGCTAACTCATACAGGAAACAGAATCAAACCAAATGAACTCTCAAATCAGTCACCTGAAATTCAGATATAGTCTAAGTGGTCCTTACAGAGAAAATGGGTATTCAGTAAGAGCTCAAGAAATGATCACTTCTGTTCTAGTAATTTTTAGGAATCATATCAAACAAATCCAAATCTGATACAGTAGAGACGATAGTAATTATATAGCAATTATCAGACTGTTTGGTTGATAGCTTAAATTGACTGAACTTTGAGAGAAACCTTGGGAGGGATTTATAGTGGACAATAAAACCTTTTGCAAAACATAAATTCTGGATGAAGTAAATGACCCATAGCAGGGAATCAAATACAGCTTGAGATGCTCTTCGTTGTAAAGATATTTTCATGAGGTTTCAGATATGACACAGAACCAATGGTAGATCAATGCCCTTTGGAAGGGAAGATGAAAGCCAAGAGGTAGTTTTCAGGATACTTAAGATATTGTGAGACATCTGTGCAAGCCTTAAAAAAAAGAATTTTACTTTCAGAATTGAACATTGAAAAAAGATATATAAATGTAAGCTGGATTTCTTAAACTCCCATCAGTCATCTGATATTTAATCAGAATATTCACTGAAATTACACAGGTCTCCCTGAAACAAAAACATGTGCCCAATTTACTGACCAATTTTCTACACTACTGGCTGTAGTCAAACTATATGTCTTGGCTATAATAAGACATTAAATGACTAACTAACATACATGCAGACATCATACTTGTATCTGTCCCATATACATATACATACATATATATATACACACACACATATACACACACCTCATATTCTTTATAGGTTATAGTTGTTTTTATCTGTGACCTGAATCCCACCAGATATATGTCACCTGAACAGAGAATGGATAATGACAAGTCATGTGTTGTAACTTTGTCATGTTGTGGGACATCAGAGGCCCTAACTATTGCTAGGTACTGTAATTTCTAACTTCAAGCATCTTTCCTGGAGAATATATACTTGTTTTGTTCTTCTAGGTGGCCAAGCCATAACTGATTTCATCTTAGAAATGATCATATATTCTTATAAAAATTACTACAATGAGACTTGAGTATAGGGTCGTTCGTAAGTATTAAACTAATCTGTAAAAATAATGTGTGAGTTTGAAATTTTCTTGAGGACAATGTACAGGAAATATAAGCATAGACATCCTTTTGCCTGAAGAAGACACAATTTTTTTGTTTTAAAAATTCAAACATACCTTTATTTTGAAATTACATATGTATTGGCTTTCATCTGGGGTCATCAACTATGTGGAGTAAGCTAATATGCAGGTGCCCCCGAAATGCCAGGCACTGGAAAGACTGTAGGTAAATCTACTTCCAAAGTCAAGAACACTCGACTTAAAAGATTGTCCTAACCATGCTCCAAACAACAGGCCTGAGAAAGACACGTCCCTTGCTCTTCTCAGGGCTTTTATCATCACTGGCCTCCCTGGCCCTTCCCACCATTAATACCCTTAACATGTCTGTGTTTATCTCTTTCCTCATACCAGAAAGATCCTCTGTGGAATGTGGAAGGAGAAAACATTTAAAACTGTCTTTGGGAAAGATGCTTCTTCTAGGCAGGAAAGCTTTCTTAAGCAAAAAGACCTAATCTCCTCAAAGTAAAATCTTTTGGAAAGGGTGTTTTATTCTTACAAGCTGTTTCATGAAGACTTCAGGCTCTGAAACAGACAACTGCCTCTGTACTTAAAAGTATAATTAAACATAAATAAATCCCTTTAAAATACTAATGAGAATAATATAAATTAAATATTCATTTTGAAGTTCTGTTAAATAAATAAAACACATATACTTTTGAAACATACATGGCCAATAGATTAACTACATGATTTGTAGTTAATACTTGAAACGTTGTTTATACAATCACTGGAAAAGTATTCTGCTGGCTAAAGCAGTGGAAAGGAACTGGAATTTATTTTAATGAAGTATATTAACTTGAAATAACAAACTTACTATGAAATAAAGATGGTGTGATATTGTAACAAGTGCACCAACAGTTGGTCAGTGACAAGGAAATCTAAGAGATTGCATAAGTGGAAAGACAACTCCATTATGAAGGATCAGTAAGAAGAAATATAAGTGATACTAAAGCTAGAAATAGTGACATTCATTAGTAAAAAAAAGGTGATAAGTAAACCTTCTGCATATAGATAAACAGAGAAGAAAAATACAGATAGAGCAGAGCAGAGGAACAGAAAAAAAAAATGCAATAAATATGAAAATGCCTTCAATAGCTTGTTACACTTTTTTGTTTCAGTCATCACCAAAAAAAAAAAAAAGGAAAAAAGGCTAATTCTAATCATATACTGCATAGCATGCAAATAATTTTGACAGAGATATAAAAATATAGGCCAGAAGAAAGTAAGAACAAGCAACAAAAGTTTTGTGTTATCTTGAGTACAGTGACACATAAGGAAATTGACCCTAAAGCAACAGAACTAGTCAAAAGGATATCTCAAGTAATGCTTGCAACTTTATAGAATTTATAGAAAAAGAATATGCATGCCCTAAGAACTAAGGAAAAGGAGGTCTGGAGGAATAACATATTTGTCAGCCTAATTTTTATCTGGGAAATGACTTGTCAATGTATTATTTTAAAAATCAGTTTTAAAGGAAGTAACACAAGAAAAAGAGTATCTTTGTCAAAAAATGCAAAATTAATCCAGCCTCATTCCTTATCAGCCTAACTGTTCTAATCTGTAGAGGGAATAGTAGCTTTTTACTTTTCACTGGTGTTACTATCACACGTCATTTCATGACAAAACTTAGGAAACACAGTTCATATATAATCACAATATCACAATGCACACATGTTTGTGGAGGCGGAAATAGGCACTCTTGCTATGTACTGGTGATCACAGTCAAATTGTGAAGGCAGTTTTTTAAGTTTTTGTAACGGTAGTTCCTTGCTATATGGATTTACATTTCACATCTCATTTCATCCTGTATCTTCAGTAACCTGTCAATTTCAGGTATTTTTACAATACATACCAAAAGAAAAGTGGATTAATTAATCTTCTTCCTGGCTCTTGGATTCGCTTGGGTCATTTCTTAAAATGTTTGCTAATACAGTTTACTTACGCTCTGTTCTCTAATCCATAAACTCCATGTTACATCCAAGTTTTACTCTATATGGTGTGTTTTACAAATGCCTGAGACTTCATTTCTGTTTTCTTTTTTAATCCTGAAATGGGTTTCACTCAGCTGCCAAGGTTGTGTTCCTTTAGTGATCGGTAATTAATCATTAGTGATTTATGATTATAGCCTGGGATCTTGTCTATTGTCCCATGCTTGCCCTTTCAAGGCTATTGCTGTCAGCTTCTGATTACCCTTTGGAGCGTCCCTGGTGCAATCCTATATTTCTTCAGCAGCCTTTTAACTGTAGTTTTATTTGCATAGCCCAGTCACTTGTGACTACAGCTGTAAGGTCACCAAAAAGTCAACTGTACACAATATGTGATCCATTAAAAGACACACATGCATTCAAGAATCTACAGACAGACACTTGTAACTGATTTTTTCTTTACTAATTACTGTAAAACCACTAATTCACTATCAAAATATATTTTTTTTTCATTTTCCACAGAATATATTCTTTAATACTTCATATCTTATTATTGTGTGTGCATTTCTGCATAGAAAAAATCAAAAGTCAGGTTGCTTTTATTGTTCCTCTTCTGGATTTTTTTTTCTTCTCAGGTTTACTACCAGTTACTAGTATAATTCATCACAAGCTATTTATATCTTCTCTAAACTCTATTGGACCTTGCTTAATTTCTTTCAGTGTGGGTAACTTGCATCATACTGAAAAGAAATGTGGCTTGTATAGGCAGTGGGAGTTTCTTTTGTTTGTTTTGTGATTTTTTTTTTCCTTGTTGGGTTTGATTTTTAATAATATAGCAAGATTTCTATAGTCTTACTTGTAAGTGTTTTTGATAGGTCATCTCTTCCTGTGAACATCAGCACTACTGAAGAAAGAAAAAAATGTTTCATAAATTTCTTTAGACATGAGTTTTCTGATTTTGAAAATGGGACATGTCCTCCTTCTCTTTCCTGAAAGACTGTAGGTGGAAAGGGAAAGTAGACGTATTATTAGAGGGCTTCTCGTTGCTAAATTAGTTTCTTTTAGGGCCATAGAATTCACTCACACTATGGTTTTTAGCCACAAAATAATTCCAGAAGAGAGAGGAAAAAACCCCAAATAATTTATTTCCATTTTCAGCTGTGGCTTGTTTTGAACTTTATCTGGGCTTGAAAAAGCATTCTGGTATGCCAAAGTTGTATTTTTTTTTCTTTTATGCTGAAAAGAATAACAGACAGAATAGCAGTTGGTATTTTGCCTGAATTTCCCACAGAAACCTCTGTGATTACACTTAGAGATTCATCTTGAGGTGCCCGTGCTTGAATGGGTGGAGCTAGCTTAAAGAACAAATATGTAAGCTACTCTTAACCTCCTACATTAAGTTTCTTATTTTACTTTGTAATATCAAAGATCACCTTCCCAATGGTTACTAATTGTTTGCATTTCTAATATAGTTGTTAGTATTGTCAGTGAAGAAAACTGAAAACTTTTAAAGGCCCCATCAGGATGTTAAAGAGAATCTTTTCCATCTGCTAAATATAATGTTAAATGCCTCTGTTTCATTTAATGTATAGCAGGCATGTACTAGAAAAATAACAAATCAGAAGGATGATGATGAAAAGAAGCCCTTCACGTGTGGTTTTGTAATGTTAGTTTTCACCTGGAGTTTAAAACACTGAACTTCCTTTTGAAAAGAGAGACTTAGCAATGGATGCAAAAATTATATTTGTGTAGAACTATAGCTCACCAAAAGTTAGGACACCTAGGGTCTCTCTAGGGAAAAAGAAAAAAATAATTATTCTCAAAATCCCATCAACCTGCACACAGGCCAGGCAGTACTTTTCTGAAACTGGGTCACTGTGAAGTCAAGAACACATCTGAGTTCAGAAGCCATACTGAAAGAAATGTGAGTTTTCCAATGAGTTCAACACATAACTAAGAATATGTAGACATAAGGCGTCTTTTCTACTCTAATTTTTTTCACTTTATACTATGACAGCTGAGGGGACACGCTTCCCCTTTCTCCCCCCCGCTCACGGCCCCTGAGATGCCCCAGAGAGAGACACATGGAGACCACAGGAGGGGAAGCAGAGAGAGAGTTTATTAGCATAACTGGGGTGTATATATAGGTTTTAGGAGAATCCAAATTACTACCAATAGAAATCAAGGGATAAATGACCAGTGGGAAAGGGTTAATTATGGGCCAATAGAGAAACTTAAACAGACACCTTCAAGGATGAATTCCTTGGTGCTTAGCTACACAGATAAGGCGTGCTTCAAGGGGTTTTGGGAAGAAGGAGGATGACTAAGTAGGAAAGAACAAAGAATTCATTTTACAACACAGTAAA
>JAWWLT010000001.1:74274674-74303577 GCA_035040995.1 Premnoplex brunnescens | reverse complement strand
GGGATGCTCCCAAGTTTCATTCACACACACTCAGGTCTCCCCTATACCTTCCAGCACACACACACACACACACACACGCAGAGCATAGAGAGTGAGATTATGGTGGAAGGTAGTTAAGAAAAGATTTAACAAGGAGATACAGGAAGACAGGACATACTGCAGTGATCATGCACAGGGCTCAGCCAGACAAGCATACCAACTAGTCCTGTTTTACACACTACCAATGTCCTTTATATGCCTTTCTCCCTATCATCCCCTCTTTCCCTTTCTCCTCCCTCTCCCCCTGCACATCAGGTGGCACAGTCCCACCAGCCCACTACAAGATACAGAACAACCCGGCTCTCATCTTCATCCATTACAAAATCCCAGTTTGCTTCACTTTCTTGAAAGTCCATCAATTCCACATACCTGTGCAATTTAACATTATCTTGTATTAAAGTTAAAAAAAAAAAAAGGCAAAAAAACCCAAAAGACAAACAAAAAAATTCCAAATAAACAAACAAACAAAAAAACCCCCAAACCAAAACCAAAAAACTAGTGTAATGTTTTAACAATGAATTAAAAAAAAAAAAAATGTTTGCATTTGCAATAGAATTTTTTTGAGCTTCAAGCCCTGCCTAAATGTATGCTGTAGAAAACTAGACTTTTGTTTTATGTTGGGTTTGTGATGTGGGGAGAAAGGGTGAAGTAGGACTGTCACAGGCAACTAGCAACAGGACAAGAGGAAAAGACCTCAGCCTGTGCCAGGAAAGATTCAGTTTGGACATCAGGAAAAATTTTTTCATTGAAAGAGTGGTTAAGCATTGCAACAGGCTTCCCAGGGAAGGGGTGGAGACATCATCCCTGAAAGCATTCAAGAAATGATTGGATGTGGCACTTGGTGCTATGGTTTAGTTGACATGGTGGTGTTTGGTTAAATGTTGGACTTGATGATCTTGGAGGTCTTTTCCAGCTAACGATTCTATGATTCTATCAAAATAGAAAGGAGCAGAAAGGAACAATAGTGAATTCTGACAAGAAGAGTTTCCTAGGTAACACATATAGGCTAATTCACATTCAATGTCCTTCAGCTTTATCATTTTCAAGGAAAAAATAAGATTACAGGAAGACTGAGCCTACCATATGTTCATGTTTGCCAAGATATTTCTTCTTTCTACGTGTAAATTTTGTTCCAGTGGAGCTTGAGGACTTCTGACATATTCAGAATTTTCAGTTTTGACAAGGCCACAGGACAACCAGAACTGTCAAACATGTAGTACACAGATCGCTGGCACAATATAAATGAAATATATAATATATTGGGTGTGAATCAGATCTGCTGCTGATGCCAACAATCTGTGTTAGCTGAATAAATTCAACATGCCCTGAATATGTCAAACAAACTGTTTGTGTACAGCAATGGGGAAGAATATTCAGAGAGGAGGCTAATGTTGGGGTTCTTTTTATGGATACAGTTTATAAAAAAATGGGTGACACAGAATACAAACATATTTAGGTAGCTATATGAGACTGATAACTATATTAACCTTTGATTAAATATTGTATCTAGTTTGAAAATATTGGGCTTCCAGCAGGTGAGACAGTCCTAGTGGCTGATACAAGAAAATTGCAAAAGTTGTAAATATTTTTTTAAAAATAAATTTAAATAAACATTTTTTCCCCCCTGATATATTATTTTTGGGTTTAACTACTTATAAAGTCATTGCATATTCAAGGAAATCTTCATTAGAAGACAAAACTTAATTCCCAGAAGAATTTATCTGAAGATATCTCAAGAACTTCTGTTTTTTTAGAAACAAATCTTTAATGGATTGTCATCTTTTCTTGCTTAAAACCTGAGGAAACCATAACTGTTGTACTTGCATGCATACATTGGGCAGTGTAGTCTATGTTGATCTTCTAGATTTACATACATGACTATCCAGATGCCCACCAACTGAAGAATTTCTCAGAACCTATTTCAGAAACCTGAAAAAAACTGATGGACAAAATCGCAAAAAGTGAAGCACTTTTCCAGAACACACAAATGCAAAAGTGAAACACCTTTCTAGAAGATGCTTTACACTTCATGGTATCCATTGGCTAATCTAATTGTCATGAACCTTAAGCTTAAAATCTTTTAACAGCAGGTATTAGAAGACTGCTCTCTAACCCTATTTTCAAAAAAAAAAAAAAAAAAAAAGATGGATATCTCATGGAAAGCAAAGACAAAACAAGTTATCAGAATAAGTTCACTTTTAAAGTCTAGTCTCAGAGGAAAACAAGTTATTTCAAAAAAAGACAGATTGATGTAATTTATTGTCACCATGTGTTTTCTCCTTGTATGACAAAACTTTCTACAATTTACAGTCAAGAAGCCCAAGTTAAGTGGGTTGCACAGCTAAATGCTAGATTATTTTATCTTAAAAAAAAGAAATATGTAAAAATAATTTTTTTTATTCTGTAAATGTAAAATATTTACCATTTTGTTAATTACAAAATGAATGGTAGATATATCTGTTATACAAAAAAAAAAAAAAAAAAAAAAGTTGGAGTCCAATTCTGAGAAGGGTATAAGGGAGAGTAAAGAAAAAAAAATAATCACCATTTTTTTGGCTAATTAGGTTTAAAATTCACTGTCTCTGGATAGTTTATAAAAGATTAACATTTATCATTCCTAACTGTCTAAACCAGAGATGGAGTAGATTCAATTCAATAGAATCAGATGGTTTACAGAAAATTGTACTTTATTTAGAAACAGATTATTTAACAGTGACTACTGTAAGCTCAATTTTGCAGTGGAGATGTGCATTTTACTTAGGATGACATTGCTTATTTTAGATTGTTTTTCCTCTTCTCACGATCAAATGCAAAGTGCCTATGACCACCCTGCTTAGCTCCTGCCCTCAAGACCTCTTTGCTATTGAACATGTTATATATCTTCAATTTTCTGTTCAGGAAGGATATACAGATTTCATATCTACTAAGAGGTGCCTTTTTTTTTTTTTTATATTTTTATTTTTTATTTTTATTTTTTAATTTATTTTTTTTATTTTTATTTTTTTGTGCTTTTTTTTCCTGAACATGGTAGTTCATTTCTCAGTCTAGAGTATTTTTACTCTCATAACACTTGCAAGAGTAAATGTAAAGCAGTTAGTGTGTTACAGAGCACTTTCATTATAATCTTCATTTCCATTTAAAATCTCGTTCTTCACTTAAAAATAACATACTGAAAGAGAACTGCTGAAATATATATTGGGATGGTAAACTCAGCATTGTTTCACCAAAGCACTGGTATCTAGACCTATATTTGTTGGTATAGATATGCATAAGAATATTAACTATTTCAAGTCTCCTTGGGAAAGAAAGCCCTGTCTTTCTGCACAGGAAGGCATGCAGAAGACTTGTTTTGTCAAGATGTCCAACTATGACTTAATTTCAGATGATTAAAATTAAATAAAGTTTCTACACAGCATTTTTTTGTCAGCTGGATATTATTTGAATGTTTTAAAGGATAGAATTTACTCCCTTGTTTTGTCAGTTTAGTTTTGCAGATCACACAGTGGCCTGCCCACAGACAGATTAAATAAGTAGCTTTAAAATAATTATCTCTTACAATAATTATTTTGACAGAGTATCCATAGTAAGCACATTAAAAAAAAAAAAAAAAAAGGTAATTCTCGTTTATATTTTTCTTAGCTATAATTAGTGGGCGCTGTGAAGAAAAAGCTGGAGCCATCTCATTTTGAAAGCCTATTTAAGGGAGAAAAATGGAAACAACAGTATGCTAGAGGGTATTTTATGCACCAGTTCGAAGAGGGTTACTTTTATTCCCAGGAACATTTAAGATAGCTCTTCTTATAATATGCTATAAAGCTCTCTTTTTGTCTATTTTGACCATAGAACTGAATGTATGGGGATCTGTTCTGTAGCATCCCAGAAGATTGTCCTAATTCTGGAGAACCATCTGGAGACTTCATCTTTTAACAGTTTCTTACTAGGAGACCATCACTACCTACTTTTGCTCCAGAAATTAATATGAGGAATATGATTTGTGCAAAAGGGGATCACTGAAGTTTCCCAGAAGATGTGTGACTGTGGAAAACTATAAACCCTGACTGTAAAATCCGAATGTATCTCTAGCTGCAATGTGTGACCAATGGTTTTTATGAGGGGATTCAGAAGAATTTGAAACTAATTTGGGGTTTATTACTGTTGCTCCTCAGTTGTCCAGATATCAAAAAAAAGTGTCAGAAAAAAATCAGGATTAAAAGGATATCAAGATATTGCAAATATTTTCTTTTCCATTTCACTATGAATTCATTATTCTTTTGAAACAGATGACTGTAAAAATTTATAATATTTTAACATAATCATATCTTATGCTTTACCCTCTGAAAGGTTATTCAAATATTCTCGGTCTACAGTGTGATTTTGGATATTATTTCTTCTCTGTGGGTGAATTTTCAGTTTTCTCTGTTTTATACTGTTCAAATGTCACTTGAACAATGTTTATGGTATGCAGTTTACCTCTATTTATTTTTCAAGCACAAAATAAATAATATATTTATTTATTTATGTTACATTTTAAAACATAGGTCATTGTCTCATGGTAAATTAACATAGGGCCTTACTTATTTGTCTTTTCTTTAATCTATGATGCAAGTACATATCACATTATCACTATCTCTGCACCCTGTTGTATCCCCAAATAAAATAATATGCTTGGAAATCCTTGCAAAACAAATTCCTGTTCTCCAGTTCTAAGATATATCTAGAAAGTAGTCATGAAAAAAAAAATAAAAAAAATCTGCAAACACATTTCAAAATTGCTTCCATTCTACGTTTCAGTAAAACTTGTATCCATTATTCTTTTTCAACACTAAGGACAGAACCTGAAGTCTCAAAGATACTTCATGGGAAGAATAGATTAAAAGGATGTTTTTAGCTGCCAATAAGTGATGTAAGTAAACAGAAAGGGTAAAACCAATTTTAAAATCTTTAAATATTCAATCGTCCATATTACCTGAAGAGAAGAAAGAAGAGGAAACAAAGGAAGATAGAGAAGAAGAGAGGCAGAAAAGAAAAGAAGGGAACAGAAGAGAGATAACATGGGTATTACTTGTCTCAGTTGTTCATTTGCCACTCAGAAAACACAATTCCCAATGATTCTCATCCCCAAATTTACTGTAGAATATTGAACTCTGCTGCTATTTGTCAACACAAGACTGAAAATCTTATTTGCATTTGCTTGTTGCCTCTGCAGAATTTTGAGTCCTAATCAAAATTTTTCTAACACCTTGGTTTTCCTTTTTTAGTGATGCCCTTTTAGTTAAAAAGTTATTCTAATAATGTTATAGGATATATGATAAAATGTTGATCTCTACAAGCATGAAGAAGCACAAAGTTATAATTACAAGCAGTGAAACCCTAATAACCTAATCAGAGAAACAAGAATGCTAATTCTGCTCCTCCAGGATGATCAGGTTCATGAGCCAGGAATGACAATCACTACTATGAGTAAATGGAAGTTCTCCAGATCACCTTGCAAGCTGAGAAGAGTTACTTTCTTGTGGGTATGGGACACATTATAAGATGCAGGAGAAGTGCATTTTGGGATTGTACAGGACATATGGGATGTTTAGAAGAAGATTCAAAGGAAGGGAAAAGAAACCATCAAAATTTAGAAGGGATCAATCATGAGAAAATTGATGTATAAAGGGTATGGTTATGTGTTTAACAGGCTGCTGCTCAGTACATGTTTGACTCTGTTCTGTACCTGATGAACAGTTTTATCATATTGAACTCCATTTCTAATTATTTTCCTGTGTGAAATGTTCTTTCATATATTCTGTGCATTTGTGTGTGTGTCTCTTGAGATTGATATGCCAGCAGATGGACTGGGATCGTAGGTCAGAGGGATAATGTTTCTCTGGTACTCTTGGAGCAAGGAGGAGTGTATACATTGGTGTGTGATAACTAGCAAATAAAAAGCCAGATTAGTCAGCAAATTGGATAAATTCTTGGGAGCCCTAAGTTTGGATCAGACCAGATAATGGAGAAATGGGAGGGTCTGCAAACTGGCTGTTGGAGGGACCAGTAAGTCCAAGTCAACTACTGGAGAAGTTGTTGGGTCAAGTGAGAAGCACATTTGCATGTGTGTGTCCATGCATGAGGCAACTGGAGACAGAAATTTCATAGGAGCATGTGTGTGTAGCTGGGGATGTGTGTACATGTTAGCCTATAGGACTCAGTGACTCACATGACAAAATACCAGCAGCTGAGGAGAAAGAGAATGCAGGGTCGGTTTGGGGATCCACTAGGAGACCTTCATCCTAAATGCCATAGAAAAGAATGGAACAAGGCCTTTGCTGTTGTTTGTGTTTGCATGACTTCTATGTATCCTGACTGTGCTAATCTCTGTGTCTGTCTGTACTTGCAAGTAGATATATATTGTATAGGTGTGATCTTGTGTATCTATGGAGAACATAAACTTACCCTGCCTACTGGTGGGACTTGGGATCACAGAGCTGAAAAAACTTTGCCTTTTCCCAGCTACCAGGTTCAACAATGCCTAACTAGTCTACTCTCTGTTTCATCCCAAATGTCTGGTTAATTATGTCAATATTATGTTTTTAATTTCAACATAACTGCTTCATATTCTATGCCACGCAGAAATTAAAATCAATTGGAAAAAAAAATAAAAATTTTGTTTTCAGTAACTTAAAATATAATAACTGATTTCTGGTGATATATATATATTCCTCAGCTTCTTCTTATATATTTTCCTTAAGCTCAGCTTTAAGTAGAATTCTATATAATAATTGTAGAAACAGTACAGAAACAGAAACCTGTACAAAACTTTGAGGAAGACAAAGACATTGTGCCTTTCATAGTAGGATATGTATTCGGAAGTGTGCTTCAGCAAAGGGAAAATAAATAAATATCCAGGTGTTGAGGAAATAAAGGGTTCTAAACTAAAATGAGGACAGGAGTTTAAAAATACAGACAGCAAAAAATAATGAATAATTAACACAGATTAAACAGAAGTACTTGAAAGAGTTTGTTATGCAAATTTACCTTGCCGATTGCAAACATTTCTCATTAGAGATGTGTTAAATGGATCAGTGAAGGTGTTGCAAATTTGAACTGTTAAGAGCTGCCTGAACCAAATCTGACAAATTTCAAATGTCTCTTAAATGGAAAGTATTCCCGCATTTTTTAGTGTCTTGTCAGCATCATGGACAGTGGGATTGAGAGCAGCCTTAACAAGTTTTTCAACACTAAACTGTCTGGTGCAGTAGACACTCTGGAGGCAAGGGATGCCATCCAGTGGGACCTTGACAGGCTTCAGAGGAGGTCCTATGTGATTCTCACGAAGTTCTCCTGGGATAGGGCAGTACCAAGCACAAATACATTCTGGGTGAAAAATGAATTGACAAGTCCTGAAGAGAAGAACTTAAGAATGTTTGTGGCTGAAAAGCTCAACATCAACCAATAATGCATGCCGGCAGCCCAGAAGGCCAACTGCATCCTTGGCTCCCCCACTAGTCTGCTATTGTGAGACTCCATCTGGAGTACTGTTTCCAGCTCTAGGGCTCCCAACACAATAAAAATGTGGACTTCTTGAAGAGTTCAGAGGAGAGCCACTAAGTTGATCACAGGGCTGGAACAACTTTACTATGAGACAGGCTGAGAGAATTGGGGTTATTCAGCCTGGAGAAGAGTAGGCTCATGGGATTTTTTCCAAGGTATTGCTCAACATACTAAAACATTCTGATTGGTCTATGCAGAGCAGAAGCTTCCTGCAGCAATCTGCAGGACAGCCAAAAAACTCATATTGAAAGAGTTCTTACACAAATCAGTTAAAACTTTTATTGTGGAGGTCTGGAGTTTAGTCCATCACTTTGACTGACATCTGCTCACTGTATCAAAGAAGATCATTAGCTTATCTATATGGTTTACTAGCTGAGTAGATCGTGGACCACAAAGAGAACTAATGATTTAATAGTGCTGTAAGTGTGCACAGGCACAGTCGTCATACCCTTCCACATCACAAGTATTACCATGGAACAAACCTGGGTTTCTGTTCTAAAACTACTATTTCAAAGCAGTTTCTTCACTATTACCCTTGAAGGGATTTAATAAGTGAGATTTCCCTCTTTACTGGCATAGATTATCAGAATCTTATGTAGACTAATTTTATTACTGCTAGTTCTATTATTTTTATTGACTCAATTGTGTATCAAAATCTAAATCCTACAAGAATCCAGAATTCTAATAAAGATTGTGTTGCTAAATAGAATAGCCTGAATATTCTTGATGATTTATGGGGTTGTTTTTCTTTTCTTGAAAGAACTGTAATTCTTTACAGATAACTTTGCTTGAACATTGTATTCTGTCCCAAATACAACTTTTATTCATGGAAATAATATTATCAAAACCAGTAAAATTCTACACAGGTAAACACTATTCAGATAGCAGGGCTATTGTGATCAAAATTATTGTCCACAAGTGTGTATGTACCTGTGTACATTATTTGATTCCTCCCCCCTCCTTTCCTCATTTTATACTATGTTTTACAGCATGTAAGTGAACAGAGCTGTGTGGAACTCCTGGGAGAGTTTAAAGTAGTTACAATATGTCATCAAGATCTCCACAGTTTTTAGAAAACTTTCATTTGTGGCCTCAGAACACTTCTTCCTTTTTGTAATATTGAATCATGCATTGTTAATATTAACATCTCCTAGCTGTATTCACAATTTGCTGCTTTTTGTTTTGCAACACCCAAGGTTACACATGCTACCATTTTGAATAGGAAATGGCAGCATTATGTCATAAGATGAAGGCAAAGACTAGAAACAGATTACGTGTGGAATAACTATGTGTGGATAGAAAAACACATGAAACTACAGTACACAGACATATGCTAGAAATTTTAAGCGATATCCTGTTATCTTGTCTTATTTCCATAGTAATAACCTCACTTAGGGTCATGACTGTCTGCAAAAGTGAGACCTATAAATTTAGGCCCAGTTTGGCTTCTGAGAAATAATGCAGGTCTTTCAAAGATTACCCTGCTTTCATTGTTCTACTTGCTTCACAAGCAAATTCCTTGAACAAGATTATGATGTGTATGGTATTTTGATGTAGATAAATAAAAATATGGCACCCCATATCTCTTAACCTGAGGTGTCTGGATCACTGAATCAGTTTCTTTTGGATTGTTTCTGTTCCATATATATATATATCTTTTATTTTTATTTGCACATCAGTCCAATTTCATGCCAGATAAAAACTCACTAGTTGGAACAGTATCCTGAAAAGCATAAGCTATAGTTTTAAACTCTTTAGGCTTCACATTTTGTAAGTATATGTTATCATCAGTCAGGTGCTTCAAGTATGGGTCTGTTGCTGCAGAAAATGTGAGGGAGTCAGATGTACTTTGAACATAATAGATTTTTTCACAAATTTTATTGAGAGGTTTTTTGTCCAAATGTGTAGAATAGCAAAGTTTGGACTGGCATTCCTTTGTCTTGCCAATCTCCTCGATGTTTCTCCTAGACATTTCAGAAACAGGTTGGAGTAAGAACAAAAATGGTCAAACAAATTAAAAACTCAACAACCACAACCAAACAACTTCCCACCATCCTCCACAATGCTCCAACAATAAAGGCTTAAACAGATTTGAAACAATTTACAATGTTGCTAAATGACGGGTTTTGTGTGAGACTTACACAGGAGAGACACTTGTCTTCCTATTTGAATCTAGATCTTGTCCAGCATGATAATGCAGGCACTGTTTCTCAGTCTAGCTAAATCTAACCCATTAAATTTTACTTATTAAAAATATGCCACTTCATTGTCCCTTACAGCAAGATTAATTAAGATTATCCATGTCACAAACTTAAGAATTAGAGTTCAACCTCACTTTCCATGTCTTTAATAAAGACAACTGTATGTGAGCTAGGTGTATTTAAATTCCCTTTACACTTAATGGAGATGTATGTAGTGAATCTAGGTAATAGAGAACTATCCAACTGATCTGTATGGTTGCTTACATTATGATGAAATGGATCAGTCTTGAGATGGTTGACAGTACTGACTATATCTCAATATTGATATATTGATTGTGAAGACATCTGACTCACATATAGATGCAAGTTAGTTGTATGAATCTGGAACTAAATGGTGTTGATAAATTTAGTTTTGTTGAATAAATGGCAGAGACTCCATGCAAACTGAAGTTGTATAGAATACCATAGGCACATCTTCATGTTGAGGGAGAAAGAAACACAGAAAAGCCATCCCAGGACAAAGTAAAAGAATTAAAATAGCTGAATTTTTTTAAAAGAAAAAATGAAATACTGTATTCATTAAATAATTGTTAATTTAATAATTAATTTTAATTAGGCTTAGAAATTATAAGCTCAGAAACTATGCCTAGAGTTTTGTTTTTCTTTTTTCACTTCTTTACTATTTTAACCCAAAAAGTCCTTGCTGAGCAAGTTCTGAAAGCCTGATGTGCGAATCAGGATTGGACACACTTTCTTTCTGTTTGCTTACTAACATTAGAAGTAAAAGAGTTCTTGAAAAATTTGTTGTATGGTGAAAGATATGGAGAAAACTAGAATGAAAATCCCACTTTTTCTACCCAGCATTATTCTCCAGACAGCAGTTATTGTGGTTGTTATTAGTAACTATTCTCAATACCTTCAACAATAATATTTTAGATGATCTTGTTAAATACTGTGTTGGTTTTTAATATTCCTTAGAATACACTGTAAGTACTGCCCATTATTGTGATCATAAACAGTATTTCATTCTGTTTTTTTTAAATCTCTAAATATCGAGATCAATCTGCTTTTCTTTATATGCTGTAGCTTTAAGCTCTCTGTCAATTTCATTTTTTTTCTCTGAAATTATATTCCGTGACTGGAAAAAAAAAAAAAATGTATTTTTTCCAAGGCATTTCTACATTCTTGTTTTATGACCTCCATAATTTTATCCCACTTTTTCCATCTGTACTATAAGGATAATAAGTTTGATATTTCCTTGTCTATTGACATAATACATGAAGGATGACATGGGGGAGAAAGAGGATTGGACAGCTGAACTAATTAAAGTGCTTCAAATGCTCACTGAGTGAAGTACTACAAATACACGTATCACCATCTGCTTGCTTACTGACCTTACTAGTAGCACTATTATTGCCTTCTCAAAATAATTTGTTAACAAAAATAATATTTGTCTTATTTGCACACATATTTTCTCCTACCATGATACACTTAACAAAGTGTTGCCTGTTGTCTCGGATAGTATTTCACCAATTCTAGTATACTACTGTCTCAGAAAAAAATATGTCATTTCTCCAAGCCTTGCCTTCAATATAACCAAAGGCTATTCTATATTTGAAGTATCTATGGAGCTTCCTATTTTCCTTACCTCACAGTATGTTATTTTAGTCTACTGTATCTTCTTAGTTGGCTTTTTTTTTTTAAACTAGTACTTGCTTAGTTGGTAGCTTTGCCCTCAGGCAAAGTTTGATGAGCTTATGAATGGGCATGATGCCATACAAACAGATGTGATAGAAAATAATCAGCCAACAGGCCCTCTATATGTATCAAATGTGTTTCTAAAGGGCAAGATTCTAATCTGGAAATATTCAAATAACTGCTTACACTATGTAGTATTTGGATAAAGGATCTACTATTGCTGATGGAGTTCTGAGTTCTACTTAAACACTTTACTCGCAGGGAAAATAAGAAAAGTGGGTTTTAAATCACACAGAGAAGTTTTTTATACTCTTAAAAACAAATAACTTGTTAGTAGAGCAAAGGGATTCCCCTGCTCTTTTTCTGGGTAGAAAATTTCATGCAATGTGCAAAACCTGATTTTTAAACTTTAGTTTCAAGAAACCATCAACATTGACTTTTATCTCACATTCAGACATTCAAAAGATGAATATTTTTTTTAGATTAGTGATATAAAATCTTTCTATATTTAAAGGGGAAAATAGATTTATCCAGATTGCCACTCAACCTTACTATCATAGATATCTAATACTTAAAAGAATACCTCACCTTCTAGAACATCCTGTCATTTATTTTCATTGTTGCTGTAGCCTTGTATTGAGTTTGTGCAGACAGGCTTTGGTAGCAGGGCAGTGACAGGCGTGACTTGTGTGAGAAGCTGCCAGAAGCTTCCCCCAATGCCAGTGGCCAATGCCAGCTGGTTCCAAGATGGACCCACTGCTGTTCAAGACTGAGCACATCAGTGACAGTGCCTCAGGGATAACAAATATAGGAAAGGGGAAAAAAAAAAATTGCTATGCAAAAGCAACAAAAAAAGAAGAGTGAGAACATGTCAGAGCAATAGCCCTGCAGACACCAAGATCAGTGAGCAAAGAGACGGGGAGGTGCTCCAGGTTCCAGAGCAAAGATTCCCCTGCAGCCCCTGGTGAAAGTTATGGTGAGGCAGGCTGGCCCCCACACACCATATAAGTGCATGATGGAATAGAAGATCCACCTGCAGTCCATGAGAATCCCATGCCAGAAAAAAAGGATGTGTCCTGAAGGAGGCTGGAACCTCATGAGAGGTCTTCACTTGAGCAGGACCCTGACAGGACCTGTGGACCTATGAAAAGAGAAGTCTCCACTGGAGCAGGTTTGCTGGCAGGATCTGTGATCCCATGGGGAACTGATGCTGGAGTAGTCTATTCCTGAAGGACTGTCATGCATGGGAGGGACTCCACACTGGAGCAGGGACAGACTGTGAGGAGTCCTACCTGTGAGGCAGGAGGAGTAGCAGAGACAACATGTCTCTGCTGACTTCAGTCCCCATTCCCCCCATCTCCCTCTGCCACTGAGGGGGGATAGGTAGAGAACTCAGGACTAAAGTTGAGCCCATAAAGAAGAAAGGGGTGGAGGGAAGGTGTTTTAAGGTTTAGGTTTTATTTCTCATTATCCTACTCTGATTTGATGGGTAATAAATTAAATTAGTTTCCTCATCTTCAGTTTGTTTTGCCCATGACAGTAATTGCTGAGAGATTTCTCCTTCTCCTTATCTCAACCCATAAGCCTTTTGTTGTATTTTGTCTCCCTTGTCCAGTTGAGGAGACGGATGATAGTGTTTTTGGTTGGCACTTGCCATCTGCCTGGGGTCAACCCACCACAAGATTTTACAAGTGAAATGAGGTAAAAGTCTGGACCACTAGAATGTTAACCCAATAATTAATTAAATAAATAACACAGATTAGTGTCATGGCTTGATTTTCTCATAATGTCTTCTCAACACATCTGTATTTGTGTGCATAGGCTCAGGGTGGTCTTCCCTCAGTCCTGATTGTGGTTTCTTTTTATTACTTTCAAGATCATCTTTTACCCTTCATCCTTTATTTGCCAACCTGGCCCACGGCTTTCTCAGCTGACTGTGACTCATCTTCTCCCTCTCTTGATGTACCTTGCTCAAAACTCTCATCATCTGTTTAAGCAGGTTGATAATTACACACACACACACACTTGTAGACACACAACTGAATTGAATGATAGGGATGGACTCATCATGCAGACCATAATTAGACTCACAGATTTGAAAATCTATAGATTGTTGTCCGATGTTTTAGTAAATATTAACTTTAGACTGTAGAGTTCCTGTTAGAGCTGTAGCTGACTGTATTGACTATCTCTGTTAATTATAATGAGATTTGAGAGACCTGGTTTTCATGTAGATTCCTATGTTCAGTGTTGTCCTCAGGTGTTCCCTAAGCATGCAATACAACCTGGAGTGTCCTAAATTATCCATTTTGACCTCCAGCTACTAACCTAGAAACACATTGATATATTCTGTATCTTCTGTGTTGAATCTGCTCTGTTATCTCAGATATCCTAAGGACCTTAATAGACAGTAGTAACCTGCCTTAAGGTAGGTAGTTTGAGCTGTTAGAGATCTAAATCTCACTCTAAATGTTCTCAAGGACCTAAGAACTAAAGTAGAGCTTGGAGCTATTATTACACTTGCACTGAGGAAGAAATTAAGAGAAATAAGTCCTCCTTAAGTTTGTTTTATACATATATTTGCCGGGCAGGCAGAAACACAGTTCCAAAGCAGACACAGATCTGCAATTTCTTGCTCGACCAGCTTAGGATCTAAAAGTTACATGCACCTGTAGCATGCACTGAGGCACATGGAAAAAAATACCATTGTAGGTATAAAAACTTGTCACAGGCATTTGGCTGCAGCAGAACCTGAAGAGAATAATGAATACAAACTAATGAGAAAATGGGCTTTTTAGGTCCTGTGGCACAGAAAAACTTTTTTTTTTTTTTTAAATAGACAATCTTACAGTTATGTAAAATATTACCAAGCAATATAATAATAGAAACACATAAATAGATTTTATTCTTGTTTTCTCAAAAAAAACCCTCAAGAACAAAACAAAACAAAACAAAAAAACCAAACAAAACAAACCCAAAAACCCCAAAAACAAACAAACAAAAACAAAACAAAACAAAAAAAAAACCACAAAATAATCTATTGGTTGCATTATAGTTTAGAACTTACCTAGCATTTTAAAGCTTTAAAATTCTTTGAAGCCCTATTTCAATATTTGACAATGTCATTAACTAATAAATCGGTAGGAGAACTGCTGGGATTATTCCCACTATTGATGTAATCTTAGGACCATTTACTCCTCCTAGTTTGCATTTTGCAATGCATGCAGCACTTTCACTGACTCACACGTACTTCTGCCTGTTACTAGATAAGGTAAACTAATGAAAAAACAAGCCCTAATGAGGCAATCATTTTATTTCAGTAGAAACATTTCATTTTAGCTGAGGGGAAAATCTGATAATTCTGGCTAATTATATTCTTGGTGTCCCAATAAATGTTATTGGGACAGAGTGATGTATATTCCCAACTGATTTTTCAAACAAAGCAAATAATTTTGTAGTTGTGCTCACAAAGTGAATAGCAGCATAGAGATTCTGTTGACATTTTGTCAGTTAAATTTCCTTTTTCTGTTGTATAAATAAAATTTAAATAAACAGTACTCTATATCCAAGCTTTTAGATCAGAATGCTTTATTTTTTTTAAAACTTTCTATTTTATTAAACCAAATTACAGGGTTTTTTTTTTTGTTTGTTTTTTTTTTTTAACCTCTCCCCTCACTTACTTCCCCTGCCACAAAATAATTTGTCAAGGGTTGTACACCCAGAGCAGTGTACAACCTTAATGAAAATATCCTAAAAAAGGTTTTTCAAGGTAGTTCTATCTTAAGAACAAAAGCTCCAATATGACATGTAGATCAAATTTGAAACCTTGAATACTATCATGAAGCTAAAGGGTCATTCTTATGCCAACTACAATAAGCAGTGATACCTTCATCAAAAGCATTTCTTGTAAAGCCTCTGTTCAATAACATTTATCAAAAGTACTCACTTAAAAGAAAACTGTTGTTCAGTCTTACGTGCAAATTTTTCAGTCCATTTGGCCAAAGAATCAGAAATTCAGTGAAATTTTATTTAGGAAGAGAATTGTATAATTTATGACAAATAGAAATGGCTTAATCATAATGTTTTATTTGTTGCTATTTATTAACATCTCAATCCTTTAAATCTGCATGCTTATCTCAGAGTTCTCTTAATCTTTAACTGCTTAGGTGCTTACAGCACTTAATTAGTTTCCCATTTCAAAGCTGTCATCTTCTTGGCAGACCATCTAGATCCCTTCTGCATTGAAAAAAATACACCCACCAAGACCATTCAGCTATTATATTTCTTATTATAGATTTTAATACCTGACAAGAAGTTAATCCTCCTTCAGCAAGAGATTCCATGGCTGCTTAGACAGAGTTAGTATAGACAGTTATATCTGTTCTTCCTCTTGTGTTACAACATGAAATCTATATTGCGACATCTCTCAGAGAGCTGCCAAAATTGCCTTTTTGTGCATTTTCAGCTTATAAGGTGATGTGTTGTATATCATTCTGGCCAGGTTCACTGAAGGGTGCTTCACGTGTATCTCTGGTATGATTAAAGTGGTTAAATGAAATACAGCTCTGGTCTGCACCGAATAAAGCTATTGAAAAAGGAAAGGCAGGGGGGAAGCTGGTGCAATACCAGTCTTTCCTTTCTCTCCTCATCGGTATTGAGATCGAGTGAATTCTTATAGTAGTTGTGGGAGAAGCTACCCAGCACTTCACAAATTTTTGGTTATCCCCTTCCCTCCTTACCACCCTGCACAAGTAAGGGCTGTTTTCCAAGCATTCTTAGCAGTTCAGTTTGGTGCACTACTTGGCAGTTCTATATGAGAACAGTAGACCCTGGGGTATCCTTTGCAGCTATCTTTCATCAACAATAGAGTGACAAAATCCAGGGCTGAGAATCATGGATCTTTTTCATTATATAGGTTAATAATAGGCATGACTGGATTAAGTTGCATCTCAGCAGAAGAAATTGGGGGATTAAAAAAAAAGAACAAGGTGTAGTGGACCAAAATGTTCAAAGTAGAAAACCTCTTTTATTATCTCTGAGTACTGACAGTATATCTTTTTATGCACTGTTCCTTCCAGTTTCCATTAATGCTGCATACCTCATTCTTACCTCAGTTTTAGTCACTCTTTGCTCCATGTCACTCCAGAAACTCTGGTTAAATTTTCTATTTACAAAAGGTTCTGTCTGAGCTAGACTGCTCAAGCCAGCATTTTAGAAGCAGGAAACCTTTCTGCCACCCAGCCACATACTTTTAGCAAACATCCCGTAAATATTAAATAAATAATTATAATTTCTTACCACACTGGGCTTGTGTGACAAGGCTTTACTAACAGGATGAAGGCTTAAGGTAAGGTTTCTGTGAGAAAACTCCAGGAGCTGCCCCTGTGTCCTACAGAGTCAGTTCCAAGACAGATCCTTCACTGGTCAAGGCTGAACCTATCAGCAATGCTGATTGAGCCTCTGTGGCAATACATTTCAGAAAAGGTAAAACCTGCTGTGCAGCACCTGTGTGAGAAGGCAGTGAGAAAATGTGAGACAAACACCTCTGCAGGTACCAAGGCCAGCAAAGAAGGAGGGGTAGGAGGTGCTCCAGGTGCTGGGGCAGAGATTCCCCTGCAGTCCATGGTGTAGACCATGGTGAGTCAGTATGTCTCCCTGCAGCCCATGTAGGTTCACAGTGGAGCATAGATCCATGTGCAGCCTGTGGAGCAGGTAGATCTGCTCTGAAGAGCAGGGCACACCAGAGCAGACGGATGTGCCCTGAGGAAAGCTGTATGCCATGAAGAGCCCAAGCTGGAGCAGGGTCCTGGCAGGAACTGAGGCCTCTGAAGAATACACACAGGATCAAGCTTTCTGGAAAGAACTGTAGCCTGCAGGGAACCCAGCCTAGAGCAGTTCTTGAAGAATTGCAGTCTGTGGGAAGGACCAACATTGCAGAAGCTCATGAAAGACTGTATCTTATGGTAGAAGCCCCACAACAGAGCAGGAAAGAAGAGTGGAAAGGAAGGAGCATCAGAAACAAGGTGTTACGAGCTGTCTACAACCCACACTCCCCATCTCTCCTGCACAATCGAGGCAGGAGGAGTTAGAAAATTTATCAGTATAATTAATACAAGGAAGAATGAGGGGGATAAGAAAAGTATTTCTTAGTTTTATTTTACTTCTCATTGTCCTACTCTGTTATTGATCAACAACAAATTAAATGAATTTTACTCAAGTCTTTTGCCTACAATGGTAATTAATGCTGATGCACAAATTTTTTAATCATATTTCCTTCTCTTTTTCTGCTGAGGAGAAAGAGTGACAGAGCGGCTTGGTGGGCACATGAAGACTAGACAAAGTCAATCCACTGTGGTTAATATGGACATTTCTAAAAAAAAAAAATAAAATTAATAAATAAAAGTTATTTTGTCAACAAAGGTAAGAGGGCAAGATGTGTTACAACCATGGCAGTATGAAAGGGGATGAATGTAGGTGTACATTAAAACTGCACAGTACGTTCTGAAGGATGGGATTAGCATGACTGTTACAGCAGTCAGACTCAGTAATGGACTGAAGAGGCCCAGAGAAAAAAAAAAGTCTTCAAGGATTCAGAATGCTTTTAGGTTTTGGCCTATTTAAAAAGTAATGACTTCTTTAGTGGAAGAAAAAGGTGATGAAAGAAAAGACAAATGTGTTAAATGTCATTTTTCAATGATGCAAAAGATGTTATTCAGACATGCAATAGCCTGTCTGTTTTTAACACACACACAAGGTTTATAATGGAGCCCTAGGTAGTGCTTGGAGATAGGGCCCATCTCAAAACTGTAGAGGAGCATAAGCCCTCATGTCTGACAATTGCAAGCTTTTGTCCAGTGCTGGCAAGCAGCACAAAGAGACACTCAGTGACTGAATTTGCAGAAATCATCTGATTCTGCTAAAATTCTGTAAATATGATACTAATTGGCCAAATTGCAACAGTAACAGAGAAGGAAGCAAAATTAAACCAATTTTAATGACCTCTCTTTCTTGCAAAGTCTTTGCAAGACCACTATCTCTCCAGTCCTTTTTTGGGTAGTTTCCAGAAGAGATGGAGTGTTATAAAAGAAGCAATATTGAATGTATAATACTTGTACTAGAGGATTAATATATGAAATAATAACTTTTTCATCATAAGAAATGTAAAACTTCTATTTCTTCTAGCTCTGGAAGAACTAGAATCGCATTGTGTTCTCAAGGGTTAAACTTTTAAACTTGCTGTTTCCTGTTCATCTTCATGGCACGATATTCTTTGTCAAATTTTGTTGAGTTTGTTAATTGTAGAAGTTAAAAAATGCTTGCATTAACCATACAGGAAGTGAAAATTTTATCTTTGAACAATCTAAAATGTAAAAAGTGAAAGAAAATGTCATTGTTGCTATGATTGAATGGAAGTTTCTTTGTGTAGTAAATACTGAAAGTTTAAAGGACTTGTCTTCCTCTTCAGGAGACTTGTTCAATTCACTCTTGTCTTGTTTTTATTGATGTTCAATTTCAAAGTAAAATAAAAGAAGACCTCTTCTGCATGAATACTTTAACATATCTGCCTTTCAGGGTTGGTTCAACTCTTTTTAATTCAGGGCTTGATTTTAAGTAATTTCTTCAATGCATCAATGAATCTGTCTTGTCATTCTCTATAAAGAGCTGTTGAACAGGGCTATGATTCTATGATCATTCGTACATCTAAGGTTCCCCCTTTGGTTGCCTCACTGACTTCTCACAATGAATTTTCCTTTTTCTGGTTTCCAGTACAAAAGCCTTTTTTTTTTTTTTTTTTTTTTACATTTAATCACTAAAATGAGCACACCTGGTATGAGCTCTGTGTTCTCTGTTGGCCTGCAATCACGTGGTCAGTTTCTCATCTGCTCTTCTTGCTATCACTAGTTTCCTAAAGACATTTTGTAGCAACAAGTCTATCTGCTTGAAAATGGCTCTTCTTCATGTTTGGCATTCTATATTCTGTTGTTTGAAATGTAATCTAAAGTCTTTTTGAATCCTGTGGAGTTATTGTGGTGTGTTATTCAACAGATGATATTTTCCTGAATCTGTATTATCACAAGAATCTGATTTGTATTATTCACTCCTCTGGAAAAGTCACTGATAGATTGTTATTCATGTCTCCAGCATCCTTGTAAATGCCAGTAGAATGAACAGGTTAATGCTCAATATTTCTTTCACTTGTTCTTCTAACCCTTCTTGTAGATGAGTTTTCTCATTTCCTTATGCTTGCTATTTTCTGGAATTAATGTTAATTATCTTCTGGATGTTGCAATTCTTGCGTTTTTCACGTTGTCTTGTGTGATTGTGAAAGCCTCACATTTTTTAGTCCACATTATTTCCCCCTCCTCGATTCATGCTTGACAAGCTTTATATTGATATTTGTACTTTTTCTTGCAAGAATTCTGAGATTTGCTTTTCCTCACTTGCTTGAGGTATATCTCTCCTGAGAGAATGTTCTCCAGGCTTATTTCAGCTCCTGTAATTGCACACTGTACAGTTTTTCAAAATCTTTTTGCCAACACTTATTCATTTATCATCCTTAGGAATTTGTCAACACTTGTCTCTCACTGCCAATATCTTCAATTCAGGTCTTCCAGTCATTTGCCTTATCTCATCACACAAGGCCCGAGGCACATTTCTGCTCCCATATTCTTTTGCTGCTTTGCATTCTTTGCTTATTGTTTGTTCCTGTATTCAATTGTCAATTTACTGTATTCTACTTTCAGACTTAACTCTTACAGTTTATTCTTGCTCAATGGTTTTTAACTGCTTATCATTTTACGGCTCATCTATTGTCTTCTGTTCCTCTCTTTAGCTTAGAATATTGTGTCTCTGGCTGCTCCTCTAATATTTCAGCCATTCAGTTGTCTCATGTTCTTTCTCCATATGTATACATGTCTAGAAATACTTACATGGAACAAATCAACCTACTTTCTGTTTACTCAAATTGGGCAACTTGATCCAGGTGCTGTGCCATTTTTCTCTTCACAAAAAAATTGATCCCTTTCTTCATCTGGGGTAATGACATTTTCCTTATAATTTTCTGTAAATTACAGTTAACTTCTACTCGGCTTATAAATAGACATGTCAGTCTTGATATCATTCACATTAGCAGTGAAATGGAGATTACCTAGTGATACTTGAAAGCAATGTTGAAGAAATGACCAAGACTAGGCAACGCATATTTGTGGTGGAGAAGACCAGCTCAACAGTGGGCTACATCAGTGAGAGCACAGCCCCCCGTTAGAAGTAGTCAGTGGGTGCAAGGAAGTAATTATTCTTCACTATTCACCCACTTATAAGACTGTATCTGCAGAAGTGCATGATACTGACACACTCCAAAGCACCTAAATATGAGGAAAACAAGTTGCCACAAAGATGGCTGAAGGCTTGGATGGGGAGATCAAGAACTGGGTTTATTCATCCTGAAGAAAAGAGCTAATTCCCTTGACCTGCTCACAGAAGTGGCAATTACTTGTGTTTAGCTGCCTAATGAATAGTAACAGAGAAAAAAAAAATCAAACTCTTCTCAGAGGTGTACAGTGAAAGAGACAGTCAACAGGCACAAATGGCAGCAAGAACAATTTCAAATAGACATAAAAACAACTAAACAAGCAAAAATCATAGTGACAATCATCAAAAAGTGGACCAGCCTGCCCAGAAGTTGTCTAGTCTCCATCACTTGAAAGATTGACACAGCCCTAAACAACTTAATATAATCTGTCATTACTCTGACCAGGCAGTTGTACCACCAGATGTCCTTCTCAATCTAAATTATTCCATAATTATGCAAATTACAGTTATGGAATGAAACTATTACTTAAAATTTATGCGTAAGATCACTGCCTCAACTTTCTGTAATGTCTTTTTAAAAAGACAACAAATAGTACTAATCAGAATACAATCAATACTAATCAGACACAAGGAAGTTGAGCAACTAACCCCAATCTGTTTTCCTTCAAGTTTTACAAGACTGTTATATACTCCCTGGCTGCTACACAGCACCATAGTTTTTTTCCTGTTATGGAACCAAGTCAATAGCTGATCAATTGTAGTCTGTATGAGAACATAAATATATGAAAGAAGTTAATGATACTGTACTGAAATTTATGAATTCTCAGGTTTGGGGTGATGGGTGGAGACTATAAAATCGAGATGTGACTTACACCGTTTTGAATATATTTGCCTTATAAATCTACACTCATTAAAGTGCACTTCCAAAAATAGAGCCTATCAGCACAGCAGAAAGGCTTTTAAAGCTAAATTGTTTTTCTTAAAACAAGTACATAAACCATGCACATGTATGGTGTATTGGGGCCTGGAAAACAGTGCATAACCTCCATTCTATATCTCTTTTGGTTCTATATTATGCTAAAGGATACTGACAATCTTGAAGTTGTGTAATTAATTACTCACATATTTTTGGCATTCCTTATAAAGTTACATAATTTCACATTCTAATTTTTACAGATTCCTCTTAGGAAACATAGGATAGGATAATTTTTATTTTTTCTTGAAGTTAGCATTAAAACTTTCTATGAATGTCTAAAGAGTTAGAATTTCTCCCATTGATACTAGATAGCCTGCATAATCAATAACAACATATATTCTCTTGACAGGTGGCATTTGTTCTGTTAGATCCCCAAGCATCCCATAAACTCAAAGGTTTCTAGGTGATGGAGGTTTTCTCTTGATGCTTAAACATTGCTCCCTCTTTATCATTGTCAGACATCATGACAATAGACCTGTGTACAGAAAAAAAAAAAGACTTGGATCAGGAAAATGTCATCAAAAATTTATTTTTTTTTCTTTTTTTTTAATTAAAGGTGAATGGTGCTTCAAATTTTCTCAAAGTTTCACAGAGTTACTTAAAATTCCATTTTTTTTATATCATATGATATAACATTTAATTTGAAAAATCCCATCCTTTATTGAAATATGAGGGGTTGGGGGGAAGTGCCTATACATTGTGCTAAAATATCAATATTCAATATTGTCACAAATTTATAAGATATGTTTAATACTCCATTAAAACATGTGGCTCTGTAAGAGTCTCTCTAGAACCTAATGAGAAATACTGGAATAACCTAATTTTGCTTTTACTGCCATATCCAACAGTATTCCAGATTTTTGATAACTGCAGAGCATGAAATGAAGTTTAAACCCAACAGAATTTTCTGTGATGCAACCTTTAAGATTAAAGCATAGAACAATGACAGCTCCTTGAGCAGCCATGGATGCAGTCTTTTGGGTCCTGTTTATATAGATCAGGTTTGTTGAAGTAACACCTGACTTCATCCTTATCCATTGCTGGTCATTCTCCTAAGACCCTTCAATTAAGTGTAAAGGTCTGCAAGGACTTCTTAATGACTGAGACAAACAACATGTAGAACACTTCAGTCTTATCTGTGTCTATTGTCATTGTTAATTAATTCACCTCATTCAATACTGAACATATTTTTTCAGCTTCAATCAGATACTCCTCTCTTTTGTCCATATATAAAGTGTAGATTCAGGGGTCAATTCTGTATTTTGTTAGCCACATAATGTCATATTAAAGAATTTCTATATTAATTGAGTATTAAGAAATGAGCATGTAAAAGATGTTTCATTAAATTTTAGTCTTTCAATTATCTGTTTTTCTTCTTGGTTGGTGTTTCTTGACCATAGACAATAGCTTAATTTATTTGGTTTGGGTTTTGCTTTGTTTTGGTATGTTCTTTATTACTATTGTCTTGGTTTTTTTGGTTTTGTTTTTGTTTTGGATTTTTTTGTTTGGTTTTTTTTTTTTTTTTTTGCTGTTGATATTATTATTGTTGTTATTTCAGTGATAAAGTTAGAGTGATTCTAACGTGAAAGACATCAAAAAAGTCAACAGAACATATCCCAAAGCTCTCAACATTTTAATTGCAAATCAATGTCTAACAAATAAACGCAGGAAATGGGATTTTTTCAGACTATTTAAAAAACAATATTTAATATTGTGGCAAAAATGTTGTCTTTTGACCTAAGTTAACATTTGTATATTTTACAGAGAGATCATTTTAGGAAGCATTTAAAAGAAAATAAGTTAATTTACTTGCAGGATGAGATGACTGAGTAGTTCTAGATAGAACAGAAATAGGAAGAGAGAGACAGTAGCAGAGATGGTAGCTACACAGAAGGGAGCACAAAGGAATCAAGAAAAGACTCATAAGAAATGACAGCAGAAATGTGAGCAAGAATTAGGCTGTATTTTTCAGAATACATGTTGTTACTTATGCAATAAAGTTATTGTTATGTATTTTACATTAACCTTTAATTTGTGTAAATCATGTGGACTGCTGACTGACAAAAACCAGAGATTTGACTGAAGTATCTGTTTGCCCCAAATAGTTAATTCATTATTGATTTGGGTAAATACCATCACTCCAAGAGCTTATGCAGTCTTTCAAAGTAGTAATTCAGAGAAATGCACCAGTAGGTCTTTGACTTAATCCTCCAGTGACAGGTATTACCAAAGTGGGTGCATGCATACCTACCTTTTCGCATGACAACTATATTTTTATTGTGTACACATTTAATGAGAAAGCATAACTGTAATCAGTGCAATCATGAACTTTTTATGTCTGTGAAATATTTACATTATTGTATACCTAACATTTTTGAAGGTTAATTTACATGCTTTAGAAACAGCAACCAAGTTATCCTATCTCAAAATAGCAAGAAGTTTTATTGGCATCATGTGGGACAAGATTTTTTACTAAGCTTTGTATTTTTCATTTACTTTCAAATATATTTCTGATTACATTTATGATATAGTGTTTTATATGCAGATGAAATAACTATTTTTTTTTTTCTGGTCTACAGATATATTAACATATAATCAACATATGATTTATATATAATTGTATAACATTATCTGATAAAACATCTTCAATAGGATTAAAAACATTAGCAATCATTTTTAAAACTGAAAAAAATTTGTACATTAAATATAAAAGGAATAACTGTAGAAGTAAGATGCAAGTCAGAGAACTTAGGCATAGAGAATGAAAAGAGCAGCCTTTTTGCATTATGCAGCAACTGTACTTGTTTATCTTGATATTCTTACACTCTGCAGGTCTTTTAGACACTGTGTTTAGATAACATGAAAAGAATATTTGTCAAGTTCATAGTGCTCTCTCTCAAATTGCTATGTCTCAGATTTGATAATGATTTATACTTCCTAAAGCAGAAAGTTTGAGTGAACCCGTATGAATTTTCCTGTGGAAATATGGCAGTTAACTTAGACTGAATGACCCATTACAGGAGCCTCTATTTGTTAGATTACAGGCATTTCCAGGTATAAACAGGGAACTAACAATAAGTCTTGCTGCAAGACAACTGAAGATTTTATTTCCTTTTCCCTTGTTGTCTATCTTACATGTAATCCCATTATTTTTTTCTTATTTAAACCTTAGCAGCTAAATGATCATTGATTATCTTCAAGAGTTAAGTCAGCATGTTTAAAGGATGTCACACATGCCTTATGTTATATAGTTTTCAGACTTCTGACAAATTTCCATTCTATCCATCCAAAACTAAGTGTCTCATAGGTGTCATAACTGACTTTGGCATACAGGGAAGTTTACTTCACAATTATTATAACTGAAGCCGAACAGAATGAAGGATTGCCCTGCATAAGGGAGGTAAGTTCAAAAGGCGAAAGAATAAATTTACTCAACCTACAAATATTTTTGAAACAGTTCTGCAAAAAATGCTTAGCTCATTCGGTTTGTCAAAGAATTCCCTTTATTATATATATTTTCTTCCTTCTGTATAAATTAATTTTACGGTGTTCCCAAAGAGCATACAATTGTACATAACATGTCACATGTGTTGGAGCTCAATATTTGCATATGATTTACTTTTTGTATTGGGTTAAGAGCAGAGTGAGACTGCATTTTTGCAAAGCAGTTCTTGAAACATCTAATGATGCATGAATGTTTCCTAAGAGACTGACTAACATTTTCCACGTAGTCAATAGTCAAGGGGCACCTTCTCCAAGATCAGTAACAATGCAATCCAAAGAAGAGGAAGTCAGGTCAGAATGGCAGGAGGTCTGTATGGATGAACAGGGAGTACCCGGACAAACTCAAACACAGAAAGGAACCTACAGGAATGGAAGCATAGACAGGCAGTCCACTGCTTTGCAAAAAGTCTGTGAGGGCTATAGAGATATTGTTTGAGGAAGATCATGTTAGGAAAGCTAAAGCCCTGATAGAATTAAATTTGTGTGGGGACATCTAGATCAAGAAGAAAAGCTTCTATAGGTATGTCAAGTACTAACAGGAATACTAGGAAAAATGCAGACCCTCTCTAACTGCAGACCTGGTTACCTGCTATATGGAGAAGTCTTGGGTACTCAATGATCTTTTTACTTGGTCTTCACTGACGTGCTCCAGCCACACCACCAAGTCATGGAAGGCAAAGATGGGGACTGTGAGAATGAAGACTGGCCCACTGTAGGAGAAGACCAGTTTTGAGAACATCTATAGAACCAGAAGGGCCATAAATCCTTGGGAACTGATGAGAGGCATCCACAGGTGGAGGAAGTGGCTAAGCCACCATCCATGATATTTGTGACAGTCTGGTGATGTTCTGACTGGAGAAAAGGGGAGGAAAAAAAAAAAAAAATTAAAAAGGAAATAAGGAAGGTCTGGGCCAGTCCATCTCACCTCTGTGCCTCTCAAGATCATGGAGCAGATCCTCCTGAAAACTATGCTAAGACACATGGAAAATAAAGAGGTGATTTGTGATGGCCAGCACGGCTTCACTAAAGGCAAATCATGCCTGACAAATTTGGTGGCTTTCTATGGTGGGTTTACAGGGTTGGTGGCTGAGGAAAGAGCAACTGACCTACATGCGAAAAGCTTTTGACAATGTCTCACATGACGTTCTTGTCTCTAAACTGGAGAGACAGATTTTCTGGATATAGCACTCTAAGGAATTGGAACTCAAAGAGTTGTGGTCAACGGCTTGGTGTACAAGTGGAGAGAAGTGACAAGTTGTATTCCTCAGGGATGAACATTGCATAACAGCTACTTAAGTCACTTAACCTTTGCACCTACTTAAAGAGTCTGTTAAACTGATGCTCTTAACTATGGCAGAATTCAACTGTCAGTGAGACTCAGCTACCTTACATAAAGAGCATCACCTTGCAAATTGCGTCTCTCTCTCTAGTTACTACAGATTGCAATGAACTCCAAAGACAAGATTTTAATTGAGGAAATCTCAATACTGCGTGCAGTTCTTGAAGATTTTTCTAGAGAAATATTCCTATGGGAGTTTTCTTATATTCCCCCCCCCCCCCGATTTTTTCCATTCACTACATCTAGAGACTGAGACAGATAAACATTTGCATTTCACTAATATGGCTGGTTGCATCTGCTTTAGAAATTCTGTTTCAACGAGTATAACATTTAATTAATTTAGTTTGGTTATGCATAGTACTACTCCTAAGAACTACAATATCCAGAAACAGCTGGAAGGACATTAATTGCTTATCTAAAAGTGCAAATAAATAGAAAGTGAAGCATGAAATTACTTCCTGTACACTATATAGTATATATGCTTTAAGTGTGACAATGTTATTTATTTGGATCTGCAATGATTAGCTTTGACTCTTGTTTAATGTATTTTAGCAAACATTACTTGGAGGTAAATCCATTACTGTATTGCACATGTATTAGTTAGGCTCTCTTATTTATTGTGGTTGACAAAAACCTTCTTCCACCATGTCATTTTAGATGAACTAAACCCAGCATAAAATAAACCAAAGTAAACCCCTTTTTTTCCTTCTTTCCCATCTCTTTTAAGTCATAATACCAATAAAAACTTCTTGTTTTCCTTAAAATGTTCCCTTAAAATATGAACTTTATATTTCAAAGTGAATGTATCCATTTTTACTCTAACCAAGATATTCAGAGAACCACTGTGTTCCTGCTGTGTACCTGCAAAAAACTCGCCATGCACTGGTGAAGTCACATCTCAAGTCCTGTGTCCAGTTTCCAATGTTTCACTGTAAGAAAAACTTTGAGATTCTGAAGCATGTCCAGAGAAGGGCAACAAAGCTAATGAAGAATCTAGAGAGTAAGTTATATGAGGAGCAGCTGCGAGAGTTGTGGGTGTTTAGTCTGGAGAAAAAGAGGATCAGGGGAGCCCTTTTCATTCTCTACAACTATCTGAAGGTTGCAACCAGATGGGCGTTGACCTCTTCTTCCAGGCAACTAGTGACAGGATGAGTAAACATAGACTCAAGCTGTGCCAGAGAAGATTCATGTTGGACATCAGGAAGAATCTCTTCAAGGAAAAGGTCATTAAGCATTGGAACAAACCACCCAGGGAGGTGGTGCAGTCACCATTGCTGGAGTGTTCAAGAAACTAATGGACATTACGCTTAGTGCTATGTTCTAGTTAATAAGGCTGTGATCAGTCAAAAGCTCAACTTAATGGTCCTGGAGGTCTTTTTCAATGATGCCTTGGGGATTTCATGTATTTGTAGATTTTTATACAGCTATGTAGTTTCTTACATTTAGAGTAGCTAGCAGCCTCTAACCTTGTGCTAGCTGTCTTAAGGGTCAAATAATAGCTGGAACACCATGCCTGGGAAACACGTACCAGAGCTAAGATAATTACATACCATGTTAGTCAAAACAAGAAAGCAAAACCCAGCAACCTTGGAGAAGCTCCAATAAAGGAAAGTGGCATGAAGATGATGATAAAGGATGACATAAGACCTTAAGACACCTTAAGACCTCCAACTCAATTCTAGGAGAGGCGTGCTATGGGTCAGTTCCAAGGGAAGGTCTGGGTGTGGACATTTCTTAAAATGGATGCAACCTTTGGATATGATAATTGATAATGATAATTGAGTAGTGTTATAAAACTAGTATCCTGCCACGTAGGTAGTGAGATTTCCCAGCTCTTACACCTTGTTGACATTTCACACACACACACACACACGCGCACACATACACACACACACACACACACACACACACACACACACACACACACACACACACACTCCCTCCCTCTCTCTCTGCTTCCCAGCCTGGTGTGGTGCCCTGTGTTCCCCACTCCCCCACTCCAAAAGAGGGTGGAGGGTGTAGCTCAGAAGAGCTCTGCTTGCAAAGGAGGGTTTTCCCTCCCTTGCTCTCCTAAGGATGGTGGGAGAAGATGTTTCCTCTCCCTTGTTCTCCCAGACAGGGCCTCAAAAACCTTGAGTCCTACTTAAAAGAAGAGGAGACTGGTAATGGGAACTGGGTACCAGCACGAGCTGCTGGGGTAGCTGAGCACTGCAGGGAAGCTGCTGCAAAAGGGAGTTTCTCCCTGGTTTATAGTGGGTTGGGAGGTGATCTGACTTGGGCCCAGATGTTGCAAGAGTC
>JAWWLT010000001.1:74230028-74274574 GCA_035040995.1 Premnoplex brunnescens | reverse complement strand
GAAAGGGTCTTTCACCTGGGAGGGGCAGGTTGTTGTCCCTTGTTTGCTTCTGTAAGACATGGCAGAGTGGCTCAGGGATTGGCTGAGTATGTGTCCAGCCAGAATGAAATGAAAGGGACTCCTTTCAGATTAATTTATTCTGCATGTTTGAAGTGGTGGTGCTTGGAAAAAGAACTCATATGGTATTCCTGAGGCTGTGAGTTCAATTCAAGCATTGGTGTTTTCTATCTGTTACTTGTCAACACAGGTTGCACTCTTTTGTACTCTTTTATACTTTATGTACTCTTTTATACTCCTTTATATTCTGTATCCCTAAAACCCTATAAGTAAAAGACCTTTCCTCTACTCACATAAAGTTGTCTTGGAAAGTATTTTTCCTTCCCCTTATGGCAACACCAACCTTAATGATTTTGTGATTCTGTATGAAACAAAACACTCAAATAAGTAGAGAAAAAAATTGTATGTTTGTATATTTGCCTATACAGTACATCGCTATACATCTTGAACTAAAGGTCTGAGACAGAAATAAGTATAGTTAGACCTTTCCATCATCTCAGCAGCTGGAAATATGACACTCAGTGTGTGAGGAAGATGCTTAAAACTGAAATCCAGAGCTTTTTCAGATACTGTCACTCTCATTCTTGAACTCTTGCTTCTGCTTTGTGGGTCTCATAAGCCCTCTCCTCCTGTTCCAGAGTTATATATATAAATATATGTTTCATATAAGGGCTCTAGATAGCTATATTTAGACAACAGAATTGTTCTCCTGTCTTCATAGAACCCCAAATTGTCCTTCTAGCGAATTCCAATGTCTTTGCAAAACAAACAGCCTTTTATTTTCTTTCTTTTGAATCTTCATCAAAACAACAAGATGGGATAAAAGAGAAAAATCTTTCAACTTCATTAGATATCATGTTTGTGTATGTTTGCCTACCTGCATTCTTAGAGTTAATATTATGTGTTTTCCCCTAAATACAGTACCTTAATTGAATCCTATGATCTATAATAATTTTTATTCCCAAGGGAGCAAGTGGGAATTTCTTATTTATTCTCAGTCTTTTTTTCACTTTAATATCTCTTTCTATGGCATATGTTCACATATCAAGTGATGCAATGAAAGACATTACTGGGTTTTTTTCAATTTAACAGTTTTAAGATAAATTGTGTAGTGTCCGCAGTCAATCAGTGGCAAAATGAATGGGAGCTGCACGAATGTACATGTGAGGCATCATCAGAACAACTTGCACAGCAACACAACTTTCAGTGATGGGTAGCCAGCAGTGCTTAGAGGGTTGAATAATTCTTTTGGAAGACAAGCAGTTCTGACCAGTACAGTTCATGTCCACCTCATCTCTCTTACAATATAGACAAATCAGTTCTGATGTGATCACAGTTGAAAAGAATCATGTGCATTATTTTTAAAATGGTGATTCTTGATTTACATTAACCTGTCTTTTTTAAAGATTCTCTCTGGAAAACTGCAGTTTTGTCTGGTTTCCTCTGCAAAATCATCTTTTCAGAAAACAGTGAAAATCTGTCTTCATTGAAGAGCTAGGTTTGCTTCAGTGCTCTTTGTTGTTTTTCTTTTTTTTTTTTTATTTTACCAAAATCCACATGCTAATGGCTGTTGCATGATGCTCTGGAGATGCCACATTCACATATATGCACTATTTAGATGCAGCAGTTCAGAAATCTGAAATTCTTCTGCAGTTACAAAAGGTGGGGTTTTTTGGTGTTTTTTTTTGTTTGTTTTTTTGTTGTTGTTGTTTTTTTGTTTTGTTTTTTTACACAAAAAAACAACCAACCAACCAACCAACCAAACAAACAAAAAAACCAAACAAACAAAAAATAAACAACCAGAAAGGTGTAGCCATTTCTAGTTTTGCCAGAACTAAGCAGGAATATGAAACAGAGTACCATGGACTTTGGGGAAAACAAACAATCCTGATGTTTAATCAACTTTCTTGAGTTTAATACATATCTATACAAAGTCTGAGTCAAGCACTATTCTGAAATGTTGTTTTTTGTTTGTTCTGTTTTTTTTTTTGTTTGTTTGTTTTTTTTAAATTCACACTTTGTATAGGAACAGTAGATAGCATACGATAAGGTTCAAGATCTATTTTAAAGCAGTTTTGATGTTTGAATACTTTATCTAGCCTGAAAGACATGGGTAGTGTTTAAATATAAAACTAGTTTCAAAAATACAAAAGGAAAGAGGAAAGAAAAAAACCTTTTGTGAATGTATAAACAATTTTTGCATTGGTATATTGCTTTCACTTAAACAAAAATCATCCAATGAAAAGATGGTGCTTTTTTTCTCTCTTTTATTTGATTGAATAAGTGTGTAATTGCTTCACACTCTAGTTTCCTTTGATTTAGTTTCACATAGTGGAATTTCTGTTTGTCAAAGATGAATCATCTTCCACAGAGTTGAATTTGGTTGCTACTCATATATGTTTTCCCCCTGAAGCATGATTTATCCTTATATTCTGAGACTTCTCCAATTAAAAAAAAAAAAAAAAACACCAAAAAACCCCACAAAAACCAACCAAACAAACAACAAAAAGAACACCTTCATTTTTAAAACAACACAAAAAGACATTAATTATATTCATATTAACGTGTGTGTGTTTAAATTGTTTGTTTGTTTGTTTGTTTGTTTGTTTTAATATCATCCCTTATCTGGGCTGCATAAATAGAAGTGTGGGCAGCAAGTCAAGGAAGGTGACTGTCTCCCTCTACTCTGCACTGATGAAATTGCTTCTTTAGAATCGTGTTCATTTCTGGAGTCCTCAGTGCAAGAGAGACATGGACCTGTTGGAGCAGGTGCAAATGAGGATCACAAAAATGATCAGAGGGAATGAACACCTCTCTTTTATGGAAAGGATTGATAGAGTTGGGCTGTTCAGTCTGGAGAAGAGCTATTTTGATATCTGCACAAAGTCAGTCAAATTCCACTTATGAAAAAAGAAAAAAAAAAAAAAAAAGAGAACTATTGCTAACAAATACCCAATAAAACCTGACCAACAAAATCAATTTGCTTAAAAGAAGAATAGTATTTGCTTTCAGTAAATGTTGATTAGTTATTGCCTATTAAAACATTAATGTCTTTTAAAGTGTTTCAATTTTATAACAAATATACTGCCAGTAATTTATAAAAGAGTAAATATCATGTATAGTTAAAAGCTGAAGTATCACCTTAGCAAAAACTTAGAAATGTTACCTACATATTGTTACTGTTCTGAAATTTCATGTGATTTGGATAAGATGATTAAAATTTAAATACAAAGAAAGATCACAAAGGTTTACTTTTTAGAAGTGATGTGCACTGAAAATTCATTGATTTGTTGAAAGTTTCGAGAAACATATACTTTTAACATTTTGCTTTATATAATAGTTTTTATTTTTCAATAGTATTATATACTTTTTTTATTGTTGATTACGAGTTAAAATACTTATGGATGTATTTAAACTATAATGTGTCGCTGAATTTGAAAACATCCTGCAGGGATTTGCCAGAGATTCACCTAAATCTATAAAAAGGTTTGTGCAATAGCACAGTTAAAAAGCAGATAATTGAGAGTACTAATTTTGTTGTGTATTCCTGCTGAGCAATCCCTTTTTCATACTATTCTCACTATTATACATTCCTAATAAATAGTATGCTTTCATTTAATAAAATTAAAAGCCCTCTTTTGCAGAATATTTCCAAACGCAGCAGCAGAAAATTCTTTCTAGATGAATATACATTTATAATAACCCAAAAAAAGCACATCAAACTTTTTTTCTTGACTGTAAATTTGCTTAAGCTAAAAGTATATATACTAAACTTGGAAAAAAAAAAAAAAAAATACCCCTTGTAATCATCTACCCACTTTTCCTTTCTTCTATAAGGAAACATTTTTTAAATAAATATTTTTAACCTTCGACCTTCACATAGTTAATGCTTTTGGCAAAGGGAGGTTAAAAATGTTAGTGTTCTCACCTGGATTACCTGGATGTTGTTATTCACAACAGCAATTTCTTTCTTGAAAATTCTAGGGATTGAAATGAAGGCTGAAAATATTTGTTTTAAATCTAATACACAAAAACTCAAAATCAACCTGTCATATTAAAATGAATGTTTCCAATAGTTTGTCCCTTGGTTAGGAGAGGGATTTTTTTCCTTTCTTCATGTATCTGGCCATCTGCTACATCACTAGTCATGCAATGTCCTCACATTATTACTAAAGGTAAATACTTCTGAGATTATACTACAGAGGGGAAAGAGTTGTTACACAAAAAATCCCTGTTATTCTTTATTCTGCATAAATCTATACAACTAACAACACAGTTCAAGGTTTGGTGGCAAGAGGAACAATTCCCTGTTTACTTACTCCCCTCAAAAAGAACAATCAATTATACAGTATTATATAGTCAAAGTTACTCTTTCAGAAGAAATTGAGTGCTCGTTCAGAGGAGTAGAATGTTGTTTGTTTGATTAAAAAAGATATATACAAACTGGGTATTAATCTAAGGTGTGTTTATGTGCCTTTTATTTTTTGAGCAACATACTGTGCTAGTAGCACTCTGTGCCATGTGCCTGATGCCTAAAAAATCCCAAAGCTTTTTCTTAACCAATCTATAAAAATTATTGATCTTGGAAACAAGTGATGCTTCTATTTTTACCGAGAATATTTGCAGAGTTTTCACAGTCAGACCTCAGTTAATGATCATTAACCTAATATTTTTATTCCATTAATATTAAAACAATCTCTACATGTGTTTGTTTTGTGTGCTTATATATGTATTGCAACATTTATGTATGACATACAGACATAATATGTATTTATAGACATAATTTATTTTTTCTTCAGGGATCATTGCATGAGTAGGAAAATAATCAGACTGCAAATCAAAATCCTCAGAATGAAATAGGACAGAATTATGCGTCCTTTAAGTGAGATATCACAAAATTCAAAGTATATTTTATTTCCAACACTCTTGGTTAGATGATCTGATAGTTCTTGATTGCAATCAAATGCACCCAGCCAGGACTTGGAGTGTACATGATTTTTAACTCTGATTGGTTCATCTCTGCTTAACAGCTCACAGATTGAACATTCATAGAGTGCAATGTAAGTGAAGTTGGAATATCAACCTTTTGACTCACATTTAATGCTAATGGCAAAATTTTGACAATGGAAACAGATTTAAACTGAAGGAAAATTAATGAGCAAATACCAGTGTTTGGAACAAAATTCCCTGATTAATGGTTTCTGCAGTTTGTATATCATACCTCCACAGTACTCCAAATAAATATTTGAAAGTGTAAATCAAGTCTGAGTTATGTGCCAGCTCCACATAAATTGAGTGTATTACAGTATGCTACAATTTTTTTTGTTTTCATATTCTCCAACACATTGCAGCATTGCAGAATTCTGTCTGAATTATTTGATGGAATAGTTTTGTTTATAATTCCTACCTGCAGTGTAATAAATTAAAGTAAATATTTAATAGAAACTTGGGCATTTTCCTGTCCCATTTCTTTTTTTAGAGACAAGTTTTTACTTCAGTTATCACCCTCAAACCAAATCGTATTACTTAAAACAGTTTGTTAGGAGAAAAAAGAAAACAGAGGTATTAGGTCATTCATTTGAATACAGTTTGTGTCTCTTTCTTGTACAAGTTATTATTTTCAGATATATTTTCCAATCTTCTATGAAATGAACTCAAAATCTTTCAACAAGTCCTATTGGGCATTACAACAATACCACAAGCTCCCACCACCAAAATTAGTTTCTTTCTTGATTGGAAAGATTTGGGTAGCTAGTAAACTTGTTTGTGCATTGAAGCTTTGGAAAATAGTGGTTTGCACCAGTTTGCATAAAAAACAAATACTTCAGATAAGTATTTCTGTTGTTACATGTCTATGACTGAATCTCTGTGTTAATCATTCAAATGGCAAATTTCACTGCTAGGATTATTTTACTTCTATGTATTTCTACGACAACTAATACATCAGGCTACAATATAAACAGTGAATTTCAGTGTTTCCACTGAAGTATAAGCATCCCGTGCTAATGTGAATTAATATTCTAAGGGGCTTTTAGAGAAAGTGCAGGAGGAGTTTCCAAACGACAGAAAGTCTAATAAATAAAAGTCTCAACTACTTTTCTGATGTTCTAATGATGTTCTAATTTATGATTCAATATAACTGTTTTAATGAGGTTGAGAATCCAGGATTAATGTATTAAAAAAAAAAATAAATAAAAATCTTCATGTTAAAAAGATAAACGAATTCCGATTGTAGTGGAAACCAGGAAATCTATTTTGAAATAACGGTGGACATATCAGCTTAGGTAAAAAATGTCCATGTTCATATTCAAAATTTATTTTAAAGCTTACCATCTCATGAGATCTTATAAAACATTTTTTTACAGGTCTATAGCTATTTTATTTTTTTTTCCTCCTCAAAAGATACCTCAGTTTCTGAAAATAATACCCAAAAAACCAACCAAACAAAAAACCCTCACCATAACAAAAACAACAGAAGCAGTAGATATTTTAATTTAAAATTAAATTAAGAATTAATCTATAATATTTGTAATTAATAATATTTAATAGTAATAAATTTGTAGATTTCCTAGTTTTCATTTCAGGTTTCCTAAAATTTAAGCATCATGCCTTCAGACTGTAAGAGAAATAAATACTTTGAATCCAAGTATTAAAGGCAGTAAGTAGCACCTTCTGCTTTAGCACAGTGTACCAACGCCATATTATTAGAAATAGGGATTTTATTCAGCATGAAAGAACATAAACAAAACCAAAGAATCTCAACTTGCATTTGAAAAGGGTGCCCTTTGACTTTATCTTAGTAACATTATCCTAGCGATGGTCACAGTAGGCAAAACCAAAGAATCTTCAATGTATTTGGACACAACTATGCCTCAAGAAATTTGCTTGAGAAACTTCAGCAAATTGGGACTGGCATCAAGCTGTCATTCCCTGAGTTTCCCTTAAGTCCTTTGTTATATCTGCTTCTATTTTGTGGATATTTGGATTTCTAGATCTTACCAAATACTACTAGACACCTGTGCACACGTAGATTTATCTCAGATTTTCATTAAACTCAGTGTGAGCTTAGATAGCCTATTTCACATCTAGATATCTATAGTCAAATAAACTGAGGTGTGCAAAAGCTGGAGCTGCATCCCAGACGGAAATTCCATCTTAATCTAGAAGAAATTAGAGACTATGAAGAAGGAAAAAAAATTTCTAGACACGTATTTTCAATCACACTTTTGTTGTTTTCTTACTTTAGATATTCCATCACTGCAAACTGGTAAACAATTGCTCTAAAATGTAGTAAATGATGAAAGTGATTCTAAGTAATCGAACACCTAAGAAGGCACGTTTCTTATTCACGTAACTTGCCACCAGGAAATGTATTTGGATTAATATGTAATATATTATCACAGGAATAAGTGGAGAAAAGTTTGATTGATCTTCAAAACTGAAAAAAACCAACCAACCAAACAAACAAAAAAAACCCTCTATGAAACATGGTTATTTGTGGAAAACATGTCTTAATCTGAAGAATCACTTTGTGATGCACTAAAATACCTTATGATGTAATATGATATGTAGTCTGTTTACCTAGAGACTGCCTTCACACTAATTAAGAAGTCTCAATGAATCAACATCAGTAACACCTTTTAAAATCCAATCAGTTCTTATCAATACACACACACACACACACACACACACACACACACACAAAAAAAAAAATAAAAAAAAAAATTACAATGACTGAATTATTTGAAAGAAAGTGTAAGGATGTAATTAGCTGATTATCTTCTCCTGAGAAACTTTTAGAACACTTCTAAGTAGATCATGTTGTAATTTTACTAAAAAAAAAAAAAAAAAAAAAAAAATTATAAACCTTCAAACAAATGCAGGAAGCCTCTGTGTGCAACACAGCGTCTCTGAAAACTCTTTAGACTTTATGGCTATATCGTCCATTACATCTGTATTCTGATAGGTAAAGCTTTCACTTATGATTAAAGATATGCAGTTAAACAACATTTTCCTCCTTCCAACGAGTTCAATTTGGCCTCCTTCATTTAAATTGTCCAACTGAAATTTCACACAAAATTATTTTAAAAATTGTTTATGTAAATAAATTGCATGAAAACAGAAAGATGTTGGTGGTGGCTGGTATGAAATAAAAACAAAACACAAGAGAAAGTTTTTTTTCTAGAATAAACAAAGTCAACTACTGGTAAAACTTACAGGTAGAGTCAAGTATGCTAGGTTATTTCTGCCACATGATAGACCTTTTTGAAAATGCCTTAAGAAAATATCTTAAATGCGGTGAGAGAAGGAGATCAAAGGAATTAAGCTGTAGCATGTGTTATGCTAGTTTTGTGAGGACCTCAACAACAACTTACTAACAAAGTATCATTTCGCCTTTTTTAGTGATGAGAAACCAGTTTCTCACTTTTTCCTTACTCCACATGTTGGAGTAGAAATACAGTGACACCGAGTGAGACACAGCAAGGGTATATTTGCGAGGAACTTTTTGACACATTTACTTTTGGATCTGTTGTTATTGAAAATATGTTAACCCTAGACCGACTGAAAATTGCTTAAATACTTACAGTCGGAAAACCAACATCCACAGTTTTTATTATCAAATACAACTTGGTCTCCTATGATCTCTCTTAGTAGTATTATATTTGATTCTTTGACTGGAGGAATCAGATTACTCCTTATATATTTAGATTTACTAAAAGAATGTTAAGGTGCACTTGAAACTAATAATTAATTTCTTTTTTCATTAAGAGAGAGAATATAAAAATCATAACTATTAAAAATACATGGTTTTTTGTTGGTTTTTTTTTTTCACCTTAGTTTAATATCCACACAAATAACAGATGAAAACCCCCCATACTTTAAGAATTTCTGATTCAGCTTTGTCATACATTCATACTGGGTCTTTATCAGTCATGATTCACTTCACTGAGAATGTGTGATTCTCCTGTGATTTCCATCTTGCATACAGTTACACATCTTGACTGTGGGTGTTTCGAGAATACTAACATCCTTTTCAGGTTTCAGCTGTTACCCACATGGTGTTCCTGAAGTATTTACATGCTACAGCTTGTTTACTGAGGAGGCACTGCATTTTTTCACTTAAAAATGTTTTGAAGAACAGTGATAGATTATCTTAATTTTCAGTGCCTTTCAATAGCATGTCTTACTTAAGAACAGCAGTTCTAAAAGCTATTAAGCTGCTTAAATGCTTTTGAGGACAAAATATTGATCACATACAGTTTTATATCTGATATAATAAAGAATATACTAAACATATCTAGAGGAGATCAAGATATGAGATTAGCAATACTCATTTGAAGCAAATTTATTTATTGAAGTTCAGTCTGTTTTGTACTCAGTTCCTTATGATTTTCCAACCTATCACTACAGAGTTTACACATGTCAGAAACTGCATTATAATAAAACAATATTTCATTATCAGTAATTTTTCTTTATTAATATTACTTGCAGAATGGATCTCAGTTTTTTTCCAAACAAGTTTTCTGTCTCTTTCTTGTTTTCTGGATTGTTCAGGGTTTTTTGTTTACTTGTTTGTTTGTTTAAACATTGCTGGTTCTCTTAACGTTTGAAATTATTTGGAGATCCCAAGAATGTCTTTGGATGCATCCACACACCCATAATGCATGAATGTACCATTCCATCCATCCCTGCACTGCAGCAAAGGTCTAGGGTATGTTGCAGGTCAATGGCGTTTTCCATATGTACAGTCTTTTCTGTACATTCCCTACAGTGTTCAGAATCTCTTTGACTTAACACATCTAAAAAGAAATGTGGAACTACTCCATTTTGAAAAAAATCTGATATAATTGTAAAATTAGAAACAGATTGCCGATATTAGTCCTCTGTGACTGGAATTCTAGCCAGAGTAATTGCAAGGCATTTTCTTTTAAAAGTTAATTGAAAACACAGCTTGATGCCATTTACAGTTTAAATACTGAAACTCAATGCATTAAAATACAGAATTAATATGTTCACATACTTTTTTTTTTTTTTTTAAAGTATCAAAGAAAGGACAAGTGGAGTACATCTTTAAATAGATAACTGCACTAACAAAATCTTTCATGCCTTTGATTGAACAACAACAACAAAAAAAGTGTTATTATTTCTTATTCAATTTAGATAGCTGTAAGTAATCTTTTCACCAATATGTTGAAACCTGCTAATATCTTTGAATATCTGTCATACAGAAAAGGGAAACAAGGTCCACAAGATTCCCTATTTTTATAGTATTTTGATGTCACTTTTGTGTAGTTGGCTTACTCATAACCACAATTATTATCAGGAGCTACTTTGTAGAGTTTTATATTGTTCTGCAAACTATAAAGCCTTAAAGAAACTTGCACTATGGTAGATCAATTTGCAGAATGTTACCTACACAGAAAAACAGCCTTAGATATTGAAGTGTTTGCTAGCTCTTGCCATTCTATTGTGTTAAACTAACCTGCACAAAACTTTTTCAACTGGAACTTCTGGTACCTGACTGCCTTCTTGTCAGGAAAGGAACTTTGAGGAGCCTACTTAACTAATGTTGTATTTTGGATTTAGGTTTGGTACTATTGGTGAGGTGAAATTATCTCTAAATCATTGTGGATTTTTTTTTTTTTCCTGAATACTATTCAGTTGCCATTTTTCATAAGAGAGGATTTTTGTAAGTAAGAATATTTCTTCCTTTGCAAGTGAAGTGCTAATAAAAAATAATTCAAAAATAAAATTACCTATAGCTTTATGATTAGAAAGCTTATGTCTCACAAGCATAGAATTTGAACTTTTTTAATAAAGCTTTTGCTGAAGTATCTGTTAATATCACATATTATTAACAATTTTCATGGCATTAATATATGGTCATTTGTACAGAGAAAATGTGTATACATATGTCCTGACCTACTATGCATACATGAAGTAAATTTTAAGTATAAATCAGTCATGACAAGTGTATTATGGTTTTTATGTGCCTTGAGTAAGGTAAACACAATGCTTTGCTGGGTCAAGGGATTCAGAAAACTTTCTTTAAATATATAATCATAGAATCAACTGAGTAAATTATTTGAATGCATGAAATATGAGTAGAACTGAAACACAGGCCACCTAATAAAAAGTCAGTTATACAATGCTCCCAGCTACAGCTTTCAGGAGTTGGTTGGGTTTTTTGTTCATGTGATCATTTTAATGATAATACACTTTATTCTTTCATGAACTGAAACCAGCTGTGATTAGCAATTTAACTTCCTAAGTAATAGAGAAGAAACAAAAGAAGTCAGTAGATCCTGCACCAGGTGGTGAGTAAATAAATTCCGTCTTTGCACCAGTTGACATGAACATCACAAACATTAGCAAAAGAATTATAATTGTCACAGTGGAAAGAACACCTGGAAAAATGTACTGAAGGGAAAAATCCACCCTGCTATTCTCTTTTGGCAATTTCTGCAGCTTTTTTGTAAATAATGCTCTCCACCCGCCACAGGCCTTACTGACCCTCTGGGTTCCAAATGTTATTCACAGAAAATTTCTCTCTCTTATTCTTCTTCAGTATTCTGTTTTCTCTGGGTGGCTTTATTGCCATGTACACCCAACTCCATTTTCTTTTTATGGTACTTCTTGATATGAATATAGCATCATGCTTAAACATGACCTATTTTGATTTCTCCTTACTATCACATCATTGTAACAGGAAAACCATTATTTATGACAGTTAAATATCATACAGGATTTATTCAGGAAAAAAAAAATCAAAAATACACGTATTTCCTATAAATACCATAGATTGTGAGATCATATAATATGACACAGCCCAATAACATCTTTAAAGGTCTAAGTTTAAATTAGTAAATTTTTCTTCAGTGATGTTTCACAGAAAAACTAACTAAATAAATTAATTTGCAAGGTTTGTTAATGCCTAAAGAATAATTAATTAATCTAGTTCATGTCAATATAAATATCTACATGTAGACACATGACCTTTTAACTTTGAGCTGAGTCCCAACCCTAAGGTCTTTATTTTCCTCAAATTAAGAGGATTCAAATGTGATAGCTGGTTCCTGACTATGCATTACAGTTGTATATGGCATTGCAAAAATCCATGGAGATTTTACTTAGATATTCTATGATACTGCTATGGAAGCCCCAGAAAACAGATGACAAGTAGAACAATCACTTGCTCTCTTGGTAAAAGAAATACATATAAACAGGAATATATATGATAAGATAGAACATGACATTTTTAGAGAATTTCCATCCATATGGACAAAATGACTGATTGCAAGAAGATAATTCTGAAAGGTAAGGCACTTTAGGGAAAAAAAGCATATATATATATATATATATATATATGCGCTTACAGAATGTCCTGATGATAATTAGGTTCATAATGTTTCTCTGAGACCTGTGGCACCGTAAAGGCAATAGGAAAGACCTGGAAATTAGGGAAAATTCTGAAGACCTCCTTAGTTTCTCTTTCATACTATTCCCTGCCCAGTACTAGAGGTTACCTAAGAATGTTCCTTGTTTTTTTTTCCATTATGGATTACTTTCCTTGTCTTCCTGTTATTTCAGGATATTATAGCAATAACCCTTGGCTGTGGCTACTAGCAGTGAGTAGAAATTGTTTCATTTATATAGAGCAGACTTTCCAATAATTATGTGTAGGATTACTTCTCCAATTCAGACCGTATTGTGGGCTACTTTTTCAAAAGTAATGTCTGCAATATAATGGGTCTCAAGGATGCAATTCCCTCAAGATATCACTTTTGGAGAAAAAAGAAGCAGGGTGGACAAAGTCAGTGAAGTTTTCCATTCTGAAAGCACAGACTAATTTTCAGAAAGAGGCTATCAGTTCTTAAAAGCAATTAGGAATGAAATGGTACTAGTAAGCAAAAAAAAAATATATGGCATTTAGTCTTTAACACTCTTTTTTCCAAAATTGTAGAAATGTAAGTCCTTTGAATGAAAAAGGAACACATTCTTAATGTCAAAATTAAACAAAATAAAGCATATTCAGTAAGATTTATTCTGAGTAGGACACAAAACATCATGAAAGCATGACAGTGTTCTCCATATACATTTTATTAAAAACTAAAGAAAGGTAAAGGGAAAAAGGCATGAGGTTGATCCACACATTCACAACCAGATTTCACTTTATCATCAATGATTCTCATGACAGGTTTTAGTCTGAGGCACAGACATCCCCATTGCAAGAGTGACAATTCCAAAAGTCCCCAGGGGTGTAGCCCTCGTCCTACAAATCAGGAAATCATGAAGTGCATCAGTGACACCCTTGATTGCATCAGGGACACCCTCGAGTGCATAGCAAGTACACAGCAAAGGAAATTATCCCCAAAAAGACCTCCTCCGTGTTACAGCATGGTATAGGTGCACTCTAAGGAACTGGGGAGTCCCAGTTATATAGGACAAGCTGTGGTTCTCATGCCAGTAAATACCATGGATTGCACATGGAAAAGAATAGTGCCATTTAAGAGATTAGTAGAGAAGGGTGAAATGACCAGCTGTTAGTCCAAAACCTCTCCCTGTTAGAAGTTATTCTGTAACTCTGTCCCTTTTTTTATCTGAAATGTGAACTTAAACTGTGTCTGCTAACTTTTTGCTATTCAGTATCCTTATTTTCCTTTGGTTTGCTTTGTTTAGATGGGTGGGGGTTTTTTTCATACAGTTGTCTCCTTTTCCCAACTTTAAAACTACATCTTTTTAATAGGACTTCACATTTCAACTGTTTTATGTCTGTACTACAGAGATCTATTCACCAGTTCTACTGAAGAAATGTTAAAATTATCATCAGAATCTATTTTCTTCAGGAGCCTACTGGGAACACTAATATCGAAAAAAAAAAAAAAAAAAAAAAACAAAAAAACTCAGAAAAAAACCAATCCATTCTAGAGCTATTTATTCCTTTTGTTTCCTTCTTGTTCAACTGTTCATCTGAGCTCTCCCCTGGGCAGAGCATCTTGAAGGACCTCCCTTATGTCAGCTAGAAAACAAAAGTGTCAGAATAAGATACTTGTAAAAGTTTTACTAATACTATAATTCCAACAATTTTTTGGTTATGTTTGATCCATTTTAATTTTTCTATGGCTTCATTATCCAAAGTCTCTAATCAAGAAGGTTTAAATACATTAATACATATCATCACCTTGGTTTGTACCGGGATTTAGTCAAAGTTTCCATCTGAACTGATTGAATTTAAAACTAAGACAAAACCTCTGATTTTTACTGAGGTACATTATGTTCTCTGCTGCACGCATTATGACCTCATACCATTCATTTATCATAATCAGCAGCACACACTTTGATGGAAACTGATATCAAACTCCCAGCAATGAGACTAAAACAGTGTGAGATAAAAGACACCACACTGTAACTTCTTTTCAGCACTAAAACCTAATAAATGCTAGTCTCTTCACTCAAAATGGTTTAACATTATAAGAATACATTCTTTTTCTTACACAGTCAACATGCATCACCTCTTTTGTCCATAATAGAAATTTGTTTTCTCTGCTATCGAAGCACTTAAATTTTCTGTTTCTAAAACAACAGACACATTGTTATGGCTTCTAGAACAAAACAAGGACATATCTGTTTTACCACCTTTTTTTTTCCTTTTGCCTGTAGTGCAATAATGCATTTGTAAAATGGTCCCTTTTTGTTGTCCAAAAGAAATGTTTTCTAGTCTTCTAAATAACATTGTACGCCAATTTTCTCTGAAAGCTTTTAAAGATGTTTATATTCAACATAAGTGTTTCTCACTACACTTCTCTCTCTACACAAGCTTCATAAATACAGGGCTGTCAGTATTTATTTATTGCTTGAGACTACTTTCCCTAAGACTTTTCAGTATAAAATACAAACATTTAATCAAGTTTTGGTTTTGTTTGTGCTTAACTCATTCACTGTTGCACTCCTGAGGCATGTTTTTGCATTATATGGCATGTATAAGACAATGTTTCTCATCTATAATATTTAACTTATTAAAGGACATGAAGTAACTCATACTTTTACCAAAAGATGCCAAGTGCCCCCCAATTTGTTTTGAAGATTTTGTTTAACTAAATCGTTAGTAGTTTTATCTGTTATATCATTTTAAAAAATTATGTCTGCATTCTTTTTAATGGATTTGGAGACAATTCTAACAGTGCAATATTTCTCTTTGGAGGTTACTTCAATAAATAAATGCATAAGGTTATATCCATGAGACATTGTAGTGGTCTGGGTATGGTATACTCCCCAACTGAGTGTTCCCACTGAAACCACGTTGCTGCACACTGCCCCTGTCACCCTCTCTCCTGCTCCTCTGGACAGCTGGAGAGGAGAGTTGGAGGCACAAAAGGTAAATAACACAGACTGAGATAAGAACAGTTTACTGTGAAGAACAATGAGATACAAAACCAAACAATAACAACAACAATACTAATGACAGAGAAAACAATAAATTAATGATTCCCAACACCACCACCCACCACCCCCCGAGAAATAAACAATACCCTACAGCTCCCTCCACCCAGACTACACTGACCAGGAAGAGATCCTTTCTCCTCCAAAAAGACTTTTCCCCCCACTCCATGGCAATGACTTGAGGTGGTGTAGTCACCTCTGTGTCCTAACCCCATCCTGGCTACTGTAAAAATTAGCCCTCTCCTGGCCAGAAAAAGGACAGACATATTGGTTCTTGGAACAGCCATTTTGCAAACTGTATTGGTAAGATGGTCTCAAACAGCATAAAGTGGTTTCAAATTTTAAGCTGCTAGCAATTTGAAAATGCTTATCATGGACATTTGTTTTAGGCCATTTACACAATCCTTAGTTCAGAGTTTGGTTTTGGTGTTCTTTTTTTGACTCTGTGAACATAGTTCAGGCTTAACTTTATTAAAAATAAATTTGTTTGACATCTTCAGTTAAAGGCTTCTGAAATCACACCACTTCATTTCATTTCTTTCAAAATATTGTAAATATATGCAAACCTTGTACATTACAAACTGGAATTGGTTTGCCTTCATGAGATGTTCTGTATTTCAAAATTAATTACTACTGCCACTATATATATTGTTTCACTTGTTTTATTTACTAATTTGCATCATATTTTGATGCAAGTAGTCTAAAAATCTTTTTGAGAGATTAGAAATCTCTTTCCATGTATTGTATTTCTCTGAACATTGGGATAGGGGACAGGTAGTGGTCAATCTAAACAGGTTGCTGAGATTAAACAGATGCACCTTATGAAAATCTACTAAGTGTGCAAAAAGTAGAGCAGAAAAACAAAACAGTTTATTTTGACTGAATTACAAACTGTCTTTCACCATATTGAAATGTTTTGTTATCTAATGTTTAGCCATTTAGTAATGACTGTGGGTTTTATCTTTTCACGCAACATTAAAAGTTGATTTGAGAGGGCAGAATCAATTATATATCTTGAAAAGACCTGACCTTGTACCTTACCTTTTTCAAAATGGAAAACTTTTTTTTTGTTTGTTTGTTTCCTGAAATGAGGTTTAAGAATCTCTCCAGAATTATTTAAAGAAGTATATTTTTAATTATTAGTATAATGATTTTTAATTGAAAGTATGTATATGCATAATGTGTGTGTATATATATAAAATTACTATAAGTCTTTAAAGTCTCCTTTCATTACTTTATTTATTTCAGGTTATACCCCTAAGTCCCATTTAATTTAAGGGAGTATCTTTAAGTATGCTTTTAAATATTAAAATATTAGACCACTCAGTACTGACCTTTGACTATATTTTTATTGAGTTTAACAATTTTCCTTTATGTACTGAAAAAAAAAATAAAAAAATTAAACTGTACGTTGTTATTTTAGAAGAGTTAATATAAGCACAAACTTCTATAAAAGTCTTGATCATGACTTCACCATTTTGGTTGTTTTGGTTTTTTTTCATTGGTTGGTTGTTGGTTGGTTGGTTGTTTTTTTTTTTAATTTGTTTTGTTTTGTGGTGTTTGTTTTTTGTTTGTTTGTTTTTGTTTTTTTTTCTGTCACTTTAGGTTTATTTATTTTCTATGAGAAATTTTGAGAACTTTTCTAAAGCCTAAAAAATTCTCTCTTGTGTATTCTATTTGAACAAGGAGGTTGGATCCCTCAGACGTTTAAACTATAAACTTCATGTTTAAAGAAGGAATCTGCAAGTTGTATTGATATGGGTCTTGTAGCAACTTCTTTTAGAAAATATGGTGTTCTAGTGACCTATTATGTAAAAAACAAAGTATAATTAGAAATAAAGAATTTATTTTGTAGCATTTAACATTACTCTTGTAACGACTTACAGAAAATGTTTAGAAATATGGGATGTAGACAGCCTTATTTCACCTATATTTATCATCTGTTTCATTGTTGCTTGGAAAGCAGTATGTACTGCAAGATATATTAGCTTTATGCCCAAAGATATATAACATAAAATACAGCTTCAATTTGTGGAACCTGAACTTTCATTAATTTAATGTTTTACATTTACTTTTCATTCTTCCAAAGAATTGATTTATACATGAATCTTCATTAATTTCTTTTCTCCTAGACCCCCTAAACATGCATATTGATCTTATTTGTCAGGCAAGCATATTAAATGCCTCTGGCTTTCTGGAAATGTAAGACACTTGATCAGAAAATGAAAACACTGGCACATAGCTGGTTTAGGTGGCTTTTGTACAACATACACATTAGCTCTGTGTCCACAGCCTCAAACTGAATAACAATGGAAATGTGTGACATATAGAGGAAGCTTAAAGGCAAAGTGCCAAATGAATATTGGCCTTCCACGTCCTTCTGTGGTGAGCACATGTGCAACTTGGATCCAGGATTGAGAACAGATAGATGAATATTAAATATTCTCAATGCACACAGTAATGACTTTAAAATTAATTCCCTTAGGACAAATCCAACATGCTGATCCAACTCAATATTTTTTTTTTTAAACATCTTGGTCTGGATAAGATATCATTTACTGTAATAGGTAGTCATTTCCAATATGAGAAACATAAAGAACAATTTTTGGACATAAATGCAAAACGAGTCAAAAATTAAATCCCCAGAAGGACAGACATGATTTATATACAGTTCCATTTCCCATATCTCAAACATGGATGGTTACACATTGTTTTACTCAGACTTATAAACATACAAATTTATATTTGCTTAAAATGGTCACAATCCCAGTGAGATCTAATCTCTGACCATTAATTTCTAATGGAGAGTTTAGATGTTATGCCAGAGTTTTTGTGCAGTTAGTAGTAGTTTATTTATTTCTTAAATGCAATCGACTCTCAGTCTTTCTAAATTAAAGTTTCAAAATATATACTATGGCTGATTCAGTCTCTGATCTGAGACTCTGACAGGTATATGTCAAGACATTACTTGAAACGTGGATTTTTGTTCTCTTCTGGTGGTGGAGGTTGACCCCCTGCAGCCTGTGAGGAACCCTGCAGCCCATGGAAGGGACCGCATCAGGGCAGATAACCACACTGCAGCAGGCAGATATGCCACTTGATTGCATCCCATGGAGCACTGGACATGGAACACAAGACACTGGAGCAGTCTTTCCCTGAAGCACTTAATCCCATTGCAGGAACTACATGTTGGAGCAAGGGAGTAGTGTGAAGAGTAACAAGAGGCAGATACGAAGTGTTATGGACTGTTCACAAACCTCTTGCCCCATCCTCCCCTACTCTGCTTGGCAATGTAGAGCTAGAGGAGCTGGGAATGACAGAATGAAGCCAAGCCTGGGAGGAAGCCAGGGGTGGGGTGAAGCTGCTTTAGTTTTTGGTTTTGTTTCTCACTATCCTACTCTTTTTTAAACTGGCAACAAATGACATTAATTTTCCCTAAATCAAGTCTGGTATTGCCATCACAGTAAGTATTGAGTAATGTGCCTGTCTTTATCTTAAACTGTGAACTTTTCTGTCTCACTTTCTTCTTTTGTCCTATTGAGAAGGGAATTAAGAGAGCAGCTGGATGGGCTTCTAGTAACCACCAGTCCAACACAAATATATTCCTAATACTCAATAAAATATGGACCAAATGCCAAATGGAACTTTTATGCAATAATACTGAAAAATCAGTTTAGTAACAATGGAACATGTATCAGGACTAGCACTCTATAATCATAAATAACATTTCAACAATATTTAATCTAGACTTCTTTTTTTTATTTAGCTGATAGATAATTTTATGGGTGCTAGAAAAATAAATTGAAGTCCCAGTAAGCACATGTAGAGAAATATGATAGTAAAAATATAATTTATTAAATTCTCAATGTCTATATGCATATGTTGTGGCTTAGGAATGGTATTCTTCAACTTAATATTCCCACTGAAACTACTCCAAACCATGTGCTGTTTGATCCCCTCCCTTCTGCTCTCCCCTTCTTCTGGGGTTGACTGGAGAGGTAAATTGGAGCTACAGAAGGTGAAGATCATGTGTTGAGATAAGAACAATTTACTGAAAACAGCACTGCGATAACAAAAAACCCAAACAGTAACAACAATACTAATGACAGAGAGTACAGGAAAAGAAGCGTTATTACTCACCTCTCTTCTCCTGTTCCCAGAAAATTATGTGAGATGGTATAGAATAACCTCTGAGTCCTAGTCATGCCCAGTCCTGGCTACTGCAAAAATTACCCCTGTCCTGGCTGGAACTAGGACAGTATAAAATGTTTTGCTGCTGCTGTTCATGTCCCAAAGAATATTAACAACAGTGTAAACTTTTGCAAAAAGGCTTTAATATATCTCAGAAAGAGTAAATCAGCATAAATTACACATTTAAGAGACGGGAGAAACAGAAGTTATGAATGGATGTAGGACATAGGTTAATTTTAACTTCTACTTTCTTGCATATCTTTTTCAACTTCTTGGCAACTACGATTAACAAACATAAAGAAATTGTAAGCAGATATGAGAAGCATTTTTCTCTCCCCCTCACTCTCTCCCTAAATGTCTTCCCTCCTCTCTATTTCCCTCAGGTCACCACCTAAGTTACACTTCTCATATTTTTTGAATTTGTCCTGCTACATAGATATCTATTTTCAGTCTAACAACACCAACATTTTCCTGATTTTTTAAAGTGTCATATATTTAAATGGGGTTTTGGCCACATGATTCTCCATCTGTTTCAAAACTCATCTAAAAATACTTTTATCTTGCCCGCTTCTCAATGTTTGGCTCTTTTTACAGTATTTCATTATAGTTACATGGGAGATTTATGTTATATTTATTTGCAATATGAAAATTTTTTTCTTTATCCTGTCTATTAATATTATTAGGTTTGGAATTTCTGGTTAAACTTTCCCACACTCACTTCCCAACCCCTGGTATAATTGTATAAATTAAAGTCACTTTTTCAGCACCCTTTGTTTTCAAGTGTAATATATTGGATTTGGGTTATTTTTTAAAAGCTTATTTTCAGTTCTGATGTTCCTCACATGTAAATGAGACAGAATTCTTCATGTTCAGGAACTTAAACAGAATCAAGACTTCCTTGTGCATGCCCTTTTCTATTTTATTTAATTTTTAAATGGTTCACTGACAGAATCGAGTATTGATGGGGGTTTTTTTGTCTTAATGGGTCAAAAGTTCTATTAACTTTTGTAACCATTTTGACAAAATACTTAGAGTTAGCTGTAGCTTTTAACATATTAACACTGGAAGGGAATCCCTTATGCATTTCTGTATTTTTAATGTGTATTTAAAGTAATTTTTGCGGCAAGGATATTCATCCTCAGGTAAGTAGACAAATATTGCCAATGTCTTTATGACTGTATCCATGTATTTCTGAATTCTCCCACTGGAGGTTCAACATTGATGAGCACTGCAGTGTCTGCGAGGTCTGCAGATACTCCTGGATAGAACAGCTATACTGTTGTCCAGAGGTAGTCATGAGCAGAGAGAAAACTCAAGATCTTTTATACAGTCACTCAGATAATACAAACCTAGTCTTAGAATAAATGAGAAAACTATAATTCATACAACAGAGTCTAATTTGCACAGGGATTAGATTCTAAATGAAACCAACGGCCAGACTAACAACTGCATGAGTGAAAACAGGCATCCATTTGGGTAGACAATATACTTGAGTAGTTATTGTTACTGTAGAGTCAACCATGTAAACGATAATTCATTCATCTATTTTTCTCACAATTTTTGACCCAACTCCTGCACTGAATTTTGCTTTAGTTTTCATATCCTTCATTGACTGCCTGGTATTTAGGAAGTTTAGTGGTGGACATGACAGTGTTAGCTTAATGGTTGGACTTAGTGATCTTAAAGGTCTTTTCCAAGCCAAACAATTCTATAATGCTGTGATTCTAAGATGTTTGGCTGACATCAGAAGTTGTTTATTACTACTGACATCCATTGCAGCTTTGTCTTGGAAAGAGGTAACTAGGATGGTACATAGCAGAGGCAGGAAAAGAGATAGAGATGCAGTGTTCCCTGGATACATAGTTCAAGCCTTTCCATTAAGTAAAATAATTTAATTAATTAATATTATACCCCTGTTTCTAAAGGATCAATTACAGCCCAAGTTACACCACAACATGAATCATGGATCAGCTTTGACACTGCTATCAATAGGCCATCCTTCCTCCATAGATCATCAATATCTTCATACAACAGTTACAAATGTGTGAAATTGACAATAAGTATACACTCACATGAATATTCAGTTTTCATATGGAAGTTCAGAATACAGATTGTAACACCATGACAGATAAATTCTTTAATCATAATCACCACAGGAGTAATTTGTTTGAGTAGTACCTCCTTATTGCCACTGAAGGAATTGTTCAGTTAATATAAAACCTGGAAGATTTAAAACAATGTGGTGAATTTAAACATATTCTTGGATTCTAAAGAGAAAAGGATATTGAGGAGACGTATTTCACTTAAAAAACTAAACAAATTTCACTGCTACTTGATAGTTTTTTAGGACTGTTCTTTTGTAGAAGACAAAACAACATATTTTATGAGAATCTATACCATTAAAAAGCAAGACAAAGAAATGATAAAGCTCTCATTTTCACACTGAAAAGTGAAAGATGTTTGAGATCGTGAATTATATTTATTACAGAAAGTGTGATTTTGTATTTCAAATTGAAGTACTCTACTGTTCCATGCTAAGTAACTTAAAATTTCATGACAACAAGGCATGCTTCCTTGTATGTAAATCGTGGGACTTAAGTTCATGGATGCAACAAAAAAATTCAGTTTGGCTTAGCAATGATCTTATGTGCTGTTTAAAATATTTATTAGTTAGTAAATTTGTGTGTATGTTTAATAGAACCAGACAAGTTTGAAAATCTGAGCAAGTATGTATGATAAAGTGCCACAAAAACTGGACTCTACATTCTTTGAGTCAAAAGAAGAGTGCAGATAATTTACACCTATTCATCTGTATAGACAGGTATTTTGTTTATTAACAAATTATTTTGGATGAATGTATGCCAACAACCAACAAAGAGGAGTTATTATTGTCATAAATTTCCTATATGATAAAGGAAAACCTGAAATAGAATTAACTAGGTAAATATTTTGTAATGAAAATTGGCCCTAAAATGTTCTTACTAACAGCTACATAAGAAGTACTTTGGAATCACAAACATTAAACAAATAAAAAGCAAATGGTTTTTCTAATTCTACCTTCCATCATTACATATCTGGGAAAAAATAACAGAACAAGAAGGTTTCAAAAATAGGCAACTCAAAACCAGAAAATCTAAAAGTCCATTAGTGCAACTAGATATAAAAGAGAGAAAAAGGTACATCATAGGACTCATAGTCAAAAAGAAAAACCTGGATACATTATTATTACTATTGCTATTACTATTACCATTAGTACTGACATTAAATAGTTGTACAAAATGAATTTTTAAAATGTTCAAGCAATGAGAAAAAATAAATCAGCTATTTTAACATAAAAGCATTTTCAGTTCTATATTTAGAACAAATCTTCAAAATATACATGTTTACTATATCTTCCAGTATTTCTTTCTAAAACATACTTAAATGAGAACTAAGGTAAGGTAATAGAGGTAAGGTACCCTAAAGTGGTTTACAAAAAATAACTTCTGAAGAATAATAATTCATCAACTCCTAATGATGTAATATAAAATTCATTCATTAAAAAAAAAAAAGTGTTATTATTTCTCTTTTACGTGTACTTCTAAAATATATTGATTGAATTATTCTTTGACCTTTTTTCAAATTATGTCAGAAGACAAACTTTATGAAAAATGAATGATTTTGGAAAAAAGAAAGATATTAAGTTTTAACTTTGAGATTTCATGTAATAAATGTGCTGTCCTTACTACAATAAATACTGTATTAGAAAACAATATTGAGAATTTGATCCTGTTTTATTATGAAGTTTTGTTTTTCTCAAATCAATCTTCTTGATACCAATGAATATTTTAAATGATTGTTTGGAACTCTCTCATTGACATATTAGAGCTTTTTTAAAGGCTTACTTATTTAAAATAGATCAATATGTGAAATCATATACATGTTTTCTCCAAATTAACTTTGAATATACTGGTGTCAAAACATTTCTATTAGTGATTTGTTATACATTAGAGCAGTAGATTAATCAGGGTAGTGAACTTTTTAAAATGAAATAGCAATATTATGCACAAAGATGGGATGAAGTCTGGGACAGCCCCACATTCAACCCATTCAAAAATATGTTTCTCCACGTGCAGTAACAGGTTACAAACTTTATCTTGATTTAACTTTATCGTGATTTCACACATGAAGGAAGACCAAGGAGGCCAAAGTTTTCAGGTGAATCTGACTAGAGATTTTCTAATCAGTCTAGTTCCTGGTTGCCATTCCTAGAAAGAAGCACAAATCTGAAAAAGCACCTGCAGGACAGTAAAAATACCTGAGGATATTGCAAGTGACTCTTGGACATCCAATTTCCAGCAGCTGGTTCAAGCCCTAGAAGAAGAGCAGAGGTCCCTAAAGTCGTCTCTTGTACCTGCCAGCCTCCTCTGGAATTTCAAATATCATAGACCTTCTCAAAAGGAACTAGAGATAGAAATGAAAACGTGCATCTCAAGAGGACAATTGAATCAATCTTCTGAATTTATGCTTCTGAATATCAAGCTGAATATCACCATTAATGACTGAATTCCCTTAAATAGTTTTCATTACATCCACTGCAAAATACTAATCTAAAAATTAGTACTGATCTAAAAGGTCTATATAACTGAAATCAACAGTGAATGTCATCAACAAGACCATATTAAAAGGAAAGTTGTCTGTAGTTAGCAGAATCTGAACTTAACAACATGAAAAGATTGGTTTCAGAGGATAGAAAACCAGCTTCCACCAAGATGGTGTATTTATAGAGCAATCATCTGACAAACTGACAAAACATGAGAGGAATTCCTGAAAATTAACACAACTGCAATGTAAAAGAAGTTTAAATTAACTTTTAAAATTTATAAACAACAAACGCTAGGCTTTTCCTATTTTTTTTTTTTATTTTGAATAAAAAAATATTGAAAATAAAATTGGCCATACCGATCCTAGCCATACCGTGTAACTGCACATTATACTTAAAATAAGTGAGGTGGAAATGCTGAGTAAAAATTCAAATTGAATTATAAAAAGCAGCCTCTTACTAATATATGTACATGACATAAGAGATGCGTTTTCACTTCAATGCCCACATGAATAAAATCAGAGATTCTTACATATGGTGGATTATGAAGTTAGGCTGCAAGAAGTACAAAAGTACCTGACTTGTCAGACCTTGAGAGATTGAATTTTATTTTAGATGAGCCACTTATGATGTCTGTGCCTACATAGTAGTTTGCGCACCTCTATTCACAAACCTGCTACAGAAAATTGTTGTCAATACAGACAAAGTATTGTTTTTCTCAACTATGGTGGTTCAAACAGCCCCCCTATGTCAACTTCTCTACCCTCCTATTCTTTGATGTATGATGTTTTGTAATATATCAATTCATGAAATTGGATGGATAAAAATTGACTGAGTTAATAACTCTTTTAGTGCCCTGGTTTTGTATCACTTCTTAAACTCAGTCGGGATATTTGTACATTTCTCTTGAAGAATTTACAATATATATTCCTTATGTGAGATATAAATCCAGGTTTTCTTAATCTTCTGTTGTAAATGCTGAACCAAAAAGGTATATTCTAAGGACCACTATCCACCTGCAGAAATAATAAACTTACAAGCACTTTAAAATCCTTTAAAGGTGTTAAAGACAACAGAAAACAGCATGTGGTTCTGCCTATAATGTTAATTCCTGTTTTCCGGACTCTCATCTAGTCTGATATGTATTCAACATATTGATTTTAACTCTTTAATTTAGTTAGTGAGAATCTGTATTCCAAGACTACTGGTCTGTATAGAATAGAGTACATTAAATCTGCTTACTATATAATATATACTCAGTTATATACATTACCTGATGAACTTTCTGGGATAGTTATGATTCTAGGAATAATTATGCAGCACACTAAATAAGATTGATGGCATATATAAATAAAACCTAAATTATGTGAAAAATATAGCATAAACATTACAATGCTATTAAATTAGTCAATTTTCCCTGTAATAATAATAATGTTAAAATAATATGTTAGAGCTTGTATAAGCTAGTGAAGGACATGAAATCCTCTCTTACTGTGAAAAATAATGTTGTAGCTTCTGAAGTTCTTTTGTGCTAAATTCAAAGGTCTTTGGTTTAATTTCAAAAGGATAAGATAAAAATACCAAATTAGTAGGGGACTGTGTTTTATTTCTCCGTTCCTCTCTATCATATATTTAAAATTCAGTTTACCAACTCATGAGGTCTGATCAAGGGATTACAAGGCCTGGTACCAATGCAGGCTGAGGTACAAAAGATCGAGAGCAGTTCTGTGGTGAAGGACTTGAGGGTACTGGTGGATGTGAGGCTGGACAATAGCAAGCAATGTGCACTTGAAGCCCCGAAATCCAGTCATATCATGGGCTGCATCAAATGCAGTGTGATCAACAGGTCAGGGGAAGTGATTCTGCCCATTTACTCTGCCTTCATGAGACCCCATGTGGAGTACTGCCTCCACCTCTGGGGTCCTCAGTAAAATAAAAACATGGACCTGTTGGTAGGAACAGGTCCAAATGAGAGCCAAGTAAGTAATTAGAGAGCTGGAGCACCTCTCCTATGAAGACAGGCTGAGGGAGACTTACAGTTGTTCAGCCTGGAGAAGAGAAGGCTTCAGGGAGACCTTATTGTGTCTTTTCAATACTTAATGGGGGTTCCAACAAAAGATGGGAATGAGCAATTTAGTAAGACCGCTTACAATAGGACAATGAGTAATGGGTTTTAAGTAAAAGACAGTAGATATAACAAAGAATTTTTGTAAAATGAGAGTGGTGAAACACTGAAACAGGGTTATCCAGATTGGTGGCAGATGCCCAATCCCCAGAAACACTCAAGGTCAAGTTGAATAGGACTCTAAGTAACCTGAGTGAGTTGAGGATCTTTCTTCTTATCGCAGGAAATTTGGACTAGATGATTTTTAGAGTTCCTTTCCAATCCAAACTATTGAATTATGCTATGCCATTTAAAGGTATATATTCCTGTCTTTGATCAAAGTCAGGAATTCTTACCTGGTCCTAAGCAATGCTTCTGAAGAAAGTTAAAATTTAGGCATGATTTTAAGAGAGGTTATTATTCTTATTTAAAGATCTAAAATACTTTCTCAAAATTCTGTATTAAAAATAGATCTTTTCACACGTAACCCGATTTTCCAGTTTGCAAAACTTTATTGACTATTCCATCCTTGGAAGCAAATATTTAAGTAAAAACAATGCAAGATAATGCATTCAAGAAATACAACATATAGATCTTCTCTGTTCTTCCACAACCTCAGATTTTTGCTTGTATTATGGGGTTGTGTTGTTTTTTTTTCTTTATATTCAGCAAATAAATATGTGATTATTTTTATCTTTTTTTTTTTTTTTTACTTTGAGAATGTTTAAGCTTCCTTATCATAACTCACAATTACCTATCTTATAAAATGCAAATATCAATTCTACATTAAGGCATAGTATAATTGGTAGGTATCTCAAAATAATAATCTAATTATTAGGCTATAATTAGCAAGATGTAGTGAACATTCTAAGATTTAACTGAGGCCTGCATTAAAAAAAAAAAAAAACAAAAAAAAAAAAAAACAGCCCACACTATTATTTCATGCTTAACATATGTTTGTCACTGTTATAATAGAAATGTATGTCATCAGCCAGGATTTAAACCAATTTCTGCTTTAAAATAACCATGTTAGTCTTTCAGTTTAAAATTCCAAGAAATTTAACTATGAAGAATATATATTACCTCTTACAATATTATCACTTCAATTATGCTATGAAATTGTTATGAGTTCTATAGATCATAAAGTGTTACATATCAAAAGATTTGTTTCTTTATCTTCATTTAGTAATTGGGGAAAAAAACAAAAAAAGTAACAACCCAACTTGTTCACAGAGTAAGAAAATTGTCAGGAAACTTGCTCTTTTTCTTGTTGTTCTAAACCAGTTACAATAACTTCACTACTCTAGAACACACATTATCTTCATCACCATCCTAATGCCATCCAAGTGCTCATTTTTGCACCTTGATGACAGTAAACTTCTCTAAGAGAATCAGCTCTGACCACATTTTCAGAAAAATTTCTCCCTTATAATACAGTCACTTAATTTTTAGTAGTACCCACTAGGCAATTTTACTGAGACCCATTGCTTTTTATTTAAGCCTGTTATATAATTTTATGAAAATTATTTCAAGAAAATGTTGTGTATTAGCTGTGTTGAGCTATTTTTCTGGGGAGCAGGGATCTGCAGATGGTGGGACTGCAGCTGGATTTAGATTACACTAAAAAAAATCTAAGAGTAGACAGATCTACAAGTATGAACATCTCTGTGACTCCACTGGAAAAAAATAAAATAAATATTCTTGTGATTTGAATGAAGAGCACAAATCAAATTTTGTGTAGTTCCCCTCTATCAATCACACATAAAGGTAGAAGACTATGGTCTTCAGTCTCTATACTACACTCTGCAACAAATACAATTACTTGTTTAATATATCTAGATTAGTTTTCTATGTATTCTGGAAAGACTACTTCATACCTATTTTTTAGGACAGATAAAAGATGCATAGTTGAACTGTTGATTCTGGCTCTGATAAGGCAATATTCTTGTTTTGCTTAAAAACCTCCTATTTTCTTCCTGTCCTATAAATCAAAGGCATTGACACAATCATTGTCACAATAGAAAGATTTGGGGCTAGATATCTATTCAGCTTTCTTTGGAAGAACCTTTTAGGTTAATGATTGCTGGCACTGAAATTGCTAAGTCTATTCCCAACCTAAATCTTTGAGTACAAGGTATGTTGATGAATCCATCTCATCTGGTGAGAAGTGCAGCAGGAATATACTGTTCATGAAATATCCTTCAGACATCCCTGTATTTTGCTTAGATTTATCTGGCATGTGAAGAACCAATCATGTCCAGTACAGCTAGGATTAGGTTGTGGGTTGTATTTTTTTATTTTTTTTTTTAAATAGATTTCCAAATTACTTCTGTTTGATCAGCTATTTAGTACTGGTTGTTTACAGATGCTCATCTGCATGGATTCTGAGTTAGATTTTCATACCTGGCAATATTGAGTTATAAGTTCCTTAAATAAGTTATGCTTACCTGTTGCAGTACTTTATTTGACTATTTTCTTTTGTTCCCTCTGACTAAGCAAAGGTTTTGAACTGTTTCTGAAGTGCGGTCAAAACAAGCTTTTTTAGTTTTAGCAGTCTTAGATACAATTTATATATATTCAATTTCCTGATCTAGTGTGACACTGACTACTATCCTCTATTAGTTGTCCAGGTTGGTAGTGCTGAATTGAAGGAAGAAGTCCTAGAGCAAACAAAAAGGGATTCAGGATACTGGGATATTTGTTCAAAGGAGTAGGTGCAAAGGTTATGTTCTCCTCCAGCCCTTCAATACCAACAGTGAATACTGAAAAGAACAGAAAAACTAGCCTGATTAATACATGACTTAGAGGCCAGTGCTATTGGGGGAATTTTGGGACAGTTTAAATGGCACTAGGTCTGCTCATGACAGATGGATTCCACAGAGGGGGAAAATGATTATGGCTCATGAGTTAGTGGGACTGATTAAGAAGGTTTTAAACTATATTTTTAAGCAGAAGAGGATACAGCCATTCTTATTAGAGATGAACCTGAGGGTTAAATCAATAGCCCAGCCAAAGTGCAGCAATGCATTGCACAGATAACAGGCAGGAGGAGCTGCAAGACATTGTGCAGCGGGAAAGCTATGATGTAGTCACCATCACAGAAGTGTGGTGGGATGACTCTTCTAGCTGGAATGATGCAATGGATGGCTATTAAACTTTGCAGAAGGGGTAGAAGCACTGGACGTGATGGTATAATACTCTGTATTAGGGATCGTCTTGGTTGTAGGAGAAACAATGATGGTGCTAAGTGGAGAGTTGGACTTGAAGGTCTCTTCCAGCCTTGATCTGTGAACTTCCAGTTTGTATAGGACCAGACCTAAACATGTTTTCTCTCAAACATTCTCAATATTGCTATAGGAAAGGGGATCGAAGGAGAGGGTCCTGAAGATATGGGGCAGTGCTGTTCTGAGCCAACCTCTGTTCTGCTCCACCCTGAGACTCATGCTCACTCCACCACCCCACCCACAACACACTTCCTGGAGAAAGGCTGCCTGTGCATGTGTGAACAAAATGAAAAGTCTAATTTACACAAGAGACATGCACCAGAAAGGTTATAGGTTAACTATAAAATGAAACAGACCTCCTCACTCTCTTTTCCCTCTTTGTTCTGTGCCTTTCTTTCTTCTCTCTTTCTTTCATTTTGTTTGTTTGCCCCACCTCTGGACCATCCATGCAGCAGGACTAATGTGAAATCTAAAGGACTCATGATGTTCTTTTTCTTCTTCCCTTGCTTTGTCTGAGCAAAGCACGACCGTCACATTGTACTCCATAGTGAACTTTGTTGTGGGATAATCATGTGGTGTGCCTTGTGAGTCAGCACCTTTAAGGAGTGTTGTGGGAATTGATAATTTATTAAATTGTACTGTACAAAATTAAGGGCTTGTTCACCTCCACTTTTGTGGAAGTCTATTGTATAAATTTAAAGGTTTATTAGCCAATACCTTTTCAGTCTAAATAGTGGTCTAGTTGCTGGAATTATGATGACTGTATAATAAAAACACAAGATTCCCTGACACATGGTCCAGTGCTTTTGTTCAGCCTGACAAGAATTAATAACGAACATCACAGCCCCTACCAGTGGGTAATGACACTGCCTAGAAACTCATCAAAGCAAGAAGTGCCACAGACAAAATTACCTGCACAGTGAATTTTAAAGCATATCTCTACATACTAATTTCTTCCTCTAAAATAGAAATAGTTTGTCTTGATTGATATAAGTACTATTTTTTTTTGTCAGTTACAAAGTGATATTTTTTCCCAATAACTAAAATTTTAAAATATTTATAAATATGCAGAGATTCACAGGATCTAGAGAAAGAGGTGAGGAACAGGATACTTCTCAACATCTCTCAGAATGTAACTTACTTTTCAGATCTTATTCATGGTATTTTTAATTGTACATGTAAATGGTGGTCTGCAAACACTGCATAAGCCATTTAGTTAAGATTTAAATATTTCCAATTAAAGTCCTTTTTTTTTTTTTTCTTTACTGGTAACTGTTCCCCTCCTTCAATATCTATGTCTTTTCTGTTAATTTAAAATTGAAGGGGTTATCAAGGCTTACTGAGAGTGACAGTGTCATCTAAGAAGAAAGGAAGAGAAGAAATAGAAAGGTTCCATCAAAGTAGGTACTTTGAGAAATACTTCTGACAAGACTCAGACTGAAGCTGACAGCAGCTGGATTATGCAATCAATTTATGCAACTATGTAAAGAAGTCTTCAAGAGTAGGTGAAGGTGCTTTTGAATTTTTTTTGATCCTGTAACATCTGTGAATACGATTTCACTGCTAGGCACAGAGAAAGCTTTTAAGTTGCACGCATGAAAATGAAAAGAAGTCTGCAAAATACAAACCATTTCTCAGGAAAATTAATTTGGTATTTGTTACTCAGTATATATTAAAAAGTAAAAGCAATCAGCAAATACGCTAGCTGATATTTTTCATGGATAACAGATGTGTGCTGCATGCACCCTTCCGGTCAAAATCAATAAGGGGAAAATGTTTTTTCTCCAAGTTTTCTTTTGCTATTGTTATCCTTCTGAAACGATGAGAGTAAACCCATTCAGACAGTGTCCTGGCATCAATTTGACATTTTAAAAGATCAAAAACCACCATGTCAGATAGCTAGGGAGCCCCCAGACTGCAATAACACCAAAAAGGAAAGTAATAAAGTAAGGAGCAAGCATATGGCATGAAGTTGCATTTCTTGCTATTGATTCTGAAACTGCTGAAGTGGAACTTCTTTATCAGCAGCTACATAATCAGCAAGACAAAGCAATGCATCTCTGTCTGAAAATACAGCAAAACCACTGTGTCAATTTAATCAAAAGGTATCAGAGAAACCTGGAAAATTATATGACATTACATACGGATGCATGCAATACTGTCAAGTCTGATAATTGACAAGCTGGTGAACTCAAACTGCCAAGAAATGCCTAGAAACACACTGGTCTTTGAATTATCAGTTCATTATGGCATCTGTTGAAGCTTCCTAATGTGTAGAGGAAACCTTTCTATTGCAATATTCTTTAAAAAAGAATTACCTGAACACTCAGAAATGAACCATTTCTATTGACTACACTCCAGCTAGTGTTGCAATGTCTTTGTCTCCTACTTTTTGCTTTAGGAGTGATCACCTGGCACTTCATTATATTCACACACACAGAAAAAAAAAAAAAAAAAAAAAAGAGAGAGAGACTATAAATGTATGGAGCTTTTCTATACAGGCCTTGCTTACTCCTAAGTTGTAAGCAAGACCAGATGAAATTTGAAATCCTCTGAGCTCCAAGTAGTCTTGAATTCCAGGACAAAAGTTTTAACAGATTATAACAGAAGGAAATTGGTCCAAAAACTAAGATTAGGGAAAACAAACAAACAAAAATTATTTAACAGTATGTCAACTATGTCAATATGATCCATTGTTCAGTATCCATAACAATCCAAAATGCAACCCATCAACATTTCACATTAAAAGCTAGCTCCCTGATCAAGATTTGTAGAGGATGAGGACTGATGTCCTTCTACTTATGAAATAAGGTTCCCATTGCTGTATTCTGCAGCATGTATACAGTAAACAGATGAGGTCCTAAGGCAGAAAAGCCACTTCATTTCCATTCCATACAGAATCACAAAGTGAAAGCTAATATACATACTGTCATAGATAATGTATATATATATATATACATACAGACTACATATATATTATATATACAATATATATAATATGTAATACCATAATTAATATATTTAAATTATTCATTACTTTAGACATTTAAAACATTTCAGTGTGAGAGACGCTTTGTATCTGCATTATTTTATGTATAGAAGAAATAGAAATTAGAAACTAGTGACATTAGAAATTGGAAATAGAAATTAGTGTACTGGGCAAGAATGCTTTCATCTACTTATTTTCCAAGTAAGTTTAGTATAGGAGGGTTTGTTTTTGTTTTTTTTTTTTTTTTATCTGCTAGCATTATTCATGTTGGCTTTTGATCTATCATTTTGACTAGATTGTTTTAAATGACAGTAATTTCTTAGATACATTGAGTATAAAACTGTATTTTAAGAAATAATTTTTGAATTTTTAGAACTAATTAGAATTTGTATTTGAAAGATCAAGTTTGCAGAAATGGGAGATAAAAAAAAGGATCTTTCATTCATCTTCATAAAAATTCTGGCTTAAATTGTTAGAAAACCAAAACAACTTTCAAAGTTAATTTTATGGATTAGAGGAAACTTGTGCATCTTCTTGTATAGAAAATCATATATAGGACCAGATCATTAGTTGGTGTTAGACAATAATGAACTTTGCAGACTGCAATATATTAACTTATTAACTTGTTTTGTGACTGTAAAATCCATTTGTACATATAAACCTAGACTGACCTTCCATGAAAATTACTGTGACTTGACAGTGGAACTTACTTGGTCCTTAGAGACTACACCTGCAGTAGCAGGTAGAAGCAGACATACAATATAATAAGTTGTGCTGAGAAATCTACACTAGATACCTTTCTTATTTAATTAATTTATTCATTTATTAATTTAATTGCATCAGAAATAACTTTGGATTATTCTAGAGACTCAATGCTCACTTATGTGTTGATATGCTCCTGAGTCTCTGAGCTCAATTACATCCAGATGAAATCCAGCTCAGGAGAACAATCATTTCTTGAGGCAAGCACAGTAAGTAATACGATACAGAGATTTTTTTTTTTCAAAACCACACTCTTATAACTTACCAAAACACTATGATAGGCAGTTATAGCTGCTCATCAATGGAGTTCCAACATGATGTGAAATTTGCCTTTAGACAATAGCTGGAAAAATAAGAAGCTACTTTTTTTATATAAAGTTAAAAAACGGTGGTGCCCACGCCTGTTTAAACCTCATCGACAGGATTTAATGCTTGTTTGTGCTTCTTCCACTCCCAGCAGTTCCAGAATGGGTGCCCCTGATGTGTTTTATATTTAGAGTTCATCCAAACTTTGATGCTTTGTTGAGATGTATTTTGGAGTTAACAAAAACAGTCTTGTTGCTTTTCTCTTCAAACAGCATTTAGAGTGTTTGCATCTGACCTTGGATACAGATTCCTAGCACTTCAATAGTTCTTGCATAGTCACATGTTCTCTTTACTGTTTATGCTTATAGGGGTTCGTTTGCTTACTTGTTTTTTTCAACCTGGAAGTACCTTGTTGAAAAATTTAAGTCTAGCTTACTATTAATTGGTGTCCCTGTATAACAGTCATATGTGCATAAATCTTCTTATACATGCACACAAACACATTTCATAATGACCATATAGACACAACACAATTTGTGCCTGATATACTTATATATACTATTTACATAATAATTCAGACTGTGCATATGGCAACATGAAAATGACTGTCACACTCCAGTGTAAGAACTATGAAGGAATCTCTATCTTCAGTGGCCTCTGCTTTTAATGTTGTTTGGTATTATGTTCGGAATGCTTTTAATGTTGTTTGGTATTATGTTTGGAATGCTGAGATTCCTGTGAAGCTGTACATGTTCCTGTCTTTGCAAGAAAAGTCCATCTTCTGTTTGAGACTATGAACTCAGGCAAAAGCTTCAGCTTTGCTATGTCCTTTCTTTTCAGCTACAAATATATATATATCAACCTAACTGCCTGGTTATATCTTTTCATAATCATGAGCTATATGAGGTGAGGAAAGTTTTGGATTGTATTGTGAAAAGTATTGTGAATTGTATAGTGCTTGTATTTTGAAAAGTATTGTAACAGTATGGGTTGATTCTAAGTTTCAATTATCCTAAGTATTCTAAGTATCAGTTAAGCATCCTAAGTTTTCTGAGTATTCTAAGCATCATTAATAATAGGCCATAGTGTTATTTATGCCCTTCATAATTTCCAACTTGGAGATCAATGATTCAGAGTTACAACACTCTCAAAGATATAAGGGAGATCCAAGCTGTAGAGTGCTTGCCCTTGAAAGAAAAATCTCTACCTTCTGAGTCACAGCACTATTTGTAAAGAGTTTTGCACTGAGTATACTGACATAATGATTGCAGCAGCAGATTATAAATAGCTGTATTTATACATAGCTCTAACTAAAAGAGCAGCAGCTTTCTTGGGACATTTTTAGTAAGATATTTTCCCCCACTCTTTAATTTATTCCTTTCTCCATTATGCTTCAAAGATTCCTGGGCTTGAAGCTTAAAAACTTATGACTCCTCAACTTGAAAACAGACAGTTCTTAATCATATTTGTAGGTGTTGTGGTTTTCAGGGAGAGGAGGAGCAACTGTATGCTTGTCCTGTTTCTTAGCAACAGGACAAGGGAAGCTCAGGAGACTCCACTGGAGGGAGCCTGAGATGCTCACTTGTTGCCCTCAGTATCTCTCTCCACTTGCCACAAACTATGAGAGGACCAAAATCAAAACCAGCTTGCCAAGGAAAGGTTATATATATATATGATTTAATACTACTCCATACCAAATGTGTGATAACAGAACACTAAGTTTGCTTGGTTAAGCATTCAATGGTCAGGAGAGGGCAGAAAGAAAAAGTGATAAACACGTATACTAAGCTCTCAGCTATGCCAATTAAATTTTCTTATAAATTTTACAGTGTTTCTTTAAAATGCTTGCTTACAGTAAAGATAATGAATAAAATCTCCTTACTTTCAAGGGCAGAAAATTCTCATTGCTTCCATTTTCCATACACACCCATTTGTGGAGCCATAGTAAATTCAGTTTTCCTTTAAAAATGAAAGTAACTTGTCTAATCATCATGGTACTTAATAGAAAGGACATCTTAAATGTAATATAATAATATAAACAGAAGTACTAAATAGATATATAAATACCCCAAACATGCTCCTTCCCCAAGGTTTTAATACACTTTAGATTAGATTAATCCCATCTATATTTGCGTGCACAGCTGTGTGATTATAAGACGGCACAGTCCATTTCTCCATCTGCAATAAATATAAAATATAATTCTGATCCCTGATTCCATGTCCTTTACCCCTGGAGAAGTGTGGCTCCCATGGCAGCAGTGGCCTGCCAGAGTCTGGAGCAAAGTCTTTCTTTTTAAAATATTAATTGTACTAACTGAGGTTTTGGTTCCACATACTTGGTGTGTTCTCCCTTTTGGACATATCAGGATTTTGAGTGGGTCAGTAAGCTGAGTCATGCTCTTTAGATCTTTTCTCCCCTTAGAGGGAAACCTAAACCAAAAAACAAATGTGGATCAAATGTGTATGTGTGACATTAGTGAGCATGTGAAAGAACAAGCTCAGAGATGAAAAGTTCCATCCCATGGAAGAAAATATAGGGATGGGTAGGTGCCAGAAGAAAATAAGCAGGGAGAAGACCCACATTGCTTACTAAACTGGCAGACTGCAACCACATGTTCTCCATAAGGACAGTCCATTGCATTTTAGCATAACAGAACCTTGAATTGCTGTCAAAGTACAAACCAAACCACCTTCCCAGCATGATCATACATTCTTCCACCTCACAGCTTATCAAGCCAACAATCTAAAACTGAATGCTCATGCTTACAAATGAATGCTTCTGTCCATATCTTAGAGGGAACAATTCGGTTTCTTTTTGCATAGTTGAGAAGGTCACATAGATGGGCTACTGTTATTTCTGGAGTGTATGTTTACACTGTGATATTCAATGCAATAAATATACTTTTTGTTGTTTTTTTTCTTTTTAATACAAGCAAATATTCACGGTTATAACACAAAAAGACATGCTGAGGTCAGAGGTGGAGACAAAGAATTTAAGTCCTGCAAATTAATAGCATTTTCTGTACCTTTTGTCCAGAAAATTCTATTTGCTAACACTTTGTACAATAATAATTTGAATAAAGGATAAAAATATTTTCAAGTTACTCAAAATCCTGATGTGCTTTATTTTGGTTCACTATCTTTTTAATAATCAAAAAATGCATGCTGTTTTTCCTCCTTCCCATCTCTAGATCTGTTGTGCTGAGTTTTTTGCAACTTGATAGATCATGAAACAAACCTTCTCATTTCTCTTACTCTTCATTTCTGCTGACATTACTGTCAATAGATTTTGAGCAAGCCCAAAATATGTTTCAGGAGTTTCTTTTCTGTCTTCTAGTACTTTCTTTACATGCATACAGAATTTTTGCTAGTTTCAGGCTTTTGGTTCCTCCATTTATATAACTGAAATAATAACTATTAACTTACTACACAGAAAAATTAATGTTTCAAAGCTGCAGTCTTGTGAGGTTAATGGAAATGAATGAGTAGAAGGACCACAAAGCAGAGATATTTCCTTGCTTTTCAGGCTAGGACAATAAAGTAGAGATGAGAATAGTACAGAACAGGTTATTGTTTGCAAAATCTGGTGTTTATGACTGTTTGGAAATAAGTTCAGGACAGTATGCTTTTTAAACATTAAATTATTCTTAAGTGGTTGAAATTATATTACATAAATGTAGACATATCAATTTTTGACAAAAAAATTCTGTGCAAGGCTAGCTAATATGGGGACTCACATGTGTCCTGGCTGCAGAATGTAATTTTCAAAGGTGGTCATCTGTCAAAACAAATCACCACATGCTATGTTTCTGTGGACACATTTTTTTTAAAATTCTCTATTATACTTTAGTTTCTAAACTAGTTTAGTTGTTTTATAAATTCATAATGTTGTGTTCCATATGTTTCTTTATTTAATGTATTAGGACATGATATGCACTTATGATGTCTTGAAAAATCTCTGCTTTTAACACAGCTATTGTGGTATTATATAAATTACTAAATTATATAAATTATAAATATTATATTACTATATAAATTGAATAAACTTTTGACTTCTAACTTAGTGAACAGTTGTGTTGTTTGCTGTTTTTGTTTTTTCTTTATATCAGAGATTAATTAAAACAAAAAAATCATTCTGCAGTATGAGAGATAAAATAACTGAAGAAAGCCTTTTTATAAAGGAATTTGCTTTCTGTAGAATGTTTTAAATACAAAGACTAGGAAGACAAAAATGTTTTCATTACTATTACCTTGTAATAGTTGGATATGCTAGTTATAATGTACCTTAATAAGTATTAGCAATAAGGAGAGTTAGAAATTCAGGAGGATTTCCTTTTACAGATTGGTTGCCTACCCAGAGGCAGGAAGAACAAATAAAAGGATAAATGCTTTACATAAAATTTTGTGACTCATTTTTAGTGCTTTGATTAAACCACCATATAAGTAAGCAGGTTTTATGTAAATATATTAATTCTGTAGTTTCAATTGAATATTAATAACTTCTTGTCTTAATCTACTGCCTAATGATGCTATGAAGTCTTAAAGAGCTGCCACGTATCCCCATGAAGGTGTTTGCATTTTAGTCGCATGTAAAATGACTCCTCTGTTCCTCTTCTTCCACATGAGACCAATGTGAATTTAATTAATTCAAGTTTATAAAGCATTCTCATATCCTTGAATGAATTGCACAATAGAAATGTCAAGTGATAGCATTAAGTAGCAGAATTTGGGGGAAAACATCAATTATATTTTATTTTAAATAGTTTAGATTATAATATTTTTGTGAGTTATTTACTATGAATATAATATGAAAAGCTTATATTAATAACTTTGAAAAGTTTGTGTGTTGATTCCTTGATAGAATGATAGAATGGCCTGGGTTGGAAGGGACATAAAGATCATATAGTTTCAATCCCACCAGCATGAGCAGGGATAACACCCACTAGAGCTGGTTGCTGAAAGCCACATCCAACAAGGCCTAGAACAGTTCCAAAGATGGGTAATCCACGACTTCTCTGGGCAACTTTTTCCTGTGTCTCACTGCCCTCTGAGTAAAGAACTTCTTTCTAACATCTAATCTAAGTCTCTTCTTGTCTTATCTCTCTCTCTCCATGTAAAAAGTCACCCTCTCTCTTTTTTATAAGCACCTCTCAAGAACTGAAAGGCCCCAAAAAGATCTCCCTAGAGACCTTCTCATCTCCAGGCTGAACAAATTCAGCTCTCTTACCCTGTCTTTGAAAGAGAGATTTTCAAACCTCTGATCATTTTTGTGGCCCTCCTCTAGACTGACTCCAACAGGTACGAATCCTTCTTTTGTTGAGGAACCCAGACCTAGATGCAGTACTCCAGATGAAAAACGAAATGTACTTTAGAAATAAATGTATTTGCTTTAGTGTCAGTAGAGATTTTAAGGTTTCAGAGTACCAAATTTCACCATAAGAGACAGTTTGATACGGGATCATTCAGCAAAAAATTCTACAGATACCAGGGACCGCTTCAAAACCAGTGAAATTGTGTCAGACTTCATCATGTAATGAGTTGAATAATACAGAGATAGCACTAACAGCTCCATAGAGCTAGTTTTATTTATAAGAGTGGGATTTTCTAATGGATTTTATAGCATTTTAAGTAGGATTATTATATAAGTCTAGATATGCTCTTGCTTATGAAATTCCAAGGCTGCAAAATGTTCCTAACCCCATTAAGAATAAAAAAAGTAATAAATTAAAAAAAAAGAAAAAAAAAAAAAGAATAAGTACTCTGAAGTAATTTATTGTTATAAACCTGCATGGCACTGAGACTCATTAACTCCCACAGACATTGGTGAGAAATGAAACTGCTTAGATCCAAAATTTTTGAAGGAATTTCAAGCATCTAAAGAGGAAAAAGCTGTGACAGTTTGTCTTTTACCATGAGTCTTGCTAAATAAGAAGTGTGATGATTTTTGAGCTCAACCAGTTTGCTTCTGTATGTTTCATGTTGAAGATCATTCTGTATACACGTGAATCATTTACTAACTTCCTATTTTCTCAAACAGGTTTCCCTTCCCAAAATTATTTTCCTGTGCAAATATCATGACTCCAGCTCATTATGATGTCTTATAAGGAGTTTTCCTGACCAGCATACCCTATTTTGTAGAGTTTATTTATGGCCATCTCTGTGGTGATGTCCATACTTCTGGACAATGTTTTCTTCAACACCTGAATTGTCTTCTTGACTCCATGTCTAAGAGAGAACACGTCATCTGTGATACTTTATATCATTATTATAACTTTAATTATATGGTGTCTCAGTTTGAGACAACTTGGAGAGACAAAGACCTCAGACAGAAGTTTTTCTCTGTTTCAATACCCTTGGTTCTGTCCAATACAGAGAGAGAGAGATATCAAATATACACAATTTTAAGTTAAAAAACCCCAAACAAACAAACAAAAAAACAAACAAAAAATCAAAGTGATATAAGAAAGTCATTTATGTATTAAAATATATGAATTATTAATCTATTTATATACTTGATATAAGAAAGCCATTTCTGTATTAGAATTTATGAATTGTCTAACATATAACAGGATGTCTGCAAAGGTGCTTTTGGTTACGTAAATTAGAGGAAAAGGATATATATATATTACTAACTCTATTCACTATAGAATCTTTGTAACCAATCAGAATATAGCAAAAAGAGAAAAACAGAATGCCTTGTCAGATGGAATTGTCTAAGTAGAGAAATAGTGAAAAACAAGTGAACAGGGCATGCATTGAGACATAAGGTCTAAAGTTTGCAGTGATAAAAACTACTTTGTGAGACCAGTGAAGTGAGGAAGAAACAGAAAGGACCACCAGAGTTCTTTATTGTGCATTCTCCAACAGAAAGACTGATGTAATCAGAAATGTAAAATGATGCAAAGAAAAGAGGCTGTCTATTCACAGTTTCCTGTTTATTAAAGTGTATAAATATGTACATTTTGTTCTGGAAAGAAAGCAAGTTTAGCAAAGTTACTCCTCTCGCTCCTGGTACCATAAATAACAAATACCTTCTACTCAAAGATTAAAACAAGTCTCTGAGTGTTTTTTTTATTATCTAAGGTCTTCTGGCATCAAAAGAAAACAGGCAACCAACCAAACTCCTTACCAAGAAGAACACTAAACAATACTGATAAAATTGGGTTAAGTTAAACAGAAAATTCCCAAGCTCTCACCAACTGGACCAAAACAAGATGCCAGCCAGCCTCCTCCCACCTGTTAAAACCTGGCAGGAATGGTTTGGAGGGTCAGTGCTACAGTGAGGCTGAAGTGCAAGCTTCACTGGATCATGGGTAATTTCAAGAGTCTTTGACACCTTCTAAGATGTTACAGCTGCCTGTTATGTCAGCACAGGTGGATCCATTCTGGCCATCAGCAGAAATGAATATCTTCAGGCCCTGTGGGTGAGTTGTCCTGATGCCTCCTCCAAGGGAGTTATCAGAGGTGATTCATTTGTGTAAGGACAAAGAAATAACACACAGCTTGTGGCAGGTGTACATGCCCTCAACAGCTGGATTGTCTGAGTCATCAGGAGTCATCAGCATTCCAGTCTTTTCGCACTTATGGATACATTCTTCTCCTAGGACAATAGAGTACTACCCTTAAGTCGCTCCCCACAGTCTAAATTAGTAGGCATATTTGAAGAAAAAAGAAAAGGTGGATACCAGAGTCTTTGTGTAACTCAGGACACAGGGGCTGCCCAGTGACTGGATAGTCAATATTTGACTGCTTACTACTTGTTTGAAAAGTATAATTCTGCCAAGATTTCTCAGCTTATACATGAGATATCACTGTCAGATCAGAACACTTCCTAGCTGTAGAAATATTCTCTATGCTACCCCTCCTATACTGACTCTTCTGCCTTTTTTTTTATGGTTTTCTGATGTCTAAGAGGAAGCAATCCTGCAGTATATTACTTAATAATCATGCTGTAGGACACCTGTGCTTTGTATAACTGGCACTATTATCTGTTTTATCTTTTCTCTGATATATTAAGCTGAATGACTCAGTGAAAAAGCTTAAAGAGACCCTCCATCTTTGAATTGTCTTGAACATACTTAATTTTACTGTAATGTATTTCTACTAAAAGTATTCTTACTAATATTAAGAATGTGTGGGTGTTTGCAGGAATGTGGACTAACCCTCCCTCAGTGCTTAGAGAGTAGGAGGAAAAACTATCTTCAACCTACAGCTGTTTCAGATTAAATGTTGGAGTTCTCCTGCATTCCAAAACAAAACCATTTCTAAGTGTGTTTTTTGAAAAATGATCTTACAGATTTCCCACCCACAGATACTTAAATGTACAGAGGCAGCTACTGTGCATCTTCCAAAATGCAAACTAGAAAAATAATACTGTGAAATAAAGTCAAAACTAAAAGCATTACCTGGGTATGAGTGTGAAAATGCCTCCATTTGATAAGGAGATCAAGATGGTACTTGATTTAAAGTCTGTACAGAGGCCATGTGTCATGCCTTTGACCCATGCACTCTGAAGTCTTACATTTCAACAAGTCTCTGTGAATGAGTAAATCATCATTCCAACAGGACTTTGGTATTATGTCCTCTTGGGAATCTCTGCACTGGAAACTTCCTTGCCTTTTAAAATTTCTTCCTGTATTTCCATTAACAGGTTGACTTAGAAAAGGTACATAACCACAGAACATGACAAACTGGAAGGCACTCACAAGGATCACAGAGTAGGCTAAGGTGGAAGGGACCTGTAAGGATCATTGAGTCCAGTTCCTGACCCTGCACAGGACCATCCCCAAGAGTCACACCATGTGCCTGAGAATATTGTCCAAACACTTCTTGAACTCTTGCTTGGTGCTGGGACCACATCCCTGGGGAGCTTGTTCCAACCACCTTCTGGGGGAATGTTCTAATATCCTACCTAAACCTCTCTTGACACAACTTCAGGCCATTCCCTCAGGTCCTGTCACTGGTCACCACAGAGATCATTGCCTGCCCCTTCTCTTTCCCTCATGAAGAAGTTGTAGAGTGCAGTGAGGTCTTCCCTCAGTCTCCCCTTCTCGAGGCTGAACAGACCAAGTGACCTCAGCCGCTCCTCATATGGCTTCCCCTCAAGGCCCTTTGCCATCTTTGTTGCCCTTCTTTGGATGCTCTCTAATAGCTTAATATCTTTCTTACATTGTGGTACCCAAAACGGCACACAATATTCAAGGTGAGACCACCCCAGTGCAGAGCAGAGCGGGACAATCCCCTCCCTCGATCAGATGACAATGCTTTACCTGATGCCCCTCCTGGCTCCCAGAGCACTGCTAACTCTGATTCAACTTACCATCGACTAGGACCCCCAGATTCCTTTCCATAGCACTGCTTATCAGAATCTCATTCAGCCTGTACAAACATCCAGGGTTGCCCCATTCCAGGTGCAGAATACAGCACTTTTCCCTGATTGAACTTCCTGTGGTTGGTGATTGCATAGTCTTCTAATTTGTTTAGTTCTCTCTGCAGGGCCTCCCTGCCCTTGTGGCAGTCAACAGCTCCTCCCAAGATGTCACTAATGAAAAATATTGTATAATTGATACAGGAAACTAATTATTCTATCACAGAAATATACAGAGAGGAAAAGTTAGAGATTTTACATTAAATGCAATTATTGTTTCAAAGTAAGCTTTTGAAAATCATCACAAATATGGAGAGTTTGTTTTTGTTCTTTTCATCTTTTCCATTATTTTTCTTGCATATTGTTCTTTTTTTTTTTTTTCCCCATGTTTTTCTTTGTAACTACCAGTGTTGCCTTAAGGAAGGAGGAAAAAAAAACTTCCAAGAAAACTTTATGTGGATAAAGTAGAGAAGAGTTCTTTTACCCACAGAACCTTGGGGTGCAGAATATAAAGGAGTATAAAAGAGTAAAAAAGTATAAAAGAGCACAACACGCGCTGACAAGTAACAGATAGAAAAGACCGGTGCCAAGCCAAACTCACGGCCTCAGGATACCATGTGAGTTCTTTTTCCAAGCACCACCGCTTCAAACATGCAGAGTAAATTAATCTGAAAGGTGCCCCCCTCATTTCATTTCACTCCCGGCTGGACACACACCCAGCCAACCCCTGAGCCACTCTGACATGTCTTACAGAAGCAAACAAGGGACAACAACCTGCCCCTCCCAGGTGAAAGACCCTTTCACCCACAGGCTGGGAAACTGACTCTTGCAACATCAGCCCAAGTCAGATCACCTCCCAACCCACTATAAACCAGGGAGAAACTCCCTTTTACAGCTGCTTCCCCGCAGCTCAGTTACCCCCAGCAACTCATGCTGGTACCCAGAAACCAGGGAGAAACTCCCTTTTACAGCTGCTTCCCCGCAGCTCAGCTGCCACAGCAGCTCATGTTGGTACCCAGTTCCCATTACTGGTCTCATCTTCCTTCAAGCAGGACTTAAGGTTCTTGAGGTCCAGTCTGGGAGAAGAAGGGAGAGGAAAACATCCTCTCCCCCCACCCCAGGAGAGCAAGAGAGAGAAAATCCCCTCTTCAAGCAGAGTTCTTCTGAGCTCTCGCCCTGTCCTCCTCCACCTCCCCTTTCAGGGTGGGGAACACAGAGCACCACAGCAGGCTGGGCAGCACAGAGTGAGTGTGTGTGTGTGTGTGTGTGTGTGTGTGTGAGAAATGTCAACAAGATGCAGGAGCTGGAAAAGCCTTTGTCTACATGACAGCATACAAATTTTATAACACTACTCAAGTATCATATCTAAGGGTTGTATCCAATCTAAGACACGTCCATACCCAGAACTTCCCTTGGAACCGCCCCATGGCAAGCCTCTCCTAGAACTGAGTTGGAGGTCTTAAGACCCCTTACTTCATCCTTTATCATCATCTTCATGCCACTTTCCCTTATTGGAGCTTCTC
>JAWWLT010000001.1:74211089-74225669 GCA_035040995.1 Premnoplex brunnescens | reverse complement strand
AGAAAGAGAAAGAGAAAGAGAAAGAGAAAGAGAAAGAGAAAGAGAAAGAGAAAGAGAAAGAGAAAGAGAAAGAGAAAAAGAGAACAGAGGCAGAGCTTAATATAGTTGTGTAATTTATGTATTTTCTTTTATGCAGCTATATATATTAGATATTTGAAGTGGAGGTACCTAATTCTTAGACTGTAGAATTGAACTGGTGTATACATAAATAATGGATTAAGTCATAGTCATGAGATATCATAAAATGTTTTGTAGTAGCAATCACAGTACCGTGTGCTGACACATTTAAAAAGAAAACAAATAGAAAATTAATATGCAGATACATGCAAATTTTTTTACAGCAGATTCTCACTAATTTTAGAAAAATGTAATGCACTTGCATGTTCCAGTTGTCTGAACTTCAGGACTGCTGAATCTCCTTTGCTATTATTCACTTTTCCCTTGATTGTCATATCCTTATGAAATTTATAATATGATAGGGATTTTTGGCTTTCAGTTTGTAATGAAAACATTTATTCTTGTCTAGTTGAATGTTGAGACCTGTGTGGTTTGGCAGTGACATCTGATTTGAATAGATTTAATAAGATTTAATGAATCAGTTTCATTTCATTAATAAGAAAAGGACAGAGAATCAGTCTGTGAAAACAAACAAATCACATAAATTTTAAATGAAGGATACTAGAAGCAGTAATTTTCACATAGCTACCATAAAAAATAAAATTGCTTGTGTAAAAGTGCTCTTAGTTCTGCTTCTGAACTACTGAAAAATCATGGAGAAACCTATCATGCAGACCTACTTTCTTATAGCACCATGTGCTGCATTCTGACATTTCAAAGGTGAATCTCATAGAGGGATGTAAGTTCTCTAACACAGATAACATTCTGTAATGTAGAATGACACCTGCTAATTAAAGACAAGTTTCAGTAAGAATTATTAGCCAGGCTTTTAAAGATTTTCATTACAGATTGTGCCCTATTGTATGCATGTTAGATACACTTCTTGATAGCGGTGTATAGTAATACTGTAATCACTGGTAGATATATATTTCTGGTGATGATAAGTGTTATCCTCATGACAATGGATTCTGTATGCAGATGTTCCTTCTTTGTTCATGTTATGAGAAAAAAAAAAAACAAAAACAAAAAACAGAAAATAAAAATCTAAAAAAAAAGAAGAAAAAAAAGGGAAAAAAAAAAAAAAAAAAGAAGCATGTCAAATTGCCTGTTAGGGGTTAAACCAGCCCATGGTTAGAAATCTTTGGGAAAAGCATTCATCATCCTCTAACTCAGTTTGGGGATTTGACTTGCATATGAAGAAATATGCACTTGAAGAATTACGAGTTCTATTCTAAAGAAACTTTTAGGAAAGACTGCAATTCTGAGGAAGTTGCTAGATATTTTTTTTTTTTCTTTTCTGTGGCAAAATCAGCAATATGCCACACGGTGACTTACTTAATCATTACTTGTAGAGAAGTCTGAATTCCAAACCCAACCTTTCCTTAACGTTACTTGCATCTTGATTAAAAGCTTATTTGCACAACTGGATTTTTAAAAAAAATAATATTTGTATTAATATAAAAGTTCTCAAGGAGCCTTTAGGTGTGGGTCCTGATTCATTCTTTTCATTTGTAAAGTTAAAAGAAGTCCTTCTCATGAAGAATCCTGGCTTTTGACACAGTAAATGACCTACTGCTGTATACAACATGGGTCAGACTGATAAAAATTTATTTAAAATAAGAGGTTGGAAATTAGGTTTTAAACATATATTACTGAAAGTACTAAAAATATTTAAAAAAAATAAAATTTAAATCCTTAAATATAAATACACATTATTTTTTATATTCGTAATATTAACATGTACTTCATAGAGCTGCATAAATCAGTGCATGGCTCAGAAAAAAGTCTTACTTGCAGTGACAGATAGATAAAAAAGCTGGACTTGTGGGAGGTGGTAAGTTGAGTTGACTAGTTTTAGTTCTGTTTAGATACGTCTGACAGATTGAGACCATATTTTTTAAACTCCGGTTATAAAGGTCTCTTTTAGCACATGGCTTTTGACTCTGTCCTTAACAGCACAGGGCGATCTGAAAAAGAAGAAAACTGGAGTCAACATAATCACAATCTCCATTATGGCATTTTAATAACTATATGTTTTATTAGAATCACTGAGGTCACTGATGAATCAGAAAATATGTTGTTATGATGCAATTTACTGCAATGGAGAAACAGCTGAGCAACCTTTGAAAAAAAAGAGTAATGGGTAACAAAAATAATATAGCCAAGTTAGTACTGCTCTTTCCTTAATTTAACTTTATATCAGCAGTTGGTGCTCTTGGTCCACACTTACACTATGTGCAGTTCGGGGGGTTTATTTTAGAGTGATTTTAGTTTGCTGCTCTGGCCTGCCTTTGCCCTCAGTGAATGTTGTTCAAAGCTGTTCAGCTCTTTTTCCACTGGGCACTGGACTTGGTGAATACTGAGTGTGGACCTTCTGCTTTAGTTTTCTCTAAATGGAGCCTAATTCACACAGCTGAAATGTGCTCTGAGAACTAGACTGATATGATAACTGAGGATGTCAAGATTCATGTCAAAACCACAACTGTTCCAAACCAATATGATACAAACCCACAGATCATAGAATAAATTATACAACATTCCAACTTTTTTTTTTCCCTGCACATATGTGACACTTCAAAAAAATTTCAAAATTGTAAGCCTAGTTGCAAAAAGTATTGTCAATATTCATGAACAATCCATCAATAAAATTGTTTTAGGTTTCTAGGTTATGTTTTTGGGTGATGCTTTTTGTTTGTTTCTTTTTTTTCTCCCCTAATGATTTACTAGATGTCATACTCTTGATTTTGGTCTTATTTACAAAATGTTTCCTCAACAGAGGCAATGTATCAGACTTTTCTTGCAAAGATTTTGTTTTCACAGTTAGAGAAAAGAGTTTAATTTTAATTTAGGAAATTTCCAGATACTACTGGGTGAAAGAAACAGACAGCTGACTCCTCCCACAGAAATCCAGTCATACCACTTAAATACAACAAGAAACACAACTTTGTTATTACAATATTTTATATCAAACATACTGGCAAACATCTAATGATTCCTTCGTGTTGCCATCATTCTCTTCAACCGGTGTTGACTTTTCAATAACAAGTCATATTAGACTTTTTTTTTTTTTTTTTTTTTTTGTATCATATGCTAATCCATTAATTGCTTTATTGATGCCACATACTATGCATTAATTTCATGAATCCAGCAAGACTGTAAAATGTGGGTAAAATCATGTGACATTAGTTCAATTCTGCAGTAATCCCATTTATTAAAAAAAAAAAAAAAAAAGCAAAATTAGGTTATAATTGGAAGCTGACAAAAATTGTTTTCCTGTTCCTGGATTAGAAACATGAAGAACACTTGGTGAGTGCTTTCAGGCTTTTCACTGAGAGTTCCTCCAAGTCACTGTACAAGTGACCTAACAGAGATTAAAGTCATGCTTCTTCTGCAGTCTTTCTAGTTTTGTGATCTCACATGCCTGACTCTGTAATTAGAGGATTTCAAAGTAGAATGTCAAAGGGCTTCCTGCTGTAGTACCTTGCTTGTTCTATAGCCATCCAGTTCAAGGGTACTTTGAGGAAATATGCACGAATTAATATGCTCCTCAGTTTAATATATCTCTGAACAAATTCCAAGTTCTTAACCAATGAAAGCTTTGCACTGACATCAATGAAAGCTATTTCTGTCCTTCCAGGACAGAACAAGGCATTAGTTCTTTGAATTGATTGCTGTTGGGCTTTAAAAGTAATCTCAGCATAGTAAGATTTACCTGAAATTAAGGCCGTTAGAAAGCAAGCTGACCATGTTGGATTCATTTATGTTTGTTGCTCAGAGTACAATATTTTTAGCAATTTTCCCCCTACACTTTCTAAATTTTAATAGAAAAACTTTAAAAAATAATAAATACATAAATAAAATCACATAATCTTTAGAGAATAATTGCACATTCAGGAAGGCAATCAGAAATTTTTTTCCCATAATAAACAGTTTATGCTTTTGTTCTCTGCAGATTTGTATATTGAGGCCATTTAAAATTAGTCAAGAGTCATATATTTATCTTCATTTTGATAACAAAACCTGTTGCACACAGCTACAATCATCCATTCTATTATTGTCTGCTATAGAAACTGTTGCACCAAAGTACTGATGGAACTTTTTTTTACAATATTGTTCACAATTTTCTATAATTTATCATCAAGTCCTTTTCTCGTATTTAGTCAACTTTTAGTACATCTGACTAGACCAAATATTCATTCTCTGACTCTCTCCTGTGCACTCCTTTCTTCTCTTACTTATTGTCCTATGTACGTATTTTTCTTGGGTAGGGTAATTAATCACAAAGTCGTTCATTCTATTTGTTCCCTTGCTGCCACTACTATTCTGAATAATTAGTGTAGCCTCTTTACCTAATGGTTCAAACAGTTACCTTGGAGTATTTTCATCAACACAATTAAATAGCATTTTAAAGTTACTTGAAATATCTAATTGTAAGGTTGTTTTAAAAGTTGAATTACAATGAATAAAAACCTGTCAAATATATTTTCTGGGTAAATGAACAACTATACCCAAATCTTCTATTCCCCTAAAAAGTATTGATACTATATTTTGTTAAAAGGTTTTCACAAAATCACAGAATATGCCAAGTTGAAAGGGATCTACAAGGTTCATCGAGTCCAACTTCTGACCCTGCACAGGACCAAACCCAAGAATCACACCATGTGCCTGAGAATATTGTCCAAACACTTCTTGAACTGTGACAGGCTTCTTGTTGTGACCACTTTCTTGGGTAGCCTGTTCCAGTGCCCAACCACCCTCTGGGTGAACAATCTTTTTCTAATATCCTACCTAAACCCTCTCAACACAACTTCAGGCCATTCCCTCAGGTCCTGTCACTGGTCACCACAGAGATCACTGCCTGCCCCTTCTCTTTCCCTCATGAGGAAGTTGTAGAGTGCAGTGAGGTCTTCCCTCAGTCTCCCCTTCTCGAGGCTGAACAGACCAAGTGACCTCAGCCGCTCCTCATATGGCTTCCCCTCAAGGCCCTTTGCCATCTTTGTTGCCCTTCTTTGGATGCTCTCTAATAGCTTAATATCTTTCTTATATTGTGGTGCCAAAACTGCACACAATATTCAAGGTGAGACCGCCCCAGTGCAGAGCAAAGTGGGACAATCCCCTCCCTCAACCCACTGGTGATGCTGTGCCTGATGCCCCCCAGGACACAGTTGGCCATCCTGACTGCCAGGGCACGTTTTATTTCTCCAGTTTCCCTTCACTATCTTTTTTTATACTTCAATATTGACTGTGGAAAATAGGAACAGAAATGCAAACACAACCCTCTCTTCTGAAAAAAACCCGAACAAACTCACATCCTGAAACAGGATTGGGAAATGAAGAAGGGACTAATAATTAAACAAAATGTAATACTATTATGCTTTTTCCTTTACTTTGAAATTTCAGTGTCAAATGTAGTCATGTAACATAAAGTTGGAGTTATGAAATCATAAAAAGGAGCTACATAATTTTAAAGATGTCTTTTAGTAGCAAAGATATGGTTTATTATTAGTTTGCTGAGTATTGTACTGATTAAAAGAAAGACCCTTTGAAGAAAAGCAATAGACATCACAGTAAAACCAGTAATAGTGTACAAGAGCAGTGCACAAGGAAGGAAAGGAAGAATCAGAGGTTTTCATTCTTCTCAAGATGAGAATGGGAGTGTCACAAGTCACAGTGCAGGCAGACAGGAAAAGCATCCGAAGGAGAATGACAGCAATCTCTCACCTGGAACTGCTGAAAAGATGTCTTGGAGTGATACAGCATGACTGCAGCACTTTAACAAAGAGGGAAGCTAGAGGGACTCTTTCTTCCCCACGACTGACTCTCAAAACATGCCTGTTTACCAGCCTATATTCAAAATAAGATTGCTGTCTTGGTGGTGTCAGAAATCTGGTTTTGCAAGAGAGGCTTTGTAACAAGTCTGTGGTTAACTGTGATCTCATTCTTAAAGAATAGGATCACAGACCTATCTTGCTGTTCTGACATTATTAAAGCTAGCCTTAACGGAAAACCTTAGTAATTGTGATTTCCGGCTGTTTTTTCAAGTCTTTTTTTGAGGATTTTGGGGCTGTTTTCTCCTAGGAATCTATAAAACTTCCGGGCTGTTCATACTAGAGCATTTTTCATCAGGCTTTCACAGGGGAAAGTTTCATTGTGGAAGAAACATGTTATTTTTGCTTCCTCGGGGTGAGAAACAGATTGACTCAACAGAAACCCATTCTGTATTGCTGAAGAGTCCTCAGTGTGAAGGTAAATATCTCATACAAAAGGAAAACATGACTGATATCTATTTCAGATACTCAACAACCTTATACACTAAGGTTGTAGAAGGTGTTCTGGACTTTTTTAATACCTATAGAGACTTATTGCATTGGAAAATAGAAATTAAAAAAAAAAAAAAAATCCTTTTCAACTTTGAAATGCAGGGTTTGTTTTCACCCCGAATTTTCTTTATGGTAAACTACTATCAAACCTATTGACTGGTTTTCAAAATTCAATAACTATTTAAGAAATGTTGAAATAGGATAATGAAGTAATTGAACATTATAACTACAAGAGTAATAAAGAAAAAATATAATTTCTGAATCTTTATTAGTTTTAGGCATCAATTGACATTTAAGCATCTTTTCTAAACAACAACTCTGGAGATAAGTAAGCAGTGTATAAAATAACCTATTAAAATAAATACATTCAAATAGGACCCAAGCAAGCATTTCAGATGTAATCTAAATTATGATAATTCTCACCACAGTGTTGCTTAATAAAAAAAAAAAAAAAAAACAAAAAAAAAAAAAAAAAAAACCACCATATATAAAGTGTAGACCTACCACTTTATTTCTAAATATAATTTTATTTAAAATATGAGCTTTTATTTTTTTTTTTAATTTTATTTTTCCCCAACATACTCTGTTACTTCAAGATTATTATTTTCTTAGTTTCTCTGTTTATGTTTTCGTTTGGGTTGTGCGTGGTGGTGGGGGGTGTGGGGAGTCAGAAGAGATTAACTTTCTGAGAAAGGTGAAAAATTCTTGAAAGAAACAGCAGTTACTACTAAAAAAGCAAGAATACAGTCTTGAAACTTCAGAAAATCGAGAAAATGTTATGTAGAGGAAAAACTGATGCATCTATTGCAGCCACCTCCAGCTGCCTCAAAGGTTCCCTTTTCTAAGCCAGCCTAATTATTTTTGTTCTGTTTAAAACACACCTAGTTTATGTAGATGCAAACCCATAAATTTTGCATGCAAAATGCACGCAACATTTTAGCTCAGACTGACAGTACGTTTATTACAGTATTATATTGATGAAGAGAAATATTTCTTTCAGCTATTTCACAGATTTGCTTTTAATCATTATAATTTCTTATTGTTATAGTTGGTATTTCAACAAAACTCCAACTTGTCTGGAGATGATGAAAAACACTGAAGACCACTTCAGATGTAAATGGTTTTGGAACAGAAATTTATTAAAATACATACACTTTTACATAGAAAAAAAAATAAAAATCAGAGTTTCTATGTCAGGCAGATTGTACTGGAAATGTTAAGGTTAAGCAAATAAATGTACAAAATAAAAATTACATGTAAGATAAAATTTAGTACTGCATGAAATAAAGGAGAAGAATGTGTTTGACAATTCTTTTTTTTTCAGCAACACTCTCAAACACAAGGCTAAATTTTCACAAGCACCAAAAAAGTAGTGAAAGTACCAGTAAGTATTTTTCCATAAAGTCAAAAATCTTAGTTGGGCTTATAATGCTGTTTTGCAAATTTTTTTTCAACTTTTACTCTGTTTCAGAGGTAGAAGTAGAGAGGAAGTTTCTTTTAATGGAGAGCAAGAAGATAACCCTGGTTCCAACACATGATTTAGCATAATTTTTGACAGTTCATTGTCTCTATATTCTAAGTCAACTCCCTTGTGCCCTTCTATCATCAGCATGAGAAGTATTCACTATGCTGAAAATGCCACATTTAATAAGAGATAAAAAGTATTTACTTAAAAGAAAAAATTATGAAATAAGGTGAAATTGAGTTACACTGTATAGAGTTCATTTTGAACCAGAATGAGACACTGATCCCTTCCACACCTCCCTTTCTCTCCTTTGGCGAACTTTGGAAAAAAAAAAAAAACAAAAAACAAAAAAAAAAAGTGCAGATAAGTGGTTTTGCAGATAGATAAATTTATAAAACTATGTTCAGTTGCAGTGATTTCTTTTGTTAGCAAAAAATAGATTTCTCTTGAGATAAAATTTCTTTTTTTCCCCTCCAACACTCAAGATATTATCTCATCTGTTGAGCTATGTCCAGGGGCTTCTTTCATAATTTTCTTGTATTATTCATGCATGCGCCTAAAGCTGATTTTTATTGTTTATACACTATACAAAAACACGTGTCTCAGTCTGCCAAAGAGGAAGTGCAGAACACAATATGAAACAAGGATCAGCAATAAAAGCAAAGAATATGATGATGCAGGAAACTTTTTGTCATGGAATTAATTCATTTAGTGTAAAAACTGCCTGGATATTTGATTATGGTATCCATACACAAATATTTCTACTAAAATCATTAGCAAAAAATACTGAAGAGAGAGATAAACTTTATTTTGGTGTCTGATTCTCTTACCCAGTGTATCTAACCTTATGGCACTTAAAATTCTATCTTTCTTCTGAGGCTTAAAGTTTCTCAAACATTTAATGCTAAATTTATGACTATGTTCAGAAGTATCTAGTTTGGGAGAGTGCGAGAAAAGTGGTAACATACATATCCCACCTAAACTGCAAGACATCCTTAGATAAACAGATACACTGCTAAGTTTTCAGAGGGACCCAGCCATGCTCAGAGTAAGACTAACAAAATTCAGGTAAAATTAGATCATTTGGAATGTCTAATTGTGCTTCACTATAGCCTATTGCTTTAACCATGAGGGTATTCTGACTTTTCTACAAAAGCACAGTTTTTATTATGGTTCACTACAAAACCAATACTAAAGAGTTGAAGTGTATCCCTTCTAAAACTGATTCTTTTTATTTCCCCTGAGCCAACCCTAAATCAGCATCTGATTGTACAAGAACACTGTGATCTTTTTCAGAAACATAACAGATAAATAGCTAGTAACCTAAATGTGAAAATATAAATTTGGGAATAAAAATAAGGAAAACTATTGAATCAATCGCGAATAGGCTCATTCACTGGTGTTTTTTTTTTTTTTTTTTTTGCTTTTACAAAAATATCTGAAATTATTTTTAATGGCTTTGCAATTTGTGTTCAGACTGAAGTGCAGGCACAATATTTAGCTTGAATGAAAACTTGATTCCAGTTTGCAAATATTATGAAATTGTTCAAAAATTTTTATGCAAAACTATCAGGTTTCTATGATGTATTATCAACACACTAGACTTCTAAAACCATCAGCAACATAAGCATTTTTTTCCTGAGTTAGCAGTACAAAATCATTTATGATTGTTGCAGATATTGTGATGACAGCTCTCCACTAGGACACGACCAAAGTTTTGAAAGCATTATAAGAAGTGGAATAGTACTGCTGCTTCTAGAGCCAAATGTCTCATAGTATTATAGAATTAGATATGTCCTCCATGGCTGATAGACCAGACTAGCAAAAAGTATTGTGTCTTTGATTTGTGGCTAAACATATTTATCTTGACATAAGTCGCAATGGACTTCTGAGGATTATTGGTGAAGATTACAGTTTATATTGGTTTGATGCAGTTTGTCCTTTTTCCACTAACTCTAAGAATACATGGATAAAGAACATGCATACAGCAAGAAAAACAGTTTTCACATTTTTATTGCTTTTTTTTTTTTTTTTACTTCTCACAATTTCCATAGTTTGATAGGATTTATAAATCTGAATTTAAATTAGTTTTTATTTCCTGCACATCAACTAAAAAAATAAAATTGTTAGGAAAATGGGAGCTATTGAAAGGATGTGAAAGGATGTTGTGGAAGATTTTGAGCTGCATATTCCAATAGCTGATGAAATGCTACTGTGGTGGGATTTTCTGACTTTTTGTTTGTGGTTTTTTTGTTTGTTTGTCTTTGTTGCTGTTTTGCTGTGATGGTGGTTTCTTTGGGTTTTTGATTTGTTTTGCAAAGGTGAAAGATAGATAGTAAGCAAAGAAATATTCTGTAGAAATGGAAAAACTCTGTCCCTGCAATGGCACTTAAGGAGGGTTTGGAGACCACTAAGAGCAGTTTGGAGAATCTGCCTAAATGAAAATCCAAGTCAGATAAAAATATTGCTACTTGTTCATTCAGTCTCAGAAGTGTTTTGCCGACTGGTAATTTAATCACTTTTCTAAATATTCAACAGCTGTGCACATTCAGTGCCCAGAGCTGTAATAATCTATGTGTAGGCAAATCCCCATGACTTTTGCTGAGATGTTTTGAAGACCATATAGTGTATGAGTTATGGAACAGGATTTTAACAGGACTTTTTTTTCTCCTTTTGATTACCAAGAGATGCATAGAAAAGCAGGATTGGCTTATATAAATAATTTACATGGTAGTATTTGCAATTTTTATTTATTATATGAGCAAGTGTACTGAACTTAATTATTTGCTCCCAGGCTCTGAAAATATCTTTATTTCATGCACTACTGGCTAATATGACAGAACATTCTCTGTCAGAAAATGTGAATATGGGGCAAAGATATAAAGTTAATTGAGCAATTATTCTTTGATGGTTGGACCAAAAAAATTAAAAATAAAAAAATAATAATAATTAAAAAAAATTCTAGCACAGTCTTGTGTATACTGTCTGGTCCAATTCTTTTGAGACAATATTATTTTTGTTTATAACATTCAGAATTTTGTCCAGGATTAACTACATTTTCATCAGAAAGAAAAAAAAAAAAAAATGTGCAGTAGTGAATTTGGGATTTATTCCCCCTCCTCTCCCGGTATTAATAATATATAAGGGGGAGTTGGAGGCACAATGTGATGAACAACAAGTTTACCACTGTCTTTAAATATCTTCATGTAGTGAAACTTTTCAGCAGCATCCCTGCTGTCTGATTTGTAATACTGGGAGTCAGAAGTAATTCTTTCTGTCTTTCTGAAATGATACTCTTATGGCAGACAGTGCAAAAAGCTTAGTGTATTTTGTCAAGGTCAGTGGAAAAAGTAACTGCCACAGTGTTACTGTGGATTTCTTTCTGAGATGCCTTTTGGCACTGGTGGCTGCTGGGAGGACTTCATGCCTGCCTGTACTTCATTTCATCTGTTAATACTGATCTGACAGTTCTTGACCTGTGGGTAATATGTGGTCCATCATCTCCTTACTTTTCTTAGTCAATTTCTCTTCTATTTTCCTCTTTTTCTTTTTCTTTTTTTTTTTTTCCGTGTAGCTTTCTATAACATATCTTGTTTCAGTGGAAACAGAATACTACTCTAAGTGTGGCAGGTATCTTTTCATGCATTTTACCTTTATTCTGTTTGAAATCCTTCTAGCTTGTCCACAAGACAAAACTGAATCTTTTTTCAAATGAAATTTTGCTGAAATCTCCTGATTAGAAATAAACTTTGTGGGTTGATATCAGTTTTCAACCTAATGGCACATAAAGGATTATAGAAAAATACATCATGGGAATAAAGTAATTTTTTTTCAGATAAAAAATTGGGTTTGATTTAAAACTCAGTTTGGGAAAACTATAAGGAAGCCAAAACACTGGAAATGCTATTTCTCTAATTAGGCATAAAGATACTCGGCTCTTACAGAAATGCACATTGCAAGGCAATATCCATACCCTTCCAGCAGTACTAAACTCACATTGTGCAGAAGGAGCCTGAGGTTAGGGCAGCCGACAGGCTCGTCTCACCAGCTTTGTATGTTTGCATTTAAACCATGCATACCTACGTTTGTGTGACACACTTTCAAATGAAAAATAGACACTGTAGGAGCTGAGACTTCTAATTTCTTTTGATTATACCCTTTGATTATTATCAGTGTTGGTCATTGACTCACTGACTAAATCTGTTTTAGCTATAAAGCTTAAGAGCTGAATTTAAGCACATGGAACACATACAGTTTCCTATTCTGTAATGCTGAGCCTTGATTTCCAAATTATAGGATGGTTTGGGTTAAAGGGACCTTTAAAGGGTCACCTCCCTCCTGTAGTCAGGGACATCTTTCACTAGATCAGATTGCTCGGAGCCCTGTCTGACTGACTTTGACCTGAGCCATGACTTTGAACACTTCCAATAATGGAGCATCCACAACTTCTCTAGGAAATGTTTCAGTGTCTCACCACTCTGATAGCAAACAATTTTTTCTTACACCAAATCAAAATCCACCCCCTCTCAGTTTAAAACCATTGTTCCTGTCACTTCAAGTAAATGTCTGGTAAAAAGTCTGCCCCCATCTTTCCTATAAGGCCCCTTTAAGTACTGAAAGGCCAGAGAAGAGGTGATGAACCATGTCCCTTGACCTGCTGGCCATGCTGCTTTTGATGTAGACTAGTACACAGTTGGTTTTCTGGGCTTCAAGGCCACTTTATTTAGCACATGATCAGTTTTCATTCACCAGTATCTTCAGATACTGGCAGAGCTGCTTTCATTTCATTAATTCTTCAGCCTGTTTTGAAACTAGGAATTGGTCCAACTCAGGTGCAGGGCCTTGCACTTGGCCTGGTTGAACTTCATCAACACAGGCACATTTCTCAAACTTGTCAAAGTTCTTCTGGGTGCCCTTCCCTCCAGCAAATCAGCTGCACCAGTCAGCTAGGTGTCATCTGCAAACTTGCAGTCCATCCCACGTTCTATGGTATTTATAAATATACCAGGATAGGAAACCTTGAGGGACATCACTTGATACGGGTCTTCATTTGGACATTGAGCTGTAGATTGCAACTTTTGATGCAGTCAGCCAGCCACTTCCTTACCCATGGAATATTACACCATCTTCTACAATTTAGCAAAAAGAATACTACGGAATACTACGTATCAAAAGCCTTAAGGAAGTCCAAGTCGATGACGTCCTTGTGCACTGATGCAGTCACTCCCTCACAGGATGCGACTAGATTAGCCATACAAATCTAGAAACATCTTTTCACCTTTTTGTTTTTGTTCGTTTGGGGCGTGCTGGTTTTTTTATGTTGTTTTGTTTGGTTTGGGTTTGGGTTTTGGTGGGTTTTTCTTTTTAAGAAGCTTATGCCCCAAGAGAAAAATATTTCACATAAAATTCTGTAACATAATTTTCATACAGTGACTCATTATTTTTTATTTTGGTTTTATGAGTTTGATGAAAATATGGAAAAATATATTACTTTTTCAGAAACACAGATGGAACTTGGTTTATAAAATAAAACTGTACCATTTTATTTTAAGTGATAAAGGTATTTGATTTTAAAACATTCAGAGACCCAATCTTTGTGTAAGTGGGAAAGAGAATGTATGAGTTATAGACCTATACTACTCACAGGCAGTGTAAATAGACAAGAAGAAAACTTGCTTGATTTTCTTCTCCTCTGATAACATATTGCATGAACATGAAGGAATTGAATTATAATTAATGAAAACTAATTTCTTGCAAGCAATACAATTTTATATCAATCATGTGATTTCATATTAATATGTGAGATATATATACTAAAAGAAAAACCCAAACTAAGCATCAAGAAGCTTTATTCCCAGTGTACTTATTGTTTACACTTACATACTTATTTAACAGTTCTATGAACCACTTATTGGTCAATTAATGAACAATTATAAGTTAATGAGTTAAATGTTATTTCGTTTGCATGAAGAAGTCTCTAGTAATGATTAATAGAGCTTTAATCCAGTACAAGTTGAGGGTCAGCTATGCCACTACGCCATGATAGAATATAATTGACTTGAATGTTCCTCCAAAAATGCCCCAAAAATGGAGTTTGTTTTTTTTAAAAAAAAAAAAAAAAAAGTTTTATCTTAGCAGTCAACATTGTGAAAGAGTGACTTACAGTTTTGAGTATATTTTGAGCTTCATATGTGGCAGATAGCATTTCTACTAAATGGAAAGAATGAAAATAGGGGTTTGTTTTGGGCACAATGGTGGAAGAACAGGACTTCATGACATAGATTTTGCTCTAGTGTTCCCTTTATACTAAGTAGATTATAAAAGTGTTACTAAATGTAATGTACATCTAGAAGTAGCAAAAAATTACCAGGATTTTTAATACCATAAAAATGATCTATTTTGGGGCTTGGGTCGGTCATTGTTAAGACTGAGTACAGACAGATGTGAATATTAAAGATTGCCTTTGCCGCGTTCAGCTGGGGAAGGAATGAAGAGGTCCACTGAGGGGTAAGGTGCAACAGGAGTGAACAATTTATTGGGGGACAACAGACTTTTATAGGGTGAGGGAAGAGGGTTCTGGAAAATGGGCGGAGAAAGGGGGTGAACACGACACAAAAGGAAAAAGGTGGGAGGTACAATACATATAAGGGGAAACTGGGGAGTGGTCAGCCTTATATG
>JAWWLT010000001.1:74198048-74210989 GCA_035040995.1 Premnoplex brunnescens | reverse complement strand
CTTTTGACTCGGGTTGTACTAGCTTTGTGATATTCCCAGTTAATTTCTGGCAAGTACAAGTCCTCCATAAGGACAAGAGCAGTGTTTTGGCAGTGTCCCTTAGTTCCTCAAAGAATAATTTGTTGGTGTCATCATCCTGGCTGGAAGGTCTATAGGAGACTCCCATGATAACACCCACATTGTTTGACTCTTGATTTGTACTCTGAGGCTCTCAACTGTGCTGAACTTGTGCGGAGCAAGAAGGTGATTGTAGCAGAATAGATTTTACAGGTCACTGGAAGAATCTTAAATATTGCTCACATTAAAAAGATATGGTAATCATACCTGTCTGATCAATGCAAAATTCTCTGTGTCACCCAAGGAAAGGTGTGAAACAGGTGATTCTGGGATAAATTCTGATGATTTGAGATACAAGACTAAGGATAACAGCAAAATCTTACAGTTAAAAAAAGCCCTATGATGTGACATTGAGGAAAAGATTTATGGACAACAGGAAAAATAAGAATAAAATAAAACACTAGAAAACAAAAAAAAAAAAAATTAAAAAAAAAAAAAAAAAAAAAAAAAAAAAAAAAAAAAGAGGTGAGAATACAGGTGTCTTCAGGGCTCAAACAAAGCAAAATAAAAGACCTGGCAGTAGAGAAGATAACATCCCATTTGTGATAGTTTTATATTGACCTAGTATTCATATCAAACTTTTTATACTGGGTGTAAAATTAATGTTACCTAGCTGGCACCACAGGAACGTACCAGGTTTTAAATAGAAACTGTGAACTAGAGTTATTGCACTAGAAATATGGGATGCTGAAAATAAATTCAAGATTATTTATTTCTAGGGGAAAATAAACCCTTCAGATCACATTTACAAGTGTGATTGTGAAGAGGGCAGGCATCTGGAAGCAAGAAACATGCTAAGTTATTGGTAGGTATTCCAGATCACAAAGCACAGGGCCTGAAAATTACTGTGAAAGAAAGGTTATGCTTAGTGGTTTCTTTATCACAAATAACACTCTTATGTCAAAAGAAGCAATAGCTAGAGTTCTAAAAGGGCAGGAGCAAAGTAGCATTTCATCCAATTAGGCCCCTTGTCAAGACCAAAATCGTATCAACTCAGTTGTCTCAGACTGCCTCAAATATTAAATTTATTAAGTATTTAACTTTGCTATGTTTCCACATATGCTCCAAAAGTGATGATAACCATGTGGATTAAAGACTGTAAGAGACCTACTGACCATAAAAACTGTAACAAGACAGTTCCGAACCTATATTAATTACTCAAAGGATTTTCCTATAGGAGAAAGGATGATGGCCACGTTATAGCTGGTAGTAAATAAGCTACATATTTGTGTTTAGAAAGACCTTGTGAATCGTTTTCTGTTTCAAATCTTCCTTCAGTACTTGTAATTTCTACAAGAAATTGTAACAGGACAGCATGAGTTCATCTGGAAACCATATTAATTTGATGACAAATTCCAAAATGAAAAGATTTTTCAAATGGATAGCTATTATCAACATAAATTATTGATTCTATCAGTCTTACTAGTAATGCAGGCAGAAAATAGCATTTGGATTATGGTCTTTATTATGGATGACTCCTGGGCTTTATATCTAGATAGATTATTCTTAGGATGACTTTTTTTTCCCTTGAAGAATGGGTAGCTCCATAATTCTTTTCTGGAAGTTTCATTAGATACTACTGAATCAAGTTTTATAACAGTTTTCATCTGTGATAGAAAATACAAATGATGTTGTTAAAAGGTAGTACAAACCACTTTCTATTCTAAATACTGGGAGTGGAATATGAAGAACTGTCTAACTGAAGTTCATTTTTCAACAGCAGGTAAAATGATCCTATTCCAATTTATTGAGACTTAGTCAGTCGGTTAAATCCATCAGAGAAATGAAATATTAATTACAATAATTAGAAATTAAAGAAATTGTATTTTTTCAGTTAAACTCATTAAGTCTTAGTCAACACTCAACACATTATATGAGAATATGGTATAAAAAAATTGTTCTTAATTATATTATGCTATAAAGCACAAGACCTAGGACAAATCTCTCAGCTCAGTTTTGTTTCTTTGTTCTCCTTTTGACTTTAAAGACTTTTTTGCAATTATGGCAATAAAATTCACTGAAAATAATTTTCAAAACATTTTCTGAAAATGTTTCATTGATACCATCATATCATAACTGCCAGCACTGAACTTTTCACTATAGTCCTGTAGGTCCAGTGAATAACATATTTTCATTTATAATCCTAAAGTAATTTATCTAATGCTATCTATAAAATAATTATACTTCCATTTGGAGCATTTTCAGTCACATTCCAGTTGTTTCCAGCTCTATGCTTTTTTTCCTCCTGTGCATCACTGATAAACCCTCAATATTATGTAAGTGCCATTCAAGCCAAAAGAGTGTCAGAGCCAAACAAAAAAAGCCCTGTCCTAATCTAAATCCTGATTTTTTTTCATACATTCCAAAATATCAAGCACAAGTTAGATGACTATAGTGACATTTTCAAGGGACAAACCTTTGTAATCTTTATGAGTCCAGGTCCTGTGTACTAATGTTACTACAAACCTTAAGGTCTTTGCAATATTTTGCTCATAAAAATGGTTTTGGTTTTGTGTTTTTGTTTTTTTTTTTTTTGTTGCTTGTTGTTGTTGTTGTTGTTGTTGTGGTTTTTGTTTTTTTTTTTTTTTTTTTCTGTTTGGTTTGGTTTGTTGGGTTTTGGTTTTGTTTTTTTTTTTTTTTTTTTTTTTTTCCTTTGGTTGTTTTTTTTTTACTTTGAAAAGAACCCTTTACTTTATTTTTTTTTTAACATTATTTTTTCTAATATCCAATTCAAAGCAAAGACCAAGTTATATTAGGTTGCTAAGTGCATTGTGCAGTCAGATACTCCACATACAGTTTCACAACTGTCAAGAAGCATTACTGCATCCCTTGAGCTACTGTATGTATACATTCCTGTTGGTCTAGCTCACTAAGCAGTCAACCTTCACTTCCAGGAAACAGGTTGACTGACAGTCAAGTTTGTATACCGGGACCCCTTGATTTTATTTTTCATAGCAGCTATATAGCCCAACAGTCTCCAGGTTTTTTATACATGAGCATTAAATGTGCACACAGGACTCCGTATTTGTTGAACTTGAGCAGGTTCCTTCAGGTCCAGCATTCCAATTTAGTAAGATTCCTCTGAATGACATCCCTATCCTCCAGAACATCAGCAGCACTCCCACTACCTCAGTGTAGTGTCACTCACTTGGGATGGCTGTAGATGGAGTCAAAAAAATGTGTTGACCAGTTTTCGTATACTGGTAAGTAGAAAGCCCAGAGGACTTGATAACTTATACCAGTGCTTATTGACAGAAAATTGTCATCAGCGATCTCTTGGACTATTTGCATCCTAATATGTTGCCCTTTTAGGAGGTGTTAAAGTGGTTAGTGTCCCCCATAAGAACTAACACTGGGGGACATCCTCCAATTGTTTCAACAAGACTTGTCTGGCTCTTTTCTTTTGATTGGGCTGCCTGTGTCTGTATCCTCTCTGATTCCAGCTCAAAAGCTCTTAAGACAGTTCCACTTCATAAAAGAATTCTTGCATGTGAGACGCCCCTTTGGATAGAGTGCAACTTGCCTTGTCTTCCATAAAGAGTTTAGGACTTTATAGCCATTTACCTCATTCCAGAACTGCAAGCATTTGCCCCACTATATTGCTGTGATTCCTATGACATCATAATTCCATAATTCCATAAGTCTGAACACAGACTTATGGTTGCCACAAGATCCACTCTTTTTATTTGTCCACTTTGTCTTATTCAGTTCTTCTTCCAGTCTTTCCAACACTGGTTTCCTTTAATTCCTATTTGGAGGATGAATTCTTCTACAAGCAGCTGGTTAATATTTCAAAATCACCAGTCTTTGGTCTTGTGGGTGACTTTAACCTGCTGCATGTCTGCTGGGGGCTCAACAGAGCAGAAAAAAAGGCGGTCTAAGAGGTTCCTGGAATGTACAGAGCATAACTTCCTGTTGCAACTGATAAATGAACCTACCAGGGGTGGGGGCCCACTAGATCTGCTGTGAGAAGGGCTGGTGGGAGATGTAGTGGTCAGAGGCTGTCTGGGGCACAGCGACCATGAAATGATGGAGTTTTCCATAGTGAATGAAACAAGGCAGGGTATCAACAAAACCTAGACTTCTGGAGGGCAGACTTTGGCTTATTCAGGAGGCTGGTCCAGAGGGCACCTTGGGAGAAAGCCTTGAGAGACAAAAGGGTCCAGGAAGGATAGACATACTTCAAAAAAGAAATCCTGAAGGCACAGGAGCAGACTGTCCCATTGTGCCAAAAGGTGAGCCAGTGGGGAAGATGACCAGCCTGGCCAGACAGGAAGCTTTTTCAGGAACGTAGGGAATAAAGAGAGTTTATCACCTTTGGAAAAAAGGGCAAGAAATTCATGTAGTGTTTAAGAATGTTGTCAGGTGTTGAAGAAAAAAAAATTAGAGAGGCGAAAGCAAAATTTGAACTTAATGCGGTCATTTCTGTTAAGGATAAAATAAGTGTTTTTATAAACACATTAATAGTAAAAGAAAGGAAAAGGAAAACCTCTGTTCTTTGTTGGACATGGGTGGGGGGGCAAGATAGTTAACAAAGATGAGGAAAAAGCTGAGGTACTTAACACCTTTGCCTCAGTTTTCAACAATGACAGATCCTCTTCAGGACAACTGGCCTCTTGAGCTGGTAGACAGTGATGGGGAGCTGAATAGCCTCCCTATAATTCAGTAGGAAGCAGTTAATGCCCTGCTGAGGCATTTGGATCCTCACAAGTCTATAGGATCAGATGGGATTTATCCTATGGCATTGAGGGAACTGGTGGAAGAGCTCACCAAGCCACTCTCCATCATTTATCAAGTCTTGGCTCACCAGGAAGGTCCTGGATGACTGGAAGTTGACCAATGTGAAACATGTCCATGAAAAGGGCCAGGAGGAAGATCCGGGAAACTACAGGCCTGTCAGCCTGATCTCAGTACTCAGCAAGGTTATGGAACAGGTCATCCTGAGTGATATCACACAGCACCTGCAGGATGAATGGGGGATCAGACCCAGCCAACATGAGTTTAGGAGGGGTAGGTCCTGCCTGACCAACCTGATCTCCTTTTATGACTGGGTGACCTGCCTGGTGGATGAGGGGAAGGCTGTGGATATAGTCTATCTGGACTTAGCAAAACCTTTGACACCATCTCCCATAACATTCTCCTGGAGAAGCTGGCAGCCCAAGGCTTGGACAGGTGTACTCTCTGCTGTTTTAGAAACTGGTCGGATGGCCAGGCCCAGAGAGTTCTGGTGAATGGTGCTGCACCCAACTGGTGGACACTCACCAGTGGTGTCCCTCAGGGGTCAGTGTTGGGCCCGGTTCTGTTTAATACTTTTATTGATGATCTGGGTGAGAGGATCGAGTCCACCATCAGCAAATTTGCAGATGACATCAAGTTGGGAAGGAGTGTCAATCTGTTGAAGGGTAGGAGGGCTCTGCAGAGGGGCCTTGAAAGGCTGGAGAGATGGGCCAAATCCAACAGGATGAAGTTTAACAAGGCCAGGTGCCGGGTCCTGCACTTTGACCACAACAACCCTTTGCAGCACTACAGGCTGGGGACAGAGTGGCTGCAGAGTGAGCAGGCAGAAAGGAACCTGGGAGTCAGCAGTGCGCCCACGTGGCCAAAAAGGCAAATGGCATCCTGGCCTGTATCACGAATAGTGTGTCCAGCAGGACTAGGGAAGTGATTCTTTTTGTGTACATGGCACTGGTGAGGCTGCACCTCAAGTACTGTTTCCAGTTCTGGGCTTCTCAATTTAAGAAGGATATTGAGGTGCTGGAGTGGGTCCAGAGAAGGGCAACAAGGCTGGTGAAGAGACTGGAACACAAGTCTTGTGAAGAGTGGCTGAGGGAGCTGAAGTTGTTTAGCCTGGAGAAAAGGAGGTTCGGGAGAGACCTCATCACTGTCTACAACTACCTGAAAGAAGTTCTAGCCATGTGGGGGTTGGTCTCTTCTCCCAGAAAACAAGCAGTAGAACAAGACGGTACAGTCTTAAGATGTGTCAGAGGAGGTTTAGGTTAGACATTAGAAAGAAGTTCTTTACAGAAGAAGTGATTGGAGATTGGAATGGGCTGCCCAGGGAGGTCATCGAGTCACCATGCCTGGGCGTATTTCAGACTGGATGTGGCACTTAGTGCCATGGTCTAATAGGCAAAGTAGTGTTAGGTCAAAGGTTGGACTCAATGATCTCAGAGGTGTTTTCCAGCCTAGTTCATTCTATGATTCTATATGTTGTTTGTCTCCCTACTCATCTATTTTCTGATGAGGGCTGGTTTGTCATCTCCGGTTCCCATTTATTTTATAGATTCTCTGTGTTTGTGTGCAGATGCTTCAGATCAGCCCTAAATGATCCCATTTTCTCAAGTGGAGTGAGACGGCTTCTCCAGTGTACCCTGGGTACTTTCCATTATGTGCAAGTTTTGTTCCCCAATCTCTGTCAAAATTAACTTCTGGAGCTCAGCACAGAAGAAAACTGATTTAAAGATACAATAAGAAAACCATGCAAGGCAGCTGTTCTTTCCACTCTTAGCACAGAAGCAAAAGGTACTCATGATAAGCAAATAGAGTATATAAGATTTCTTCAGGATTTTTTTTTGTGCACTCTTAGCACGTGCATTAGCAAATGCTTCAAACCTTTGCTGATATAATTTTCAGATTTTAAAAAAATGTATTATTTCTGCATAAATTAAAAAATATATCTAATTCTTATTAGCTTGTCAACATGATTCATTTACAAATATTAACCTGCACTTAGATATTTACTTATTTCCTTAGAATTTTTAATGTTGTTTGGGTTTTGTGCCTTTTTTTTTTCCCTCCAGGCTTCTTTTCTTGCATCTTTCAGATGACAGTTCCAAAGTTTAATTAGAAGCACTCAAGGGATTTTTAATTCCATCCTTAATTGAAGGTCAACTAATTGCCATCCATCTCTTTACAAAAGTAGAGTATGAAACCTTCTACTGCTAACTGTAATAAGCAATCAATCTTTCCTTCTAACTACATGAACTATCCTTTAAATTAAAACATTTAAGAATTAGTTTTAGAGTGCCGTAACCCTAAACTGCTTAAACAGTAAATAAGGAAAGACACATTCATAAAAACAATTACTACAGTCCCAAATTCTAAAAGTCCAGGATGATAATACTCTTAAGGTGCTTAAAGTTATATGTTATGAATCTAGAACTCAATATTACATGATTAGCAAATTGTAAGCTTGTTTTTATAATAGTAGAGATTAACAAAAAAAGTAAATAAGACAGCTGAAAACATCAATATATCATGAGGAAAAATTCTTAAGTAAATAGTTAAAAAGCAAACTCATGAAAAATAGTTTAGAAATATAAATTTTCACATAACAGAAGAAGTTTCCTGGACAAATTTCCTATGCAGAATGAAAATAATTTCTACTGTTGTGGTGTAATGGAGTGTTACAGAGGAAGCAAATTGCATTTTACTTTTATTTTAAGACATCCTAAAGTGTAGTCATTAAGGCTAAATGATACCACTAAAGTGCTAATATTTACCGAAGAGTATAAAGAAATCAGAGTCTCAAAGAGAGGTGAAATGTTGGACTTACTTTCAGTGAGTAATGTCTCTATCATTAGCTGGATATTTCTTCAGTCTTCTGTTATATTATTCCATTCTTTTTGCCAGTAAGTTCAAACTAAATTGCTAGTATAACACTAGTAAGTTTTGAATAAAGATTAGGTTTCATGTATTTTTATAGGTTTTCTCATTTCCACACAAGTGTTACTGATCTGTCTCAAGTTAATTGGTGTATGAAGATTACAAACTGTACTCTTGAGTTTCTATCTCATAGATTATTTTATCCAATCATATATTGGATTAGAAAACACATATTTAATAAACATTTTCTACTATTCATTTTTTCAATATGTAGCATTAATCGCATTAATTATATTTGTTATATTCAGTTATAAATTTATCTTAATACTAAAAAAAATCTGAATAAGTTACAGCACTCACGTGTTTTTGTGTTTTTTTTTTTTTTTGCTTTTTTAAAAATTTTATATTGCTGAAGTACAATATTGATGTAACTTTTTAATGTTTTGATTGTAAGGCAAGCTCATTGACTTACCAAAAAATGCTTCCAATGAAGTTTTCACTTTGTCACTGAATCATTGGGATTCTGTTAGGCTTTGTGCATAAAGGAAAAAAAAAATCAGAGGAAAAGATATCATAGTACTTGTCTATGCTGTTTTCAGGGAATAGACCACATCTTTCACAGTATTTTTAACCTTAATTATTTTCATATGGAGCTTCCCAAGCCTTCTGAAGAAAAGTATTTCGATTATTCATTGTCCAGGGTTTTTTCTCTGCTAGTCAGCACTTATCAAAAAAGCAAACTGATTCAAAAATTACTAATAATGACAACATTATGTAATCTTTCTGAGCCTTAGAACATTTTAAAAATAAATTATCCTCACTGTAAGACCATTGTCTGGTTTATTTAAGTATCACTTTTACAGTTAAAGCCAGAATCAAAGTCTGACTTTAAGTCATATAAGCAGTCAATGTTAAATCCTACCTTGAAAAATACAAAAGTAGACTTTTGATCATATGTTTTTCTGCAAGTAAATATCTGAAATCTTGACTTTATTTATTACTTTTTCATTATCATTGATGTGGTCAAGACAACAACTATTTTCAATGTGAAAATAAAAAGCAAAATTTAACTTACAATATTTGTTTTTCCTTAGTGGTGGAATGCAGCTTTAACCTTCTTGGAATTTCATGAAGGCTAGAAGAAATATTATAATCCTACGACAGTCCAGTCGGCAGATTTGTTTGACAACAAAAATGCTTGACTGATCGGGGTCTTTCTGGGTCAGAGTAGCTGCTTACAGCAAGATTTCCTGTGTCTTATCCCATCTCTCTCTAAGAGTGCCTCTGTTTCTGAAATCTATATCAAGAAGAGCAGCGAAATGGTACACCTATTCAAAACATCTGTCTGTCAAGAAGTGGAAAGGTTTTTTGGTTATGGTGATTTTTTTATTTTTTTTTTATTTTATTTTTTTTTTACTGCCCTCAGTATTTATTTCTGTTTAGTGTATGGACATGTAGAAGACAAGAGGAACTGCCTTGCAGTTATCTGATTAAGGACTTTGTCAAATGGGTGATGCCAAAAAACCTTGGTATGAAAGGAACTGCTAAAACAATTTGTTCTTTTAGCAGAAAAGGTATTTATTCGAGTAGTGCTGGAAAGCTAGCCAGCTCTCGCTGGACAAACTAGCTTCGAATCAACAGTGCAAAATGAGTCATTTCATACATTTCACTACATGATTGCAACATACAATTTTGCATAGTAATAAGATTACAATATCTGATTATGCATATTAATGATTAGGTGGAGACTAGGCAGAGTCTGGGTGGAGCCTTCCAAAATCTTTTGGCATCAGAATTAGGTGGTTGTTTCTGATCTTCAGCCTCATTCTAGGGGTCTTTAACTCCTCTTCTTCACCTTGACCTCTTCAGCCTTCATTGTTCATGACCTAGTCACTAAAGCTTACAGAAACTACTGGCTTAAGGCCATTTTGCTCTATTCAAATGTCTACATTGACATGATTAACAGCAGTAGGTTGTTTGTGTATAGTTTTCTAAGATCAAGTCCAGTGGTTTGAACAGAACACATCTCCATGTTCTCCGATAAACTCAAGCAAAGCAGGTGCTAAACAGTTTCTACTGATCCTGTTAACTATTTCTGGGGTATATTCTTGTTTCATGGGATGGTACAATAGAATAGGCAGCCAAACACAAAGAGTCACAAACCTGGCTGGCAAACAGTAAAGAAATCTGATCAATTACAGCAATTGATAAGGATGGAGTTTGAGGACATTTAGTTTGGTAAGATCACCTCACTAAGGACCTTGATCAAAATGGGATGACAGGAGGTAAGGAGAAGGCAGTAAGAAAAAATATACAGAGACATAGACCTGCCTGGCCTGCCTGGCAACAAGGCAGAAGAAATAACCTCATCATTAATAATTAATTGACTATTAAGAAATTGCAGAACCAAACTGGATTCTGCAACTGATCAAGATGCAAACCTGAACATTCAGGATGTTGGAAAGAGTCTCTAGGACTGAACCAACTTATGAGGTAATGTGCAGAGAAAGAGGGGCTGGGGAGGAACAGGGATGGGGTTATAAAGGGGTATAAAAGGCGTCAATCTTGTGTGAAACCAGACCGGCCACAGTGCTTGTCTGGCTGAGCACAGCTCTTGATCACTGCAGTCCTTCCTGTCTGCTCATATCATTTTAGTAAATTTTTTCTTATTTGTCTCTATGTAATCTCTCTCTCTATCCTGTATATACTCTTATATAATATATAAATTGAATATACTTGGGGTATGCTTGAATATCCACTAGCAAATATTGAGCTGGATTATCTGACAGGTAGGGTTCCTTAGGTCTGGAATAAGGCAAGGTATGAGGCCAGCAGAGTGTTTGCGCTTGAATGAACTGATGTTTGACCCCCTAAAATATGCGCTTGCATGAGTGTGGGGTGCCTATGGAATGAGTAAGTGTGGGTAGCTTTGTGTGTGTGCAACTTTGTGTGTAAGCCTCCCTGTGAGCCTGTCTCTGGGACATATGTACAGCAACAGGAAAGAAGAGATCCTGGATTCCCAGACACTGAACAGAGCTCCAGGTCCTATGCTAGAGTTGCTCAAGGGCATCCCTTAACATTACATGTCTGAAACGTGATGAAAGATGGAAAGCAAACTCTGGAGGTCATGACTGTAAACATGAGGTGGAGCTTTAAAAAAAAGAAACCTGATGCAAACTTGTACTGGAGATTTACAGTTTCCCCACAGTACTCTTGCTATTAATTTTACCGTTAATAAAGCCTTTTTCAAACATACTATCTACGCTAATATTGTGTATAAGAAGACATATCAAGAGTTTTCAAGGATCTGTAAGTAGTAATTACCCCTACATTACTTCTTTATATTCAATAATGATCTTTTCCAAAGAAAAGAAATGTTTCCATCATGGCTAAAGTGCTACAGCTGTCTTATTCATTGTAATGAACTACTTTAAATGAAGAGACTCATTTGTACAACTAAAGAAGTGTGTTTCAAGTGACTCAGTAAATTGTAGGTTTTCATTCTGGAATTAAATATTTCCTTCCTGTTGTACATAATTTTTGTCCCTTGAGAACTCTTGTTTTCTTGCAGTAGATCATACTCCTGAGAATATTAAATCTCTTGAGGTACAGTAATGATACTCTTCTCATAAAATGTATTAAAAAAATACTAAAGAGTAATGTGATAGAATGGGAAAGAATAGTAACAATTATTGTATTGTAACCAAAAGTAAAAGCTGTCATTTCAGTAACAGCCATTCTAAATTTGAGAGCTGGTGTGATATTGTTGCAATTACTAAATAAAGGCTTAAGTAAATTTTTATAAGTCTGAGAGAAAAAGTATTTTAAATGTAAGAACAAGGGTATAACAAGGACATGCATTTTGCTCTTCTTCTGCTGTTTTGGGGTTTTTTTAAAAAAAATTCTTTTAATTCTGCTAATGTTGTATGCTGCTTTTGATCAAAGGGTGAAATCTGATTTATTCCAGTATGTTTTCTGTGTAGTTTCTATGCCATGTTAAAATGAAACTAATAAATAAGCAAACCACCTACCCCCTCAAAGCCCTCACATTCTGCTAAGGACAAGTGCCTCATTCTTTTTTCCCTTTGGGAAAAACTAAATACAAAAAGATCTCAGTGAAAAGGACAGTTTATGGTGGTACTGAAAATTGAAATAATGATTAATGTATCAAATCCATCTCTTATTCACAGCACTTCAACAACAAAGAAACCAACAGATGTGTGTCTGAAATTCCACAAAAGTGCAAAGCAGTAGCTGTAATTTTCAGTTTAGAAAGGCAAGAATTATTTGTGTGTTATCTTAAAATCTACTTCATCCTTGCCAGATATGGGTGGATCTCTGGCTAAAAACGGAGCCCAAGGCTCTCAGTGCACAGACAGCGCTATACTCAGTGATTTTTCAAGCTGTAGAGATCATGATGGTAAAAGTGTGTATTGTTGAATTGAATAGTATCAGAAGCAGTCTGTGAAAATGTAAAAACAAACAAACAAACAAACAAACAGAAAAAAAAACCAACAAAAACCCACAGCAAAACTCAAAACCCCTGAAAAAGTGCATTCAGTCATTTCCATTGGCAGCCTAAAGAACAGTATCTGGACTTCTGATTATTTATTGGCTCTATGTCTCTTCTAACTTAATCTGTTAAAATTTAATCATTGTCCAATTATAGCATTATGTCTCTGTGAAGAAGATTGGGGAGTCAGAAAAAGGTGAAATCTTGTGGGGGAAGGAACCAGACAAAATGTGGCATTTCTGCTTAAAGGGAGGTGAAATTGATTTTCTCCCTTATTGTTAATACGAATATGTTTGATCCCCTAAAAAGACCAGCCTAGTTGACAATGTTTTGTATGCCTGACAGAAACCTCAGGAAAGAGGCCAGGGCAGCCTGAGCAAGGAAAGTGAACTACCTTTTACATCCTGGCTGTAATCACTCTGGTTAAATGTTAAGATCAGACGGGAGGGAAAACTGGATACATCTAGTACTCTTCAGTGATATATGCCATGTGAATAAAAGACTTCAGCCCCAAGATTCACAAAAGTGTCAAATATTAAGTAAAATAAACTCTAATTGGCTTTCATTTAATTTCATTTCATTTCATGTATAAGATATGTAATCCTAACATAACTAATCGGTAACAGTGAACTCTTTTTCTTTCTTTCTTTCTTTCTTTCTTTCTTTCTTTCTTTCTTTCTTTCTTTCTTTCTTTCTTTCTTTCTTT
>JAWWLT010000001.1:74152643-74175873 GCA_035040995.1 Premnoplex brunnescens | reverse complement strand
CATCAGTGCTGGTCAGGATTCAAATATCACCTCCTAAGGGCACAGGAACAGGTAATTCCAAAATACTGGAATTCAAGCAGGCGAGGCAGAAGGCCAGCTTAGCTGAACAGGGATGCACTCTTAGAAATAAGGCAAAAAGGAAGGTGTATGCTCAGTGGAAGCAAGGTTAAGTAGAGTGTTCAAAGGAGAGCAACAATGATTGTGAAGGGCCTTTAGGGGAAGCCATATGAGGAGCGGCTGAGGTAGCTTTTTCTGTTCAGCCTGCAGAAGAAGATACTGAGGTATCTTCTCACTGCAGTTACAACTTCCTTGTGAGAGGAATAGGAGGGACAAGCAGTTATGTCTTCTTGGTGGTGACCAGTGACAGGACCCGACGAAATGACCTGAATTGATGTCAGGGGAGGTTTATGTTGAATATTTAGAAAAAGATTGTTCACTCAGAGGGTGCTTGGGCACTGAAACGGGCTACCCAGGAAAGTTTTCACACCAGGAAGCCTGTCACAGTTCAAGAAGTCTTTGGACAATCCTCTCAGGCACATGGTGTGACTCTGAAATGGTCCTCTGTAGGGCTAAAGATTGGACTTGATATTTCTTGTAGGTCCCTTACAACTCAGCATGTTCTGCAATTCTGCGACACTGTGAGATTATAAGAATGCACACATACTAAGTATGGGGAAAACATGCATATGAATTGGAGATTTGATTGATTTTTCCCATAAGTTAATTAAAATTTGAGCTTTCTTTTTAGATGAGGATCGTATGGCAAGCTGGATGGGAAATTCCATAAGCTTATTTAAATATTGTGTATGATGTTCTCAAAGTTTAATATCACTACTGTCTCAATTTATTATGTCTTTCTAAATTTCAGTCTTCTGTGACCCTATAATTCAAATGGGTGAATTTTAAGGCAATATGTTAATCACAACCAAATAGTGTGATTCTGTTCTTTCTTTCCCTTACTACTCTTTTGTTCATAAGGCAAATAAATGTTTTACCTCTTCATATATCCTACTGCGACAACAGTTACTGATTCATAGCTTTTCTGGTGAAGCTAGAGGTACAGTAATGTTCTGTCATTGTGTATCTCAATGCACAGAGTGAGAACAATTACCCTTAGTTACGAGGTTTATGTACCAAAATCAGGTACCGTCTTGGCTGAGTACTGTCAAATATTCTTGAGCTGCTATATCCCTTTGAGACTCCAGATGGGATGAAATGGAGAACAATTTAATTAAATGTGCTGGGAATGTAATTTGGGACATTATGCATTTATTGAAGAAATCTGGTTTGGAAGAGCTGTATTACATTGGGAAATTATCCTCACTAGTAAACAGAATATGTGCTGGCATGGCTTAACAGAGTGGGTATAAAGGCAATAGATAGATCTGTAATATAGTCACAAAAATAAAGATATGGTACAAAATCTGAATATTTTTAAACAAAATATATTCATTGGACTTTCATAGCATGTTTCATTAACATATTATAATTTCCTGACATTGTAGTTCCTTGTGTACTTGTAGTTAATGTAGCTAAATATAGATATAATTAATTTCAATCATGTATTAGTCCAGGATTGCTATTAGGTTAGTCTATAATGTACAATTTTCCAAGAAAGATTTGGAGAGGCACAGGTTTCTGTTTAAAATTCCTTAAATCACACAGAGCCTAAAAATTATATTTTGATATCTGTACTGAGAAAAGATTGAGTTTTTTCCTGTTCACCACTTTTTATTTTCACAAGATCAAGATTGAAAAAAACCCATAAACTCCCTGTAATTTTCTACTGGATATTTGAATATGATAACAAATAGTTATCATCCATGTTCTGCTTTTATGTATTCACTGTTATTACCTCATACAGTTGACTCTGGTTTTGTTAGAAACACACCACTAGCACCACAACAGAAAGACAGAGAAACAGATTGTCTGTATATCCTGTATATACCACACTTCATGAGTTATTTCTTAGCTAACTCCATGACTTATTCAACTGGAATTTCCTCTGACAATTCTGAGGCTTAACTAGCAAATGGAATTTCTTTTTCTGAGAAGGGAATTATTTCCTGGCTGGTCAGTGCTCTCTGCTTTGGGCTCCATGAATACACAAAATTTCAGAAAATAATAATAAAAAAATTGTATCTGGAATTAACTCTGCGTAAAAAAAACCCACAAGCTGCTGGGTTATTTACATTGAAGAGCTAAATGGATGCTGTTTGTAGAAACTTGTTTTGCAGGTCTCCACTTAAGGTACTGGACCAGTTTCGAGTTTTGTGGGCCTCCTTTAAATCAGATATTTGATCCCAGCTTTTTCTCTTCCCAGTATTAAAAATTACCATAGTTTAATATTTTTAATATTACACTGTTCCAATGCAGTAAAAAAAAATAAAAAAGAAAAAAGCACCCAAACACAAAAATTAATCAGGAGAAAAGGGAAAAGAACATATGCAAGAATTATCTTTCAGCTGGTTAAAAAAAAAAAAAAAAATCTGTTTCAAAACATATATATGCAGGTACTTTGGATTTATTTTTTTTTCTCAATAAACATTTATATAATCTTTGTTTCTGCAGTCTGATACTTAAAAGGGAGATTATTTCTCCTACTTCAAGGTTTTTTCAGGCTAAGGTATGAACAGAAATTCAAACTCAATATGCAAAATAGTGGCTTAAACAGTAAAAAATAAGAAAAAGACTAATTTTAGTCTCTAGTTTTTAATTTTGTAGGTGACATAAATTTTCTTTGTGTATATTGGAATAATAACTAAAAAAAAAATAAATTAAAAAAAAAATGTCCGGCCACTTTCCTCCTTGTCAGATTTTCCTGACCATATATAAGATTTACTTGACCATTTTCTAGTTTCTTTCATGCCAAAGTTATACAACTCAAAAAAAAGTGTTTATTGACCTTTTCAGAGTACAGGGAGAAACAAAATAAAAGCCAACTCATTATACAATGTGTGAGACTCACTTTGAGAAGTAGTGTCAAGTGGTTATAGACTTAGAGAAAACTTACAAAAAACTTAGCTATATCTCAATTATAGTAATATTCAGTCTTCATAGCTCAATTAAATGGTTATCCAAAGAGATTTGACCAGATAATCATAGCTAATATCCGACAGGATCCTGGCCTCTAAAAGAAAATGTCTTCTTTACATAGACAATTTTGGACATAACAAATCTAAATATATTCTTTATATATTTATTCTAAATAATCTTTCTTGGAAAGAAAACAGGTTATTTAATTTCACATTACACTATATGTTTTTGCTGCTTTGGACTAGATGTCCAAATTTTCTAAAATAACAGGTTCCTCCTTTTAATCTGTAATATGAGCCAAATGGAGCATAGATTTTTTTTTTTTTTCTTTAATTTATTTTTTGAAACTTCTATATTGGCAGTTAAAAACACAATCTACAAATTGTCTAAGCCATGTCTTGAGATTTGGAAGCATTTAGAGCTCAAGTGCTATTTAAGGATTCTTCTTGAAACAAATCAGGTCCCTATGTTCCTAGGTCTTTAAAAATAAAATAAAGGTTTTATTCATTCTAGAGTTCACAAGCAGAAATCCAATGTTGTTCCAGAGTAGTTGCTTTTCTCTGAGGACAGGATAAACCAGAGTAGTTCCAGATTAAAATGGATACCCTCCTGACTGTATTACAATGAAAAACAGGAGAAAAAAATGAAAACATTTTGCTGCTTCCTCACAGAAAATAATTGTTAAGGGAGCTGAAATTAAAACAAGGAAATGCATGTTGGAAGACAAGTCACATGCTTTATACTAAGTACAGTGTGGACATTAAGCAGTAGTGGTTAAAAATTAATCAAAATTTGTTGTTTTATTGATGCTTAGATCAGATGTATACATTAACACCACAAACACAATATAGTTACTTTTTTTTGTTCTGTTACAGAAGACTGCAGATTAGCATACATTCTATTTCCTGAATTTTATTACCCACATATGGAGAAATACAGTGTAAATCAATCAATTTTCAATTTTGTCAGTAAGTTGACTTTTATTACAATAAAATTTCCATGAACTTATTCTCACTAGTTACATTTTTATTGTCCATTCTCTATCATTCCCTCCCCCCTCCCCCCCCAATAATTCAAAGCTTTCTAGTTTGCTTTTTGGCATAGAATGCTATACTGAAAATACAAATACTTCAGTGAAATTGAGGTATACAGTGGTCACACTATGGGAATAATGCCTTCCCTAGACAGTGGCAGCTGGTGTTAAAGTAATAAAACATTATTAGAAGCAAAATAAAATGTTTGACCTGTATCAGCAAAAGGAAAGGGACATAAGGAACATGCAAACTGATAAGTATTACACCAAAAATATTTTTTTTTTTTTTTTTTTTTTTTTTTTTTTTTTAAAGCACCAGCTACCTCAGACACTCATTCTTCGTAATATTCTGTGTTTGCTCCTATTATTTTCCTTTATATATCCATCTAGGATAGGCTATCAGTGTTGCCAGCAATACAAAGTCACCACAAGAGAAGAAAAACAGGAAAAATGAAGACTCATAATATTTTTGGTCTCACCTTGAAAGGTGCAGAGAAAGAGCTCTGATCTTTACTTCCTGTTACCTTTATGCATTTTGCACTATGCAACTGCTCTGCTGAAGATTACATAAATAGCTACATATCTATATAAATGCTCTGTTGTAAAGAACAAATAGTGATCAGGACTACCCTTCCCCATGTTAAGCATTACCTTGTAAGACTATCTGGATTTCTGTGGATAGAACAGGTGACTATTTATGCACTGCAATTCCTCTGTTAGTTACTTAAATCACTCTAAATCTACCTCTGTCTTCTAATTAGTTTTTTTTTTTGTTGTTTTTGTTTTGTTTTTTTTTCTTTTGTTTTGTTTTGTTTTCTTTCCTTTTTTTTCTTTTTTTTTAATACACTTATCAAAGCAGATTGCACTACTACTACATGAATTTGAACATTCTTATTAGGCTTTCATTCTAAAAATTTTTAGTATAAAATTACCTTTCATTATGTTTGGGTTTGGTTTTTGTTGTTGGCTCTGATCACTAACCTAATAAGCAGTGTGCTGTTGAACCAGTACTTTCATTGTTCCATTAAATCTTTTGGCTACTAGTAGCAAATATTTCCACTGACAGCAGCAGCTACTAGAGGGCAAAAAATGTTTACCTGAAAAAATTGTGAATCATGTAGATGAAGCTGGAGGCCCTGACCATTCCAGATGCTCTGATCTGCACCTTTTTTTGTGAATGAGCAGCCAGGGAAGAGCTGTACAGTACCTGTCTCTGTTTTCAGGCAAAGATGACAACCTTTTACTAGCAATGTCTTCATGTAGATTGTAAGATATAAACAATTACAAAAGCACTTATAAAACCATTACCAAACCAATGAAGTGGGCCTTTTCAGAGATACAGCAATGAAGCATAACAAAGAGCAATCTGGGAGTAAGGGCTCTGTAAAGTTATTTAAGTAGACTACTTGTGAAATGCTTTAAAAAAAGGGAAAAAAAAAAAAAAGAATAGAAAAGAAGAAAACAAAATCAAAATGCACGCACACAGAAAACTCCAGAACTTTAAATAAGCAAAAAAGTCCAGCCAGTTATACAGGACATAGGTTAACTGAAGCAGAATCTGTTGATCCAAATTCGGATTTGTCCATGCAGACTGGGCTTACATCTAGTGGAAAGTCAGGATACAATTCTACTTGAAAAATCGGTGAAAAAATTTAACTCAAACTACAACCCAGTTTGAAAATAAGGATTGATTCTCAGATGACAGATGTTTCCCAAGTGGGTTCAAAAAGAAATTTTTAGGCAGCAGTAAAAAAGCCTTTAGAAATGGAGATTCTGAAGAAATAAGAAATAAGATTTAGGAAACTAGGAATATCGATGTATTAAAATCACATGGAACTACATGGTTCTACAAGCTCTTCAATACACTGAAACATTTGCTACAGATAGTGCTGCTGGACTTTATATTTGCATGATTTTTCTTTTGAATGACAAACTTATGTTGAAATGGAAAGATTACGTTAAGAGAACTAAAAACAGGACAATAATCCCTAAGGAAAAAAAAAGAAAACAAACAACAAACCCCTCTATTGAACCTTTGACTGCTAAACTGATTTTGGTTGACCAAAATACCGGTGTTATTTACTCCTGTAAGTAGAGTTGACCCAAAACCTCCTAATGGAGTAGCATGCAGCCAGAAGCAAGTCTTAGATGTGTAGGCGTACCTCTGTGGTTTTTTGCTGGGGGTCAGAGATAAGGTCAGGTTGGCTGAAGTCAAAACCACCATGCACAATGTTGCCAAACCTACAACACCTGTGCAGGGTTACTTAGCTAAACTATTTCAAGTTAGAACAATGACAAGGGTTAAAGAACCTGTTGCTTTTCCCCTGGAATACAGCTGTCGAAAAATTGGACATTGGACATGGCTAGCTGTATAACTGGTTTCTCCAAACATTTCACAGGGCAAGAAGGTAAGAGCTGTGAATGTAGAAGACAATCCCTTGAAAATCATGTATCACTGAAAGCAAGGCTGAATTGTATACCAGAAGAATGCTAAAATTTGGCACCTCCCATCGTGTTACGAACTGTAATTATAGCCAGGCTAAAAAGAGACAAAAAAACACAACACAGACCAAAACTGTAAGATTGATTTCTGTAAGATCCAGTAAAGGCAAATTGGCAAACTGCAGTCCTGGGCAGAAGACTATCAAAGTGTCCAAAACCAGGACAGGAACTGGTATATTAAAACAATCTTTCTCTTAAAATGTGACAGATTCCTCATAAATGTGCTAATATTGAGATATTTTTTGTATCTTCGTGGCACACCTTTGACTGCAGAATCTTCATCCAGCAATTTGTGTACACATGAAGGAGAACTATTAAAAATGTAACAAGATGAGGACTGCAAGTTTTGAATTTTATCCCAACTTCAGCCTTACTATTTAATTATTTAAAAAAAATATTCAAGAAGTATGAATGAATGAGAGTATTTTTAAATTTTGACTATAAAATTATATTTATTTGTTTATATTCATAAGGTAAAATCTTCCATCATACATAGTGCTAAAGGGTATTTCAAAGTGTTTAAAACAATATTCTTAAACACAAAGGAAAAAATGTGTTTCCTTCACATACTCAAGTATAACAAGGAGCGGTGTTCTTGAAAATTATTTAACATGCTTATTACTAGATGGTTTGCATTGCAACTTTCTGACTTAAATGTTTAAACCTTTCATCAGTTTTACTGTACAGGACTGAGGTGCTCCAGCACAGTTGGCTTATCACTGCAAGCCACACTGTTGTGAGTCCTGATTCAAAGAAAATGTAAAATGCATTCTGAACCTTTGATATTTCAATGCAAAATCCATAATGTGTTGTAAAGAATAGAAAACAAATTGCACCACACTATAATTGCTGTTTATATCAGATGATAATCTGTGCATGTTTACTTGTAAATTTGGAAATACAGGAAAAAAAACAAAAGAGCAGATCCTAAAAAGAGGAAAATAAAGTATCTTGCAAAATGCAAAGTCAGATGCAAATCAGCTGAATGAGATTTGAACAAGATTGAATTAAAATTTGTGGATTGATTATTAACTTGCATATCAAATAATCCAGGCTATGCCTTTTCTTTCACCAGGATTCATTCAGAAGTGAATCTCTTATTTCTTCAAGCTACTTTTCATATTTGAATATGTTCAAGATATTAAGGTACTTATAGGATAGTTGCTCCCTATTTCAGTGACTCCTTAATATTCTAAATCTTAAAGAAACTGACAGATAAATGATTGATTATACTTAAGGTTTTGACCTGCAAATGATGTGGCTCATACAAAGCCAAAGTGCACAACGGTTGCAGTATTGAAGCTAGACTATACTGAAGGCATTAAGGAAACAAACCTGTACATTCTGGATATTCTAGATAAAGGAAACTTTCAGCTTTTATGGACAGCTTATCTTTTCCCACACTAAGTATTCATTTTTTCAGCCTTCCTTATTTGAAAAACAGTTTTATATTTCCATATAAACTAAAAATCACAAAGATCTCAAAAAGACAAGGAAAACCAAACTTGGTTTCCAAAATATTGGGGGTGGGTGGGGTCGATGTGTGAAGCTGATGATACCATGGAAACATCTTCTTGCATTTCTTTGAGATTATCAACATTCTATGTGGATCTTATAGAAATATCACTGCAACAGTGGACAAGTAAAGATAATTTTGAGTATATTTAAAGCTTTGTCCTTCAGTGTTTTTTTCAAAGCATCATGGTAATGATACTGGTTTCCACAGCAACCAATAGAATTTCCCACCTCCTCCTTTTCCTCTTCCCTCTTGCCTGGCAGCACTCCCTGTAGGACTGACATCTCTTTGTGTAAAAATAAACAAGTTTAATTTTGTGTAATACTATCCAAATAATAATGCTGCAGTATCTGGATGAAATATGCATTTTTACTGCCAAATGATGGGGTTTACTCCAGGCTTTCTGCTCCCTGTTTTTCTTTTTTTTTTTTTTTTTTTTTTTCCCCACATATGGCTTGGGGAAGAGTATGGAAGCCAATCATAAAGCAAGCAAGACACTAGCAAATGCAATTTCTTCCTGCCACAAATGAGTCTCAAATATCTTAAAAGACTAATGGTCAGGCTCTCAAAAATAAACCCAAGAGTTTTTATGAATGATAGATATGTTTCATTCCTGAGTCAATCACAAACTCATCCTGACTTCTCTGACTACCCTTGTTAAAGATGGGTATTCCCAAAATAGCTTTAATCAGTTATTTTCAGCCCAAGGGTTGTCAGCAAATTGCTTGTTATGACTGTTTCTCATTCATTATTCATCCAGTGTAACTGGTCATATGAATAACATGATACCACTGCTGTCAATGCTGATGTCTAGAACTTGTTCAACAAGATGAAAATGAATAATAAGTTCTTTATATAAATTCTAACATCCAAAATACTGTTTATAAAAAAAAAAAAAAAAACAAACAACAAACTTACGTATTTTGTGAAGACTTTACTTAATATATTAGAAGTCACATCATATATTTTAATAATTTTGATGTGAACTATTCTATGTAGTGAACAATACATGTTTTGTAAGTTAATAGGCTAAAATTAATATCAATTAGAATGGGAATTGAGTCTTTATGAGTAGTTAGTTGCCTTTTGCTGTGAAAAAAACCTTCTCAATCCATCCTTGTAACTCTATTTGCATCAACATATTTTACCCAGGTAAAATCTGTGTTAATAAAATAAAACTTAAGAACATTCAAATTCTTGCATAAACTCCCCATATATTAATCCTTCCAAGCAAAGACAGTTAAAACGTTATGTAACATATTGTGGATTACTTAATAGGTCTGTTTGCATAGCTAGCTCTTCAACAGGCATTCATAACAAGTGTCACCCTAAAGGATGACACTTCCAAGACACTTCCCAACAATTTCCAAGACAACATTATTTGGGTGAAGTAGAGGAGAATTCTTTTACCTAGGGGTACAGATTATAAAGGAGTATAAAAAGAGTATATGAAGTATAAAAAGAGTACAACCCGTGTTGACAAGTACCAGATAGAAAAGACTGATGCTTGGTTTGAACTCACGGCCTCAGGAATACCACGTGAGTTCTTTTTCCAAGCACCACCACTTCAAAACACGTAGAGGAAATTAATCTGAAAGGCATCCCTTTCATTCTGGCTGTATCCAGTCAACCCCTGAGCCACTCATGTCTTATCGAAGCAAACAAGGGACAACAACCTGCCACTCCCAGGGGAAAGACCCACTCTCACATCACCAGACATAACTGATTATAAGCAAAGGTGCAGGAAATGCTGAATGTTTATGAAAGAATAGTACATCTTTCAAGCTCTAGTCCTACAGCTGTGATGCATCAGATTTTTTTAAATCTCCAACATTTTTTATTAAATATTTTAAACTTATGTTAGTTTTACAATTCTTTAAAGCAGTATTGCTTTTCAGATCAATTTATGGCTTTAATCCAAGGAAGCTTTTTTTCACATGGAAAAGAATTTTTGTGGTAACATTAAGCACTGTCTCTTGTACTTCATATGAGTGTTAGCTTTTGGCAGCACAATAACTATGTACAGGTATATCAATCTGACATTCACATTCATTATGAAGCTAGAATAATGATTCACTCTTTCAAGGCGAACTGTGCTATAACAAGTAGTCAAGAATGAGTTGAACTACTTGCAGTTTATTGCTTGAGCATTAGCAAAAAGAGATAATTTCCTTTCTTTGCTGTAACAGTACTTTCTTTGAGCCGCTTAGAAGACTGGTCCTAGGTCTATAAGATAAGCAACTTTATTCAAATGATTTATCCAAAAGACTTAACACTTTGCAGTCATGTCAATTTATTTGAAAGATCAGAACCACAGAAAACAGCTGTAAATTCTGCCTTTTAATTGAAAACTTTTGTCTGTGTGGTCTTAACATATATAATAGTTTACAGATCTGTATGTTTCTATGCTTTTCAAATAAACAGGTAAACAAAGAAAACCAGAATAAATTAAGCCCATGTAAACAGTAAGAGAATGTGCCTATGAAAAGAGATAATGCCAAAATATCTTTATTAAGATAGTTATCTTAATACAATGTATTTTAAGAGATTTTTTGAGAAGGCTAAAAATGCTGATATTTATATCCAACAAAATTGCAAAATATACACATGTAATATTCTGCTGACTACAAATCACAAAATACTGTTTATATTTGATATTAGGGCTACTCTGAAATACCATATTAATTTGGAATATACCTGTGTTTCTAGGCTTTCAATTCAATTTCTGTGAATCATTTCCTCAGAATTCAAATTTGATTTTTTTTCCTCATATCAATGGATTAAACCAACTAGATTATTTTGTTTCTCTTCCAAATTGTTACTGACTCCTTTTATTTCACTTCATTTATAGCAAAAAAAGAAAAAAAAAAAAATGGAAATAAAGAGCTATTCCCCTTGATGGAGCCAGGAGAGCTTACTTTTAGACAGACAGATGATATCTTGCCTCTAGAGATAGACTGTTCCACCTGCACAGATTACCTTCCATTACTCTTGAATAGACTACTTCCCAGTACACTTGTAGAGGAAAATACTATATGGATCATCTGAAAAAAAATATGTGAATAGTAATTTATACCAGGATCTGGACTGCTTATGGTAAATACTAAAATAAATACCATAGTATAAAAAAATTAGATCCTTCACCTGATTAAGAAAGGTTCAAATATCTAAATTAAAATACGGTTAGCATTAAATTTCTTTTACTCTCTCATCTTAATATGTTTGTGTCTAGTCTTGTTTATGAAAACAGTCTCTTTATCATGTGTTAATAGATCTAATTCTCTGTCTGCTTATAAATATGTCTATTTATTCTCTTACAAAGTTTATTTTGTAGAAATTTCACTTACCTTATTTTTTTTCCTAGTTTGTGCTTTCTTCTGATCAAAGCAATTTTTGTTTGTTTGCTGCTTTGTTTTGCTTACAAAGTAAAGTCTCATCAGACTTGAGAAACTGTAAGTCAGCAATTACTTAGTGCTATGACGTGAATAAAGTATTTGAAGGCAATTGAATATTTGACTCTGACTTAAAATGTATTCATTAAAAAAAAAAAATAAATAAATAAAAAAAGGAAAAAGACCCAAATATGAATGAGCTTTATAAATTATTTACTATGAATCTGAAGATCGAGATTACTTACAAAATATTGAATTTATTGTAATATTCTGAGTCAAATTTTTTTATCCATCATCTATGTGATTCTACCACCTTTAGATTCAGAGTTTTTAAAAAGCCTAAGATGGAAAGTGTTTCTATACTTTGATGTGAGAGTTGATGTTTAACCCTTGCATGTTTTATTTATTTGTATATGAGACTATTCCCTTGTTTTGTGCATTAGAAAGAAAATAGCTCATGAGTAAGACAAGTATGCTGTATTTCTAGGAAGTTAAAATATATTATAAATTGCATTGGATAACTGGACAGTAAAATAAAGAGGCATGGTAACATTAGAAGCAAATACACCACTGGAACCAAATTACTTTAAATCTGTTCCCTAACTCTTGTCTCCCCACCCCTCTCTAAGAAACACCTCTGTTATTTTGGCACATATCACAGTATTGCTGAAGAGGAAGAATATATAATGATGCAGAGTTGTATACATTTCATACTTCATAATGCATAGGTGGATGTAGACAGAAAAATAGCTTTCACACAAATGTGTCATTTAATCACAATTTAAAAGAAAGAAAACAATTTTGTAACAAACTGATAATGACAGAAAAGTGGAGATAACATGACAAAACAAAAAATATATCTTATTCAAAGTACAGTAATCTCATCTAGAAAACATACTAGTCCTTCTAAAGTAAGGCAGGGTTAAACATCATCAATGAGCACTCCCTAAAAGTAAACAGATGCAGAGCTTTAGAGGGAAGAAATTGTAATATCTGATTCACCATTGCTCCAATGCCTGTACACCTACATTTACTTTGGTAAAGTTGTTGTAAGTCTTCAAATGAACCTGTGTCCTCACAGATGCATGAAAGACATGTAGAAAGCAATCTAATTGAAAGAATTTTAGTATCTTCAAGGGGAAATGATTTTTGATAATAAAAGTCTTCTTAATCCAGCAGACAGAAGGGTAACTAAATCCAGTGGCTGGAAATAGTTTAGAAGCAAAATCAAACTTAAACTTAGGTACATGTTTTTAAACATCTTGGATTGTAAACTTGTATAGTAATTCAATGAAAAAGTGGAGAGTTAGCATTAAATCCAGACAGAAACCCTTATCAGAACTATATTCTCAATCAATCGAAGCTTTTAAGGACTGAGGATAACTGATATTAGATCACCTGGGAGCAGAAGTTATATCCAGAAAGGACAAATAATAGTGTAGTCTCTACCTGTTTTTCGAACTGAGCTGCAGCACACATGCAGGTATGTATTGGTGAGATGGCTATGAATAGTTTCCAAAGTATTTGCCCTTCACTTTTTGAGAGCAGGTAAAGCCTTTTGCAGAAAATTTTATCAAATACTTATGGATATCATTTGCATCTTAACAATTCCTAGACACCAACTCAGTTCTACATTTTTTTTATAACCTGAAGTAAAATTCTTACTGCTTTAATAGCCTGATACTAGTGAAATTGATTCAAAAGCCACAGCTTTTGCCTTTAAGAAAAATGGTCCAAGCATAGTAAGATAATATATCCATCACTGCTAAGATGTACATGACACCATCACTGTGTTTGGAAAACTATTGCAAATCCAGTAAGTGCCTGCCACCCTGCAACCACCTCTGCCACAATCATCTTGGATTTTTAAGTGCTTTTTTGCAGCCTTCTGTAAACTCTAAGGATCTTGATTTGCGAACCAGATTGCCACTTGGCTTCTATTCAGATTGGCAATTCACATTATAGCAGTTTCAGAAAGGGGATTTATACCCAAAGTTTCCCATCTCTCCAGTTGCACAATGAATCTCTTTCAAAAAACATTGATGATGTAAACACGTCTGCCAACACACTGCTACTACACACATGTATAAAATGAAACACTGGGAAACCAGTTTAATACAGAGATACTTTTCTCACAGGGTATGTGGGAAGTTGTCTACCAGTCAGTCATCTCAAGGTTTCCTCTTTTCTCCCTTGAACCCAACTGTCACTTCTATGCCTATTTTCCATTCTTCAGCTGCTGCAGGCACAGATGCAAACAAGTGACCGCACACTTCTGTCCCTCCCCAGTCAGTCAGCTGGAGCTTTTTGAAAAGTTATGTAAGGTCATTGACCTAAGGATGACACATACAGCCGTACAGCACCAGCCTGTACCCCATAATGGCCTTACAGGTAGTGGTAAAACACCCAAAACCACAGGTAAAGGGAGAAGTCCCACACTACACACCCTCTCTTTTTGACACCACAAAGTCCAAGTGTAGTTCATGACCCCTTTGGCCATTTCTACAGGTTCACATGATGCTTTTAGGCTCTCAGGTATTTTTCTTAATGACCACACACAGTCACACATTCTTCTGAAATAGAAATTTCATACTGGTTTGCCTTTTTTGCAGTGTTGCCCGTGCCTTGCAGCACCATGCAAAATCCAAGGTCTACCCCAGCAATACTGCACAACAATCTTGTAGGGCTGCACCCAGACACTGGGTGACTTTTACTCCAGCTTACAGATCCTGTCCTTACCATGTAACAGTGGTTGGACCAGGGGCCCCTTTGAGCTTCCTAGAGGGTACCAAAGGAATTAGGCAGCCAGTCAGAAAACGGTCTAAAACTACAGAGTATGACAGTGTTAAAAATGGCCATTAGCCAGTCATAAAGCAGAATGAAAACACCTGAGGCATGATTCTCTTGGAAGTGTCAGCCTCCCTGTATGTAGTGAGAGGACATTGCCTTTTCTGTTATGCTTCTGGGTGGGGATGGCTCAGTAAGAACTGAGCACTACGAAAGCACATAGGACTTGACAATGTCCAAAAAAGAACCTCCCTGTCATAAAATGGTATCTTAAAGAACATGGTGAACCCTGAATATATAACAGGATGTGCTTCCAGCTCTGCTGTCCTTTGGCTATCCTCTCTGACACAAAATTGTAGCTGAAACAAAATGGCAGTTCCTGCATCTGTAAGGGAAAGGACATCCTGGTCTGATGAAGATCTGGATAAACAGGGTAGCTGTCCTGCCAGTCATAACATATCATATGACTTCCAGGGTGAATGGTACATATGGCTGTATGCAGGAGTGAGGAGAACCTCTGCTGGAACTGGAGTACAGGCTACTTCTTATCTTGAATAAGAGTTGTTCTTATTCTATTATCAAGAGTAAGCTCAAGGAGCTATATGCACCCAAGTACACTGTTGTATTCCATAGTTTGCTGTTCCTTGTTATGATGAGAAAGTTCTAGTTCCCATTCTCATATGTGTGTGGTTGCTTAAGTACAGTACAATAGATACTACAGAATTTGCCTAAAGCTAGAGAGGATCAGCATTGACAGAGACCTACAGCATATAACAGAGGACTGCTTATGAAAATATGTGTCTGACAACCTTCTATTTGATAAGGGACACACCAACCAGAGGAACTCTGAATATTAAAGAAAAATTAGTGCAGCATTTTCTATGTTGACAACTGCAGTGTCTACTAGTTGGAGGCTGTTATAAATGTTGTGCTGTCCTTATGACCATAAAAACTAGGGAACTGCATTTTCTTCAAATCTTGCCTGCAAGCAGGTCAGTACACTACTGGGACTAAACCCCTTAAAGTGAGTCAGATAACTGTCTAGTGTGTCATACCCCTGAGACACTGACAACCCTGGTTATCACCAGGTCCTCTTTGGTTGGTAGCTATGCAGCTAGGAGTGAATGGGGAAGATATATTTGCCTATTCAAGGCTAAAAATGAAGGCTTACCCTTCCAAGACTGATATTTGCCAGATTCCCTTGTGAAAATTATGTTTGCCTTCAGGATACTGCACTGAGTCTATGAGAGCAGATAGGAAGAGAAAGCAGAAGACTGAGAGTGGGAAGCTTCCATAGAGCCATGGCCATTAATAACCACTGCCCACTGCAGGTCATTCACTTGGTCAGTACACAGCATGTCAGATTTCTGCCCTTTCTATTTCTAAAATATGTAAAGAAGTGTAGAGCAGGTCTGTGACAGGCAGAGATAATCACCTCTGTGAGGTGGATGTTGCCTGTTTGGAGCCAGCTGGATTTGTTTGGAGCTGTTCCTCCCCCTTGCTGCTCATGGGGAGCTGCCAATGGGTGCTGCCCAAGTGGGAGTGAGGACCTGACAAACCCAGAGTAGGGGAAACAGCCTTTTCTGTAATGGGGTGAGGTGGCACCTTTTGACTCCCCATGAGGCCACAGAAAGAACCTCCAGGGCAAGAGACAGATGCATAGAGTTCCAAGACTGATCCTGGGTCCAAGGGGGCTGCACCCATCATAAGTACCCCATTGGCAGGGACTGCAGGACATTGACCCTCACTGTGGCAGCCACCACCCTGTTCTGAGGTGGCAGAGCCCAGGAACACAGGAAAATAGAGGTAACACCAGAGATGATGTGTTACTGTTAGCAACTTTTCTTGTGTAACTCTTTCAAGGGTATTATCAATGAGAATTTTCTGCACTAATTAAAAAAATTAATTAGGCAAAAGTAAATTTCTGAATCCATAGCTTCAGTTTGTTCCATTTGCCCATAATAAGATTTTGACTGCAAAAGCCCATGAACTGGGAGAGATCCAAAGTATGAAGAATCCAATGGTAAGCTAATTATACAAAAGTCTCTAACACCTCAGGCTGTCCAAATAGAAAAGTATCTATTTGCTACTTTTTAAATATTAGCTCATAAATATATGCCTCTTGATGCCTGACTCTGCTTTCTGCTTCAGCCCACTGTATAAGCTTTCAATGCAAGCTATAAGTGATATGACAGATACACTTGAACCCTTAACCAAACTGTAATTTGGTTCAGGTTCCAAAGGAGGTAAAGTCCTGAGCCACAGCCAGGCATAGAACTCCTCTAGTTCTGAAGTGTTCTCTGAAAGTCCACAAAGGAGCAGAGTGACACAGCATTGATGCACATGAGCTTAGAACACTGGTCATGCAATTAATTCATGAGTAGTGAGTGGATCTTCTAAGACTCATTTTTCAAGGCACAAAGAAAGTTGAGGGAATGAGGAGTCTCATGCATACCTCTCCCACTTCACTACAGGCAAACCACTTTATTCTGTAAATATGACCACCTCAGTGAGCTTTCTTTGAGGTCGCTTGCAGACTGCATTCATGACAGCGATCTCCCCTTGAGATGGGGCACCTCTCGAGGTCAGTCCTTAAGGCAGAGAGATCTTTTACTGACAGCAGATCTTAGGTAAGTGATCAGTGTCATGCACAACCTTGTAGTGGGGTAACTTTGATTTGTAACTTATTTGTGTCTTAGTAACTTTGATTTGTCTTCACAGTTTTGATACATTGTTCAAATGATTGTGCTGTACAGTAAGAGAGTGAACCTTGACAGCAAACATTATTAAGTGACACTTTTATATCATATTAGACTCACTTTTGCTAATATCTTTGACAGTGGTGCTTTCAGCGATGAAAATCACCCATTTGCAGCAGCCTATTGATAAGACCAAAACTCCACAACAGCTATGTGTAAGCTCATGATCCTAGATGCCCTTTCTTGCCTTGCTCTATCCATGATTGTTTATGCCTTGTTTAATTTTCTCTTCCAACACTATCACTTGCTATGACAAAGACTTCATTTTTTGGACATGCACACAGAATTATTAGTTCCACATTCACTAGAAAGAAAATGTTCCCTGCTTAACTGTTATTCAAAGAATGCAATCATTAGCTCATTCTTCTTGGATGAGAATAGTTTTTTGCTGTTCTTTCTCACAAGTGATCTCTGGCTGATGAACTGAGAAAGAAGTCTTCCTGTTGATAATGTAACTCATGTTTGTAAACACTGTGGGATAGAGAAGGGCATTTGATGAAGGAAAGAAGAAATGGCTTAGCCCCCCTCAGAATAGCTCCTACAAGCAGTCCTCAGCTGAGTTACTGATCGTTACCATTACAGCCACCTTTTCTCCTGATCTCACATATTTTGACCAACGTGTCCCAGAGTTGTCACTGTACCTTGTGCTGTGAAAACAGTTAGTTGCAGGATTGTAACTTGTAAAGGGACAGTGAAAAATAGAGAAGTATCTAGAGGCAACTGTTTCACTGCACTGAGAAGAAGCTCAATTTTAGACTCTCTTAGGTGTGAAGGCAAGACTGTTTGACATATGATAAGCCCTCTGGTTGAGAAAACATGAAGAAGACACAATTTAGAGAGAAAAAAAGAAAATAGAAACCAAGATTTCTGGAGACGGGTCATAGAGACCAAGACTTATTTTTGAAGTAGAAGTTGAACAGAATCTCTTTGAATCAAAACTGATCTGCTTTAAGTCAGATTTTGCTTTGTCAATGTTATTGCCATTTGGGTTGAGTATAATAAGTCTGGGAGAACTGGATGGGAGAAGCAGAGATTTAAGGAGGCATAAAAAAGAAAATGTGTCAGAACCAGCTGCAGTGAGAGGGAAAATTCATATAGCCAAGAAACATCATGCAAAAAGGACTATGGCTATAGGTTTTTTTTCTATTTGATTATTTCCTCCCATAATGATCTGGGTTCTACTTTCTGTTTGAGAGCAGATGATGTGCTCACAACACACAGAGGAACAACACACACAGAGAAATGTTCTGTTCCTGAACAGAATTTGTGTTGTATTCAAGACATCACATCTGCACTCCAATTTAGGATGTAATTCAATACCTCATAGTTTGAATAGGATACCTAAGCTGTCCAAGTGTTCATTCATTTCAATTGCATTTCTGTATGTTTGCCAAAGATCAATAGTCCAGGCCTTGAACATTTTTCCAGTCTATGCAAAGCAACAAATGACATCATTCCTCTATTTTAGAACATGGGTCCCTGCATAAAGGTTACTCCTCCTTTCTTAACTCCCACATCTTTTCTAGGATCCATTTGAGATCAAAGTATTTATTGACAGGAAGCAGAGTTTCTCATTCATGTGAGCAGGATCTCTGCTGTTAAACAGTAGTGCAACAGATCAGTCTTGGGGTTGAGCCCAGGCCAAATGGCAAAAAGGGGGTTGCATCCATATGTGTTGAGTTTAGCTGTTTCTACAAAAAAAAAAATAAATAAAATTGTTTGGTCTAAGCTCATTTGAATGACCAGAGCAAGTGAATGAACAAACAGTTAAGTATCTCAAATAACCTAGAGATGATCATAACCTTGCACCATATATCAAGAGTCTCAGGGCCTCTGCCTCACTACATGCTTCCTATATGAACTAAGCATCCACTCTCACTGTAGCATTCTTGACCAGGCTGAAGGAACCATACAGACAATGCTGGAGTCCTGTCAGAGAAAAGATCCAAGTCTAGCTGGTGTCCAGCCATGAAAACACAATTCCTAAATGGAATGGGGTTGTTGGTGGGGAAATTGTATGTATGTTCATATAGGGGAGCAGCATCATCAGAAAGAACTGAAAACTGGGACAGAAAGACTCAGGTTTGCCAAGAGAAGCCCATGAGTATCAACTGAATGCAATATAATGTGAATGAGTGTTTGCCTGAAGTCTTACTCCATGGAATAATTTTGCATAATAGCAGAGTAGCTTTATACCTGTTCAGCACTTCATAACTGGCAAGATAATTTTGTAATCTGGTAATTAACCCTCTGCTGTGCAACCATGTCATTGTTGCATAAAATTCTACACTCAGTGTTGTTGGAGGAAACAGGACTACAGTGAATTAACACAGTGGAATTATAACTGTCTGGAATGCTGAGTATCTGCCTAATTCACTGTATCTCATCTTTGATGCAAAATCACAGTGATGAGCACCAAGCATGTGGTTGGCAACTGTTCAACAATCTTTCTGCTGTGCAGTGGTACCTGATTAAGAATCTATCAACTAATCAGAAAAAATGTTAGGCTACACTTTAAAAGTGCTGTCACTGCAAATAAGGCTGGTGTCATGGGGTAAAACATGAATTTTCAAGTCTATTTGACTAAGAAGACATGAATTATCATGTCTTTATGTGTCAGGGTATAAGATAATTGTTAATTGCCTGTTCAACAAATACATCTCCCTGTCTCACATTTGTACTAACAGATCATGTCAAATGTGTCCTCAACATTAGTTATATGTGCATTGGCAACTGCTCTTCCTAGGGCAGTCCCTATAATAACACAATGCTCCTATAATATAATACTGCACTATTATGATCTAAAAGGAAAAATATCATAGACTACTGTTCTCCTGTTCTCCTCTTAGCCCCTAAGATGAAAGTTTTGGAAGCTTTTGATGAAGTTTGTAAACATCCTAAGGAATCACCATACAACAACTTGAGGGCATTTGGATACAAACTATTAATTACCAATATATGTTTGGGTCACAACTGATGTTAAATGCACCAGTTATAACAAGTAAACAGTCTTCAGGCCAAGTGTTGAGTAAGAGTTTATGACCTAGTATAGGACTAGACCTCCTTCAAATGTTGTTTCCTCCTCCATAGTGGTAATGGTGCATTTAACACGATTTATCTTCCCTTCCACATCATTCATTCCTTGCATCCTCAAAATGTTGCTATTTTGTGCCTGTGAAATGGTTCCCCCCCACCCCCCAATTGTTTTGAACAATGTGTGGAAAGTGTTATAACCCACAGAAGTGGTGGTTTAGTAAAATGATGGAGCTGTTGCATTGACATGAAGAAGTAGAGCAACATTTGACTTTGCAAAGCCCACAAAATTTTGGAAGATGTTATGAGAAAGAAGAATACCAAAGGCTTTTTGGGATATTGGTTTGAACTATGTTACAACCGGTTTTTGTCTTTGTGTTTTTTCAGAGGAAACTAGCTATTCCATTCTTATTATCATCTTTGGAATGAATGAACACTTATGAGACTTGCGTAATTAAGGGGTTAGAAACCATGAGTGAACCGGGAAGCTGAGTTATCTGAACCTGTATTCATAGATACCAATGTGCTACTATTCTACAAATATCAAATTGTAGCTATCTTAGAGCTCAAGAGAGTTTGCCTAGAAAGAAATGTTACTTTCTCATATGATACTGAATAGACTCATAATGTATTCATATTTAGGGAAAAAAAAAAAAAAGGAATCAAACTATGTAGCAAGGAATGGTGATTTTTGTTTTAGAGCAGACATCCATTGCAAAGTTTGCATATAATCTTCCTCCAAACCAACCAAAATTCTTTAAGAATTTTAATATATGCAAAATATATTAGTGGGATTTCACTCTGTGGAAGGTTTATCATGGAAAAATAGGTATTAAATTTATCCAATAATTGCCAAATACTGTTTGTAGAAAACAACTTGTTTATTTCTATTCCTCTGTTTCTTATCTCTATATAGATTTAAGGACAATTTTATATTTTAAAATATATATGGATTTATTTCACTTCCCCTCCCCCTTTTCTTTGTGCTCACATAAAAAACAGTTTTATTATCTACATGCTCCTCAGAGACAAAACTGGTTCCTGCTGTTCTCATGTGATGTCACAGATTTCAAGAACATTTATTGTCTTGTTTAAGACTGAAAAAGGTGTAGCTCTGGAAGATAAAATATGCAGGAAGATGTTCAGGCAAGAAGAGAGCAGAAGAATAATTATCATATTTCTCAGCTTTTGGATTGTAAGATAGACAGGAAAAATTAGTTCAAAGACATAAAACAGAGCTTTCTGAAGGAAAGCATAGATGCATCTTTTGGTTTCTACTGAATTTCTATATTGCTTACAAGATTTTTTTCTGGTTTTCAACTTACAACCTGGGCTTCATGTACTGCTTGAATCACTAATAAGAGGTTTGGAATCTACTGATGCAGTCAATAGTCACAGCTCCATATGATATCAAGTCAGCTCCATATGATATCAAGTCACATTTGAAAATATAATTTTGATGCTTATAGACACTGTTTAATTTTTTTACTTCTGGGGTTTTTTATTTATTAAAATATCTTATGTTTTAATCATGCTTTAAGTATTGTTAGAAGAGAGATACTCATACATAAATAATACAGGCTTGCCATCTTAGAATAGTGCCCACAGATTTCTCAGCTATTGACAATCGCACATGCTGAATATATAATTTGTTTTAAGTATGATTAGAAAGGAGAAAGAGAAGAAGAAAGCCAATTGTGTTATCTACCATTTTGTTCTCCATCTCACATTTTCTCTATTAAAGGCTTCAGTTATTAATGTGGAAAAAAGGAAGCTTTTCCTTTTCCTGATTTGAGAAGTATCTATGATCTCATTTAGACATTTCAGTCAGTTTCATAATGAGAGTTGAAATTAATTCAGTCCTAGTCCCAGTTATATACAACTTGTGAAATAAAAATGTAAGAAATACAACATTAAAAAGAATGTTAATTGCACAGACTAGAAATAGAGATTACTGAGTTCTTAAAAGATGTGGTTTTGTACACTGTGCCCAAAAGCCTGTATGTAAACCTACATTCCAGTAACTAAATATGGTTTGGCTTTCAGAATGCTGAATCACTCAAGAAAGCTGTTGACATAATTGAAAGCCAGAGAAACTTGCACTCTCTGAAAATAAAGACACATTTCTTATATGCATAATTTTACCATATTTATTGAACTATTTCAATGAAAAAAATATTTAACTCTTCTTCACACACTTGCCTGCCTAAATTTTCTGTTTTGTAATCTGGTCTCTATCATGATTTTACCACCTGTATACTGGACAACCAGTATCTCAAGAGCAAACTTAAGATGGAAGGGAATCAAAACAAAGATCCAAATCTAGTAATTATTTCCTGAGTGCATAACAAAAACTAGAGCAGTTGTTCCTGAAATCCTAAAACTCTGGGGAATTTGGTCTACAATTCTACATGGCTGGCTGAAATCCAGACTCATTCATATTTCACAGAAATTTGAGCAGGAATATTTTTATAAATGTTTACTGCATTACCTCTCAGCTGGACAATCTCCATGTTAAATGAAAGAATTATACTACATGTTAGCTGAACCCTGAGGCTTCTAGAACTCTGTTTTGCAAATTATGACTAAGAAATTATTAACCACATTAGCAAGATAGCAACAGTAATGGCTTAATGGACAGAACAGCTGTTTTGCTGTTGCTGATACTACATTTACTATTGAGAGCTCACCAAGTCTAAAAAATACACTTTTTAGCTACTGGATGCTCAGTGTTAAAACAAATAATATTGAAAGATAAAGGAAAGTGTTTTGAAATTATATTTTTAACCAGATGTAGGTCTAAGCCCACTTTAATTATTTACATGACTTCAATGTTGTCCCCCATTCAGAGTTTTCTCATCCAAGGTTTTTAACAATCTTTGTTTCCAGTGACAGTTATATGCCTTTGTATTCATACAAAGTTTAGGTTTAGGCAGATGATATCAATCCAATTTCTCCTTGGAGTAGTCTCTTTCACAAAGTAGGCCACTGTCGCGTTCCGCCGGGGAAAAAGGGGACGGTCCACACAGGAGGAATGATAAATGGGCATGAACACTTTATTCTGAGGGGCAGGGATTTATATAAGGTAGGGCTTGAGGCCACCATATTTGGTTTATATGGCAAGGTTTCAGTAGCAGCAGAGACTACAGAGGTGGCTTCTTTGAGAAGATGC
>JAWWLT010000001.1:74093456-74125708 GCA_035040995.1 Premnoplex brunnescens | reverse complement strand
TGTATTTATTGTAATATCTTTCATTAAATTGTGATTCTGACTTATAATCTCTCTTGTGGTGGGTCCATTTCTCCTGCCGGTTTACTTTTAAGCCAGCACACCCCCCTAGTTGATCAAGGGAAGTCAGTTGATGTAATCTATACCGATTTCAATAAAACTTTCAATACTGTCTCTCACAGAATCCTTCTGGACAAAATGTCCAGACCACAGCTGTATAAACACAGCATGTGGTGGGTGAGCAATTGGCTCGTGGGTCAAGCAGAGAGGGTAATATAGTGAATGGGGGAACATCAGACTGGTGACCTGTCACTAGTGGGGTTCCACAGGGCTCCATCTCAGGCCCTGTGCTCTTCAACATCTTCATCAATTACCTGGACAGAGGACTGGAAGGGACACTAAGCAAGTTTGCTGATGATACTAAATTGGGAGGAGGTGTTGACTCCCTCGAAGGCAGAGAGGTCTTGTAGAGAGACCAATCACCAAACTTAAGAAGTTTAAAAAAGACAAGAGCCAGATTTTGCACCTGGGATGGGTCAAACCTGGATGTATGTACAAACTGGAGAAAAAGATGCTGGAGACCAACGGTGTGGAAATGGACCTGGGGATTCTGGTTGATTGCAAGTTGAATATGAGTCAGCAGTGCCCTGGCAGCCAGGAGGGGCAACTGTGTCCTGTGGTTTGTGTCCACCAGGCACAGCATCACCAGGCAGTCAAGGGAAGTGATTATCCCAGTCTACTCTGCACTGTACCTCAGGTCCTGTGTGTAGTTTTGAGTGTCACAGTATAAGATATACAGCTATTAGAGAACACCCAAGGAGGGCAACAAAGATGGTGAAGGGCCTAGAGGGGAAGCCATATGAGGAGTGGGTGAATAGCAGTCTACAGCTTCCTCACAAGAGGAAGTAGATGGGCAGGCAACCAACTGCTCTCTTGTGACAGAACCCAAGGGAATGTCATGAAGTTGAGTCAGGGGAGGTTTAGATTAAATATCAGGAAAAGATTCTTCACACAGTTGTGTGAACACTGGAACAGGCTTCCTAGGGAAGTGGTCACAGCACCAAGCCTGACAGAGTTCAAGAAGTATTCAGACAATGCTCTCAGGCACATGGTGTGACTCTTGGGGATGGTCCTGAGGGGACTTTTTTGAACCTTGTAGGGCCCTTCCAACTCAGGATATTCCATGATTTTATTTCCTGGAAAATTGTTTTCAATCTTCAGTCAGTTCCCAGCCTATACTGCTGTACATGCTTATTTCAGTCCAGGTGCAGAGTTTCGCATTTACTTTGATTGAATAGCATGACCTTTTTGTCAGTCTTTTTCTACAACCTGTTGATGACCATTTGAATAGCAGCTTTTCCTTCCAGAGGAATCTTAATTCATATCACCTTTGAATTTACTGAGACTACAGTCTGCCCCATTTTCTAGACATATAATGAAAAAGTATTGATCTCAATATACTACCACTAATCAGCCACCAACTAGACATGGTAATGCCAACCACAAACCTCTGAGCTCGATGACACTGCTACTTTTCCTCTCACTTTATAGTGTATCTGTGCAGGATATATCTCACCAATTGTTCGGGAAACATATTAGGTGTCAATAAACTTACTAAAGTCAGAGTAAATAGGAACCATTGCTCTCCCACCATGAATAAAGCCAGTATTTCACTACAGAATGTGATCACATCTGATCTACATATTGATATGTTTTGTATTTGCATAAGAGTATGGTATTGTCTTGGAGTCCATTCAGGAGCATATAATGGGCAATAAGATGTCAGAAAGGGTTTAATACTATAAAATCATGCTTGAATAACTTCAGTTGTTTTCTATGATGACATTGCTATGTGGATCATGGAACAGTGTAGACAGAATACATTTTGACTTTTGGAAGACTTTTGACATAATACCCTTCTGAGTTTAAAGGATAGAAATCAATAGTTCCAAGTCCATTTGTTGCTGGGAATGAGTGGAGTTCTTGAAGTTTGATAGTGAGGCACAAGTTGTTTAATATCTTTGTCAACAACCATGGTGACAAGACAAAATGTGATCTTTGACTCAGAAATACTATTATGAATTTAAAGAAAACCCTCGAAGTTATTCAAGGAAAAAAAAGAAATTTTCTGCATCGTAAACCAAACAATAATGCATGCCAAACAAGTAGCTGAATGTCGTATCTGTGTAAAAGGACTTGGAAGCAACCACAAATTAACAAAAAATAACTTCACAAACAAGTCATATTATGATTCACTGGGAGAATTGTAACTGTCCAATTTCAGGAAACTATTTTTTTTCCCACCCAGTGGAAAATCAAAGACACAACTGAGACATTGTACCACTTTCACTTGCCTCCCCCAGTTTCAGAGGGATTGGGAAAAAAATGAGAGACTCTGAAAAATGACACATAACCAAGAAGGTGCATAGGAAGTAGCTGGACTTTTTTAGTATGACAAAGAGAAGTTTAAGAGGTAAAGTACTTGAAGGACAGTTACCGATACAGTGCAGTTCATTTCTTCTCATTGTGTTAGGAGATACAAAGGGCACTGGCCATGAGTCTGATCAAGGTCAAATTGTTAGCAAAAGTTTATTTCACTAAGAAACCAAGAAACTAGGAAACAAAGGCATTAGAACATGTTAGTAAAATTGGTTTAAGGATCCTCATCTTCTGCGTATTTTGTCTTATGAGGAGCAGCTGAAGGAGATGAGGTTGTTTAGTCTGGAGTAAAGGAGGCTCAAGGGGACCTTATCATTGTCTACAACTACCTAAAAGAAGTTTGTAGCCAGGAGGAGGTTGTTCTCTTTTCTCAAGTAACAGACAACAGGATGAAAGTTAAGTTGTGACAGATATTAGGTAATTTTTTTCATGAAAAAGGTTATAAAGCATTGGAACAGGCTGCCCAGGGAAGTGGATGAGTTATACTCCCTGAAGGTATTTAAAAAACATGTAGATATATTGCTTACGAATATGGTTTAGTGGGACTTGGCAGTGTTAGGTTTACAGTTGGACTCAATGATCTTAAATGTCTTTTCCAGCATAAAAGATTCTATGATTCTATGGAACTTTTCTTAAATTAGGGAGGGGATGGTTTCCTGCAAATAGGTAAAGCTCGGTGTAGCTTTTGATCCCATGAATGCTGAATGAAATTTACAAATAATACACAAATGTGAGAGCAGGGCCTACATTCTTCCTCAGTGCTGAATAATTTAATTACACAGTCATACCTCTTTTCTTTACATTCATTTTTACAAATATATCCAGTAGTATGTTAACCACAGTGAAAAAATTTTACTATGAAGACTGATTTCAATTTTCTGCATTACTAATCTGGTAATCAGAACACTGTCTCAGGATATCTAAGTCTGAATTCCCTCAGGTTGATGTGGAAACTGAAGACTTCATGAAAAATGCTTTCTTTCAGCTGGGGGGGGGAAGAGTTCTGTAAAAAGATCCATCTGAATAAATTAACTATTATTCTCAATACATTAGAAAGTTCTAGTAAAAATATTACAAAAAGCCTGAGCCTTTCAGCCTCATCAGATGTGCTCTGAAAATACCAGGTCCTTTGCTCGTTTACGGAAGTGTTTATAATTTCCTTAGGTATATCTAACCCTGAGGTGCTTGGCATTGTCATAATAGTGGAAAATATGCAGCAATAAATCTTACATCCTAAAAATAATGTCGTCCTCATTGGGCTGAGGTGCCCATCAGATTAGGAGTTGCTTAGGTGATCCCAGGCTCGCAGCCTGGAATTTGGATGCCTAGATTCAATTTCAGTCTCTTATTAGGCAAATAAAACATACATAGATCTAGCTACATATCCTCCAGGGAGTAGAGGCCATTAATGGTTCCACAAAAAATTAAGGGAAAGCAGCAAAATTGAAAGTGATAAATATATCCTCACCATATGTTTTAGCAATCTAATTTTACATGCCTGTGTCAGCAGCCTAAACTCTGTTCAGTTGCTTGAAAACACTTTCTGGAGGAGTCTTTATGTAGGCTGTTTCTCATGATTATATATGCTCTAACTTCAGTACTTATATGCAGAATCTTTTTTTGCTATATAAAGGAGATAAATGGCACAGACAGGAATAGATCAAGGTTTTCAGGCTGACTCTTTATAGTTCTCTACTCACTGGGGTCTATTGTCATTTGAGCTTTTTTTCATCTACATCAAGATCATGCTTTTCTTCTTGCATTTCTCTAAGAACAAGAGGACCTTTGTTGAACAAAAGAGCTCTGTAAATTATGGTGGCTATTTACTGAGAAGGAAGTAACTAGAAACATGTAACATCTGGTGTTTCTTGCATTTTGTGCCCTCCTTCTCTTCGCCCACTCTGACCCACGGAAGTCTTCAGCAGTGGATATGGTCTGGCAGGAACAAGGACAGGAGCAGGGGCAAAGCAGATGTCTCCCAACATTTAGGGGTTGGGTCTGGTTTCCCCCTATTCCACAGCCCACCCTCAAATGACTGTCCTACTCATGGCAGGAGCGGCGGCTCACTTGGGGGCAGTGGCCTGAAAAAGTCCAGGGGCAAAGGGATACAACAGCCCTTTGCTGAGGCCACAAGGACAAGGGGAGGATCACCCACCATGAGTATCCTGCTCCTCTCTGTAGCCATAGGAGTCAGGTTGATACCGGTTAAGTGCAAAACCAAGGAGAGACGATAGAGACTAGGAAGTTTTCTTTTATAAGAAGACAGCTTTATTATTAATGAGGCTTCTCTGTCCTAAATAGGCAATTCTGATTTGCAGGAATTCTATATACAGTGTGACCCTTTTAGCTGAAAAAACCCAGGTCTTTCACTGCAACACTTGTTCCTGTTCCAGTATCCACCATCTAAGCTGTGGATTGACGTCTAGGCAGCTAAACTTATGTGCCTGTGTGCAGGCTTGGTGTCTAAGCTCCTATTATGAGCAAATCAGTTAGGGGGAGTAAGTCAGTTTCCTAAAAACAGTGCATCCAAGGCAGCTGAGACATCCACATGCATTTGGCAGATAAAACACAGGACTACCCATGACTTTCTGAAATGGCAGTTAAATTCAGGTAAGATGTCAGGGATATTTCATGGCATAAGATGCCTATGGGAAATTCTACCCTGTGTAAGGAAACTATCTCACTCTGATCAATAGACTCAGTGGAATTTGGAGAGTGATGTACTCACATTAAATTATACATGTATACTGATTAGTTGAATCCCATTCCTTATGTACAGCAACACAGACTATGCTAACTACATATGTAGTTTTTCTAAGGTTTTGATAGGGTTGTAGTTGATTTTTAAATGAAAATATGGAGGTTTTTTTTTCTTTTTCATATATACTGCACGTCAGTTATCAATGGAGAAAATGCTGTTTAACATTAGCATGCAAATGTGGTCAACTTTGAAAGTAAAGAAAAAGCGGTCTTGTCATGGGAAGCAATGAATGTTAAAAGCCAACCCTATGAAGAAAGCCAAACCAGAGGAAAAAAATGAAAAGGGTTTAATTATGTCGTACAAAGTTATCTGGGACCTAAGAACTATGTATTATAAGGCAGAGTGAAATATCCATGTATACATACTACAACTCTGTCTAGCCAAAGGCTACAAGACCCACATAACAAGCATCTTCCATCTTTACAGATTCAAATTCTTAAATGATGCTTTTCTTCATCCAAGTATTTTCCCCTAAACAAAATTAGAAATCTATATCATACTGAAAATTACCTACTGGTTAGGATACTTTATGTGTACTTTCCTTCATCGACTTCTGGTGGCTAAGGATAGTCTTGTATTGCAGTATCTTGTAGCTGTGGCAGCTAAATCAACCAACTTCTATTGAATCACATATTTTCATTAAGCTGTAAGAATGTGAATGGATTCAAGACTTGCACCAGTACACCTGATTTGACTGAAAGCAGTTGAAGCATTAATAAAGCCATGTTGTACAGAGAATGGAAAAAAGATTAGACCTTATATTAGTTTGGTTTCACCAATTTTTTTTTTTTTTTCTGTCAAACACACACTAAAGACAAAGCTTTTGTGAAAGACGTCTACGTAAAAGGATTGCATCAGCAAAAAAAGTCAGTGTTGTGTTCTATGTGATCAAAGACTTGAGGAGATAAAAAGGCTAAAAAAAATATTTAAGAGATTTTTTTTCTTCAGGATTCTTTCTTTCTTAGAACCCAAACTAGAGAGATTAAAATGTCTTCAACCTTATCCTTAAAAATTACTAAAAATTACTAATTTCAAGTCCAAATCCACCATAAATGTGCCCAAAATGTTGTACACTAAATTACAGAACATGCTTTAAAGACACACAAGAATGTGAGATGTCTAATTAACAAAAGAAAAAAAAAATCTAAAGCATTTTTAATACCCTAGCATTTTCAAAATTTTTCTTCTCTGAAACAGGTAGAAGTTAATCATGAAAGATGCTGTGTCTGCACCCAATTGCACTGCAAAATTCTTGTATGCTCACACTGATAATAGTATCAGTCCAATTCATATGACATCATGCCAGTAGCCACAAATATGAGGATAAAATTAATTCTATATAAAAAGAATAAAGAGAGAGGTTGTGTTTGTACTATTTGAGGGTTTATTCATCAGGTTCTTTCACACTAATTACAATTATGCTTTTTATTTAAAGAATATTATTGTATGGAAGTGCTGATTGTTGATATCTCTAAAGATAAATGGATGAGCAGAAATAGAACTACTAGAGATACAGATGAAAATAGCTTTTGTTCTTTTATTGTCTTACATGGGATAATCAGTATATTGATGAAGTTGCACATTAGCAAAATATGAAAAGTGAAATATAAATATGTTACTAAGTGTTGGCAGTGTATACATAGCTGTGTTTAGAAATAGAGTCAGTTATCTGAATCCAGTGTAATTGATTTAGCTCTATTAATTCAGATGTGTTTGCTCATTACACCAGAGGAACATTTAAAACTGTACTGACCTTCATGGATGCACAACAATCTTGGACTACAGGGGAGTTTTGCAAGATTGAGGCAAAACAACCAAAGAAAGAATGAAACTGGGGTGGCTGGTCTACCTTCCATCCTCTGTTTGAGTTCAATAACTATGAGGCATTGAGGACAATATATGGTTGTCATGCAAAAGAGATGCATCAAATTTAGTATCAGGAAACATTCCCTTGCCTACAAGTGTCTACATCCCTCAACGTGTCCTGCCTGTCTTCCTCCTGCCTCCCAGAACGTGACGAGTTTCCCTGATGAATCCTGTAAAGTCCCATACAAATGCTTCAGATATCACAAGGGTCAGAAATAGCTCTGGGTGATTCAGTCAGTTTATGATGGCAAGACGGTTTAGGTAAAATTAAATTATTATGTTTATGCAACTGTTTCTGTCTTCTCTTAAGAACATAATGGGATTCATTAGCCTGAACAGCAGTGCCTCGAGTTTTCCTGGGCTATCCCACGTGGCTTCCAATTGTCTCTCCAAAATAACACAAGCTTGCTGTCATTCTGAATCGTATCTGCCAGACTTTCCAGATGTTTGGATTTCCTAAAACACAGCAGATGGCACTAAATGTCTGCATGTAGGCAAACAAATTGAATCTCTGTTCAGTACAATGACTGGTTGGGGCTTCAGTGTCATCTGAGACATTGCATCTCCATTACCTTCAAGAGGCTGGCAAACCTTGCACAAGACCTCACACAGATCAGCATCTGCATGTCAACCAGAAATATCCTAAGGGCTCCTGGAAGGCATTAAATATCTGTGTTTAGGTGAATCAGTCACTGGGTGTAGCGAGCTATTCAGCTAAATGAGATGAATATATTTTATCATCTGAAAGATCTGTAGACTTCATTGATTTTGTTGAGTAGAAACTTGAGAACAGTAGTCCATACATTGCAGGGATGGTCTCTGTAAGCAGCACGGTGGGAGGCTGCCTGAACACAGCTAATTTCAGCTGGCTGCAGCAGAGCCATTGCAGGACACAGCTGAACCCATCAGCCAAGCTGGTGGTGTCTTGGGAAAATTTATCATCTTAAAAGGCAAAGCACTGCACAGGCATTGAGGAGTGAGGTGTGGAAAGAAGTGTGAAAACCAACCCTACAAATGCCAAGACCAGAGAAGGAGGAGAAGGACATGCTTCAGACTAGAGAGGAGAGATTCCTCTTCAGCCCTTGGAGAGGCTCACGCCAGGGCAAGTAGCAACTCTGCAGCTATGGAGCAGAAGGCGGATCTTTTCCAAAGGAATTGCCACCTTTTGAGAGCCCATGCTGAAACAGATTCTCCTGACAGAAATGCAGCCTGTGGAGATGGGCAATTATATCACTGCAGCTTGTGGAGACTACCACACCACAGTAGATATTTGCACTATGGCCCATGGGAGACCCATGCTGAAACAAATTTATTCTGAAGGAAGGTATGCCATGTAAGGGACCCACAATGTAGTTAGGAAAAAGTGGAAAGAGGACGAAGATGAAGAGAGGAACACTTACGTGCTGACCATAGCCACCTGTCCCCACCCTCCCGGTCCCACTGAGGCAAGGACGTAGGGGGAATAGAGTAAAGGACTGAATTTGAACCTGGGAAAAATGAGTGACTTGTGGTGGAAGATGTTTTAGTTTTTGTCTTTGTTTCTCAACTTGCAAATCTATTTTAATTGGCAATACATTGCTTTAAATTAATTTTCCCCAATCTGAGTCTGTTTTGCCCATGACAATAATTTGTAAGTGGTGCCTCTGTCTCAAGCAATGAGGTTTTTTACATCTCATTTTCTCCTCTTGTCCTGTTGAGGATAGGGAATGAGATAGCAGCTGGGTGGGTGTCATGCTGGCAACTAAGTACCATGCAGCTGTTCACTCATACCCTCACAAGGTGCTCCCCACCTCCACCTTCCCAGGAGAGGAGGAGAATTGGAAAGAAAAGGTAAAACTCATGGGTTCAGATAAGAGCAGTTTAATAATTGAAACGTCATCATATTGACAAGGAGAGATAGTAACAAAGCCCAAGAGAAACAAGTGATGCATTACACAATCATTCACCACCACCTGACCAATGCCCAGTCTGTCCCTAAGCAGTGACCAGCCCCTCTCGTCAAACTCCTCCCGGTTTATATACTGCACATGGTGTTATGATGTTGGAAGAAACTCCTGCTACATCACATACGAGACAAAGGAAAAGGATCACCCCGACTACATATCTTGGAAAAAGACACCGCTAGAAACAAGATCATCACTGTGACAACTTCCAGAAGAGCAGAGACTTTAGAATTTAATGTTACCTGTGCCTTTTAATGTACGGGTGTCTCCCCCTTTTAGATTGTATTCCCTAAGGTATCCAGCACACAGGTGACTCTCTATGGAGAGACACGTTCCTTTTTTCGCAGATATCCAGTCGCGTCCCCTCCTGACCTCATTGGATGTCTCATCTCTCACTCCCCATTCCTGGGTTCCCAATGGGTTTGGGTTCTCCTGTTCCCTTACTGGTTCCTGTGCCCCCAAGCCACTCCCCTCCCCCTGAACCCTTACCCAGTCACACCCTACCTCCTAAAGCCCACCCCTAAAGGGCTGAAAAACCCTTTCCACGGGTTATTAAAGGCTTTTTCACCACCACATCTTGCCGTGGTTCTATCACTTTACTCCTGCACGCATGGGGATTTTGCAATCCCCACCAGAGCCCGAGAGGCTTGTAGAGTGGAGGAGCCATCCCCATCACGGCTGTTGTTATATAGTATGGAATATCCCTTTGAACAATTCAGGTCAGCTGGCCTGGCTGTGCTCCTTCACAGGTTTTTGTGTGACTCCACACTTTCAGAGCATCAGACACTGAAAAGTCCGTGACTTAGGGGAAGCACCACTTGGCAACAACCAAAACATCAGTGTGTTATCAACATTATTCGCATACTAAATCCAAGAAACACAGCACTCTACCAGCTACTAAGAAGAAAATTAATTTGTTCCATTTGAAACTAGTGGACTGACAGTCAACCTAGGTCAGTAAGAACCCATAAGAATCTTGAAATTTTTTTATCCGGCTCTCTCAGGCATTAGAGTAGCTCAGATTAAAAATTGTGACAAATAAAGTCCTCATCTCCTTTGATTGTATTAGATACTTTGATAATGTAGTTCACCTATAGAGATGCACATTTTAACACCTAAATTTAGGCATCTACAGCATGTAAATGAATTTTGCCCCACGTAGCTGACAATGGAGAGATATAATAGCATATGATCTTCCTTGAAATCTTCCTTGGCTAATGAAAGCTAGCTAAGAGAACGGATATTACTCTTTGAAGATGTCAAGTGAAATCCTTAGAAATTAAATATTTGTTTGGTAGCACATCATGAAGTGACTAGAATCTCCAAATAACTCTTGCTGAATAAAATCCTGCTAAAGAATTCCAGTTAGACAAAAAGAGAAAATGCAAATGTGGATACCATTATTACATGATCAGTGGAAATAGGCTTTCTAAACTGTGGAAGAAAACAAAAGGATAACTTCTTGTACTCATTTGTTTTACCTAGAAGAGAAAGAAAGTACTGGCAATATTATTTTTTTTTCTTTTTTTTCTTTTCTTTCTGCAAAGAAATGTCAGGGTAACCATACTGAAGCCCTGATCTGTCTTGAAGTGAAAGTGATTTAGGACACTGTCTATGCTTTTGACTTGCAGAGCAGGTTCGGAAACCAAAATGTCTGTCTGCTTATAAAGTCTCAGGAGGACTTTGATTAACTTTCATTTTCTAGTAAAATTTTGGCATATCATTACATAAAACTGTAATACTAATTAGCAATTTTCTCAGTTTGGTTCTGTAGCTGGTACCATTTGTATACAAATTCCAGATCAGAGAGTTACAAACTAATTTCCTCATAGAGAAATTTTCTTTGTAATCCCACAAAGAAACTGATTTATGTTCTCAAGTATTTCTTTTTATATCCACCAATTTCAGTTATTTATGTGAAATATATCAAAATATATCAGTGATTTCTCTTGCATAAGGCTTTTTTCCATGGATTTGGGGATGTGAATAGGTCAAAAGGTTAATTTACATTCAAATTTGAAAACAAATTAATAAACTTCAGTGTCTCACATTGTCTGGAAAAAAATTATATATATATATATATATATATGTACATTTATGAAGAGTTGGTAGACATCCTGGAAAGTAAATAAATAATCCAGTCAAACTTTGTCTGACTATGATGTTGGATTATTGCTCATCACCAGATTAATATCAGCCTACAGTGAGTTTCCTGTAGCAAAATTATCTGATATGTAATTTTCCTAAAAAAAAAAAAAAAAAGAGAGAGAGAGAGAAATAATGATGAATGAAATGCTATACAGCATTGATAAAGTCATTATTCGAATATTGTATGTCTGTATTTTCAGAAAGCTGTAAAAAATTAAACAGAGTTGAGAGGGTCTAAAAGTAGGAACATTATCTACTTATCAAAATGAAGATTGAAAAAACTGATATATAATGTTCACTATATATAGAATAGTTAGAGGCTCTATTTACAGTAGGTAGGATAGATCTTTGCAAAAGGAGGTTCCTATTGAAGGTGGAAGGTTCATTTTTAATTAGCAGGGAAAGCATTATAAAATCTAATGACTTCCATGACTTCCAACTGAAACAATTAGAGCTTTTACTAGAATGTAAACCTTTCATAGTGAAAGTGATTAATTCTGAAATAGATATTCTAAAGGTATAGGAATTTTTTCCACAACTTAAATTTTTTAAAATAATATTGTATATCTTTCTGATATGCTTTAATTTAACAAAAATATTTAGTAGCTAGGTGGATATCAAATTAGTATAATCTTTTGTTTTGGAAGTCCTCCATTTCCTCCCCTCTTGAATGAGCTTAATTTAATATCCATTTAAATCACAGAATCTTGACAGTGATTTCAGGCTCCCCTGTCTTGTCTCCAGTGCAAGTACTTCTTTTACATGTTACATTGCAATTAAAAAGCATTTGTTCCAGAACAATTCTATGGGATTATTCAGATTCTACATTCTTTGTAGGATCCAGTGATTCTTAGAAATTACTATTTGTTCAGCCTACTTTTTCTTTACTATCTAATTCTCACTAGTTTTCCTCTAATGAGATTCCAAACCAATGTATTTAATCTGGACAATTCTTTCTGGTTTATTCCACTGATTTTATTTTCTTTCTTCTAAAAAAGAAAAAAAAAAGGGTGGGACATTTTGTACTTCAGAAGTTAAATTTAACTTCTTGTCACAGTGTTTTCTGGATTAACTATGCTGACTTTGAAGGCCCTTTGAATGTGGAGCAGTGGAGTACAGACTGATTTGGCACACTGCAGCATAGATCTTTATCTGAGAAGCTGCTTCAGGGCCAGACCTGCTTCAGGTTGTAGAAATAAGAAAAACAGCTGAAAAACAGGAAAACACTCTAAAAGCAATTGAGAGTGTTATGCTCAACAGCAACAGTAGGAGTATCAAGCCCAGTATTTTAAATCACAATTAGAAGGTAAAGTCTCTGTGTCATGCAGTAGGTTTACCTTTTTAGTTCTTTACGGTTAGGAAGTCATGGAAATAATACCCCATTACAAAATATGAAGCAGTTAGTATTTCAAAGACTAAATCTCTGAAAATATAACGAAATCTTTTATGTATCATATTTTCAACCTTTTTACTGTCATCACCAAAGAAAGAAACAGATTTATTTAAAATCCAAGACTATAATAGGTTTCAGGCATTGGATTCCCAAACTGGCTACAGTAGTCCAACACATAACATTACAATTCCTATAACTTAATCATGCTCTGAGAGATAATCCAATATAGGCACTCAAAAATAAAAATAAATTAAAAAAATCATCTGCATGTCAGGCACACTTTTAGATCAATGACCATTTTTCCCATTCCATGATTTTTCTGAAACAATAAAATTAAAATATATTTGAAGTTGTAGACGAAGAGCCAGTTCTAGGCTTCCTCATGAGGGGAGGTATTCTGCTTATATCGTAAATCCATGCCAGAGCAAGAGCCAGATGCACACCAGCTCCTAGTTATGCAAACACACAACATGGTACCCATGGAAGGGAAATCTTGACAACAGAAAAAGGACTGCTCTAATATAAATCAGGGACATACTTCAAAAAAACCTTTGTTCCATTTGGATACAGCTTTTAGCACCAATATCATAGCAATATCATGCACACTCTTCACTGTGCTGATGTAGAATCAACAAAATTTTTACTGTTGAATTTACTAGAACGTAATCTCAATTCAGAAGCTCTGATCAAATTTCTCAATAGAAAAAAAAGGCTTCAAGGTTAAGTGGTTGGCACCCATAATTCTTAAGATTTACGTTGGAATAGTCAAGATGGAGAGGCCCAGTTAAGTGGAGTGGGCAGTCAAGCTCCAGGGCTTCTTGGTATTCTTTCATGTAGTAGTACACATGTAGCAATATTACCTTTGTTTGGTTTGAACTCTCCTGAAAATTCATAATACAGATAAGGGGGACTTTTGTTCAAGATGAGACTTTCCGTAAGGAAAGAAAGACTACAGGGTAGTATAGCTATACTGGATCAGTGTTACTTCTACTACTGAGGTATTTCCTGAGGCAAACCAATGAAGTTCTCTAGGTATCAGTGTACCATTCACAATGAGGGTTAGTAGTTACTTTACAGAGATTTCCAGGATTATTTTTAAATTTAACACAAGGACAGAGCTGCATGAATCAAAAGTCTTGTTAATACTCCTTACAAATTGTGAGCACTGTGATTGATAGCTACTACATGTCATACCTTTTCACTATTCTGTTAGAATAAGAAAATATATTATTTATTTAACTTAGCAGCATTAGAAACTTTCTCTTAGAAAAAATCTACTGCAACATTAAGCTAAAAAAAACATGAGCCTGAGGAATGATTATTTATGAAGGAATAGGCTTTTAAGATGGCTTTAGCTTGTCTTCTTCTGTAAATATCTGCATTCAGTCATAACATGTCCAGGTCAACTGTGTATTACAGCTACATCAAACTGAAAAGTTGTACTCTTAATAACTGCAGATAGGTTGGGGTTTTTTGGTTGTGTTTTTTTTGTGGTTTTTTTTTTTTTTTGTGGTTTTTTTTTTGTTTTTTTTTTTTTTTGTTTTTTTTTTTGGACTGCTGCTTGCTACATTGAACCGAATTCTCCCATTTGGGAAGAATATCCAAAAATTATGGAAGTTTGTAATAAATTAATGGGAAAAATCAAATAAACTAATTTATCTCAAATAAAACTAATCCTACTTGCCTTATAACATATAGGGGCAGAGCGTGGGATCCAATGTATTGAACTAAGGCACTGATTTCAATCTTAAATTTTAGGTTCCCTTTTTCCTCAACTGAAGAAGTTTCAGGTATGATCAAAGAGTAGAAGGTGGTTGTCTTTGAAAATTTTCTGAGGAAGATTCATTTTAGCAAAGACTAATCATATAGCTGAAGTCCTACTTTTTGTTTTGTTTTTTTAAAGGCATTTATTTCCATCCACTGACTGTTCTGCATTCTCACACTCCTTTTACACTCGCAAAGAGCTCTATGAGAATAAATGCCATCTTTTGCCATTTCTGTGAGTTCGTGTCCATCTGCTACCTTGAGAAAGAGATGTATTGCAGGGTTCTCCAGTGCATGCTCTCACATTCAAAAGAACCAAACCTGGTTAGTTACACTAATTGATGAGGGTCTGCAAAGTGTGAGAGTGTTTCAGAGCATCTGATCAAGTTTCTTGTCAAATTGGGATGATAAAGAAAGGGAGGAGGCAACAAGCAAAAAATAGTCTATCCTATTTTAAATTTGCTCTTAAATCTGCCTCTGTGTAATCTCACCCTCTCCAATGTGTGTGAATACTGCAAGTACTCAGTGTCAGCTACTGCTCTGACCAGAGTTAATGGATTCAGGGACAGCTGCTGGAGTCACACCAGGGGTGTAGGTGTTCCCAGTCCATAGTGCCACCAATCAGAGTGAGTGGGTGCTTCACTGCAAGGTACCAGAGTAAGTGGGTGCAGTCACAGTTTTCTGTGTAAAAGGGTGAGTTACTCCTCAGGCATGTATTGTCTGAGGGTGCCATTCCTAAATATTTTTTTCTCAGATCTGGTACCTGTGTATCACCGAGTTGAAAGCAATTTGCTGTATTATGCAGCAGTTCATGTTATGTCAAGTTAATACTCAAATGTCACATGAAAACAGATTTGTCAGACTCAAACCCTGACTGATCACCTTTCTTTGTCAGCCAGTCATCAGTTTTTTGAGGACAGTCTTTATTCAATAAAACTTCTTTTAAATAAGAGAAAGAGACTGTTTTCAGACATTTTTCTTCTTCAATTTATGTTAATATTTCTATTTCCTAAAACATAAACCCAGCACGATGTATAATAGTCAGCAGTCTCAGCTATCTGCAGAAAGAAATCCAGTCTTCATCCACTCCATATTAAATTTTTATATGGCTAAAGGTCTTTTGAATGTCAACTTCTGAATATGGCACTGCTGTTTTAAATCAGTGTATGTCTTTTGTTAATTAAATGTATTCCCAATGTTATGGTGGAAATGCAGTTTCCAAATCCTGCTAGGCCCACTTTTTATCTTTTTCAGATTGCTGGTGTTTACAGATGTGATCATACAAAGTTAAATCCATATTATTAGTCCTTTGCATATAAAATGAAATATGTTATAAACCAACATTCAATAAAATCTGTCTCTGCTTCTTTTAAAAAGGTTATAATGCATTTAAATAATGTTTTAATCTAGAGATCTGTATTTACAAACAGATGTCAAAATTGTGCATGTATAGCTTACTGATGCTGCTCCAGTTATTAAAACAGGCTCAGACTCGGTAGAACTTATCTTAATGCGACTGCTTTACAATCTGATTTTGGAATTGTTCTAACAACTATGCTTAGGCAATATAGTAGAAAATACTTTTTTTTTTTTTTAGGATTCCACTATTGTACTTTCTGAGCATAACACAGAGGTTCTTTCTTATGTGCTGTATGGAATTAAGGAATTGCAATTTCGTCTTCCTGCTGTCATTCAAAATCACATAAATGTATTAGAGTCCATTTGTGGAAGCTATTTTGCAACACCTGAATGATAAGGAGGTGGTTTGGAATAGCCAGCATGGATTTACTATCATACACAGCATGCCTGATTGCCTTCTGCGACAAAGTGACTAGGTGTCTGCATGAAGGAAGAGCAGCAGGGTTTGACTACCTTAAATTTCACAAGCCTTTTGGCATGGTGTCCCACAACATCCTTGCATCACCTTTGTATCATCCAGAGCAACATACGAGTGAAAAATTGCCTGTATTGTCAGGTTCAAAGGACAAAGGTTACTAGAGGCTAGTTACAAAAGGAGTTCCTTGTGTGTCTCTATGGGCATGTATCCTGTTTAGCTCCTGTTTATGAAGGGACTGGAGAAGAAGAAAGAAAGCACCATTGTCAGATTTGTGGTTGGTGAGAGCCTGAAAGTGCAGATAATACAGGACCTAGGCAAAGGAAAAAGCCCTGGGAACATTGTGAAATTCAACATGGATAAAGGCAAATGGACAATAGTTCTACAACTTTCAGGCTGAGAACAAAATGTCTGGGACTTGGCTCTGCAGTAAAGTACTTGGGGGCTCCTGAGGACTGCAGGCTTAAAGAAGGTCAGCAGTGTGTCCTGGAAGTAATGAAAGTTAGCAGCATCTGGTGTTGTATTAACAGAAGCACAGCCAGTTGATCAGTGATTATCCCCTTCTACTCAGCAGTCATTAGACTACATCTGCATCCAGTTCCAGGGTTACAATACATGAAAGACATGATAAACTGGGCAGCTCCAGAGAAGACCACTAGAAAGATGAGGGCTGGAGCACTTAGCGAGGAAACTTTGAGATGGGTTTGTTCTGCCTGGGGAAGAGATGTCTTTGAGGGCAGCCAAAACCCGCATTGCACATATGAATGTATTTTGCACTAATGGACCTTCATCTTGATGAGCCACAAAGAGGAATAGGATAAGGCTGTTGGAAATGTTTGTGTTGGTGTGTCAGCATGTAGGCAGTGAATACAGGAAAGCAGTTCCAGTCTGCATATGAGCTGTGCTATGCTAATAAGATGATGGGAGTCCGGTCAAGGAAATTGTTTTCATCTGTGCTTGAAGTTAAACACCTGAAACATTTCAGAAAAGTTACTTCTGTAAAACAACTTTCAGAGAAAGACACATTCAGCTGATATTGATTACAGCTGCATCAGGCCAAACTGTCCATGTATTACTTTTTTCTCAAAACTTTTACTGATGTCTGTGACTTTGTAAGCTGTGTAGGTAAATAAGTGTGTCATGAAATGATCTATGGCTTCTTAATCGAGAAAAAAGCCCTAAACTATTAATTTTTGCATCAGCTCAGATGAAAAGTTTGTATTGAACAAAAATATGCTTAGAAATATAATCAATGGTCATGGTAAAAAAATTCATAACATTTAAAAAAAAAGATTTTTTTCTTCTTGAAAGAAATACATGAAAAATCAGAAGAGCAAATTGTATTTATTAATTTGATTGTTTTATTGACTCTTGATCTCAGTGCTCTAAATTCTGATATAGTTAGCTCCTTGGAGCCAAAGCTAAGAACATGTATTATGTGTTAAGGGGGGTAGATCAATCTCACTCATATGTACGTCAAATATAATAAATGTCTGTTCATGCGGTTCAGAGTCAGATCTGACAGAAAGTTAGTTAAAACTAAATAGAAAGAAATAATTAATTGTGTAATTAAACAAGTAAAAAAAAAAAAGTACTGCTAAAAGTATTAGAAGAAATTAATCTCCCTTCTTCACTGGACACCAGGGGGAATGTAGTCACCAAGGATACAGAAACAGCTGAGATACTTAATGATTTCTCTGTCTCATTCTTCTACAGTAAGACCAGTTATCCTCAGGGCAACCAGCCCCCTGAGCTGGTATGCAGAGATGAAGAGCAGAATAGCTCCCTTGTAATCCAGGAAGAGGTAGTGACCTGCTGTGCCACTTGGATGCTCACAGATCTATGGGACCAGATGGGATCCATCCTAGGATGATGAAGGAGCTGGTGGAAGAGCTCACCAAACTGCTCTTCATCATTTATCAACAGTCCTGGTTCACTGGGGAGGTCCTAGGTGACTGGAAGCTGGCCAATGTGATGCCCAACCACAAGAAGGGCCAGAAACAGGATTCAGGGGACTACAGGTCTGTCAGCCTGACTTCAATGCCCAGAAAGCTTATGGAGCAGATCAACTTAAGTGCAGAGCAACAGCACATACAGGACAACCAATGGTATATTTCTACTGATATTAATCAAAGATCAGTCCTCAATCTAAAGATCTTTTTATCAAATTATGTAATGAATGGCAGAAAAAGTGCTTAAGCATTACTGTTAAAATTTAGAAACAATATAAAAACATAACTATTGGTTTCACTGAGAAAGAAAATGATATTTTATTATGATGCGGAAATGCTAGTCCTTTCATTTTTGCTTTTCTTTTTTAGTCAGGAGCTCTTATATTCTTGGCACCGTGTGAGAAATGAAAGCTATCATTAAAGTTTCAAAGTAAAGCAGACATATTTAAATGAAAGGCTAAAATACCAGAATTGAAGATGATTGTCTATGAATTTCTATATACTATCAACATTATTAAAGGTCTGTAAATTTTCTATTTATTTAGGAAAGCCTGCTGAGCCTGGATTTATCTTCCCAAAATCTAGGAATAAGGATACTAATTTAGATAAAATGAATTCAGGCCAGAAGCTTACTTTTCATCTTCTAGAATTCTCATATAAAATTCTGCTATATCAAGGAAATTCATGAGTCTATTCAGTCTCTTACCCCACATGAGATTCTTTGTTATTGTTCTGTATTCTGAATTTGAGCTGGTTTCATCTGCCCAGACTTCTGCCTCCAATAATAAGCTGACTAATCATTTATGTTTATTGTCATCGAAAATGGTCTGGGTTGGAAAGAACCTTAAAGATCATCTAGTTAAAACCCATCTGCCATGGGCAGGGACACCTTCCACTAGACAAAGTTGGTCAATGTCCCATCCAACCTGGTCTTGAACATGTTCAAGAGTGAGGCCTCCACAAATTCTCTGTGCAACTTGTTCCAGTGCCTCACCACACTCACAGCAAAGAACTTCCTCTTAATATCTAATCTAAACATACACTAGTTTAGTTGGAAGCCATTACCTCTTGTCCTGTCACTACATGCTTTTGTAAGTAGTGCCTTTCCATCTGTCTTGTAGGCTCCCTTCAGGTACTGGCAGACTGCAATTAGGTCATGTCTAAGCTTTTTGCAGGCTGAGCAAAACCAATTCTCTCAGCCTTTCCTCATAGGAGAGGTGCTCCATCCATATGATCAACTTGTTGACCCTTCTTTGAACTTGTTTCAACAGATCTATGTCCTTCCTGTGCTTCAGACCCCAGAGCTGGATGCAGCACTGCAGGTGGAGTCTCACCAGAGCGGAGTAGAGGGGGAGAATCACCACCCTTGACCTGCAGGCCATGCTGCTTTTGGTGCAGTCCAAGATACAATTGGATTTCTGGGCTGCAAGTGCCCATACATGCCTTTCCATGGTCTGTCAGCGCTCTAGTACCATAACCTAACATACATTGGTTGGCAAATCAGACCATTGAACAAGTCTGAGTTAGATGCATGAATTAGAGTGTTTGTATTTCATGGAGTGTTTCTAACTTAGACTCTTCAACAAGATAATAAAATTAGGTGGGAGGAATTCACCAAAAGTTTGTTTTCAAATTCTGTTAAGAAAACATTTCATTTCTATAGTTAAAAGGAAATCCTGAAAATACAACACATGCTCCATTAGGGTCAAAGAGCCAGGGATTTTCTTTTCTCTTTGTGCCAATCTTCAGTTTTATCTCATCCAAGAAACCAGTTACTGAGCTCTCCTGAATATGGTGCATCAGACACACCACCAAAATATGTAGAGCTCATTTCAGATAGCTTCCTTTTCCTGTATATCAGCAATATAGTCAGAAACACTTTTACCATATTACTTGAACATCAAAGTTGCAGAATGTTTAAGGCAATGAATAAGACTTGAACTTTATTGCTCAAGGTATTTTGCAAGTCGATAGATCTCAGTCTTTAGAATTATCTTTCCATTTTCTTTTTCTTTCTTTTTTTTTTTTTTTTAATAGCTTAAAATTCCAAATCATTTTACTATTAAAATACTTTATCTTCAAATATCACTCATTTAATAGTTTATATGAAGGAACAGCAGAAGTCCAAATATGAATCCCTGTAGAATGCTGCTAAAAACTCTCATGACTCTAAAAGATGGAATTAGCCTTTTCAATTTATTTAGATTCTCACAGAAACCATCCCTGTAACTCCCTACTACCAAAGTCTGGCCGCAGAAACCCAATACACATAGGTATGCTTAACTCTTTTTAAAGGAAAATCATCCTGCTTTCTTCTGTAATTAATTCTGCTGAAACCTTATATGATTTTGTAATATCGATTGTTCTTGTACATACAAAGACTGTTCACCTTTACAATTTTCATCTTCTTTCCTTCCTGCACAGATAAAATTAAGCGCATTTTTCACATTAAATAAAAATTATTTGATGTTCCTGTTTGCATTTTTGTGACAAACTGGTAAATATTTTCAGTGTTTTAGACTATTGTAGGAATAGGTATCCTTTCAGAAGAATTTGTAATGAGAAGTTGGGACTGGTTTAGGAAGACTTTTCTGCCTAAGAGCACTTTTGTCATAAATGGTTGGATGTTTTTCTTTCCCTTCTCTTTTGCAATACCAGAGGAATATTGCAGTCTCTCTCTGGTCTGAGGAGAGATAAATCCTCACACTTCTATAGGCTGTGCCAGCAGTGAGACTGGGTGAGGGAGGCCAGAGGCAATGATAAAGCCCAGGATCAAAAAGAGGTTTTGCCTGTTTCTCAGGCCCCTTGTTCTGGAAGCACGGCTAGTTTTGCTTTGCAAGTTTTTTGTGTTCTTGCCTTCAAATGAACTTTTTAAAATTATTTCCAGTGTTGTGGCATTTCTGGGGATGTCTGCGTGTATCTTACTTTACAATTACATAGCCCAAGTTTATCCATGGATAATGCTTTAAGTGTTTTTTTAATCTTTTTCTTTTTTTTTTTTTTTTTAAAGAGAGTCAATTAATGCATTAAATTAAACTATATTGTGTTTCTTTACTTTCATTTTAAGAATGTACCTAGAAATATGGTCTGACTTCGATCAATGCAAGATCTTTGCTGAAAGCGTCTATTATGACAATAATGTACAAACAATGTTTTGCTTATTATGTGGACATTACTATTCTTAAAAGAGTCTTTTGTACTTTGCAGAACTATTGAATAATAGATCTTTGTATTGCAATATAGCAGAGAACTTAGGTGGCTTATTTTCTCCCATGAAAAACATTTCCTTTTTTTAATCTGCATAGAAAAAAACAGTAGTTTAGACCTTTACAAAAGAATCTTTCAGTGGACCTCTTTTTAAAACACAGAAATTCATTAACTTCTTCATCTTTAACTGAACACTAGGAGGGAACAAAAAATCACCCCTTGTTTGTGTAATTGGTGGAAAGTGATTTAGAGTTGTAGTTGAGGTCATATAGCTTCCAATCAAATAATTATCTCTGGATTGGATAATTAACATTTAACGACTCTGCAAAATCTCTTAGTCTGGTATCTAATGTACTGGAAAAGATAGGAGTAAATATTCAATGAGATTAAGAGCTTTTATATTAAATAAACTTGCATTTGCTTCAATATTTGAAAAAAAAATAATTTAAACATTAAAAATCTCTCCCCAGAATTTTGATAATCATCAATAACCATCATCCAGCTGAAGACAAAAAGACAAACAAACAAACAAAAATAGTCTAAATGCACAGTGTATCCTGACCACTGCAAGTTGCTTTGCTGATGAAATGTAGCTGTAGTTGACAGTAAGCTGGTAGCCAATTTTCTGTGAGTTTTGTAGTGCTGTTATGAAGTGATGAAGAACAGTGACTTCGAGAGAAACTTTAAAATAAAACCTGATAGTATCCTTTGAAATGTAACTATGTAACATTTGGGTAAGGTCCATGCTTTGATGTTTGCAAGTGGAATTTGTTTTAATGGAATTGAAAGGGAAAAGTTGCATCTGCATCTGCATCAAATCTAGCAATACTGTAAATAGCTTGTTGGTTTTGTTTTAACTTTTTAAAGCATATGGCAATTATTCCAATGCTAAACAAAAGAATTCAGAGTGCTGCAGATGTGGCTTCTGTGAGATGATATGTGTAGTTGTTCCCATGTCAGACAGAGCCACTTTCAGATGACTCCAAGACCCACCAGTGGACAAAGGCAAGCCCATCAGTGTTGTTGGTGGTATCTCTATGGTATAATATTTAAGAAAGGGAAAGTGCAACAGAAACCAGAAGAGAAGAGCGAGAAAATATGAAACAGCCCTGCAGGGCACCAAAGCCAGAGAATAAGTGGGAGGAGGTGCTGCAGGGGCAGAGCCAAGATTGCCCTGTAGCCCATGGAAATTGCCACAGAGAGACAGGTTTCCACACTGCAGCTGATGAAGACCCCATGCCAGAGCAGGCGAATGTGCCCTGAAAGAAGCTGCAACCTAGAGAGCCCAAGCAGAAGAAAATGTTATTAATTGACAATAAATTGAATTAATTTCCCTAAGTGAAGTCTGTTTTGGATATAATGGTAATTGATGAATAATCTCTCTGTCTTTATCTTGACCCATGAGATTTCCATTGTATTTTCTCCCTTTTTTGTCTGAGGAGGGAGAGTGATAGGGTGGCTTTGCCGGCACTTTGCATGCAGACAGGATCAACCCACCACAAAGCTCTCTATAAAGGAACTATTTAATATCTGTCTCACTATTGACTACCTACAAAGTAAAAATTACTAACAGTTGGAAGACTCTGTTGATTGAAATTAGGTGAGTTAGAGAACAGTGTTAAGGATTTCTCAGAATTATGTGTTAAGATCAAAACAGTGATCTCTTAGAAACATTTCTGTCTAACAATCTAGCGGTAAAATAAACAAACAGAACCACACAGAAATGTGTTCATATACAAAAAAAGTCTGATGACGTTTTGGAGAAGTCACTACGGACAAAGCACAAACTGTTGGCATCACAGGCACACTTAAAGTAGATGGTAGAAATGTTAAAAGTGTTCCACAGTAGTACTGACAAACTGTAGCTGAGGGTTGTTTATGAACATTGTTTGAGAATTTTGTGCAGGAGAGTAACACAGCAAATTGTGCATTATGGGATATCCTAAAGCTTTATGAAGGCTTCTTCTTAGAATACTAACTTGCGACAGCTGGTGGGAGACGCTCCCCCTTTCGCCCCCCTCTCACGGTCCCTGAGATGCCCCAGAGAGAGCCACACAGAGACCACAGGAAGGGAAACAGAGAGAGAGTTTATTAACATGGCTGGGTGTATATATATGTTTTAGGGGAATCCAAACTACTACCAATAAAAATCAAGTGATAACAACCAATGCAAAAGGGTTAACTAGGGGCCAATAGGAAAACTTAAACAGAGGCCTTCAAGGATGAATTCCTTAGAGCTTATCTACATAGATAAGGGGTGCCTCAGGGGGTCTTGGGAAGAAGAAGGATGACTAAGTGAAAAAAAACAGGGAATCCATTTTACAGCATAATAAAAGCTTCAGTTTTAAGGCACTTTGTCTAGCATCTTCATTTTCTTCACAGACCCATCTCTGGCATGATTCCTCTCACCTCTGACACTGCAAGTCCTCCGCCACACTAAGTTATTTGTAGTCTATGTTTTTGCTTAGAAGTTTAGCCATTATGTTATCTAAATTAATAGTAAGTACTCTACATTGTTCAGGAAAAAAAAAAAAAAAAGGCAGTATCAGAAGTAAAGATTTGTAAAAAACTATTTTACGGGAAAAGACTGATCGTAATTCTATTGACTTTAGAGTTCTAAGGGATGCTTTTAGATCAGTTTGCAAAATGAAAGTTTGCACATGCAACCAATGTCACTCTGTTTCTTTGGTGTTCAGATTTATTACAGTTCACATGCCAAAAATGAAATTAAACCAACTGTAATCTACTGCAAACTCAGGACTGCTTAATGTAACTTTACCTGAGTTGCCTGAGAAATACCATAACTCTACATTTTCTGTTGCTCTCACTTCGTGTGGAATGGAAATAATGCAGTACTTTTTTGTGGGGTTTTAGTTTATTCTTGACTTCAAAACCAGATTTTTTGTTAGTTTTTCAATACTGTTTTTGAACTGTCAGTTTAACAAAGATTCTTTCTTTGATATAATTTTAAGGATCATTTCTGCAATTGGAAGTGGAAAAAGAGAGGTAAACCATTACAAAACTATTGTAAAATGCAAGAGTTACTTCGGGAAGTATGAAATGCTTTTTAATCACTTTTGAGTTCTTATCATATATAATAATGACCAAAACCCCTACAACATGTTATGCTTTTCTTTTCTTTTTCTTTTTTTTTTTTTTCCACTTTGCATGAGAATAACACAGGATGAAAAAAACAGCTAATTTTATTTTGCAGTGGTCATAAAACAGAAAAAAATGTCTCTTTTCTGGTTCTGTGTTGTATATTTCATCCTGTGATTCCCGATAGGCTGCCTTAGAGCAAGTAAATGGCAAGTAAATAGCGAACAGCTGAGGCAGCAGGAACTTATTTATTACAAAAATGACGGAGGGCGCCTCAAGTTGTGCAGCAGTGTGTTCCCTACATATTAAAAGGCTAGTCTCTGATTCAGCAAGGCACATCATAGGCACATTTGTAAGCATGGTTCTGATTGTCTAACCGAGTCAAGGTCATATACATAAGGACTAAGATCTTCAGATGGATACAAGTTTAATTTAGATGCGTTGAACTATACACCCTTTCTCACTTAAAGCAGACTGATAGGCTGACAAAACAAGATCAACAAAGAGAAACATAAGGATTATTATAATTATGTATCATTATAGTACATGCTTTGGCAAAACCGGAAGGGTCCAGTCGTAGCTGAATCTCTATAGAGCTCTCTTCTGGTAGGAAGGAACTTTTACTCTGCATTGAATATGAAGGTGGCAAAGATACATCTCTGTAAGAGTGGCTTCTTCTCCAGGACAACTGAGGCTACTCTGTTTTTAAGCTAAGCTTCCAGGAACTCTCTCTAGTGACACTGGACCATCCAAAAATGGATCTAGGAGTAATGAATACTAGTTTGAGATGACTTTGAAGTAGATTTTTTTTTTTTTTTAAATGATTAATCATTAGATGACTAACAGAAAATGGGATTAATATTCCTTCCAGTTCCTCAAACTGCCTTATTTTCAGGGTATCATTAGTGTCATACTTGACCCAAACTCAAGTCTGATGTTTTGCATCCATGTATATACCTCCCTTGCAGCAGAATGGAAGAAAGCACTAAATAAATCATCAGACAGGCTGAGCAAGAATTTAAAATCAGCTCCTGTAGCCCTTGGGAATACATGGGACAGTAGAAAACATTAATTTTTAACTCTTCCAGTCTATATCAACAGCAGATATTTTACTGAATTCTTTTCTACTTCTGACTTTTTGTTGTATTCCAGTCAAGATGAAATCTATGGGGTTTTTTCAGCAGTTATTGAGTTTGGAATTCACTCTGTTTGCCTGAAATACTAAAGTTACCCATCTTATCATTCTCCTAGCTCCCTCTGTATGTAACGGGGATGAAAGATAGTCAAGTCTTACCATGCTTCTCCCCAAACACAGCCCTCTCCCTTGGGATTGTTTCTGATGTGATTTATCCTAAGAACGCCAGGTGGGAATTTCAGGGGGAACTGTCTGGATGCTCACATAATGAATACATTCCAGAGATGACGACGGGGGGAGCTGTGATGGTTGCAATTGACTTTGGTACACCTGCAAAAAGTTATAAAATGCTGCTGGAGATTGGGTCAGCTGGGGAAACTGGCCGTTCGAGTTTGCAGGCTGCTTCTATCTAGGTAGATCACCCACCGGTCTGGGAGGGTTGCTTGCAGGGTACATCCAGCCCAAGGGCAGGGAACACTCAGTTTGGGACAGGTGAGTAAATGCACTAAGATTTGCTCACATCCAGAGATAAAATCCTGAAGTAGCCAGGTAGGTGCTTTGTTGCTTTGTGATTGTGAATTCTCTAAGGCCAAAGATTGCAAGCCTGTATTTTCTAGCCAACCCTGCTTACATTATGACCCTTTAGACCTGTTTATATCATATACTGCATTGACAATATTTAGATACTGTATTAGTAAGAAATCTAATCATAATCATCCACATAAACAGTGTCTTATTTCTTGCACTTGACCAAGAGTCTTATCTCCACTCCTCTGCTACACTGTACTGGGTAGAAAAAGGACATTTAGTGGAAATATTTTCTTTCTCCACTGTCTGTGAAAGAAGACTGGCCTGAAGTAAAAACCTTTGCTTTTAGATGGCTAAAAAGTTAATAAAGATTAATAAAGTTAATAAAGATTGTTCTTGTTGAACCCACAGGTGCTACACACTTTAATTCTGGCATTTTCCTGCGTGATTTTAGAACATCAGTATTACCTCTGTGTGCTAAACTGTATATGATGGGCTTAAATCCATACTTGGAAGTATGACAGTTTTCTTTCCTGTGATACTATGAAAGCTGTCTAAATTAATACCATCATATAGAATTCAAATTCTCTAAGAGTAAATGTTGAATATTTCATAAAACCAAATTACCAACTTACAATTTGTAACAATCAATTTTGGATATTTCTTCAATGTCTAACACATATCTTAAGAAGATAATTTGACAAATATGCCTAAGGAACTCAGATACATACATAATTTTCAAAGAAGTAAAAAAAATATATATTTTAGACAAAATATTTTCTTTTAATATATGCAAGCTTTTATTTTATAACCTTCTACAAAAGGTTATAAATATTTAATAAAAATGAGTGAAGCTATTAGTTGATTTTTTGCAGTTAGATCAAGATCTTTTGTTGGTGCAGCTGAGGTAAGAAAGTGCTAATAAAATGATCTAAATAGAAGAAACTGTTATTTTCATAAGATAAGATGTTACTCTAAAATAAGTTATTACCAAAGATACATTAAGTTCTCTAATCTTCACTAGATTCAGACTGTGCAATGGAACATAAATTATTAATTTATTGAAGATAATTTTTTTAGCCATTATTCCATATTTTTTTCTAGTTTCCAATTCCCTAGATAAATTAATCCCTTAAAAAAATACCCTTAAAAATCAGAGAAGAAAAATATGTAGACACATCTAAAGCTAAATTTCTCATGCATGAAAATACCCTTTGACCCAAAAGCAGAATTTAGATCCCATTACCTGAAACTAAATGCAACCTTTTACCTAATACCTTAAAATGGCTTTTGTTTCTGTTTCAGATATAGCCCGCAAATGGTAAGATGGATATAAAAACATATAAATATTTTGATATAAATATTTATTATTTCCAACACTTTTCATACTTTCCCACCCTGCACAGCATTGTATTGCCATAGCTACTGTATAAGATAGATACATATTTTTTTATATAAAGCATCAGTAATGTTAAACAGAAAGTTAAATTAAAAATCTAAACATTCACAATACCAGTTAACATTTGCCAAAAAGATCTTCCTGTTTCCAAAATGATTTAGTATGAAATGAGCTATTTCTATTCATGATTTCTTTAGAATATAGTCACTCAGATGAGTCTAATTCTGTATATATCTTTGTACGTTGGCTTAGCGTGGAGCTCAGTGCAGGCTGCACTATTTTTTTGACTGGCCTTTCAAGTGGATATTGCATCCTCTATCAACTGACAGACTGTTATGTTTATATACTAATCTATTAAAGTAAGGGTCAGTACTGTTCCACCAATTGCAGGGAAGATATAGATGCAACTGACAATTTTAATGAGCCTTAACATCTGCAGAGAAAATATCTGCATCATCTTTGGAGAGTAGTCTATTGATTACACTTATCCCAAACAAACCTGCAGATTTTAATAAAAACCACTGAGATTAAACTTGCCAAGATAACTCAGAAAGAAATATTTACTAGGAAAAAAAGTTTATTTATTTATTTATTTATTTATTTAACTCACTATGCTAAGTTGCAGTTGTTCTTTCCTAAACTTTTCTTTATATTGCTGTGAACCAAAGGGTTAATATGTATTTATCACATAAATACAGGCAAAATAAAGCGTCAGGTAATTTTTTCAACCTATCCAACAATTGTCTAACATAACCTTTTTTAAGACTTACAGAAACAAGAAAGTCTGCAACTATTAGGCTAAGAAGTACTTCTCAAAGGCTCCTTTTCATGGGGTGAAATTAATTCTACACATAGTCCCCAGGTCTTACTTAATTTGTCAAACAAGACCCAAATTGGACTATTGTGTAAATTAGGTTTGGATCTGATTAACTAAAGATTACCATGTTATCTCTTTGTTGGCTTTAAGCTATGGTTTCTTTCCCCTTTGTGCTTTCTTTTGTTAGTGTAAAAAGGTAAATAAAGGATGTAGGGGGTTGGCTTATTTGTTTTACAGAAAGAAGACCAAACATTAGTATTAGAATGACACCATTACCTAAATTACATTTAGGTTTCACAGCTTCTGAAACCTGTGATTGTTCATGGTGCTAATACTATGTACTCATTTAAAGTCCCATATAAATCAAAATTGTTATAAATTGTAAAATAGAAGTTACTGTTCCTTTCAGGGTTTTTTATTGTCTTATCTGTCTTCCATCTCTTGATTTATCCTTGAAACTATCTAGGGCAGGAATTGCTTTATACAGTTCCTAACACAATGGTAGTGTGATCTATGCTTTGAGGTGCAAGTGAGATGAAGATGCAGTTTTGTTGTGTTGATAGCTGGAAGACAGTGAGAAAATAATTTCCTGTACTTTTCCTCATGTTTCTGAATTTATGATAATCTCTATGTATGATTGAACTATTAAGAGACACATTGCCACTCTATATATCTTATGAATATACAAGGCATCATATCTTACAGATTCTTATATCAATTTGCCAGCTATGGTGATATGCTTGCAGAATCCTTTTCCCAAGAAGCAGAGGATGAAATGAATCTTTAAATCAATTTCCTCATATGTATCCCTCTCTTTTATGTTTTTCCCTGAGAAAGGTTGATACAGATTACGTTTTTTCTCACCAGCGGAATTATTTAAATGTCTTCCCAGATGTGTTATATATTATCTTCTAGAGCTATAAATTAAATATTTGTACAACCTATTCACTTGCATTTCATTTGACTTTGTCTTAGTTACCTAAAATGTATAAACTAGACATATTTACATGTTGTTATTTTTATTTTACTAGTATATTCCATAGGAGATATCTGGATAAAATATTTGTATATACAAACATGATTTAAAAGCATGTTCAATTCTGAGTTTGCAAATGTTGCTTTCTTTTCCACATATAGCTTGTGAAAAATCTAGTTGTAAAAGACAAAATAGATTGCTGCTGAAACAGAAAACCACACTGTTCTTTCAGTGTCTTAGATTTTCCTACATCACTGACTCACATTTTTTGTTTAAAGCATCTATCCTCTAGTTTATGTCAGAAAAATAATTATTAACCCTACTGAATAAGGAAAATCTCACAAACTTTATAAAAAAAATAGAAAAATAGTAACTATTTTACTCTACTGACTGAATAGTATTTGACTGCAAGATGTAATATACTGAAGACCTTTGAATGCCTTTTACCAACTCATTTTTCCTCCTTGGAATGGATGCCATATATTTTCCGGGAGTATCTGTTTTTTCTTCATAAGAGCATAATTTTCTTTGTAAGCTTGGCTTGGTTTTCCCCATTTTGGCTTGTTTCACAGCTTTAGCTGGTTTAGTAATCTCATATAACTCCTGTCTCTTAAGAGGAAAAGCTAAGAAAGGTTAAGCTTTCCAGACTGGAGAAGGCTTCAAGAAGACCTTACAGCAGTCTTTTAGTATGTAAAGGGGACCTACAAGAAAACTGGAGAGGAACTTTCTACAAGGGAATGTAGTGACAGGACAAGGGGGAATAGCCTTTAGCTAAAGGATGGAAGGTTTAGGTTAGATTAGGAAAAAAAAATTCTTCATTATAAGGGTAATGAGACACTAGAAACAGGTTGCCTAGAGAAGCTGTGGATGCCTCATTCCTGGAGGTGTTCAAGGCCAGGTTGGACAGGGCTTGGTCTAAGTGGAAGGTTTACTGCCCATGGCAGAGGGTTTGGAACTACATGACCATTAAGGTGCCTTTCAATCCAAACCACTCTATGATTTAATATAAATCAACTGAAAGAAAAGCAGGGAATGGATTAACAGCTTACTCAGTACCTCTGCGATAAAGCTAATTCAGTTGTTTAATATCAGCTTAATATCAATATAGACTTCTGAAGAAGGTTACAGAAGAAAAAATGCATTGTACTTCAAGATGGAAGTTTTTGAGGTGGTTTTAACCTCTACTTACAATATTTGCTAAATTAAATATTCCTTTTCTTGATATTCATTGCTAAGTAACTAAAATTTTAGTTGTTTCCAGCCTTATCATTATGTCTTACTGTTAACTATGGCACAGAACTCTAACATAGATAGCTAGATTTTTTAGAATGTAACTACATTTTAGATTCATCTTAATGATACAAATGTACGTAGGTTAGTAGACCTCTATGCAGTGTTCTGTATTCTTGTTTTTGGTTGACACACAGTCTTTTCAGTGAGATATAAGAATGATTCTTTTTACTGTACCAAATGTACTCATTCTTGCGCATTCTTATTTTCTACCTAACTGAGTACTATTACTGCTATTAAATTCCATGGTTATGACTTAGATTTTTATTTTCAGACAAATTAGATTAATGGAATAAAAATCAAAATAAACCCAAAATTAATATAAGCAACAAAATCAAACCTCTCTGCCTTTATCTTGGGCACCATCAGATGTTTATCCATTTCTCCGTCTTTCTCTGGGAAAATAAAATCATGATCACAAAAATATTACACTAAGTTAATAAGACTTGAAACAGTGGGAAAAGGAAAATAAAGAGCCTGTTTGTCAGCAAGCTGATTTAAGATTTGGGAGAATATACTCAATCAGGATGTTAGGAAATGAAGATCAGTTAAGCATATTATAACATTAAACAATACAACCTGCAATGTGTGCTTGAAGCACATAACAATGACAGTATTTCATGAACTTCTTTGAATTTAAGTTGCATTTAATGAAATTTAGGAAATTAAGAAAAGAATGAAAACCACAGTAAATTATGTTAAGAGCTTTGTGGCACTGGAGCTGTTTCTTGACTTTGGACTCTAGACATTAGGAAGCACTTCTTTACCAAGAGGATTGTTAAACATTGGAATAGGGTTCCTGGAGAGGTGGTTGATGTTCCTAGCTTGTCAGTGTCTAAGAGACAATTCGACAATGTAATACATGAGTTAATAACATGATTTAACTTGGTCAGCCCCAAATTGGTCAGGTAGTTAGACTTGATAGTTTGGTTCCTTTCAACCAAAATAGTTCTAGTCTATTCTATTCTGAATCTGGGTAGGAAAAAAAAAAGTTCCTAAACCTCACAAGGCTCCCTTTCAGAATGCATAAACTAACTATTTTAAAATCATTTCAGTGTAAATCAGTAACTTTCTGAATATACATCTCACCACTACAGGTATTAGCTCTTGGGTAGGGACAGGTGAGAAACATGGGGTTTAGAAGTGTTATAAGATAGATGTTACCAGAAGTATTAGAAATCTATTATAGAAGTGATTCTAATAATAGTAATTGCTGTTTGATTCATCATTTCACTATGAAATGATGAACCAAGAGAGACAGTATAATTCTTATCTCCTAGAGAACTGTCTATGTGCTTCACAGCATCTATTCCTGATTTATACCGATATCAATAAATGACACAAAGTCATGACACAAAGTGATGTATGAAATAATTGGAAAAGAAATTAAACACTTCTGAAAACACTCCCCTATTCTTAAAAAAAAAAAAAAAAAAAAAGAAAAAAAAAAAAAAAAAGGCAATGTTCCATACAAAACTAACTACCTGTGGTATATGTGAAAATTTGGTCAGAAAAGAAAGATCTTATCCACTTAAAACATTTTTTTTCCTGCTTTGGCAGCCTTTTGAAAGGAAGCAGGGCTATTGTTTCTGGTGATTATATGTCATACAGAAACATGATAGTTATGGATGTATTCTTTTGTTCATGTGATGATGTTAGACACTGCAGCGAGAAAAAAAAAAAAAAAAAAAAAAAGGATAACAT
>JAWWLT010000001.1:74076058-74086728 GCA_035040995.1 Premnoplex brunnescens | reverse complement strand
CCCCGAAATATACAAGTAACAATGAAAATTATCTGACACCATTTAATCAACTAACATTGTAACAGAACTCAGTTAAATTATCAGATACATTAAGGTGGCACTTCGCTGCATAATTTAGGTCTAATGTGCTTTTAAGAACATGAGACTTTTATATACATATATGAGCATACATAGATATCATGTACACCTATGATGCTGTATAAATGAGAATTAAACCATACATAGAAATAGATGTGTCTATAAAGTTATGTATATATGACGTTTACTAATGTTTCTAATGTTTTATGTTTAATACTGCAAATACAAATATTATCAATCTAAAGACAGTCTTTGGATTATTCTGTTAAGTATTTCACTGCATTTCTGAGGTATTATTTGATATTTGTTTTCTTTACTGTTCATTGAAGGATAATGTACAGTGTCACACAAAAATACATGAACCAGTTTTATGAGCTGAAAAGCTCCAGTGACTACTGAGTAGCTATTTGATCAATCAAAAACTGAAGGCTCAGTCCTGCAAATGCTCAGACATATGAAGAATTTTACTCCCATAATTAAGTCCTGGTGACACTATTGAATTTCTGGAAGTAAAGTTACTCATATTGATCAGAGCATGCAAATCTAAATATTAGCAATATATTAATTATTAAAAGCTTTTTTTTTTTTTTGCTATAGATCTGCATTTTAATTATACATTCTATTTGACAATAATCCATTTAAAACATTCTGTGAAAAAAAGATTGCTTGGCCTATTTTTATTTTTATGAGTATGGCTTTTTAAAGATCTATTAAAACAAATCTTAAAGGATTACTTCCTTATTAATTATATAAATTATTTTGAAGCCTAAACAACATAATACATTGGTAAAAAATCCAGTGCTATAGCTTCTAAAGATGAAGTGAGAGTGTATGAAAATGTGCATTTTATACTCTTAATTACTATGGCATATTAATTAAACTGAAGAGTATAAAGCAGTACATTCTGTAAGATAGCATTCAGCTGTTTCTAACAGTTTGGAACAGCCATTTGTTTACTGACAGGTTTTGTTGGGGTTGATTTTTTTTTCAAAATTGGCGATACACGACCAACCTTTGAGACTTTTGACAAAGGTCTAGTTCAATACAAAACTAGATAAGCTTTCTTTTTATTTTAGGCAAAGTCATGTTTTGTTTGTCAGGGAGATTTTTATTTAACAAATTCTAGAACACATTTGACAAATAGTACTTTCTTGTAAAAATGATGTGAGTTGATTTTCATATGGAGCATGTCTACAAAAGACAGGCAAAAAAGTGCTATTTTCACCTCACTTTCTAATACAAAGTTGATGTTTTCTATAATGGTTACAGATATGCCAATAAAAACATGTTTAATGAAAAGTATTGTAGTACACACTAAAGTCTTACAAAATACCTATTAGTGAAGAAATACAATACAAAAGATTTTAAAGGTCAGATCCTACAATGCTTTGCTGAGCAAAACAGAAATCAGCAAAGAATGCAGAATTTGACAGTAGCTAATTTATTTCTAATACAAGATGGATATGTGATCTTTGTATTGCATTAGTCATTTAGGCCCAGATACCTAAAGACATGAGACTTTTCATATTTTTTTTTTTTTAGTACCTGTTATTTAGCCCTTTATTTATTATGTGTATATATTAAATAATTTGAAGTCTAAAGAAGAGATTGAAAACTTCTTTGCTAAGCAGAAGCGCACTGATTTCTTTGGGTGTTTTGCCTGGCTAAGGACTGCAAAAACAGGCCTTAAGGAAGATCTAACAGGAAACCTATTAAGTGACCATGAGATCACACACTAATCCTATCCTTAGGATAAAATCTAATCCTATTTTTTTAACTGAAGTGCTAAATTCCTCTTGGCCTGTCATCAGCACATGCATAATTACTTCTTTCTTGCTTTTGTGCCTGTGTGCCTAAAAGAGACAGTGCAATATGAACCTCATTATATTTTATGATACTATAACCTATGTTTATGAGATAATAATGAATTAAATGTATTAAGACTGCTATACTTTTATTGAAAACACATATTAAAAAAAAAAACAAACAACTGGCTGTTAATTTCAGTGATTGTTTTCCATATCTGTTTGTAGCTTTCTGGAACATTTATGCCAAATTATTTTTACTTATCTTAAATTCCTATTGGAGAAGATGCAAGTTTTCTAGCCAGAAACATAAGAAGAGCATGGCACTTGTCAATTCAGCATATTTAGTAATTTGTATATTTCAAGGTTCTCATTGTTAGAAAAGGTTGTAAAATACTATGTTTCTGGGAGATGGAGATATTTAGATCTATGGAGGAATTAAATTCTAACAGAACGCCTTTCTCTACATGTTCAAAACTACTTGAAAGCCATATCTATGTAACAGATGCATACAATATGCTGTTATTTATCTGAAACCTCCTTTTATGAACTACCTTATGAACCTTCTACTCAGGGATGTCTCAGGGTATTCAAATTATGCTGTAAAGATTTCATCCAGGTACAGTATAAAAAGGAGAATATTATTTAAAAAATGGTATTGCATCTCTTTTTCAGTTTGGTTTTGGGGTGGTTCTTTCATTGTTGTTTTTGGTTTTGTTGTTTTAATAAGGTAAATATAGTATTTCAATAAACTAGACAGAGAATTCTTGTCAAAAATGCAAAACTTTAGCTTCTTCGATTTTGCTGGCAGATTTAGCAAATATTTATTCATTCATATTTATTTATTTATAGAAAGATTCAATAAGATGAGGGTTGAATTTGTTTATGCTTGTAACTTTGAATATACTGCATGTATGTTGATCTGATTCAAAGCCTTCAGTTGCTACATATTCTACTAGACAGCTTGTTGTGATGAGTAATTATTCTTGGAGCTGCTTGTTTTTCAGTCCCATCTTAAAAGTATCTAACTAAAGACAAATAAAACAGTCCAATAGCTAAGTTTTCATCTTTCATTCATTAAATTTTAATAATTTTTTTAATGTTAAATAATTTCTTTCCTCATTTACCAATATAAGAGGTCAAAAAAAAAAAAAAAAAAGCAGAGTGAAAAAACAAATATCTGCATAAGGATTTTTTGGTGGTGGTTTTGTTTTTTTTTTTTCATCTATGCATGCTGATTAGTGGTTTTGTAGCTTTCATTTTATATAAATGGCTCCTCTATTAAAAATAAAGAAAAACATCAGAATACATGGTATAATGGTTGCTATCAACTGGCTTTTCAGGTATACAAACATCAAATCCTGTCCTTCACACATCACAGCAATCAGCTCAATAGGTAAAGTGAACAAATATGGAAATATGTGCAAAATACTGAATATGAGGCTTTCTCAGGTAGACATTAAAAACCAATCAGCAAAACTATACAATTATTATAGATTTCTAGTATTTTTATATTTTTCTAAAATTATTTTTATTATTGTACCAAACCCATGCAAATCTGATTTCCAAAATATGTGTATACATCATATGAATAATGAAAGTGGTATTAGTCATTAGACCTACCCGAACTGATGTTCAAATCTTCTGAAAAAAACTTACATAAAATGTGTTTGGATGAAGACTCAAACAGAAAATTTAACCAAAGGCAGTGCTATTAATACTAATATTAATTTGGACCATGTACCCCTTTACAATCATCCTTCCTTTTTAAAATTTGCAATCTGTGTATGATAATATTCACTTCCTGTCTCAAACCACTGGGAGTATTGCTGTGTAAGTTGAACAGTTACACATTTCAGTGGCAGAAGTGATGTTTGAATGCAGCTTTTATTAGCTTCTTAAGTGCCCAGTGCTGTTCCCATTGGCAGTGCTCCCATTGACTTCAATCAGGGCAGGAACAGGCCCTAATTTTGTAAGGCACTTTAGGATCCTTTGGGAAGAAAGGTGTTAGAAGAATACAAACCATAATTATCAATTAGTTATCAACAAAGCACTCTCACAAATATCTCCCATGGTCATAGAACATCATATCTTAATTTCAAATTTCAGTTTGCTTATGCAATTTTAATGCTGATACTGAGTTATTATTTGTCCAGGCCCTGAGACAATTTGTTACATCATAATTTACAAATTTGACATGAAAAATTTTGATACTTCTGTAATGAGAAAAAAAATAAATAAGCCAACCAAAATTAATTTTTCTAGGATTATATTAAATAAGATAGAACCAAATACCTCCCTCTCTTCTTACTGTGCTGTCCTAATTATAGCCAAAATATCCTTTATATGTAGGAATCTCATATCAAGGGCTGAAAGGTTGCACATATCTAAAAATGATTCTTATAAATTTTAAATTTAGTAATATTCTAAGTATTAAATACTCTATGTTTTTACTTTTGCATCTCTTCATTTGAACAGTTAAATTAAAGTCATAGATTTAACTACTGGTAAAAAAAGAATGCTTGCATTTAGAGTCTCTGCCCTAAGAATAACTACTTCCTTCTCAGAACATTTTGACAATGTTAGTATTTTGATATTTAAAATGCAGAGATAAATTGACCATATTTCCAAAACATGAATTCACTAGAAAGGGTTCCTATTTAATTCACTGTGGTCATTTAACTTGTTGTCACATAGAGATGTGCATGGCGTCTTAGCAATTGTTCACTCACCTCCTAAAAACTCTGTGAGTGCCAAAAATAAATATGATCTGATTTTTCTGAGCTTGATGAAAACAATAACAGTAAAACCAACACTTCTTATTGAACAGTTTGAATGACAGCTACTTGACATGTTTATATTTCATGCAAATCCTGCAATCCCCATTCAAATTAAAAATAAAAAAAAAATTAAAAAAAAAACACCAAAAAAACAAACCCTTATTTTAGAAGACAAGACAAAATGAAGACATCCAGAACCTATAAGTACTTATATTCTATATGTTGCTTTACAGTTCAAATCTCTGATTAAATAAAAATATTCATTAACCCTCCCAGTACCTTACTGCCACTCAGCTTGAACATTATTAGAAGTGACCTTTACAAGCCAGCAACATTCAACTGAAAACAACATACAGGAAAACAAAAAGTAGGCATTTCAGAAACTGAACCAGTTTTATATTTTCAAGGTCCTCAGGCTCTCTCATACACACTCCTAATTGTATATGGTCTACATCAGTAATACCAGCAAATAACCTTTTTAGAGGAAGAAAATACTTTGGTAACAGTAATAGTTATCCTAATATGTTCATAAACACTTCTCCATCACACAAACCACAACCCAGACTAAGGATTGAAGTAAGATATTTAAATTTTCAAACTCCAAACATAACAGTATGTTACACAAAAAATTCTGACTGAATCTGATGAGACTACTCACATTAATCAAATTATTCACATGTGGAAGTAGTCAGAGAATCAAAATCTACCTTGATTTTTTTTTCGTTGCTGTGTTAAATTATCTTTTACTTAGGGCTGTGAAATAATATTGAGTTTTAATGATTAAATGAACTCTTGCGAGGCCTTACATCAACATACAGAGCTGGAGGTAAGGATATCTAAGCATAAGGCAAACATAAAAGACAACAGCTTTACTATGTAACTGTAAATTGAAATTACGTAGTATTGATCAGGCCAAAGCTGGGAATTTTTGTTATCTCACCACAGTTGATTACATAGAGCAGTCAGCAATTCTCAAGCATTTAACAGCAAATGAGGTAAAATTAATACATATTTTGACATTAAAAAAAATCTGAGTCATTTGGACAATTGATCATAAGATAAATCGTATAAAGATAAATTGATGAGACAAGGTTTTTTTCTCCATAATTAAAGGTCTGATCCTAACCAAATCTAACAAAACTTCTTAGCAATCCAAGAACTCCTAAGAAATATTTAATTACAGATAGCATTCAGTATATAAAATATACTGAAAATTATAGAACACATTCATTGTATAAAATTACGTATGGATGAAAAAATATTAATCATCATAAATACATTCAATTATATTTCTAAAAATTGGTGAATTTAGAATCAATATCTTAACTACTTTTCATATTTATAGAAACAACTTTTCTCAAAGAGTAGTAACTTCTTATTCTTTAGGAAAAATATTTTTAAGGAAGAATTAATGTACAAATTAGTACAATATACATTAGTAGGCTTCTACAATTAAAAACTTATTAAGTAATATATTGCACAATAAACCTAAGAGATCCTTCTGTTCAATATGATATGGTATGTTGCCACTTACTTGTTGGTAGCTATTACCTGCCATAGCAAAAAGGAAAAAATAAACATTTCAAACCCAATCAGAAATTATCAACAAGGAGTTCATTTTATGACTTAAATTACTATGCTGAAAAGCTTCATTAGATTAGCACTGCCTAATTATAAGACAATTCCTCTTTTAAGAAAAGGTACATTTTAAAAAAATCAACTAAAAAAAAAAAAAAAAATCTGAATTGTCTGGTGACCCTGACATACATACATATAAATGCATGTTTATGCAAGTAGGTATTTATGTTAGAAGTTTACATGAATGATGCTACAGCTAGAACTTTTTAAAAAATCCCTACTAATTTCCTTTGACATTGATGAGGATTTTGCTTAAGGTCTTATAGCAGCTATCAGAGCTACAAAACCAAACACACTTCTTCGCTGCCTCAGAGTGTAAGAATGGAGAGAGAAGGAGGGAAAAAATGTAGACCATGTGATTCTGCTTAGAAAATCAACAGCTATCTAAAAGAGTACAATATTTTTCTTTAACAGAAATAAATACATTGAAGAACAATAGCTTAGATTCTTTGCAATCATGCTTTGTACTTAAAAAGGAGCCTTCAAAGCGAAGGCAGGCAGTTTGATTCAGTAATGCGTAAGAAAAAAAACAATGACAAGGAAACAGAAAATTAAAACAGAAAATGTGTAACTGCTAACTCTGTTTCAAAGAGTCAGAATGTTTTTAAATATTGATGTTATAAACTTTAAGAACCCATCAATATATAGTATTTTTAAATCATTTCCAGGACCAGTATTGACTACATGGCATGCTATGCTTGGATGGAAATAAACAAAAATATCCACCCTTAAAAGACCAAGAATAATTTAATCACTGAAAAAATAAAACAACCTTAAGAAGCAGCCAAAGCTGTAACCGATAGAGGTGTTACAGCCATTTGAGATTTGAAACACCTTTGTAGTAGGAATTTTCCTTATGCATGGGAGGCTAATAAACAGTCTCTAACAGGAAGAGAAAAAACATTTCATACTTCATACTTAAAAAAAACCCAAAATCAATGGGAGAATTTTCATTCACTTCAGAAACATCAAACACACTGATTAGCCAATTTTTCCTTTGATGTACTTTTCATCATCACTACGGAAGATATTTATATTTGAGAATAAATGATTCAGCAGAATATTCATTCTTTGAAAGTATATGGTTCAAGTTCTTTGATGTCAATGTAGGCATTTCTTATAAAATTACAAAGAGAAACATGGACATATTCTTGATTTTTGAGCTTAATGTGAAGCATATTGTAACATACACTTTTGGGTTTGCAATAAATTACCAAATAACCATCTAACTCAATGTGCAGTACTTTATGCATCTAAACATAAACTTACATAACCACATCATTACATCACATAGAGTTGTATGAATGACAAAAAAAAAAAAAAAAAAAAAAACAGTGGAAACTATTTAAAATTGGATGATTAATAAATTTTAGATAAATTTAATGACATATGCAATTTAACTCAGCAAACTGCCAGCCTGAAAATGCTTCAAAAATGTTTAATTTTCCATATTTTAAAATAGAATTTACAATGATAAAATTGTATCATAGCTGAAGAGTACCAATACTGTGAACAACCCTGCTTTAAGTTTTAACAGAAAGCAACTGCCATTAGGACTACTGGCTTTATTATAGCTGAAATTAAAAAACTGATTATTTCACCTAAGTTCAGTATTTAGGAAGAGAACAAATTTTTGCCACATAGTAATTACTGTGTAATTAAACACAGTTATGGATTCAGGATTTTAAAACTAAACTGAGATAACTAGTAGTGAGACCTTTGTAAGAACTTTTGTCATTCTCATAAATACATTAGGTATGTGTCTATTTATCCATTTGACTGAACAAACTAATGGCTACGGTAATGAAATTTCAGCAAAGTCAAGTTCAGGCCAGTTTTGCCATGTGATATTATGTAAAATGTAAAAGGTAGAGGCTTAAAATACGGGAATATTAATGCCCCTCAATCCATACTCAAGTAGTTGCAAACTGGATTTGAGCCTGAACTTTTGCTTCGAGAAACCTGAAGCCAAAATTTGTATTACTATATCAGAAAATTTGAAGTGTTGTAGGACTGGACTGACTTTTTGATGATTATGTGGATATATCATTTATATGCTACATATGCTACATGAAGAACTTTTGCTTAATTCCAAGCCTAAAAGCTTTCAAAACTCACAAGGAAATATTCTTACATCACAGTAAAGACAATGTTAACTAAAGAAATATAGACAGATAGAAGTCTATGCATACATACATATATATATGCATACTTATATATATATATGTACACATACCCTTCGACACATATACACACGCATATATATATTTCTTTTTCAAAATACAGTTACAGAAGGTTAAAATAATAATCTACTTGGTAAATAAACATTTGTTTCAGAAATTCAAAAACTGTACTAGATTGTCACCTTTCAAGATTTAAGAATATAACAGTACTTCAAGCATTTTTGAATAAAGTTGATATGATGTCTCTGACAAAAGCAATCTCATTCTTTGCCCCCCCCTCAAATATATTTTTTTTCCCACAGACTGGAAATATATGATTAACTTTGGAGGTACATAGCAGAACTACAAATGTTTATCATTCCTGTATTCAATTTTTTCTCTTTACAAAAGAAAAATACTAAGTTCAATGACAAAAAGCCAAACTCATAAGAGCAAGTTAAATGTTTTGTAACTTCCTAAAGTCAATGGAATCCAGTTTTGTACTTACACAACTAGAAGCAAAATGTGGCCCATTAGCTGTAAGTTAAATAGTTAATTTGATAACTATTTAATTACAAACTTCATTACAGTTTACTTCGACTATTCAATTAACTAAATGCCTCTTGTTCCTATGACCTAAATGTGCCTTTTTGTGTGTGTGTCCTAACTCTGTTCTATTCAGTGTTTTAAGAATTAACAATTATTCTAAAGCATAACAGTGCTTAGCATTTCTGGACTATTGTCATACTGCTAGGTACTCTGAAATGTCACTGAACAATGAACAGAAAAAAAAAATAAATTGCAAAGACTTGTGATATTAGGACAGTATTTATACATAGATGGACAAACACAAATCTGTAAGACAGTATTGATGAACTGTAAGGAGATCTATGTGCCTTCATTTCATTAGAGCACATTGCAAAGCTCCTTAGAAAGGCTGGGAGAATACAAGTAATATGGCTGCCCAGTTCAGAGTGATGCTTTCCTGCCCACTTCTCTCACAGAGACACCTCATTCATCTACTCCTCCATCCTCTTGTCACTCCTTAGCTTGAGGTTCTACGTTTTCCAGAGTTAAGTGGATGCTGCAGAAAAGAGGTACAAGTTCCCTATAATGAAATAATCAATAGAAATGTGAAGACTGTTTGAAGGCTGACAGCTACAGAACTGTCTGCCATTCACTCTCTCTTCTCCCCCCATTTTTCTTGTTTAATGCCAATAGTGCTAATACTGTTCTCAGTTCTGCATAAGACAGCAAAATATTTCAGCCTCCTTCTCTGATTTTGGAGACACTGCATTTCAGTACGCCAGTCTTTAACCCAATGAAAGGCTATTCAGGTTCCCTGGAGACACTGAGCAATATCAAGAACGTGCCCTCTAAAAATGAAGGAGCTCTTGTTTATCCTGTCCTTCAGGATGTAGTGTTTTAATGGACTCTGCCCCCTGAGAGGAACCATATGCATTAAACAGACTCTTAAGTTTCTGTAAGAAACAACATGCTGGCCAGACATTTTAGCTCCAGCTAAATACAGGTCTAAACAACCTACAGAACCAAGATTTTGCCTTCATATTTTCAAACAACTACAACTCCTGCCTTTTCAGATATATTTTCCAAAATGTGTTTACCACAGGTCATAAGCTCATTTTCATATTTTATCATTTTTATATTAATTTAATAATTAACTTATTATGTGATAAAGTACTGCCATATCTGTTTTCCTAAAAAGAATACTCTTGACAAATAATTATAAGCTTCAGGAAAAAATAAAAAAAAAAAAAAACATATAGGAAAACATTCAGAAATTAAATACTGCAGTATACCGAATCAATTGAATATATTTTCACCACCTTAAATGATCATTAAAATAGTAGGCGTTAAATATAAAAAAAAGTGTAAAAATTTGGGCTCTAGAACTATAGAAGTGGAAGATGCATTTATGTCACTTTTAATTGATGATGGGACTGACATAACATCTGGTGTTTCAAGTAGTGTCTAGAATGTCTAAAAATTACAGGGCATATCTTCTGGAATTAACTAGTTGAAATTCAGTTCATTTTATTAAAGATGGTAGTAAATCATGTAGTATAGAAAAGGAGGGGAGGAGAGAATAGAAAAAGGGGAAGGGGGAGGGGGAAGGGGAGGGGAGGGAAGGGAAGGGAAGGGAAGGGAAGGGAAGGGAAGGGAAGGGAAGGGAAGGGAAGGGAAGG
>JAWWLT010000001.1:74005667-74067035 GCA_035040995.1 Premnoplex brunnescens | reverse complement strand
CCCGGCAAAAGAGGAAAGGGGCTGCATCGGGGTTTTTCTTGCGCGTGTGGGTTTTTTCCCCCGAAGAATTCAACCCTTAGATTACCGCACTGCACATCCGGCTGGAGGCAGCTTTCAGTACCGCCGACAGCAGCAGGAGCCAGCCGCCCCAGCCGGACACTGCCACCCAACTGAGCAGCACCCCGAGTTGGGAGGACTGGATTTAGGGGGGGCGGAGGGAGCGCGGGGGAGGGGTTGGGGGTGGAAAGCAACAGCGAGGAAAGACCCGGCGAGGAAGGGGCGGGGGGGGGGCGAGGAAGGGAGGAAGAGAAGAGGCAAAGAGAGCGAGGGAAAAGTCAACCCCGGTACTTACTTCGCCCGAAATCTCCAGGGCCCAAGCATGGTGGCAGCCCATGAAGATGCCTCCCCGCGGCGCGGGCGCTGCGCGGAGCCGGCGGGGCGGCTGCGGTGGCGCTGGCGGTGGGGGCGGTGGTGTGGGGGGCGGTGGTGGCGGTGGCGGTGGCGGTGGCCGGGGCGCTCGGTGCGGAGCGGGCACCCCCCGCGCGCAGGCGGCGCCGAGGCACAGCGCTCGCACAGGGGCGCGCGCACAGGGGCGCGCGCACACGCGCCAGATTCACACACACACACACACACAGACACACTCTCTCTCACTTTCGCACTCACACACGCTCGCGCGTGCCCGGACAGCCGCGGGGGCGCGCCCGCCACGCACGCGCGCTCTGGCGCGCGCCCGCACGGCGGGGGCGGGGGCGGCCGGCGGCGCGAGGCGCGAGGCGCGGTGCCCGCCGCCCCCGATCGCGGGGGGCGAGGGTGGGGCGGCGGCGCTGCTGCTGCTGCTGATGGCGGGGGGGAGCGCGGTGCGGGGGGCGGAGGGGCCGCGGGAGGGCACCGCGGTCCGCGGCGGGTGTCCCCGGGTGGCGGCGCGACGGCAGCGGCGGCGGCAGCGGCAGCAATAGCAGCAACAGCAGCAACAGCAGCCGGCGCCGTGGGGCGCCGCGCCCCCCGCCCGCCCGGGCACGCGCGGCGCGGGCACACGCAGCAGCACACACATGCCGATGCGAGCGCGCCGCGCCCCTCTCCCCACGCCCCCGCCCCGCGCCCGGCGCTGCCCCCGCACTTCGCCCAGCGCGGGCCAACTTCGGCCGCGCTCCGCCGCGGCCCCGGGCACCGCCCCCGCTGCCCCCGCCCCTGGGGTCGTGCTCCGCGGCCGCCTCCCCGCTCTCCCCGCGGCGCTCGCTGGCGTGGCCGGGCAGAGCGGAGCGGAGCGGGGCGAAGCTGAGCCGAGGGGCAGCGGGAGCCGGGGGCCCGGCCGTCGCCGCTGCCGCCGCTCGCTGTGCGGGAGCGCCCGCGGAGACCGCGGGGAACTGGGTGGTCGCGGTGAAACGAAGCGACGGGTTTCGCCACACGCGTCTTTCGAGAGCGGGGACGCGGGCGTGTGTCGGGGCCGTCCAGGTTATCTTTTCTCCCCTGCCCACCCCAGCCGCGGGGCGCGGATGCAGCCGCAGCAAACTACGCGACTGTGCGGCCGCCCCCCATCCCGTGCGGCCCGCTCGCTCCCCTCGGCAGCGCCAGCGCCAGCGCCGGGGCCCGGCCCGTGCGGTGCCTCCCGCCGCCGCCAGGTGGCAGCGCAGGGCGGCGGATGGGCCGGGGCCGGGGCCGGGGCCGGGGCCGGGGGAGGCGGCGCCGGGAGCGCCGCAGTCCGCGTGTTGGTGGGGACACCGCGTTATTCGGTGTGCTGCGGACCGCGGCTCACTGTGAGGGGGGCTGTAGCACTGGCGATGTGTTTTTTGTTTGTTTGTTTGTGTGGAGGTTTTTGTTTGGTTGGTTTTTTTGCCGGTTAAATTTCTGGTTTTATTTTCCGCGAAATTGCATGTTTGTCTTATTTTAAATAATAATAATAATAATAATAAAAAGAGGTAATTTTATTGCATACGTTGAAAGATACGCACATGTTCACATTTGTATATTCATTACTGCTATGGGCTGTATAGGATATAGTATGTAAGTCGAATGTGTGTTATATGCACACAGGAACACACAGAGTACATCCCATGTGCACAGCACAGAGATTGGCATCCAGCTTTAACTCAAAGATAATTCTAAATGTAGTTGTGCCTTTGTGGGTTTTCCTGTGCAAGTCTAAACACTGAACAATGTCCCGCATTTGGTGCGTGATTTCAGCCATCTATATCTTCAGTAGACCTCTATTAACTCATGTCTTCACATCCCAACATCCTAAACATGGATGGTTGTAAAGAATCATCTTTTTCTTAATGCTTGACGTTACCCAAAACGCATATTTTTCTTCTTCACAAACATAAAAGAAGTGTGACTCCAATCCTTGTTCCTTAGGACTGAAATAAGCAAGTTCTGTTATTTGAATGCAAGAGAATTTTTTTTTTGTATGGACCAGGTAATTTTCCTGACCTTGTAGAAGCTTTTGGAAATCTTTTCAGTGGGACAAGATGCTTGCTTAGGTTCTTAAAGGATCACTATCGTTCCTGTTTTGATGGAAACCAGTTAATTTAGAGGAAGGTTTTGAATGACTTTAGATTGAGTTCCAAGGTGCTACTTTTAGTCAAGAAAAAAATACCAAACCACACTATGCACTTTTCCTTTCCCCCTTACATACACTCTCTTAAGCTTTTCTAATATTCAACATGGAATTTATGATAGTGGAACAAAAAATAGTAAACAGAGATGTCTTAGAGGAGTTTCTTATGGTCTCACTGTTTTTGAAAGACTCTTTGTTTTGAATTAATAATTCTGCATTTTGAAAATATGGGATTTTATGCATATATGCTTGCATTTTTTAGGCCTGTGATATTTATAGCATCTGCCTGTGTTTCTATGCTATCTTTGATGTACAAAATTAGACACATATAAATGCTTTTTTACTCATAACAGAGCAAGATATTTTTAATAACCTTATCATCTAGGCTGAGCTTAACTCTTTACATGAAACTGTTCTGGAGAAGTTGGCACTTCTGAAATCATGTTAAAAGCTATCATGGAAAAGTTAATACTGTAGACATATTTCAGTTTAATTGTTCTGATCCTGTGCTAATGAGATATTAAAATGCATAATAAATAGAAAATCTGATTAAATAAAATCTTACTTCCGAGTTGTTAGACTGCTAGATTGCTTTAGTAACATACAGGAGATTTAAATAGTTATTAGTGTGGAACTATCCTGCTGTTGTTGTTCCATTCATTCTTATTCTGATTAACATTACATTTTTAGTAATAGACAAAGTTCTGTAGAGTTTTTCAGAATATTTATTTCAATTTCTATGACTAGCATGAGAGAACATAGCTCTATATTGCTTACTGGAATCAGAATTAAACTCCATTTGAATGGAGTCTGCATTGTCCAAAAGTATTTCTGTCAGTGAAAAGTTATATCTAAATATTTGAACTAGAACTGTCACTATAAACTGAAGCACACAAACATCAAACAGTAAACACTGCTAAATTTGTGAAAAATAAAGATGTTTTTATTATTTTAGTGCTGCCTCTTGCTAATTTCTCTCTCATCTACCTTTCATTAAACATGATAGAAGATCTCGTCTTCTGTGGATCAGACACTGGACAAGCAAGAGGCAAGGATAATTTAGACAAAATTTTAGTAAATTATAGGATCTGCGGAAAAAAAAATTAACATAGAAAATAATCTCAAATGTGATGGTTTTGAGCTTTTCTATTTCATGTGATGTGGCGAGACAGAAGGATGTGAAAGATCTGTAACTGCAGTCCCATGTTTCAGAAAGACAAACAAAATATTTTAGTGAGGAGTAAAATTCAGATAAAGCAGATATTACTTTATGTAAAAAAAGCACCACTATTACGAATGGTTACAAGGGAGGAGAAGGGAGGAAATAAAATAGCTCACTTAAATAGGGATGAAAATTCCTAGAAGGTAAAAAGAAAGTTGTTAAGAGTAAGGACAAAATCTAAAAGGAATGGATAAGAGATATTCATTAGCAATAAGAAATCTGCATCAACAATTTGAAAGTGTAAAACCAATCTGAGAATGGTCAGAAACCTTGTCAAACCAAAACTTGCACAGAAACCTAACATAATAAAAAATTCTTAAGTCATGTAAGTAAAATGAGAGCTTAAGAAGTGAAATGAATGTTAAGGGATGGGCTAGACATTAAGAATAAAGTAGGCCTGAACTAAATAGGCACTGGAAAAGTTGCCTCTGTTTCTGGTAAGAATATATGTAAATTTTGATATATAATAAAAGTAGGAATAGAGTAAGAGAAATCACATTGTCATTTTATTTGGTACTGCATGGCACAAGCATTTGGTCCATCAATTTTCTGTCCTAAAGTACTGAATAGATCAACACATGAAATCCAAGTCCAAAAGTAAGCAAGTCCAAAATTTCCAAGAAGCTTAGAAAAGGGGACACATAATCATGAGAAGGGAGTAGTCTGAATGGATGGAAGTCATTAGTGGATTTGGTTGATGTCCAGTTTTTAGCCCAGTCCTTTATAATACACATAGAACTGATTTCAGGGTATAAGGTATGTGCATTTGTACAGAGTTTGTAGACCATAGAAAATTAAAGATCCTTCTGAGAAACAGATAAGATAAATATTTGTGCAAATATATATTCACTATATAAATATTTGCAAAGGTAGTCTTACTGTCTGTATTTTAACATGTCCATATTTCTAAATTTAATTCATGTGTATCTATGTATTATTTTCTTTTGTCCTAGGCTGATAGAAATGGTGTAAAATTGAATAATGTAATCTACAGACTCATGAATGAAAACTTTTGCTATAAACTGGGAACATTCAAGTTTATGCAAAATGCTAAAAACTTGAAAGTAGTAGTCAATCAGGAAGTCGCTATAGGTTGCCATTATAAATTAAGTACTTACATAAAGGGAAAAGAGAAATGTTATTCTATGATATCTTAGGCAAGATGTCCTAATAGGTAGGAAAGCATTATTAGTATTGTGCTTTTTCAGGATTTCTTGTTGTATTATGCATGGTTCTAGTCATACGTTCAAAAGAGATAGTAAAATGAAATTTAAAGATCAGAAAGAAACTATGGTAATTAGGGCATGGAAAATGCATCTACAGAAGAGAGATTAAAAAAAAAAAAAAAAAGGCATACATAGCCAAATAGATATTGAAAGGACATGTGAGTCCTTACAAAAGCATTTTTAGTTAAATGCTAGGAGACAGAAAGTATTTCAACTGAAGAGTGATGTTGGCATGCCATCAAATACTTATATATTGATTATAAAGGCTAGGAATGTGAAGAAATTTACTGACTGACTGAGACAGGAAAGGTCTTCCAAATAGGTAATCAGGCCAATAAAGTTTTGGGTTTGTTGGTGTTTTTTGTTTTTTTGTTGTTTTTTTTTTTTTAATAGAACTTGAAAAGCTTACAGAAAAAAATGTGTAATTGAATAGGACAGTTCCTGTTAGAAAAGGGACATTTGCGGCAAGTTTGGAAAGAAAGAGCTTTTTGAAGAAGATGGAATATGTTTTTTCTACATTTATACTGTATCTCTGCTGTGCCTCAGGGCTTACTGCAGGCTCTGAGGTCAGGTGGGATATTTTTTCCCTATATTGTATAATTTAGGTTCTGAGTTGTGTTAATTTCTTTCTTTCTTTTGTTCTCCTTTGTATAGTGGGACATGTTTTAACTCCTAGAACATTCTGCAGAGAATTTCTAACACATTTCCTCCTATTGTGAGGTTCTCCATAGACCATTGGCAGTGCCCTTTTTCCCCTTCTTCCTCCCTTTTGTCTTCTTCCCCAAGGAAGATTAAAGGTTTGACTTTTGGTCTTTACTGTAGAATTAAAGGGTTTGAGTCAGTGGGTAGTACCATCTAGAGTAAAAGTCCTGTAGATCTCTCTCTCTCTTTTTTTTTTTCTTATTTTTTTTCCCAACTAAATATCTAGTATATTGTAACTCTCAACTTGTGAGGATGTAGAAATTTAGATAGTCCTTTCCAGCAATATGTTCCTATTACTACTTTTTATGAAAATCATACTCAACTCTGTTCCATTATCTCAAAAATACTAGCTAAACTTTCAGCATTTTCAATAGGACATGGCATGGATTATGTGACATATAGGAAAAAATCTGTCTGAAATTTTCCTGAACTGTTCTGTCATTATACATTAGTTCTGACTTTTCATTTCTCTTATCTCCTTGCTATACTTAGGATTACCAAATAATTAAAATTATTTCACATCAAATATGTCTAATATTAGGTATCTAAATCTATCCATAATAACTGAAATAAAAAGATTCTGATTTCATTTGTCTCTGAACACTTCCTCTCGGGTAGCTTCTTAGATTTTCTGGTGGAAGTTTTAGGATAGGAATTATACAGAAGTTTATTCATATTCTTACATACAGTGGTAATCTTAAGATACAAATCTGTTAGGTTATTCTTCTTTTCTTTTTGCTTTTTTTTTTTTTTTTTTTCCAAGTAAGGAAAAGAGGTTTAACTGGAGAAACTCAAAGAATTAGAAGGTGTTTTCTGCCTTAATGGTTAAAACATTCATTTGAAGGAGCAGGTTTAAATTTTTTAGACGACATTAGTTAATAGAAATTTGAATATGATCAGTATACTATTCCTCAAACATAGAGACTGACTTATCTCGTTCCAGTTCACTTTGGGGAAGTTAAGCATGTCATGAGAATTTCTACTGAACTGTTCCTCACAAGCAAGACAAATCGGGGAAGTCAGAAACTGAAAATCAGGAAGTATGTATAAATTAGACTTCCAAGTGACTCAGTAGTAACTGCACTAATGTAACTCCTAATGTCTATGAAAAAAATTGCTGCAAGAAATACAGCAAGGAATGTTGATCCTTGAGGCACATGGATCTACCCAGCAGGAACTTTGGCAGTCTTAATGGTTTCTGAATATTGGATCTAGACTCTAATGGTTAGGAACATATATATACATATATATCTTTGCAAACTTAACCCTGTGTGACTGTAAATGGATACGTGTGCTTAACTTTATGTTTTGCTATTTAAATAATTTTCCTTGAGAATAATCAGTTGTTCTAGTGTTTTGTTGTTTGTTGTTGTTTGGGTTTTTTTGAACCTGTTTGCACACACACTAATTAATAAAATAAGAAAAATCTTAAAAGCTGATTTTTTAAAATAAAACCAGTCTTACAGATTTCTACATCACGTATTTAAACATGTATTTACAAAATATAATACATGTCAGTTTCACATATTTATGTACATACATTCATTTGATAGCATAGAATAGCCAGATTCTTAATGAGACTGGTCTTTACCTAAAATAAATATGAAACTTTACACAGGAATAATCAAAAATCAATTTATTATTTTACCATTCTATCTAATAGACACTATACCTGTGTTGCATTCTATTAAAATTAAGTAAAGAATGTTCTCTTTTGCATTTTTAAATAAGAGTGCTCTCTCCAGTAAAAGTGTAAAAGCCTCAGAATGAACTGAAGTTGTATGCTTTTGGCTAATCAGTGTGACCTGAATTTCTTATCACTGGTGGCTCCTCCAGGTCTTCTGACTGGGAAGTTTTCATTAGTTTCTGCCACTAGGTGTCCCTATATGCCCCTGTGTGCAAGAAATGCCTGATGAAAATACTGAGGGAGGAGAAGAGGAAAAATTGGGCGGGAGGAGTAGAAAACATGATAGTAAACGTCCTTCATGTTTTCGAGTTGTGTTTGACAACTGTGTGGCATATTACTGAAGAGGAAATATGAATAGATTAGTAATTGTGCAGCTAGATTTCAAAACAAACTTTTTAAAAAGAATGGATAATAATGTGCTTTTAGATATATAATCTTTTCGCTATCGATCAGTCTTTTTGATATGTAGTTATTATATATATATGTATCTAAAAAGGGAAAAATTAAAATATGTCAGTTTAAGTATTATATTTGGTAAATTCATTATAATTTTAAAATTGATACAATTTGGTATAAAAATGGATTTTCAGATAGTAAACCCTTAATTATCTGTGTCTAAGAGTGATGAAGAAACATACTGTGAATAGCTTCTCTAGAATATCTTCATAAATGGGGTATTTCACAAATTAAGAGCCTTTGATAGATTGTTCAGCCATCTAACCATTACAATTAATGTTTAAATAGATCGCTAGTAATGGAAAATAATTTGGTTTAGACCACAATTCTTTTCATAATCAAGTGGTTATTAAATGTTATGCAAACATTCTTCTAGTAGGACAGTTGTTTAATCAAAGTCAGCAGCCACTATGACAAGAGCTTTTAAAATCAATAAGAATAATAAAAATATAAATGCAAAGAGATGTGAAGATACGTTCTTTCATTTATAATAAGCAAGATACTTGAACAGACACCTCAGAGTATTAAATAATTATTTTCTCTGACATCAAAAGGCTGCACGTACAATGAGAACTGGATTATACTGATATTGTCTGGAATGAGTTCTTGAGTAGTGCCTTCTCTTTTTCAAAATACAGACCTTTAATTAGAAACAAACAAGCAACATTTCATCCTTCTCAATACTATTCAAAACACGACTAGACAAAAGCTACTTTTCTGAACCTGTAATTCTGAGCTTACTTGTTTTGAACCGTAGAGAACAATAGCTCTGTTTTGGAGATGTCAGCACTGTTAAACATTTTATTTCTGGACATTTGTATCACACATAAGAATTTGGAATTAGGGAAAGAGGTTTTATTTTTATCATTTACTAACAGTATAATTTTGTTGGAATGTCTCTACTTGTTTTAAGAGTCATGGTCTTGGTTTAATTTGTGCTCATGGTCTGTTAACTCAAGGGTGAGAGAGTTACAAGTTCACTGCATTGAAAACTTAAAAATAAATGAATACATTATGAATCATAGCTTGTTACTCTTCATTAGCCTTGTCTCCTCTATGTTACTATTTTTTCTTTGAAAGTTAACCAACTGAAAGTCAAAGCAAAAGCAACATAAATCAAAACAGATATGAAAATTTGGCATTTGATTTGGATTTTTTATTTTAAATTAAATTGTTTTGGATTTAAGTATATCTCCTCAGTTGACAAGACTGAGTTTTAGCAGACCAAAAAAGCTATGGGACAAATTTATTAAAAAAATAAAAATCTGTCTTTAAAGATATTGGTATAGGTTCCCATAGTCTTTGAACCACAGGATGGAATCAGGTTAGCTTGAGTATCTGTTGCTTAGAATTTTTTCACTATAGGCAATGAAAGGAGGAGGATTGCTGCTTTATCATTCAATATGAAGAAGTAGAACATGTTTTGTGACCAAGGGATATTAAACATTGCTACAGACAAGTGGAAAACACAAATAAGAATCCATGTTTTTTTAACAGTGAAGTAACTGAGTTATGCAAATGTCTAATTAGTTTACTAGTGAAGTTGTGAGTTTAAGTGAAAAATTGTAGTAATATATGTCATAAAAGTTCCTATATTGTATATACTACCTTTATGAAATGTACAAATAACTAGCAAGACACTAAAGAGACATTGAATAAAAAGAAAATGAAGTCATCATAACTATATGATATGCCTTAGTTAAGAATATCAAAATGCTCTGCAGGCATTGTGTGTATATTACAAACAATACAAGTCATAATACACCAAGCATCTTTTCACACCCTCTGTTAAAGAGCAATATAGGGTTATGATCTTCAGAGGAAAAAATGCTGATGAGCAGCTTATTTCTGCAGAGAAGTTGTATGAAAGTTATGCTTTAATGTAGTTTCAGCTCTAGATTTCTATACATATCCCTGTGGAACATAAATATCCTACAAAACTTAAGTAGAAAGCCACATGGAATTTTACTGTTTACTTCTATATGGTGATACCTAGCTCTTGCAAATGGCATTCTCCATTAAAGATATCTAATCAGATAGTATCAATTCATAGCGCCATACTATACCTATGACTTAGAGAAAATAATTTGGAGGGAGAGTGTCAATGTTATTGAAATCCAGTGGCAACTGAATAGTGGGAAATGTTTTGAAATACTCTTACTGGGCAACCATGCATGTCCTATAGATAGTGATGTGAAATGGGCATCTCTCAAGGATTATTCTAATTACATGACCTGAACTCCTCTCTAAGTACATGTCCCCCTCTACTGATCATGGCGATCTAATGCATTTAGCTTAGTGCCTGACCTCTTGCCTAAAATCAGCTGGACTTAATTACGTATGTGCTGAATGGTCAGTTGATGTATAAAACCAGAGATACCTAAATATAACTATAAAGAGATAAAAATATATTTATACTTTATGTCTTCTCTAGTCTTATTGACCTAGTTGGAACTTTTGGGCAAATACAATGCAACTAATCATGATGTCGATATTGTGTCAAAATTCAGACTTGCATTACCAGAAGTACTTTTAAAAAATTCACATTATAGGAAACATCCTAAGTTCTCTTAAAAAAAGTAATATTGCTGCTAGCAAGTGCACTTGAAAATTTCTGTACAAGCAATTTTATTTTATGTAATTATTTCCCATTTGGTTTTTGGGTAAATTGATATGGATGAGTATATGGATTATGGAACAGCTGTTTGGATTAGTGATGTGATAGCAGACCTCTGTAGCCAGGAGTAGGATTTTGTCTATTCCCTCTTTTGCTGTTATACATTGATTAAAATCTCATGTAGATGCCATAATAAGAAATCAATTTCCTTACTTTGTGCCTATGTTTTCTTATAACAGAAATTACTATTTATTCAGCAAAATATACTTAATGAAAAGAGCTTTCTATTAATTTATATTTTACCTTTTTTTTCATTACATATTCCGTTTTTAAACCTGCCTTTTTTTGTTTGCATACAGTTAATAGAGCTCAATGGTTAACCTTCATATCCCAGATGAAAAGGAGTAAGTGTCTTTGTTAAGCTGAAGGGAAAGTATAAAAAACACCCCCAGAAAAATACTGCCATCACTTGCCAATGAAATTTTCAGATTTGACAGGATATCCAGAACAGTAACCGCCATGTGATATATCAGTACTGACTGCTGACTACCACTGTTTAATTTGCTACGCTAACACACAAAATCCTACTGTAAAACATAGATTTTATTTTTTTTTTCATTTCTGCTTTTGACAAAAGCTGATGTAATTGACTTGCATGTCTCATGTGTTATCTTAATTCTAAATTCTTAGCTGAAGCAACGTAGTACGATCATGAAAAACCTTCTGACCCTTCTAGATATGAAAAGTATATAATCTGTAGCCATTCAATATATGCTGCTGCTTACAGCATATTTATTTTTTTCAAATAAAGTCTATTTTTAAATATAAAACATGTTACTTAAGTAGAGTAAAAAGTAAATCTCACCTTGCAAAAAAAATTCTATCATGGATTCATGTTGCACTAACATAGCTGTTGAACAGTGGATTAATAATCTCTTATGCTTATTTACCACATATAATTTTGATGTGCCTCCAACTTGTTTTGATTTCTTTTTCTAATCTTTACTGAATTGCAGGTATGATTTCCAAAATTTTTCTAGTACTTTCAGATTTTGACAAATAACCATATTACTACATTTTTTTTCCTAATAAAAACATCTTTTTATTTCATTGAAGTTTCCTAAGTTACATAAATCTTGCTTTATTTTGGATTACATTCTGACATTACAGATAGCATTTCACTTCACTGATTCTATTAGTCCAGGAAAATGGAGCCCAACTATCAAAATCTGTGAGCAAGAGACTTAACTTTTCTTTTTGGTATTTCTCCATCAAAATTTTTGGTTTTACTCTCTCAACATAGTGGATATGTAGGCCTCTCACTCACAAATTTGCTGCCCTTTCTGAGTTTTACCTTGCAGAACATGATGTCAGTGGGCAGTAAAACCAGTAATAAGAACCTTTAAACTGTTCCAAGATATTTTTGTTCCAAATTATTTTATCATCATGTAATGTACAATTTTACTTTTCCTTTTGCAAGTAGGAACAGGATTTGCATGCCTGAAATATAGACATAAGAAATGGCTCTGGGAATGTCGTAGTTTTTCTTCATCCTTTGCATGCCAGAAATAGTTATTTGTTGCCTTGAATACTCTTACACTATGTATATAATTCTTTCAGTTGTTTTCATGAATGAAACTGTTAATTCAAGCTGCTAATTTACACAACTGCCAAAGCATTAAAGAATGTTTGCTTGGAATCTGACATATACATTAGATAAATTAACACCTGAGAGAATGGATCACATAGTGTTTATTATTGCTGTTTATTCTCTTTTCTTATATAAATTTCAGTAAAAGTTTGTTGATAACAAGGATCTCAAAGTTAAAATTTCAGCAAATTCATACATTAAATAATACCTTGAGATGAACCTGTGGATAAGTTCAGGGACTTGCATACTGAAAGGAGGCTGAGGTGGATTTCAGGTATATCAGAATATAATTAAGAACAGTTCTGCTCAGAAGAGCCTTCTGTGACACCTAAACCTGAAGAGGCAAGAAATCGCTCCTGTGGGAGATGAACTGTTCTTACTGGAAAAATTCAAGCACAGCAAATAGGTACTGGAGGATGTTTTAATGGAGGTTTATCTGCTCTAGGCTGTCTTTGTACTTAATAGTAAACAGGTGTTAAAAGCCTCCTTAAGAACTGAATCATCCTCTCAAGAAAGCTGTTTCTTTCAGTTGACTATTCCCTTTGTCCCTCAGGGAAAGTAAGGATATAAGATAATTTAAAGGCTCGTTTAAGTACTGAAAGTTGGATGAGAGAAACTCAAGTCCAAGAATCTATTTTTGTCTGTGCCAGAACTCACTAAAAATGAGTAAGCATCGATGGTGCTAACCTCAGTTCTGGAAATTAAGAGAAGCAGCTTACATGAAAGTTCTGTGCTATTATGTTATGTTCTTTAAAGGTTAGTAATGAGAAAATTGAGCTTTAGGTTGTGTCTGTGGGAAGTCTTTAATCATAAACCAAATGAATTAACAAATATGAGGGACAAAAGATTCTGAGACAGACAAAAATTGTGCTTGACTGAGTCAGACTGCTAATAGATTTTTTTTATTATTAACCCATACCTAAATGTTTCACGATGTGTTGCAATTCAGTGCAAGCCTGTTTAAGAGTTAATTAGCCTTACCATGTCTCCCAAAGGAAATACAATGCACATGAGAAATTCACATTTGGTTGCTGAGATGTTGTAGGTCGTAAAAGCAACTCTCAGCTTCTAATCTCAATGTTGCTCTGCTGAGGTTTTCTCCAGTGCTGTTTTTGACTACTAACTTTTCTGAAGTCGATTTAGTTTTGGAACACGGAGAATCAGAAACCATCTCTTGTCAAATACTTAACTATTTTGCACGAGTGACATGCCTACTTACATGTATTATCTACAGCCTAATGTATACCACAAAAGAGTCTTGTAAGAGGTGTTTTGTTGTCATGTCCTTCAACATATATGCTCCAACAAGAAAGTAATAGCCTATACCAATTCAGATAGTGAAGAATATTTCCTCCCCACACCTTTAAGACTCACACATCTACCTTGTCTTGACCTCAATCCTCAACAACTTAATAGAATAATGACACTTATACTGAGGATGTTGGAAATACCTAATGTAAAGTTAGCTCTACTTTATTTTCATCAGGTAGGAAACTGATTTTTGTAAAGCAGTTAAAAACAACTGCATTTGAAGGCACTGGCCTTAGTACTGGGCCACAGCATATTCAGTTTAAATGCTTTAAACTAATATCAAGGAGCTTTTGCCTGGAGAAGTATGTGGCTTTTTCTTTTTTTATACTTATTCTGAAAATTGCTGAAAGGGATTTCATTTTGTTTCTTCTTGTTACTCTGCTGTTGCTAGTCTGTTGATTGCGGCATTGTTCTGGATTATTTATAAAACATCTAATATGATAATTCTGCCACAAATCCTATCTTTATTTTATTAGATAAAACATATTTTCTATGCTTAAGTTAATATCTTAGTGCAACGGCATGGTGGAGTGCTCCCCCTTCCCCTGTTCCTCCCAGCCACGTGGTCCCAGAGATGTCCCAGGAAAGAGACACACACAGACTGCAGGAAGGGAAGCAGAGAGAAAGTTTATTCACATGGTCAGTGGTATTCAAAGGGCTTTAAGGGAAGTGGGTCACAACCAATAAAAATCGAGGGTTAACAGCAAATGGGGAAAGGGTTAACAAAGGACCAATAAGGGGGGGGTTCACATAGACCTGTCAGGGCCCATTCTTGCATACTAATTTAGGAAGATAAGGGTTTTCTCAAGGGGTCTTGGGAAGAAGAAAGGTGATTCAAGGAAAAAAAAGGCAAAGAGTCCATTTTACAATACAGTAAAAGCATCAGTTTTTAAGGCATTATGTCTTGTTTCTTCATTTTCTTCAGGGAACCATTGCTACATCTTAGGTTTATCCTTTTTTGTCTTTGTGTTTGTTTTTCTCTAACTCTGTGTCTCTGAGTTACTGGTTTTACAGATCATTAAAAAGAGAGTATTTGTCTCATCTGTCACAAATATGTCATTCAAGAAATATTCCAGGAAGAGGATACCCCTCATAGCATGCTATTTTGTTGTAAAATGTGGCGAGACTACTCCTTTCATACAGAACTTCAGTGATACGAAATTTTGACCAAGGAATTTGATGAGTTTAACAGTCTCTTCAAATTGACAAGTTTCAAAATCACTTCTTCCTAGTCAGAGGAAGCACTCTGTGTAGCAGGCTAGACTTTTATATTTCTTAAAGCCAATTATGGGTCTAAACATTTAATATTTTTCCTCTGTTTCGTTTTTCTTGTTTACATAGATTTTTCATTTATAATAGTTAATAATCTTTCAGATTATCTGAGCAGCCTGAGCCTGAAATTTCACTCCAGGAATGTCTTTTCAATCACTCAGTGTTTGTAGTACTCGATTTGATTATATGGTAGTTCAGCATGATTTTTTCAAACTCCAAACAAACAAGAGCAGGGTTACTTTTTCAGTGATTTAAATTAACCAACATAAAAAATGCTGTATGAAGTTGCAATACCTGACATAGTGTTATGAATGTTCTCTAGATCCTTCATGGACTGACAACACTAAAAAAAAAAAAAGTCAGTTTCCTTTGGTGACTTCTACCAAAGATGTGAAATCACTCAATAACTGAAGGTCAATGCTTGGAGTTGTATCTTCAAGTTAAAAAATATATATAGAGAATGCAGAGTTTGCAAAGATCTGGAAGAGATGACTGTGCAATCAAGAGGAAAATCCTCTTCTGTTCTATCAGAATAGAACATGCAGATATTATTTTTTTTCCTTCCACTCCACATGCCTATCTTACATTTTCAGTGAAGAATAAATGATCATAATTACCAGACTCTTGAATATTCTCATGTAAATAGAAACCAGTTCCAGAGACTCTGAAGCTTAATGTGAGATGAACTTTGAGATCCGAATGAATTCTACTGCGTGGCATTATATCTTTCCAGCTGATCAGTTGTTTTGCAAGATGCTCACCATTAAAATGTTATGCACCAGGCTATAATTGCTAGAACTTTTAAATGAATAAGACTTCAAAATTCTGTTTCACAGCATGGAATTTGTTACTTCTCCGGAATTAAATTTGTGATGAGGATAATTTAGTTTGTTTTGTTGTTTTTTTTTTTTTTTTTCTTTTTAAATCAGCCAGTTAATAAGTACTGAAAAAAATCTGAATACATTCTGGAATAACTACTACATACTGAAAAATGGTACTCCCTTAGGGAATTGTACTAAAGTGAGAAAATTTTGATTCTTTAATGCTTTTTTTTTTTTTTTCCTGGGGTACACCTTCCTATTCTCTTTCAATATTTTCTGTATTGCAGATATGAGATAGTAGTAATACAAGGGCAAATACATACACTTGCCTTTGCTTCATATAGCCTATGGTCACATCATATTTCAAAGGCAGTGTTGAATCTGCTTCTCCCAAAGATTTTTAGGGTCAGCCTGATGCTTGAATAAGGTTCTTCTCCACTGAAAATTGATAGCTGCGATGAGAGGAAGAATCTTGCAGGATCAGTTCAAGACAAACATTAAGAGGAATGGCTCTGCAGACAGCAGAGGGCATATGAAGGTCCTAGAGGTGTAACTCTACTATATGCGTATATATGTGTGAGCGTGTGTGTTTGTGTATGTATAGGAGACCATACAAATACATATGTCCTTTGTATATCTCTCCTTCTCCAAGGCACAGTGGCTGCATGTGCTCTTTGCCTACAAACAGGATATGTGACTATAAGTGGAATTTCTCTACACTCTCCACTACTAATTTGACCCCAGAACAGTAAAGAAGAATCTGTCCTTCTAGATGAGATTTTCACATGTGTATCACACAGAGTTACATGTTTAGTGAGTTTGGATATTTAGGTAATTCTGTAATCTCCATATAGTAAAGAATTGAATATATCTGTAGTAACTACAAGTGGAATATCACATGCCACTTAGTGACAATGAATGTAGATAAATTGGATGCATTTGAATAGGAGCTAAGGACCACTGAGAACCATGGTTATATCTAACAACTTTCTGAAAATATGTTTGAAATCAGTAGAATTTCATCTAAATACCTTAGAGAATTTAGGTGTGCAGAGTGCCAAAATGATGCCTGATGTGGGAACATCACAGTAATTGCTAAGAATGCTTTCAATATGTCATCCCCATCATAGGGAAAGATAAATCAGAGGATATGATCAATAGGCTTCCTAAGCTGAAAAATTGTGGCACTAAAAAGGGAAAATTCATGTTAAGTGACAGATTTTTAAATTACAGTCCTTATCAAGTTGAAATCTCATGTATTTTAATGGAAATTGAATTAATACTGATTGAAAAGATTCTGTTGAAACAAATGCTATTTCATCTAAGTTGATCATGCTGTTAAAAAAGTAATTTCTGTTTCCAACATCTCTAAACATTTTGAGTTATTTTTCTGACAGGGTGCTTGAGTACTGAAACCTAGGTTACTGTTTACATTAGCTTAATAACACTCAGCTGCAATGTGTTTTGACCCTTCATTTCTATGGTACTCCTTCTATCTACTGACATTCCCTAGTTTTAATTAAACAGGATACGCAAACCAGACTACTTGCAATCCCTATATAGAGAAAGAAAGATAGAGCATCAGCAGATTTTATGAACATTTAGATGTGCCTAGCTTGCCATGCAATCTCCTAGCATGCATTTGGAGCATTTTTCAGCCACACAAGAGTGACTGTTTTGGAGGTATTCCAGAAGCTCAGCTTTGAGTCAAAGAGAGAAGTCTGCATTTACAAAGAACCATTCACAGCTGTCAGAAGTTAGCTGTCTGTGGGACTCAAAGTACAGCTGCAGTTTTTCCAGAATACTGACAACTTCTGTGGCAACCAGAGTCTGTTCACTACTGCTGGGATTTCTGAAGCTTTATCAGAAAAAGTCTTAATGCTCTATGCCTGTAATTTCCATTTTTGTGTTTTCTTTACTCTTTTATTGTTTTGTGTTCCAATGACTTACTGAATTATTTTTCTAAAGTTAGGAAATTATAAGATAGCAAGTTTTGAAATTATATGCTTATTATCTCCAGGGTTTTTGGGTTTTGTTTTTAAGCCTCCAGAATTAACAGGAAGCAGTAAACTCCATTTTTTAGTTTTTCTGAAACATATAAAATTGGCTTTGCAGCCTTTATGAAGAAGAAACAGCAGCAATATCTAAACTATATAAAAGTCATGGGAATGTATCCTTTCAATTTTGCTACAGTTAGAAGTATATCGTCCTCTTTTTACTTCTGTTAGGATGCTATCCGCAACTCCATTTCTTCTGCAGACACTCTCAATGTTCCTCATTTTCAGTTCATATTGCATGTTCATGGAAACAAACATATTGTGATGTAATGCAGTATAAAGCTGCAACTGCAGTTCTCAGGAATACAGCAATAACCAGGGATCAAATGTTCATGTTAAGAAACATTTTCTGAATTATTTTTCTAATCCCCTTCTCTCATTGTCTACTTGAAAAGTTTGCATAATTGTAGCAAGGAAATTAAAAACAATTGGGAACAGAAACCATACTTTTTTATGTCTTCCAGGAAGTAAGTAGTACACATTAGAATAATATAAGGCAGTATAGGATAAACACTAGCATTTTTTGAACTGTATCAAGGATATTTCAAATATGAAAACACAGGGGAAAACCTACAGTGAGGACAGAGAGATTCAATCGTAGATTGACACAGGTAAAGAATTAAAATCAGAATAGTTTTTATGACATGTATTTTACATCTAAAGCAGCTTCAAAATTATTTTCTTTTGATTTTTCTTTTTTTTCCTTATGAGTAAATTTCATTCTTCTCAGGCTATCATTTTATGTATGAAATTTTTAGGTGTCAGTGCAAAGGGGGCTTACAAACTTAACTAAGGAACCTTGGCCCACCTCTGGTTTTGCTTGTTTTTTGGTTTCTTTCCCTGAGTGTTACTTGGAAATAGCTGGAAATGTTTGCCAGTTCATACAAACAGTTCAATCACTGTTAAGAAGAAGGGGAGGAAAGAGGGGGATGGCATTTTAAGAATTATGACTTCTCTTTGTTTTGTTATTCCTGACCCTGATCTACCTTACTTGCGTGTTTCTTAACACTTCCAACTTTATTGCCTTCTGGAGGCTGACCATGTAGTGTAGACTCTGAAAGACTCCTGAGGAGCTGCAGTGAAAATCCCTCTGCAGTCAGGGCTGGGTGTATCAGTGTCTAGGTGCTCTCCTGTGTGCAGCACAGAAACTGACTTGTTCAGTGGGAGCACTTCTAGATATCCAGTTTATCTGAATACATTGATTTTGTCTTTAAAATCTCCCTGATTTCTGTTCTAATTTCCAGAAGAGGAGAAAAAAACCTCAAACAAAAAACCCAACAATATTTATGGAAAAGAAAAGGTCTATAAAGGCGTGTTTTTAGTATTTTGATCTTCTTGCAAGAAACATTTTTTTTTAAAGTTCCTTTTTCTTCTGCAGTAATAAGCAGATGCCACAGGCCAGTGATTTTGCGTGTATCTGTCATATCAGTATGAATGAGTCTGTGCCTTATGACACAGAGGATTTCCTCAGGAAGAGAATCTCTTGGATTTGAATATGTTGCCATATTCTGAGTGGTGCTGCCTTACTATATTTAGCTATGCATCAGGATGCCACTCAGTGAAAATAACTTTTCCTCTGTGTTGCCATTTCTTGTTTATTTTACATATTAAGGTTTTTGTTTGGTTGGAGTTTTGCTTTTACTATGGGTTTTCCTTTCCGATATTTTGCAAAGCCTGATCCAAATCACCATATTTTAATTATTCACCATTATCAAATCACTGTAAGCATATACATATATACAAATGGATGAGATGACCTCCATGATGTTTAAAGAAATATTCAAAAAAACACTGTTGAAAAAGGCTGTGAAAATCAACATCTAAAGAGAATCAGAATTATTTTTTTTTTATTATTATTTATTTCAAAAGTTATCTTAGTAAGTATATTTTCTTACCATTCCTGAAAGATGGAGAGAAAATCCATGTTGACAGGTGTGTTCATAACTCTACCCTGTGGTGCCCAAGACAATCTTTAAACCAAATAGCACTTTATTATTGTATTGCCATCATGTTGCCACAGGTTTCTAAGCAGCCTTCAGGCATTCACTTCCCAAACCATTGGGAACTCTTTATCTCATGAAATTTGACATACCCATTTTGGGTAGAAAAGTACTCAAATTAAGTCACCTTTCATAATCTCAGGACTTGGAAGTTGTCAAAAGACTAGGTTTCCAAGGGGCTTATGAAAGAGCAGCTATTTGTCATTGTTTGGATTCTGTATTATGCTTTGGCCACTGTTTATGGAATAAAAGTGAAATGCTCAGAAAAAAACCCAACCTAAATCTTGAAATGTTATTGCTGTTTCTTTGTGAAACTCAAATTTGTACTCTGTTTTCTAGTGGAATAATAAACTGTCAGTTATAATTAATGGCAGAAAACTTGATTATGGAAAAACTTTTTAATAATGTCTGATAAGTACAGAGAACTTGCTACAATTTGGTAGCCCTTGAGCAATATATTTATCAAGACTCAAGAGTTGAATATTATATGGATAATGCAAAAATTCAGAGTTGAACTGTAAAAATAGCCAAATCTCTTTGGAATTGGTATGATCAGTGGGATGAGGGAGAGAATTGAAAGGACAAGAAGTAAGAAAAACTCATGGGCCAAAATAAAAAAAAAATAAAAAAAATAAGACAAACAAAGCAAAGAAAGTAAAGCAGAAACAATCGTTTATCACCTCCCACTGCTAGACTGATGTCCAGCTAATTTCCAGGCAATGCCTGCCTTCAGAAAACTACTCCTGTTTCAGACCTTCCCTCTTTTCCCTGTTTTATTGCTAAACATGGTGTTATATGATCTTGAATATCCCTTTAGTCTATTTGGGTAGTTGTTATGGCTGGGTACCACTCCAGCCTCTTGCCCAGCCCTAGCCAACTCCCTGCAGGGGTAGGGGGAGTAAGAAACAGAGAAATTCTTGATGCTGTGCAGGCAAAACATAGGTGTGCTGTCAACACTGTTTTGATCATTAATCTGAAATGGCACCATGTGGGCTGCTGTGAAGAAAATTAACTCTATCCCAGCCAGACTTGGAACAATACATCAATTTTTTTAACAGCAAAGGTTGCTGCTTCTTGCACTATTTTTTGTAAAATAGCTCATTGTAACTACTGTCAAGGACATGAAGCCAAACTAGGTGTGCTCTCCTTTGTTAATACTGTATGACAATTGCTTTATAACCCACAGTGCCATAGAACAAATTGTGGGGAAGCAGACTGGATGCTTATATCTTAAACTCTTCTAAGAAAAATAAATGTCAGGGAAAGAGGACAAATCAGCTACATTGTTCAAAATCAGTTGTGAAAACGGTTTAAATTATCCTCTTCTGAGAGTGGGGAGTCATAAATTGTTGTCACCAAAATTTGCATTAGATTTACACAAGTGCAGGCATAATAAATATGTTAGAGATTCATAATCAACAAGGACTGAAATTAGAAAATATTCATCAAAAGATATACTGAGAAAATTTTATTGCAATATATTCCTTTGGAAACTGGAAGATGATGATATCTGGTAATTTATATTCTATGCTTTAGCAAGTATGTCTGTAAACAGATTAATAAATATGTATTAATATCTATCTATCTATCTGTCTATCTGTCTGTCTGTCTATCTATCTACACACACATACATCTGACTGCCAGTATATCACAAAATCACAGCATGGCTGAGATTGGCAGGAACATCTAGAGGTCATCTTGTCCACCTCCTCTGCTCAAGCAAGGCTACATAGAACAGTTCCAAGACCACATCCAGGTGGTTTTTGAGTATGTCCAAGGGTGAAGATTCCACAACCTCTGTGGGCAAACACGCATGTGCCTATAGTATGTGTCTATAATTTTTTTGCAAAATTGAATCAAAGCAAAAACTGAGAACTCTGGCAAACAGTCAAACAAAAGATTGTAGTTTGTTTTTAAAATGCTTGGTTATCTCCACTGGATATGGTTAATATACATATATTATGGGGTTTTTTTGTTTTGTTTTGTTTTGTTTTGTTTTGTTGTGGTTTGTTTTGTTGTTTTGTTTTTTTTTTTTTTCTGTCAGCAAGAGGTTGTTCCATCAAATGCTATTTAAATAATTTTGAGAGAGAAGAGATAATATCAGCTTCAGACCATTTATACTCACCTAGTGTTTCAGTATCTTTATGTATTGACAGTCTTGTCTTTTCAGGGCTGCATGTAATGCTGTGTATTATCTGGACTAATCTTTTTGTAACCAATCATAAGGTGACTTTTGTACCCTTTTCTCTTTCTGAAGACAAGTACTAAGACTGATTTACACCTTTTCGTTTATTAGAATACAAGGGCTACTATTTACTGTTTAATTGAAAACACTATTATTTTTTATAAGTTTATTTGTTATGATCTTGGAAGGCATATATGAGGATATTTACTTATCCACCTACTGATCTAATTTCCAGGTCACCTGTAGTGATGTGACTAAACAGTAAAATCAACAAATGGGATATTTTCATTGTGAAAATTATTCTGATTTAAGATGTAGATGATTTTTTTTTTTTTTTTAAAATCAAAGTTCTTTTCAGAAATACCTTATCAGGAACAGTTTCTCTGGTTCCAGTTTTAGTTTTCACATGGCATTTGGAAAGACTTGATTGATTCAGTGATGATGTTCAAATCATAGTACCATAGGCTCATGAAGTAGGGTAAGTCAAAAAAGGGCCTTTGGAGGTCATCTGTTCGAACTCCTAACTCAAAACAGGGCCAGCTTTTAAATACCAGGTCTTATCAGTCTCTCTGTAAATGTTGCCCTTGACATAATTATCAAACTGAGAGTTTATTTTTTATCTATGAAGGAATTTCTGTTGACTTAACTTGACTTTCAATTAGCCTGGAGTAATTGATAAGAAATGCCCTTTGAGTTCCTTTGAAAATCAGCTTGTACTGTTTTTGGGTGATTGAAAGTTTGATATAGGTGTGGTGGGCTGAATTTGGCTGGACACCAGGTGCCCATCAAAGCTGCTCTGTCAGTCTTCCCCTCAGCATGATGGGGAAAATATAAAAAATTTGACTCGTGAGTCAAATTAAGGACAGAGAGAGATCCTTACCGTTATGGACAAAACAGACTTGCTTGGGGAAAATTAATTGTTTACCAATCAAATCAGAGTAGTGTAATGAGAAAGAAACCCAAACCTTAATTTACCTGCCTCCACCCTTCCCTTCTTGAGTTCAACTTCATCTCCTCCCCCACTGCAGCTCAGGGAGATGGGGAATGAAGGATTGAATTTAATTCATTCTACCTTGTCTCTGCCACTCCTTCCCCCTCGCTGTCTTCCCCTGCTCCATTGTGGGGATCCCACCCACAGTAGACAGTCCTTCACAGATGTCTCCAGCATGGGTCCTTCTAATGGGTTACAGCCTTCAGGAACAAACTGCTCCACCATGGGCCCCCCCCCAGGATTACAGGTACTGTCAGGAGCCTGCTACAGTATGTGCTTCCCACAGGGTCACATCCTCCTTCGGGCATCCACCTGCTCCAGCATGGGGTCCTCTACAGGCTGCAGGTGAATCTCTGCTCCACCCTAGACCTCTATGGGCTGCCAGGGGGGCAGCCTGCCTCACCATGGTCTGCAAACCTCATACAATACATAAATGTGTACAATGTATGGTATGCAAAGGGGCTATGGGACAAGTATATTTTATAGGTTGTAATGCACAACTTTTGTAAGACTCAGTTCTACCTTCCCTGGAAATACCTGTACCAAAACTCTAATAAAGTCAAATAAAATAGGCTTTTATTTCCAGCAGTCCTCTTTCTGCACTCTGACAAAAACGTCATTTATTTTAAGGTTTGTTTAGACAACAGAAAATTGCCTTTCCTGTCTTATGAAGTTCCTGCAATAATTCTCCAAACTTCCCAGCTGAGCTAGGTGTGTGAATTCACTTACTAGTAATAGAGAAGAACAGACAGTTCTTAAATGTAGTTCACTTTATCTTAAAGTACATTAGATAAGGTGATAACACCCTATTTCCCAGTGAAGAGGAAACATTCCTCTTTGTGTTAACTACAAATAGAACCAAGGTGGACCATATTGCAAAACCTACCTGTGCACTGAAGACACCTAAATTTTAATGAAATAATTGTTATCTGAAGAATAAATTCCTCATTTTCTTATTTATTTATTTTTGTGAAGATTTTTGAGATTGTGATCAAGGACACTCCAGGTTCTTTGGATTCTCCATGTTGTAGCAGTGGTATTGACCCTTCTTCCTCATTTTTTTTTTGTGTTCTTGTTGACAATAACTTCAGCTTCAGCTTCTTAAAATATTCATTTGAAGGACAATGCCAAGATATTCCAGATTCTCTGTTCTTCAGTGAGTTCCCCAAAATGGAGAAAAATTTGAATGTGCTATTTCTTCTTGTTCTATGTAATATTTCCAATGATGTTCAACATGATGTCATTTTTTTACAATGTAAAACTTTTTTGCTGTTTTGACAATATAAATAAATGTTTTTCTTTGCTTGTGAACATGAAAACATTAAGAACATTTCTTATATTTATGATTCTACACTTTGTTTAACTATTGTACTTATTTATTATTTTGTAAAGAATATCTGTCAGGTATGATAATAGATATTAATTCAATAATTTATTCTCTTATTTAAAACAAAAAGAGAAACCTCACAGAATTATGATATCCCTCGTTTTCCATAATTCTGTATTTCTGAGTGACTGTTATTTGAAAAAGAACAACTTGCAACCTAATGCAAGACCCTTCTATATGGACTTAAAGAGCACAGTGAAGTCTCCCAAAACACCATCAAAGAAAATTCCCATAAGGTATGCCACTGCAACAGATAAGCACAAATGGAAAGCAGGAAAGCATTAATTCCAAGGCATAAATGGAGGTGAAGTTTTGGACTTAGGACACTGGACAGATTTGCACTATGAAGACTGTGGGAAAGCGCAGGTGGCGACAGGAAGCCAGGCCTGGTATAGCAGTTCTGGGTAACCGTGGTGGTTTGCTTTTCTTGGGTTTGGTCTAGGCCTTCCCTGCTAACGAGGTTATAACTAAGGAAGCATTCCACACCATTCCTTACCTTAAGCAGCTGTATATAAGACCAAGGAGGAAGATTCTCTCTCTCCCTTTCGTGTGCTTGGAGGACATCAGGTCTCGGTGTCGGCTTAGCCCTTACCTCTATGAGCTGAGGCCTGTCGGAGCAGCTGCTGTCCCAGCTGCACAGAGGTGGAGACTTCTACTGCTTCTCTTAAGGGGAGTTTTTGGTGAGAATTTATTGTATGAGTTACTTATCGAGCTTTTCCCTGAGTTTACGAGTGTGTGTATCTGGTTTTAGTTTTACCCATTTTTGTCCCATTTCCCTTTCCCTTTCCCCCCTTTTCCCTTTTGGAGTTTGAGGGTTTTATTCTGTAGATTCATAGTGTTTGATTCGATATAATTATATGTGAATATATATATATATATATGTACACTTTTACTACAATGTTCTTTTGGTACTTTTTTTCCTTCTCTCTCAAGATGGGGGGGAAATTGTGTGGCCAGCATCTGGGTTTGGCAGGGAGCCAAACCAAACCTCCACACTAACCTAACTGGACAGAGATCCCCACCTGCAAACTTTAAGCACACCAGAAAAAACTCCCACCATGGCAAGCTGTGAGAAAGGAAGCAAGTCATTATACCCATTTCCAGCCCAAGTTGTGGGAATGGCATCTACTCCCATGAATATTCAGGGTTTGGAGTGTGTAATGGTACCCCAGGAGCACAACTTTGGGACCCTCACCACTGAGCAGACCAGCACGAAGAAGTACCAGTGGGATGCCACAGGGATCCACATGCAGGTGATGTATTTACTTAATCTCTCACTCTTTTTCTCCCCTTCCACATCCTCTCTGTCTCAACCTCACCCTGAGTGTTGAAAAAATATCCATACTATTGATTTTTGTAGGTGGCCTCATTTGTACCTTAATTCGGCAGAGGCATCTTTCAATAATGGGATCCTAACACCTTCTAAAATAGCTTATGTCTTTTGGCCTACTGACTTAAAAAATTATTTTGATTTGTGAGAGAAAGAAACATGATCTCAGCGTTAATGATGGAATCCCATTCTTTCAGAGGTTACAGGTTTCAAAGTGAACTAGTACATTGAATAACCTATTCAGACTAAGACAATACAAACTAACAGTATGGTTAGCAACTTGTAATAAATAATGTGATAGAAATAGCAAAAGTCATACAAAGAAGAGGTTTCATTCCATTCTTCAACTTTAGCAGTACTTTACTCGGCTCTATTGTATTGAATGTGTTTTGTGTAGGAAGGTAAAATGCCTCCTCTATTTATCAGCATTTGGACTTATATTTGAAGCATGTCCTCAGATTTAGTTTAATACATATATACATATATATATATATATATATAATGTGTTGTGTATGGTTTGCCAGTATTATTTGCCTTGATGTGTCTTATCTTGACATGATGTTCCATGATCTATTTCAGAAATACTATAAAATATCTAGGCTGTCCTTTCATTTAATTCTGAAATCCTTATATAACATTATTCTGATGTACCTTCCTAAACATTTGGTGTGGTGGTAGTGGTTTTATTATTCTTAGCTGCCTTATCAAGGAACCTCCTACAACAAATTAAGTATTTTAGACATCTACTGAATGGAACTCATGCTCGTGAGAGTACTTTGAAGGACTGTTTAAATAAATACAAACAAAACCCTGGCACTCTTAAAAGGCATATCTGTGTGTGAAGTATTGTAGGAATATTTACTCTCATTTGTATTCATATATAATTTCAATCAGAGAATTGGCATAAGTAGTGGTATAGTGGCAGAAGTACTTTGAACAGAAATTGCTGTGTCCATCATCAAATAGGTCATCCAAACAAATTAGCTCAACCATACAGTTATTGTGCTAAAAGTATGTGAATTATCTGAGCCCAAATTTTTATGGACAGAAGAAAATTTCTAAAGACAGTTGCCAAAATATCTTCAGTGTTGGAAAGTTGTAGTGGGTTGACCCCAATAGACAGCTAAGGCTGCTTACCCTCTGCCCCACAGGGGGATGCAGAGAGAACTGGAAGGGTAAAAATGGTAGTTATGTTAGCTTAACGTGGACTATTTTTTTTGTTGATATTTGTCAATAGGGACTGAGCTTGAAGTGTATACTGTAAGCAAAATTTCTTCACCACTGAGGTCTTTGACATGGAGAATAAGGTAGTTGAGGATGTAATGCATTTTAAATAATGATGATAATTGTACAATAAAGAAGAACAACAGCTATGGATGGGAAAAATATATTATGTACCTTAAGTGAAACCCAGCTGGTTTTTGAGAAGAAACAAACAAACAAACAAAAAAAACCCCCTGACACTAAAACCCAAATCAAACAGCAAAGTTGATACTGCGGTTGTGGTCTAGAAGTAAATATCTCAAAGGATTAAAAAAACCCAAAAAACCAAACAGACACACTTTTTTGAAAGTACTATATAATAAAGAAGAATAAATCAATAAATTTGTGTAGTCACAGTGATGAAATATTTTCATATAACCTTATTTTGAAGTTAATTGCAAAAATTTAAGTACAGGGCACTTAAGAATACTGTTAAAAATATTGCTGTTGTAAAAAAAGATAATTCTGAGAATAAGGAAAATCAAATCCCTGAGACAGAAATTTAAATATTTTAGAATTCTAATTGAGTTTTGTAGATCAGTAGTGTCAAGATTCTTGATTAATGGGAAATTCTAAAAATTCTAGGATCTTAGAAAAAAATTATCTTTGCCAAGTAAGATAGCAGTCCCTCATTGTTGCTAAAGCAAACACTGGCAGTCACCATTATATCCTTTTGTATTATCATCAGCTAGCTAGAGTACTCCTTTCAGGATCTGCATCTGAGACTTTTTTTGATGGAGTCTGCTGCCTGGTGCATTGAGATAGTGCCATTGCAAGAGATACAACTGATAAAGGCTAAAACCAGGAGGGAATGATTTCCTATCCCCAGCCATCGAGCTGCACAACTGTTTAGCTAGCAAGTAGTTTAGCTGAGAAAAAGGAAGTCAGATTTATCTGTGTTTTTGTGCTATATTGGGACAAGAGAGTCTCAGATTCTTGTCTGTGCACATGTTTGTGTCTTTCATTGAAGTGACAGGAAAACTACATAAAGAACATTTTATGCAGTGACCAGAACTCTGTGCTTTACCTTTGACAGGGCTAAAGCAAAATGTCTGATTTGAACCTGAATGTTCAAAGTATTTTTTTTATCCTAATATGAAAACCAATTTAAATAAACAGATATACCCATATAAAAAATAATACAGTCTAGACAAAATTCTGATAACGTTGTTCAGTCTGTATGTATGGTACGCTAAAGTATTCTATTGGAAATATACTTTTTTTCTGATTCTATTGTCAGTAATGCTCCTTGCTAAACAAAAATTTTGATTACGAATTAAATATATGTTGAGTCTGAAAAAATATAATTGAAAAGTTATTATAACTTTTCTAGATTGGTTTAAGAATAATTGGGAGATTCTTTTATTAATCTGTACTTTAGATAATAAAAGGTAATTTTCAGGGAAAATCAGGGCCAACTGCTCCAGCAAATATGCTTGAGTTATTTGTCAACCATCCATCCTGCTTTCATAGTGTTAGAGTTCTAAAATTTTGATCCAGTGTCACTAGTGCTTCTTGTACATGGAACTATATCTTGGTAAATTGAAATCTCACAGATAGGAGACTGTTTTTAAGCAACTGTTTTAAACTATCTAACCTCTATACCCACTATACTTTTTCATGTATACAGTGATGCCTATTGCTTTCTTTATAAATTAAAGATTTTCAAACTACGTATTAACCAGTGTTTCTTATCTCCATCTGTGCTGCCAGAAGAAATTTAATTTTCCTTGAAGTAAGCTCCGGAACTTTACAGTAATATCTAATTTCCCTGCATTTTTTTGTTTGGTTGACTTTTTTGTTTGTTTATTTGTTTTGTTTTGTTTTGTTTTGTTTTGTTTCTTTTCCTGAGTGAGAAGACTAAAATTATGCATAGAGTACCTTAAAACAATTTATTTTTAATTTAAGTAGTTTAAATACCAAGTATGATCAAGATTATACATTATTGCATCCTTTTTCTTCACAGATATCTTATTTAGCACCTGTATTTGAAAAATAAGTCAATATGACAATTATACCATTAATTTCTTGATCATGACTAAGATCCAAATTGGAAAAAAATTAATGGAATGTGGGCAGTTTTTAATATTTTATTTTTGTTAAGACAATTTTGTATTCTGTAACGCAAATAGCAAATGTTTATATGTTTAGGTGTTTGCATGATTCACATTAATTTTATTGACATGTAGGACTTTGTTGGGAAGATGTGAACTGGTTTATGTTATATATATTTGCAGGATTAGTAACTTTTTTATGCTATACAGAAGAGCAGTCTAAAAGAAGTCATTAGATCCAATTCTTTTTTTCTATAGAGATGCTGACATCTAGATGAGTTACATGACACCATCCTAATCAAAGTAGCAGGATGGGTTTTTTAATCACAAAAACTCCAGTGGTGGGGGGCTATAGATGTGGCTTCTGTGAGAAACTGCCAGAAGCTTCCCACGTGTCCGATAAAGTCAATAACAGTGGGCACCAAGATGGACCTGTTGTTGGCCAAAACCATCCACAACAGTGGTAGTGCCTCTGGGATAATATATTTAAGAAGGAAAAATAAAGTTACTGTGCCAAAGCAATTATGGACAGAGAAGAAAAGGGAGAGAATATGTGAGAGAAAGAACTCTGCAAACACCAACATCAATGAAGAAGGAGAGGGAGGAGGTGCTTCAGGAGCCAGAGCAGAGATTCCCCTGCATATTCAACATGGTGAGGCAGACTGTCCTCTCTGCAGCACATCCAGGTCCATGGAGGAGCTGAGATCCACCTACAGCTTGTGGAGGGCTCCATGCTAGAGCAGCTGGATTCCCGAAGGAGGCTGTGACCCTGTGGAAAGCCCATGCTGGAGCAGGTTTGCTGGCAGAACTTGTGACCCCATAGGGGACCCACGTTACAGCAGTTTGTGAAGAACTGTAGCCTGTGAGAAGAACTTACATTGGAGAAATTCATGGAGAACTGTCTCCTGTAGAAAGGATCCCATGCTGGAGCAGGCATAGGAGTCCTTCCCCTGAAGAGGAAGGAGCAACAGAAGCAACAGGTGATGCACTGACTGCAACCCCTATTCCCTGTTCCCCTCAGGGAAGAAGTAGAGAACTGGTAATAAAGTTAAGCCTAAGAAACAGGGAGGGGTGGGAGGAAGGTGTTTGCCGATTTGGGGTTTCTTCTCATTAGCCTACTCTGATTTTATTAGCAATAAAATAAATTCATTTCCCCAAGTTGAGTCTGTTTTGCCTGTGACAGTAATTGATGCGTGACCTGTCCCTGTCCTTATCTCAACCTACAAACCTTTGATTGTATTTTCTGCTCCCTGTCGAGCTCAAGAAGGAAGTGACAGAGCACTTTTGGTGGGCACCTGGCATTCAACCAGGGTCAAACACCACACTTCCCCATTTGTCTTGGACAGTCCATCCTGAGGTGAAATTGTCAAGATGTAGGATAAAATAAGTTATTATTTATGACACAAACTTGTTATTTTTTCCCCATTTTAGGAAAGTGACTTACAGAATTTATAGGTCCTATTTAAATCAAGTCTTTCAGAAAAATTAAAGAATTTGCCATGTAGACGTTTAATCTGTAGAAACAGATCAAATTCATGGAACAGCCTGAAATTACTTCTGAACAACTCATTGAGGATAATTAAAATTTGTGATCTGCTGTATATACTAGGTAGTGCAGGCTATGTTACTTGATTTCTTATCTCAGCTAACAGGTTGGCAACAGCTGTATTGTGGTCTCAAAATCCTGTTCATTTGGCTTGTATGCAGTTCTGCAAACTTTTCCTATTAGTCTTTACCCAGCATCATCATTTACAGTCCTTTTTTGTGCTCTATTGCTGGTGAAGTTTCTTTGCTGAAATATTCAAAACAAGTGAAATAAAAATGTTGCAAACATGGTTAGAATTAATTAATTTATTTTTTAAATGTAAAATTTCACTCTTGCTGATTGCTCCTCTTTTTACTGGATGTATTTTATTTTATATGGTTGCATATAAATATGAAGCCATTCAACTGTCCTTAGGCAACATAACAGACCTCTGAAATAAAATAAAATCTCAGTATAATTATAAATAAGTATTCTCAAAAATCCTTTTGTTTTAATAGAGCCTATCAGACATTTTCACATGCCAGATAAGATGCCAACTAATTTCTCTATTTTTAATCACATCCTACATTTTGGCCTAATGCCTAATCTGAGCTCTTTATGCTCTCTTTTCAGAATTAGAACATGCCAAACACTGATTGCTTCATAGTCACTTGTGTCTATCTTTTACTTCCTCTCAGATTTCAGAAAAGGGTCTGTATTTCAATGCCATCTACAAAACCAAGACACATCCATGTCTTTAAGCTGACTGGTTTTGTAGTATTTTGGTGTGTTTACATTAAAATTAAATATATCTGTTATTAGCATTGTGTATCATTTAGAAATTCTAGAATTAAGAAGTCTGTGTGAGATTGATGGGGGAGAAAGGGAGAAGGGAGAAGAGAAGTTTTAGCCCTCACACCCAGCCCTCACACCCAGCTTTCCTACTGTAGCACTGATACTACTCATGCTCTCAGAGCAACAACTCTGCTGCCAGCTCATGCCCTTATTTTATGAGTGCAGTTTAATTAATTAAATATTTGAAAGGCTCTAGGTTTTCTGAGACAACTACATGCAACCTGCATATTTTAAATCTGATTTGTAGGACACTGTTGCCTTTTTGAACAGGAAGGGGTATTCCTCAAGTTCAGATGCCTGTGTAAGGCAAATTAAATACAGTTTGTGTAAAAGATGCTTCATGTGTCTTAAAGTCAGGGACAAGAAAGAATTAGAGAAGAAATTCATCTAACTAGTTAAATAAATAAATAAATAGATCCTGAATTGTTGTCCTGCTCCCTTTTCAAAGCTTTCACAGAAACGGGAAGGCAGACTGACGGGTGAAGTGTTACAAAGTAAAGGAGTCTCAGCTGTCCTGCCGCTCCCTATTCACATCACAGATGTTTTTTCCTTGAGGTATAAACAACCTTGTTTTAGTAATGAAATAGAGAATTAAATATATGGCTCCAAACAAATTATTATTCTCTTGTACTAGCTACTGAAAGTGCATGAACATATATTTTTTGCCATTAAGCTATTTTGCAGTTTGGGTGAAGTCAGTCATGTAAAATTAGATTTGCAGCATTCAGTAGTGAGAGTATCTAGCAGAGCTGCAAGACGTTGTTCATTGGTCTAAAAATTATACCTCTCCTTTCCATTGAAGAATGCTGCAAAAGTGGTTTGAGGAAAGAAAATTTCCATGTAAGTTCCCTTTGCAAATCTCTCATTAGTCAGACTATTGGGCTGCCCTCATGGAAGAACTCAGAGGGTCTCTTCTTCCATTATGCAAATCTCAGAGGATTTTTACAGAAACTAATCTGCATGAAGACTTAGTTTCCAAGTTGGCTTTAAACAGCTTTTTCGCTATTTTTTGGCTACACTGCATCTGCGTTAGCAGCAGCTGCCTAACCAGACCTTATCAGAGAATTTTAAATTATATTTTCTGTAGAATTCCGATAGTACCAGTCTATAAAAAAAAAAAAAAAATCCTAAATAAATGTATCACCACAGTGCCTATAGAGAGTAGAGCAAGAACAAGCACAAAAACTGAAGCCCAAGAAAGAGCAAGGCAGACTGTAGCATAAGGAACAAATCAATAGATATATCATAAGACATACATTATAAAATATTGTAACTTGTTACATTATTTAAAATCAACAATATAAAACTTCTGCCTCAAGCAATCCTAGAAGAAAAGATTAAAAGGGAGAGAATAAGAGAATTTTGGTGCAAAACCTGGGATAATATTATCTATTATGAATCAGGCTATGGATATTCATTTCAGTACATACTGTAATTATAATTTAGTGATGTGGCAAGTTTGTAAACATAATCTCATGATTGCTAATATAATTTTGTAATGTGATTTAGTTTATTTCAAATATAATTTAGTAATTTAGATATGTTCAGTAATTTATCCAGCATAAAATGTGTAATGGTACTGGATTATAGTGTCAGGAATTGAAAGAAACAGGAAAGAAGAACTTGCTATTGATTAATAAATCCCAAATAGTCAGCTGTGAAAAAGTGGAGATTGGAAAAACAGCACAGCTGTTGGACCACTTGAATCTTCAGAAGTTGTTGAAAAATAATTAAAAAAAAAATAAAAAGACATTTGAACCCAGCTATATATGAATTTGCAGTTGTATTTAAAATGCTTTTTGCATAGTGTTCTTGTTCATTTATTATTATACAATCCAGGTCCACAAAGTACCCAGCCATATTAGAATTTAGCAAAGTTATAAGAAAACAATAGATTTTAAATGAATTGATGTTCTCAGCAATGAAATCAACCAATCAAACAAACAAACAAGGGACAAGAGTTATTCTTAGAAAGAGCAAAGATCTAAAGTTTGAAAGGGATTCATATATCCTAAAGGGGATATAATGTCCTATCAGGCTTCCATTAAGAAAGATTAATTCAATGACATTACTCTGTGCAAGGGACAGGGTAAGTAAAATTTAATAAAAATATTATTGTTCTTTCTTCTGTTCACCTACTGAACTTAACAAAGGCAATAGTATCTAATTTACAAAGTTCAGTCAAACTCACCTTTGCTATTGGACGGTATTTATAGTCCCTTTCCATGAGTCCTGTGCCTTTACAAATGTCACTGATTCCCCAGGGTTGTAGAGTGTTTCAGATCATACACTACATTCTATTGATATCCTTCCTGGGTAGGAAAAAACTGCTTGAATAGCCAAAATTCACAATTTCACTTTCATAGCCAACTAAACATTCAGTAATGTCAGTTTAAGGTGGGGCTACATCTTGCAATAGAAGTCGCTCAGAATTGTTTGACAGACCATGGCTCAGTGAATACAAAACCAGCGAGGGCCCATTGCACTCTTTTCAAACAATAGACCCATACAAGTACAAAAGTGCCTAAGCTGACCCTCCACGTGGCATCTGCACTACTCACTGTAAGCATTGTCTATCCACTGATGATTATCAAAAGAGAAATATTAAAGTTTTAACAGCACGTTGACCAATTTGCCAGCTATAGTTTTTTTAGCTTAATAAGTTGAAATTTCTGGTGTTGATTAGTTTAAAAAAACTTAGATACATACCTTTTAACAATGTCTGACATTTATAAAAAGTCCATCTGAATGGACAGAACAATTAACCACTTTTTTAAAGGTAACTACCTGCTAATGTCACTGAGAGGGTTGCATCTTCGTATTTTTATATATTCCCTCTTCTCTGTGCATTCATCCATAAAAGAGTGCATTAAATACAATTATATTGGAATGCTGCCTCTGAAAATGAGAGTAGGCTTGAACTCTGATAGGCTATTTAATTCTGAGAATTACTGGGTTTTTCTTACCAAATTAGTTTTTCTTTTTTTCCCATGCACTGAAAAAGTAAAATAACTGTATTTTGCACTAATTTGATCACAGAATTATTAGATTTTTTTTTATTTTCAAAATACAACATTCAAAGATATCATAATCAAATGTTAAGTGCTAAAGCCATGTGAGATATGGCAATAGATATACATGATGTTTAAACTACACTAGACAGCATTATAAGCAATTGCTATGATATATCATGTAGTTCTGTAGTGAAAGATAGCCTCTCCATGTATCTATTAAGAGTTTAATTAAGCTTCATAATCAAGACTTGATTTTGACGAAGCTGGTAATATGAATTGAATGGCATGGTATTTTAGAAAGAATATACATAATTTTGTTTAAATTTAATAATTTTCTTTATTAGGGGGATATTAGCCAAAAATACATTAGCAGCCAGAAACTTTTGTTCTGTGCTAGTCGAATTTAATTCTGTTGGCATCAATTAATATATGGCATGTTAGTAACACTTTTAAATAAAGGTTTTGGCTATTATAGCTCCCACCTAAGTGCATGGGGCACCTAATAAGAGATCAGGTAGGCATGCCTTTACTACTGTAAAAACACTAAGCTATTCTACATTTTTGGTCAGTCCTACTACCCTGTAAGAATGAGATTGCTTGCATCTGACTTTGGGTTTTAGAAGGAACTCAGAAATACATGATGCATTTTCACTTAGTAGAAAAAAAAAAGGTGTGCTTTTCCACTGAGAGGTTTCTAAGATTGCTCAGGAAGTAAAGTGACAGGATTTTTTTCTTTCCATTGATTATAAAGGAAAGACATATGTGTCACTGCGGTATTTTCAGAAAGTAGAAGAATTAAAGTAAAAGTAACTGAATCCACCATCTGTTGATAATTCTGTTTGGAATAACATTTCAGTTTCAAAAGAAAAATACCTTATCTTCTAATTAAAAACATTATCAGGAGAAGAATGTGGCACATTTACACTACTGTCTTTTAGAGTACGAACAAAATTTTAAATACTAGGCTCTTAATGACCTGTAACATTAGAAATGCAGGGAATTTCCCCTTTAAACCTGCAGACCGTTTAAGCCTATTTTAATCTTAAACAAAGCCCACAAGCCTTAGCTTGTAGGTTTTGACTCCTGTGTATATAATGGACAGATATATATTTATATAATATATTGTGTGTCAGCACTGTTTATGTCCTCTTTCTCTCTAGATAGAATATTACTGGCAATACTAAGGTAGAAACCTTAACACATTTGACAGCACTTCCCTCCTATATACTCATATTCACACTTAAAAACAGGACTGGGAATAGCTTTGAGAGTACATTGCAAATACTCTGCCCTGCAATTTTAAGACAGAGCTGGTTGCTAATAGCTAGAGTTCTGTATTCATCTGTGTTCTCTTGACCTGCTCGTTCTTCCTGTGAAGAAGGAAGGAAATGAGAAAAAAAAGGGATGCAGACTGGGTGCAACGTCCATGGCAGTCCATTCGAGATCAAGCAACTATTGTTGCTGTGCAGAGGACTTGTTAGGAACCTTTTTGAACAGAGTGTGTTTAAATGGTTGGCTTGGAGGGAATTTCTGAGACAGAGTCATCTTCCAGTTTCTGTAGGATTCTCCGGAGTACCTGATGACCTATGGAATGGAACAGAAGTTTATTAAGGTAATAGATACATGAAGACCTTATTGAAATTCTTCTCCTTGGACAGACTATGTGAAGTTTATGATCCAGCTGTCACACAAAAACACCTCTCTAGACTATTACTCCAAATACAGTTCATCCTCTGTAGTTATTTCTGTGAAAACTGCCACTTACAGAGCAGGCTTGCCTGCTCAATGACATGATTTCTGTTAAGAAGTGTTTGCCCATTTTTGTACAGGTGCCATGAAGTCTGCATGGGGATGACACCTAAAGAAAACTAGCCTTTAGGAGAATTCAAGAACCACTCCATAGTGTTATGACACAGCTCATTTTCCTTGTTCAAAAAGTAGGAAATTAAAGAAATGTAGAAGCAGTACTACCCTCAAAACAGTTAAAGAACTGGGAATCACCTAAAGGCAAAACCTGTCAAGATTTGAGGACACCTATTGTTGTAACAGATAGTAATTGTGTTGGAAGAGTGAATTTCTGCCAGGTCTGAAGATGAATTGAAGCGTTTTAGATAGGACTACAGGCCAGTAGCAATGTACATGTGAACAATTACAACTGACAACATTTCAGAGGGAGGAATGGGCTATCATGAGTCATGGAATCACACAATCACAGTGTGTTTGAGGTTGGAAGGAACCTCTGGAGATGGCCTGCTCCAACCCTGCAAAGCAGGGCCACCAGGCCAGTTGCCCAGGACCATGTCTATGCAGCTTTTGGATATCTCCAAGAATGGAAACTCCTCAACATCTCTGAGCAACCTGCAGAAAGTGTTTCCCAATATTAGGAGCGAACCTCTTCTGTTTCAGTTTGTTCCCATTACCAGTGGTCCTGTCACTAGGCATGAGAGACTGTCTGCATCTTTTGGGTCAGTGTCATTTAATATCTTCATCACGATGGAGACTGAGATCTATGCATCTTTAGCAAGTTTGCAGATGAAACCAAGCTGAGTTATGTTGTTGACACAGCTGAGGAAAGAAATGCCATGCAGAGAGACCTGGATAAGCTTGAGAAGTGAGTCTATGTGAACCTCATGAGGTTCAACAAGGGCAAGTGCAAGGTCCTGCACCTGGATTGGGGCAACCCTGGTATCAATAGAACCTGGGGGATGAAGGGGCTGAGAGTAGTCCTGAAGAGAAAGACCTGAGGGTACTTGTGGATGAAAAGATGGATGTGAGCCAGCAATGTGCTCTTTCACCGCAAAAAGTCAAGTCCATTCTGGGCTGCATCAAAAGAAGCATGTCAAGGGAGGTGATTCTCCCTCCCTACTCCTCTCTTGTGACATCTCACCTGGAGTACTGTATTCAGCTCTGGAACCCTCAGTACAAGAAAGACGGACCTTTTGGAGCAGGTCCAGAGGAAGGACACAAAAATGATAAAAGAGATGGAAAATGTCTGCTATGAAGAAAGACTGAATTGGGGTTGTTCTCAACTGGATCCTGAATAAGAGAAGGCTCTGGGAAGACCTTACCATGGCCTTTCAATACTTAAAGGCAGTTTCTGAGAAAGATGGGGACAGACTTTTTAATGGGGCTTATAGTGATAACACAAAGGGTAATGATTTTAAATTAGCAGCAGGAAGATTTAGAGTAGACATGGGGATGAATTTCTTTCCAGTGAGTGTGGTGAGACACTAGTACAGTTTGCCCAGAGCGATGGCACATGTCGCCATCCCTGGAAACATTGAAGGGTCAGATTGGATGAGACTATGAGCAATCTGATCTAGTTGAAGATGTCCCTGCTCATTGCAAGGCGAGTTGGACTAGATGACCTGTAAAATCCCTTCCAACCAAAACCATTCTGTGATTCCATAATCTTCTTTGCACCCCCCCTTGACCCCCTTGAGCCTTTTCTTCTCTAGTCTGAAGAGTCTTAGCTCCTTCAGACTTTCTTCTCTAGAGAAATAGTCTATTCTCTTCATCATCTCTGTGGCCCTTTGCTCTCCAGTGTCTGTGTCTCTCTTGTACTGAGGAGCTCAGGCCTGGACACAGTACTCCAGATGTGGTCTCAGCAATAGCTGTCTTCTTAATAGACGCAAGATAACTTCATTCAGGAAACAGTTTTGTGTTATAACAGAATTTTAAGGCTAGAAAAGCATCAAAAAGAAAAAAAAAAAAAAAGGAAAATAAGACTTGGGTTGTTACAATTCTTCAGGTGACACATAGGATCTCTGGAGAAGTAGTTTCCAGTAGGTGCAGTGCTTCCAGTGTTAAATATTTGAAAGGGTAGTACCTGCTGAGAAAAATATTACTAATTAATGGGCAAAGAGAAAACTGAAACACAAAGCAATCAATTGGGCATGGGAACTTAAAAGTCTGAAAGAATTCACAGGGAAACCAGCTTAAGCAGCTGCATGCTCCTCAGCTGTTAAAGGTTGAGTACCACTTCCCCGAATGAAACTCAAGAATTATCTCCTTTAAATGACCTCACTTATCATCAATTTCAGTTAGTACAAAAAGTCTGTAACCTCATCAAAATGTGATACATGCGTCCATTAATGTTATTAATAGACTAATACAGTGCTCCAGATGATTGATTTTTCAAATATCCTCTACTCTTCTCAAAGGCAGACCAGTAATATGGCATTCAGAGATACAGACCAGCGGATTAGTTTATTGGCCTATTAGTTAGAAGTGAGATTAAATTATTATTTTCAAAGTATTGCACTTGCTACTAAATGGTAGGTCTAATAAAATACCTGGAATTCTTGAATACTGCACTGGTTCATGGATTCTGCCTGAAAATCCAAGAGAAAAGAGAATAAAACCTGCAAAATATTTCTTCTCTTTCTCTTCTACCTTTTAAAGCATTAACTCATCACACATACAAAAATATTCATCAAAAAAATGGATTTTACATATCACTAATCATATTTTCAGTGTCTCTGACTACTGCTATAGATACTATAGATATATAGTACATATATATAGTATAGATACTATAGCTATAGATACTATATTGATAGTATATTGATATCTATACATCAATAGCTATAGATACTTCAACTAGTGGTAGCTATTGTTTTCTAATATATAATTCTACATGTTATTCTCTGCATTTATGTCATTTTAAAAAGAACTGTAATGAAAAAACAAGCATATTATTAATGAAAAATCAGAATTTCTCATTTAGTTAAATTCTCATTACAATCAGCAGGAGTTTTGTCTCCCACCCCCAATTTTTTAGGGCATGTGATATTATTTCTCTTTTCTTGCCAAACAGTGCACATGCAACAGTATTCCCATTAAATTCAGAAAACATTTTAGTTCTATTAAAAAAAAAAAAAGAACAAAAAATTCAGGAAGGATGTGCTCAAAGTCTGGAGCAGCTGAGCTACATGATGCAAAGCTGTCATTTCCTACACTTCTACCATTCACATTTCAAGTGATCTGTGAAGCATTGTCAGTATGCTGAGGCAACTGTTCTAAGCAAACGACATTGATTCAGCTTCAAGGATGACATGAACACATCCAGATGGCATGCATGCTTTACATTATAAACATCAGACAAATTATAACTTAAATATTCAGGAAGGTGGTCACAGTATCTATTATATCAGTAAATAGGAAAAATGGATTGGTAATGGGTTTCCAAAATAGCAATATGCCCTGTTTTTCTGAGAGACAGGAATGTGTACCATAGGCAATAATTAAGATCTGAAATCTGTTCAAGTTCAGCTGAAATAATTATTGCCCCTTTTTGAATCTAATATTATTGAAATTAAATAAGAAGGAATTGGGAAGGGTTTTTGGCAGCTGTCATACACATCTCCTGAAGAAAGATCCTGTGTGCTGAATGAACAATGAAGTAATGTAAGTAATTTAGAAAGAAATTCTCTTAGGAGGAATTTTCTTATCATCTACAATGCATGTTAGTAAAAGAGGTGTATTATCTTACATTACCAACCCATCCAGTAATTACATTCAAAGGACATTAAAGACTTGTTGTTCTGTGCAAAAGTCAAAACTCGTAGGTTCACTTGCAAAACCTGACATTTTGAAGAAGGCAGGGGAAACAACCTAAAAAAAATAGCTCATCAAGAAACCAATGCTTAAGAATAATCTCCTGTAGTAAGAAAATAACACTTAAAGGTAGCAACTGAGGAAAAATTAGGCATAACTCACAAATCTTGAGGTGTGAGAACTACAAAAATGTAGAAAAAGCTAATTGATATGTTTCATTGTATGTTGAATATCAACGTACCACTGAAAGAAAAATAGTGATAGTTTAATGATAAATTTTGTTTATTGCATAATCCAGTCAAAGACAGTATAACCTATGCATTTTTAGCTGAACATCTTCTTAAGGCAAGATTATTTAGACTTAAATGGAACACTTACAAATATTCTTCTGCAAATTCTATTTTATGTAATTGTCATTAAAATGATGAAGAGTATTTTGTTTCCAAAGACTACTCAGTAATTAAAGCTTAGTTTAAATGCAGAAATAATGATATATTACAGCTGACAGACAGAAGAGTTTTTATAGTTCAATTTTCCATCAATCTTGTAAAATGGAACAATTTCCCACTTTTAACATTTGACTAAGGCGATTACTGTAACTACTTTTAAGTGCATAGTTGATGTTCAAATACATTATTTATTTCCTCAAACATTTATTGTATGTTGAAACAATATTTGTTATGCATAGCATTAGGAAGACAGTTTAAGAAATTTTACCCATTTTGGATAAGCAGATTAATAGAAGAAAACTTGAGATCTTTTGTGTCTATATAGAGCATAATCCAAAGAATGTTCTGTCAAAAGAGTTCCTGGTTCAATATATCAAAAATACTGTGATAAGAAACACTTGAGAGCAGAAAGATAGAATCATAGAATTGTTAAGGTTGGAAAAAACATCAAGATGGGTTCAAGTCCAGCCGTTAGTCTTCCACTGCCATGTTCACCACTAAACTGTGTCTCCAAGTGACAAACTAGGTAGTAGGATTCCAAACCTGAAACCCTCCCTTCTCTCTTCCACCTGCAGTCCTTCCCTAACCCCCTCCACATAGACAAAATAGGCTAGATTTAGATAGCAAACTTTGGAGCTGTTCATTCATTAATCACTGATTATGATCAGTCACTTAAAGTAGAAAAAATCTAAATGACAGACAAGACATGGGAACATGTTGCAGTGATGATCTTGTTTCCTTCTACAACACAGGGAGTGAATCCATTATTGACAGAGCAGACAGCAGTACAAATCTGCCTTGGCTGCAGTCTAATTTTAGGCAACTAAACCAGAACTTGAATAACTGTTCTTTGAATTTAGTCCTCTTCCTCTCAATATCCATCACAATATTTTGTCAAATCTGGCCAAAGAACAGATTACAAAAGTGTTCGGACATCAAGGATAAATAAGGCATTCCTTGGTTTTCCTTCCCTTTGGAGTAATATTAGCTGATAAAAAATGAGTTGTTTATACAAATTCATATTTTTTTTTTTTCTTAGTAACACCACCAGAGTTTTTTCTACTGCAGGGATTGAAAACTGCATTATAATAAGTGTTCAAATCAAACTGTTTCACCAGGAGAAACAGATTTTTTTACCTGTGGCTATAATCCATGGATTTGCTTATCATAAAACTGTAATTAAGGATTATAAATGCCTCAGCATTCTTCAGCTGAAGAATGAAGGACTCTCATGGGCGGAAGGAAGACTATTTTTTTTTTCTTTAACTCAGAGAAAGTAAATCCTGGTAGTATTCCATAAAAACCATATCTTCTCTTTAGAAGAATAATGAATACTATTTTTCAGTATAGTAGAAAATAGCTATATCTTGGCAACAAATAAAATAACAGGAAAAGAAACAAAAAGAAAAAAAAAACCAAAGAAAATAAATCCAAATGCAAAGTACATTAAATATCTAGAAACATTGAGTAGTAATAATTTATTCACTGTAAAGATCACTAATGAATTTCCATGGATAATTTTGTATACTGAAATTGCAATGGCACTGTATAAACTTTGTAGTGGACTTATACAATACTTGCAACTACCATTTTAGGTAAATCTTGATAAACTGACAGTAAAAAGAAACATGGAATGGGACCTGAAGGTCCTGGCTGATGGCAAGTTGAACATGAGTCAGCAGTGCCCTGGCAGCCAAGAGAGCCAACCCTGTCCTGGGGGGCATCAGACAAAGCGTCGCCAGCTGGTCAAGGGAGGGGATTGTCCCACTCTGCTCTGCACTGGGGCGGCTTCACATTGAATATTGTGTGCAGTTTTGGGCACTTCAATATAAGAAAAATATTAAGCCATTAGAGAGTGCCCAGAGGAGGGCAATTTAAATGGTGAAGGGCATTGAGGGGAAGCCATATGAGGAGCAGCTGAGGGCATTTGGTTTGTTCAGCCTGGAGGAGACTGAGGGGAGACCTCATTGCAGTTACAACTTCCTCATGAGGGGAAGAGGAGGGGCAGGCACTGATCACTTCTCTGTGGTGACCAGTGACAGGACCCGAGGAAATGGCCTGAAGTTGTCTCAGGGAAGCTTTAGGTTGGATATTAGATAAAGGTTCTTCACTCAAAGGTTGGTTGGGTCCTGGAACGGGCCCGACAGGGAGGTGGTCACAACATCAAGCCTGACAGAGCTCAAGAAGCATTTGGACAATAGTCTCGGACACATGGTGTGACTCTTGGGCATGGTCCTGTGCAGGGCCAGGAGCTGGACTGGATGATGCTTATGGGTCTCAGCATATTCTGTGATTCTGATATTTGAAATTCAATATTAGACTACAAAGCATACATAGACAATAGTTCTAATTATGTTATAATTATATAACATATAAATGGTAATATATGTGTATATATTAATATTTCTAATTCAATTGCAAGATTTAAATTCATTATTGACCATACTAAGAAAGGCTATTGCATGGTACATTTGTATCAGTATTAATCTCAGCATGATAGTCTCTGCTGAAGTAAGGAGAGGGTGGGTAAATGAAGGAAAATTGGTTTTGAAATTAAATAGGGTGAGATCTCTGGGGCTTTTCCTTTGTCTTTTCTTCTTGTTTCCACAAACAGGACCAAGTTTTTCATTCAGCTTCAAAAGTAAAATTATATTCCTCTCATTTCCATATTTGTGATAATAAAATGGATTTTATTTAGGCCCATTTTAAGTTGATCAGAGCTAAGGAAGGATTCAACATTTGTGAAGTTTCAACATAATTTGACCATGACAATAGTCATAGCTTTGAATAGTCTTATTTTCTTTATTTCCTTCAGAATCACAGAAGGAGAATGATGACAACTGTCCTACTTGTATTACAGAAGTTTTGAAAGTGTCCAGCAAGTGCTTTTTACAGTATCTTTAAAAATAGTGCTTTGATATAATGGAGGGAGACATTCCATGAGACTCAGTCTAGTTGTATGAAGCACTTCATTTTACATAAAGAATTCCAGAGAATGCATTAAACAAATCACAGTGCAGAACCTTTCCAAAAGTATATTTTATTGGTAGAAGGAAAAATTTATTTAATGTTCTTATTGTTCATATCCCAAAAATCTGACTTTAGAGGACAGTGAGTAAACATAGTTATTTTGATGATGACTTTGAAAACCAAACAATTTTGGGTCAGACTTACTTTGAGCTTTTTAGTTTCCACCAACACAAAACCTAAATATAGATGAAAATAACAATGTTGCATTCCACTTCAGTCATCAGTCTAAACAGCAGGATTTGCACTTCTATGCCAGCAGTGGATGCTTTTGAGTTTCATTAACTTCCTGAGAGCTTCTGTGTAGAATTAGTGCATAAAGGATTCATCTTCAAAAGCCTAAACTGTTCTGTCTAGGCTGTTTCTTTTCATGTACCATACTGCCCGAGTTGTGATAACCAGAAATTCCTGACCTAGACTGCCCTCCATGTAATCAGCTGCCAGGTTACTTGATTTAGAAGCACTTGATTCAGGAATTTATTTTTTTTACCACCTCCTTGATCTGCTGCAGCTCATATCTGTAAATCTCATAGTCTCATTATAAACCCCATCTTTTCCTGTGCGGCTTTAGAGAGGCTGGATGAAATACATTAACATGATTGCTATTTTCTGGTAAGCATACATTTAAAAAGGCAAGTTAATCGACTGCATGGTAAATGTATGGGTAATCTCATTTATGTCAGGGGTATAAGGGATTAGAATCCTTTGGAATGTATTATTTTAATTAAAAAGAAATAATCAGTCATACGTCATTTTTGATGAAGCCTAACAATTCTGCTAGCAAGTCCGAACCAGCTAAGATATTGCTAGACAAAGGATGAAGTGTAGTGTCTTCAATAATATATTCTACATGCATATTGGGATGATCTAAATATTAGTGAATTTGTTTAGGCATAGTTCTTTCTCAAATACAAATAATTTTAAAAAACCCAATGAAGTTTTGTATGGTAACTAGAGATGCAGTTCATAGTTCATAGTTTTCATTCTTCAAGACCAATATGTAATGAAAAACCAAACATATGACTACACATTATTTGAATATTGAAAACCAGATAATGAACTTCATTAAAAGTACAGTTTCCCATTGCAACTACAATGTATTGCTAGTGGTTTTCATTGAACTTGTTTCAATTAAAATAATTATGAACAGTAATAAAATTTCTCATGAATCTAATCTGTTATCATGAATATGGAATGGGTGATGCCAAACTTACCTGAAAAAATATTAAAATGGAATGGATTGGAATAGAATGGAATATGATATTTCTGTTGGAAGGCACCAAAAAGATTATCTAGTCCAACTGCCTGAACACTTCAGTGTGACTAAAACTGAAAGAATATTATTAAAGGCATTGTCCAAATGCCTCTTAAACAGATAGGTCTGGACCACCTACTACCCCTCTAGAAAGCCTATTCCAGTGTTTGACCAACGTCCTGGTAAAGAAATTCTCTCTAATATTCAGACTGAGCCTCCCCTGGTGCAACTCTGAGCCATTCCCAGATTCTCTATCACTGGATCCCAGGAAGAAGAGATCAGCAACTCTGATTCCACTTCCACTCCTCAGCATCCTTTTTGTCCAAACTAGGCAAAGCCACAGTCCTCAGCTGCTCTTCACAGGACATGTCTTCCAGCCCTTTCAGCAACTTTGTTGTCCTCCCTTGGAAATATTTAATGCATCCAGAAGGAGTAAATGCATCCAGTAGACTACTATTTATGAGGATTACTGTTTAAGTATAATTTAAGTGGTTTCATGGATATATTTAAAATCATTGCTTAAAAAATTATTTCCTGCCAGTAACATCTAAGCACATTCAGCAGGTAAGATAAACCAAAACAAATGTTTGAGGCATGCTGTCTCATTTTGGGGCAAAAAAAATTATTCCAGACTACATTCTTGTTGGATCCATTTTCTCCTTAGCTAAAAATATTCAATCAGAACTGGAAATTTTCTTCACTTTAAACAAATGTTAGTGCAATAATTGCTTCCTCATCCAGTGAAGAAGTTAAAACATTCCCCCTGCCAAACTGAATTCTAATGCAATGTAGCATGTGGGCTTTTAACTTGTAAAATCTATGTTCATTGCTTTTCATGCAACTTCATTTCCCCTCTGTAGACAATATAATTATAAGCAATTTCAAAAACCTGAGATAAGAAACTTATGGATTTCTCTAGCCCCTTCATTTCCTATTTGAACTTTCTATTATACATTACCTTTTTTAAAAAATGAACAAGATCTATGAGTAGTTCTATTCTAGACTTTCTTCCTTTTGAAAACAAGGCTATTAATTTATGGACTTAATAAGAACAAAAAATTATTACCATTCTACCTCTTTAGTCAGACCTCAAGATAAAAATTGCAATAGCTATAGAACTTGCAAGAAATCCTGAGATCTGTCAGTCAATTTCTCTGTCCTTGTGAAATTTTATATTAAAAAGCCCTACAATTATTTGGGATCCTTTATCTTCAACCTAATAGGAAGATTGTCATATACTCCCTCAGCTAGCTAAAATGCTGCAATTAGCAATAGAAATGGTTTCCTAAATTCTGTTGATATCACTGCTGTGTTTGTCCTCATTTATAATTGGTTTTATGGTTCAGATAGGAAATACTTTCCTTTGATGTTTTCACAAGTGGGAAAAAATTATGTACCTTTTTGTGCTTATCTCAACAGAAGGTAAACAATTTTAATAACTTGTGGGATTGCTAATTAGAGCTAATTGTGCCTTGATTGACCTATCTTGACATAAGTACCTTACAAAACTTGCTTTCTTCACAAAGTGAGGATTTGTTTGCATGAGTAACTTGTACACACTGAACCTCAGAGGTAGAGTTGTTTAGCTGTGATCATCTGAATTTGTTAATTTATATTTCATAACTTCTTATCCACTTATAAAACAAAGGCAAAAACTCAGGCTCATCATCTGTGCGCTGAAATATGTACTGTCTTATTCTGTTGCTGTCTACAAAACCAGAAACTAGCACAGACAAAGTCTCTAGTGAATCAAGATCTGAATGTTATGGATAAACTGTTTGCTCTAGAAATAAAATAATAATAATAATAATTTAAAAAAAAAAGGATCAGAAGGGAACTGTGAATTCCCAAAATCTGAAGAGTAATATAGGTGTTCCATGCAAATGACTAAAGTGTAATGATGGACTTCTCCAGTTCAGTAGAAAACTTTTATCTTATTTCACCAGAAACAGGGTTTTTCCTGAAATTTTTGTTGTTTCTATAAAACCCCTAAGTTGTTGAGTGCTGAATGTTTTTCATAACATATGCATATCACCATATCTTATCATATCATATATTCTGTTAATTTTTCACTACTTGGAAGTAAGGTTTCATAAGGAGAGAAAAAGTGAACTTCTTAAGAATTTTTAAACTAAAAGATTTGTAGTTTTAATAATTTTCTCAAAAAGGTAAGTTTTATATAAATGATGCTAAAATTTTATGTAGCTTTCTTTCTATTCTGTTTTTACTAAAGCCAAATTTAAAACAGAAGAAAATATATAAAACTTCAAGGAAGACATGGAAAATCTAGAATCCTGTCTACTTTAGAAGACAAGTATTGCTTGATGTTATTGCATATGGCATTTAGGAAAATTTGATATCTTTCATCCATTAACTGGCAAAAGAATTGGTATTTAAAAATGTTTATTAGTTCATTCACTTGAAAATATGTGTATGGTTTAAAAAAAAAAAACAAAAAACAAACTGATGCAGTTTATGTGTAGAATTTTGTGTTAACAAAGAACAATCTTGCTCTTTAAAAGATTTGGATTACTAAAATTGCCTTTTGAGAAAAAGTGTGGTGGGTCTGCCCACTGTATGCTAATATACAAAGAAATTATATACTTACAGAGCTTTTATCTCCTTTTGCTTGATAAAAGGTATCCACAATTTAGAAAATTATGTGTCTCCTGCATGCAAGAAATAATCAATTTGACTTCATCTCTATTTAAGGTCAGTTATATCCTGAGCCTCCCAGAAAATGCTTAAGCCCAGGAAGTGTGCATCTTTATGTAACCTAATGAAGAGGATGGATTGCAGGAAGAAGAGCTTTGAAGTAGTTTTGATATAAATTATAAAAATATGATATTATCTTAATATGACCTCATACAGAAATATCTAAATCCAGAGTGAACTCTGTAATGCTTCTAACTGTGAGCTGTGGTATTCTTGTCTATTAGGTACAATTTTGCAAGTATTCAATCTTGTGTGATGAATAAGTCAAACGTAGGACATGTTTTCAGTTTTTAGGCAATTGTCAGTTTGAAAAACAGCCAAAAAAGAGCTTATTCACAGTGTTCTATGTCTGATTGCACTGCAGAGTTCTGTTCTTTTGACTGATGACTGAAAAAGAAAACTTGTATATGTTATTTTTCATAAATTTTGCAAGTATGTTAACCCTTCTGAAATTTCATGCTCAAGAAACATTATTTTCCTGTTCTAGGGGGACAGAAGAACCTCTACAATTCTTTTGCCAGAGTTCTTCTGCTATAGCATTTTCACCAGAAAAAAATTAGCTAAAAATTATATGAGCTATTATCAGTTCTAGAAAATGACTACTTTGTATCACAGAAACTACAAATAATGCTGTTTTGATGCTTTGAGGGGAGAGCAAAAATAAAAGTACAGAACACAGCTGGACAATCCTGAAATCTTAATACATTTTAATAATTGCTACATTATCCTAGTAGTCTTAGAGACGTCACTAGATGTACTATATCCTCATGCCAAAATTTTTTTTAAAAATGGGCTTTTATTTCCAAATTCTGTAAGAGTGATCATAATGTCAATGGTAAACTGAAAAAAAACAAGCAAACAAACAAACAAGCAAGCAAAAAGCCTTCTTAACAGTCTGTGCACCTGAAATGAGTGACTAATGAAAAAGGTCAAATAAAGCAGTTTCCCTAAGAAAAACCATTTGTGGGCTGCTATGCATGCAATAACATATCCTGAATCATAAACCAGTTTGGAAATATGTTCCATGTTCCATCTTTGTGCAAGCTGTTCTTGTAATATTTCAACTGACATCAGCAATTCATGTTTAAGATGGAAGGAAGTATATTCTGGCAAATAAAAATGTTATATTCAAAGACAGACAAAGTAGTAATACAATTTAAATTACGACAGACTTATTTCAAGACTCTGGACGACATAGTTTCGACACAGCAAACCCAATCAATTTTTTTTTCTTGTTCTGGTGCTTAAATAATATGCAATATAATACATGTTGCAGGGCAATACAGTACAGTATAGATATGTAGACCTGTATACCAGTTCTATTTTCAGAAGTTTAAAAACTTACAATAATTTACATATATAAAACTCCACCATTACGCTTGGCAGGCATGGTGCCTGCTTTAAAAACAGGAGTGTTTTAATTATGCAAGTTTGGATATAGTTTTCAGGGTTGAATATTGAAGAAGACCTGCATAAGTAGCCCTTATAAAAGCAAAATTAGTATCACGTGTGTGTGGTAAATGCCCATTAACATATATATTAAACGGTTTTGCCATCTCTAATACTTCATATTAATATATTGTACTTGTGATAGTGCTGCTCTTGACTACATTATTTGGTTCTTTTTACTCCCACTTATCTTGCATGTATTTCTCAATAGATAGATAGATAGATAGATAGATAGATAGATAGATAGATAGATAGATAGATAGATAGATAGATAGATAGATAGTTTGAGGTTCTATATACTTGAAAACATTCTAGAATTCTATTTAGAGAGGAACATTATGAGAATAATACATGGAAGGAGCATTGAAACAATAAGGTTCTACTTTTAAATTGTTTGCAGAGGACAATATACAAACAAGTCATAACGAGGGCATTTATATGTTCATTTTTCATTGACATGTTTATTTGTATGTGTATCTGTGTATAAAACATACATATACATGAATTTTTATAGTGAAATGAATGCACAGTACAGGAAATATAATACAATACCTATTTTACTGCTATAAAAAGAATGACATTAAAACTTTTGTGAAAAGACTTAAGGCTTTTAAAGTAAAACTGAAAGTTAACTTCACCAAGTTATTTTAAAAAAAAAATGTCCTGTGGGTTCTGTGTGAAGATGTGGAAACAATTATAATTGAATTTCCTATTGCTTTTATTCCTGTTGCCTTGACATCCTTTATTAGCTGTTTGTGTTATTATACCTGCCCCCATGTTAGATGAAGGGACATTCTGGGATGATTATTTAAAAAAAAAAAAAAAAAAAAAAAAAAGAAATAAGAAAAGACCCATTTATTTTATTTCATGTCATGTTACTAGAACTTACAAGGACAGAGGGAAGAAATAAAGAAAGGAAGAAAGAAGGAAGAAGAGAGGGAGGGAACAAGGAAGAGGATAGTGAAAATTGTTTTAACTAATCACAGAAGAACTGTCAATTACAAATTAATAAATGGAATTAAATCAAATTCAAATGAAATTGGTTTTGGTTTATGTAAGGAAGATAAAAGGTAATTACCAAGACTACTAATCAGCTTTTTATACATAATTCCTTCCACATCATGTTATCAAAAATCACTATTTTTTTAATGGACAATAAATGTTCCAATGCATTATAAGAACAAACACTTATAAACTGAAAGCTCAAGGATGAACAAATAAGTTCTAAGAGCATCAATCAGAGTAAGTAGTTAAATGCTAATGGCAAAATTCTTGTTGTGTCCCATAAACTGAAACTTGTTAAAAGAGGTCAGGACCGTAAAGCTATATCTACATCACGTATTCCTAGTTTCATGAGGACATTCGGTTTTAAATGGACTGTAGGGAATCAGTTCAGAGGCCTTGAAATTGGCATCTAATACAATTTAGGATAACCAAGGCTGTTGTAATTACTACCTGCCCCTTCAGGAATATTCAGGTTTACTGCAGGTCTTGATATCTGTCATATATCTTACGGCACAGCAAGTAAAACAGGGCTCTGTGTTTAGGCAATTAAACCCTAGATTTTGAAAAGCCCACATCCTCTTAGGCACTTGGAATAGGATTTAACCTCTCAGTTTATGATAGAACTCACTATTCTAAGTTAGATTTCTTCTCCCACACTCTATTCAGTACACAGAGGTACTTCCAAACAATTGCTGAAAGATGTGCACCCCTAAGAGTGGTGCAATGCCAGAATGATTCCATTGATTATATAAGCAAGCCAAACAGCTGGCTCAGAATATGTGTATGATTCAACTTGTTCCTAATTTTAGGTGCCTGCACGCACATTCAGCATTTGGATACACATTTAGTCACTGGCTTTCCAGTCATCAGGGCTTCATTTAGTTGCCCAACTTTATACACCTACTGTGTGAAAAGGTCTCTTAGACATGCTCTGGTATTTATTTCAGTCCTTTTCAAGAGGTTTGGTTAGGCAGGACATTTCACAAGGAACAAGATTCCTACCTGCAGACAGTGATTTCAGTCTAGCTGAGTTTTTTGAGTGATCATTTTACAATAACTTTTTCTATGTAATGATATAAGCAAACATTGTAAGATACAAAAATAGTACAATATTTTTCGTTAAATATATGACTCTTTTCTGAATTACATTTATCTCATGAAAAAGAGATGTTATTTTTGCAGGTTTTTAGTCAGTGTTGCAAAGTGAAATGTAGGATATAAAAACATTCAGTTTTGGATATGCATTTAAAACTGAGTCAGTTTATATAAATACTATCACTCACATCACATATTATCTAGTTTTTTTCCTAGAATATTATATTTACTGACCATAAAAAGTAAAAAAAAAATTAAAAAATGTGACTCAATACAATACACACATTGTGAAAAGCAATATATTAAATAATGCCAGTTACAGAGTTGTGCAAATACTCAAAAGTGCACTGAGTTCCAAATGTTTTGAGTGTAAACAAACAAGTTCAGATTGCTTAAGATTTAGAATTTGCCAGGATCTAAGTCACATGTAAGACAATGTTATAGTATCTAGGTAAATCAAGCAAAATTATACCATGTCATGGGGAAGGAGAGGAACACCCCAAAAAACTCCATCAACAAACCTCTCTCTCAAAGCCCAACAAAACCAAGAACATTTTAGCTTTTTTAGAAGCATTGCAAGACACTTAAGTGAATGGTAGATAGAGAAGCTAAAGCTTTTTCCAAATCAGAATTATTATCCTGTGCGTGGAATGCATTATGTTATGAAGTTGTATAGAATGGCATTTGCTACAGTTTGAGAAGATTCATTAAAAGAAATGTTTATGTTGAATTAGTGGACTAAGGACATTTTCTCTCTTAACACTAAATGCAAACTGAATTCAATCTATTAATGGTCAGAGAAAGCTGCCTGATATTCTTTCTTTGAGTGCAAGATCTCTACGATGTTCATAACTTAAATTTCCTAACATATGGCTACCTGCACAGCGTTGCAATAAAAATTGCTAGAAGCTACATTGTTTCAAAGAACAAACTATAGCAGGAAAAGGTGTGCTGGGAGGTTACTGAATAAGAATTTGTATTTATGTGAATAAGCAGCTTAGCAGAAAAGTATCTTTGCAAGACAATTAATCATTGCAGTGTTCCTGGCAAACTCACTACTTTGTGAGAAATACATGAGAGAAAGAACTGTCAATATTTAAATCTTAAAGATATATTACAAAAATAGTAAATCAATATGATCTCCATTGGTAATATATTACAATATGTTTCTTGCACTGTTAGATTTTATGTAGATTAATTTCTTGAATCCTAAAAGAAGCCTATTATTTTGGGCATTACTTTTTGGTAAGTGTGCTAAACTATAAGGGAAAGATTTCTGGCTTTTGTGTTGTATATGTTCTATATGATAAATAAATCTACCAAAACACAGACTGCAAAATTCATTGTAAAGAATGCATTCCTGATTTAAAATGTGTCTTGCTTTCTGAAATTTAACAAATAAATTTAACAAATTAATTGTATTTTTATTCTACTTCATTAAATGAGCAATCACACTTGTAGTGGAGTATAGAAGAGCAGTCAGAAAGTACATACTATTTTGTTCAACAAAGAGGAAAAGCAACTCCTGAAATAATTTTCTGGAAGATGGTTTGATAACCTCACATGTCAAAACATTTTGTTAATCTAACCAAAGTTTCTATGTAACTTGGGCCAAAAAGTTTTGATCAGTCATTCTTTCAATAAAGCAATTGCTTTTCCTGTGTAGATTGACATTCTTTGTGATAATAACTAGCTGGCCTCACTATGAAAATGACAAGTGTCATTAGAGATTTGTGAGTAGTTTGATTTAATGCTGAACTATCTATGATAGAAGACAGCTATTTCACCTATAGTTCAAACATTTTGGTTTTAAGGCATCCCAATTAAAATGATTCTGTCAAGTCAATTCTCAAATTCCTCTGTTTCCCTTTCTTGCCTTTAAAATCTTCAGGTTCTCATTGACTTCCAAGCATGTGACAGATTCATGATTTCATTTTTACCTCCATGCCCTAGTGTAACTTTAACTTCATCTACTTTTTTTGGAAGCAGTGGCATGGAGTAGGGGATTTACTCTTTCTTAGTACCTCATAGTGCCTATTGCACTCTTTCTAGGAGCTAACTTGCCCAACTAGACCTCGATGTCCTTTCCTGCTTTCAGTGGAAAATGCACAATTACATATCTACAAATGATGCAGGAGAAATGGCAAATGGCAAATATGATTAAATCTGGGTGAGTGGGGAACTAGAATACTGCAAAAGAAAACCCAGTAGTTAGTGTTTCCTTAGAATAATTTTCTCCCTAGCATTTTCTGCAGTGCTATTTTCTTTAACTGCTAAGAAATTTTTGTCTTTCAAATTCTTCAAGATATACAACACAGGAGTCTCTCTCCTTTTTCTTTTTTTTTTTTTTTTTTTTTAAATCAGTAAGTCTCTTTGCTCTTCCAAATGTCCTAAATCAAGCAGTTCTAAACAAATGACCCTTCTTTTGGAGTGCTATCCAATGTCATCCCTTTTAAGCAGATTGTCTTACTACTATTCAAATCAATAAATAAAACATAATGAATGTACAGTTATACATTTGAAAAAAGTCCTTTCTAGTTTCACTAATACAATGTATTTAACAGGACTACATTCACTAAAATATATATAAAAAAAATTATTCACACTTTTCTCTGTCTTCCTGATTATTTTGTAATGTTACAGGAAATATTTTTTCATTCATTCAGCTGGTATCAGCGGGAAGTCCAAGAACATTAATGAATCATTAATGGCAATGTAGCAACTTGCATCAGGTGTACCATTTAAATCAATAAATTAAATTAGGAATGTATGGGTGATTTCAATAACACTGTTACATTTCATACACTAATTGCATGAAATATCTGGAACTGCTGTGTTAAAAGGTGGAAAGAGCAACAAAGTTTTGATTACATATCTCAGACATTCAAAACTTTAGAGTCCTTTTTAAAGTGAAGATACATTTACATATATTTAGATCCATGGATATGTCTACCCAGTCAAATAAGCATATGTCCCCTTATCATTAACATTGATCGAACATTAATTTGCTTCCTGATTTCTTAGCTAACCACGCCTTCCCAAAGTAACCCTTGTAAGATAAAGCATGAATACATTAATGGGTAGTCCATGGGCTACCCTCAGAAGGGGAGGAAAATGAACCACCTTCATCCTTTTTTGTCTTCCAACAACACTTAGGCTTTGCTTAAGTAGGTCTTTGAAGTCTCCATTCTCATGATCACAACATACCCCATGGCACAGAGCAATATGCACACTGAATTTTGAACTAAAGAAATTACTCTATTGGACTTCCACACAACTGTCTCAATTTCTTTTGGATAATTTAAGCTGAAAAACACACGGAAACAAAAGAGCAATGTGTTCTTCCAGTAGGCTGACACTTGGCATCATGAGTAGACTCAGAATCAAGTGTTATGTAGTTTGAAACCAGGCAACCTCTTCCAACAAAAGTTAGCCCTTGAGTAGAAAGGAAGCAAGCCAGATGGCGTCACCTTGCCTTAGAGCCATTTAGCTACACAGATACAATATTGCCATTGCTAATTACAAGCTAAAGACTTAGTAGGAACTGGACTGAGGCTCATGAGCCTGCATCTGGACTCCTCTTGGCCTGCCTGGAGCATTTTTTAGCTTGTTTAACTGAGACAACAATTTTCCAACTACCAAGTAGTTATTATCTCATTTGTTCCACTTTGCTTAGCTTTGTATAATTTTGTGGCATGATCACTTTTTTTTAAAAAAAAGTAACTAGTAGTGTGTTGATGATTTGTGTGTATAAAAATATTCATTATTGACTTAAAAATGTAGTTTAGTTGCAAATAGGTCTGGTATGACAGAAGAAGCCTTGAAAATGAGGCCCCAGGATGCAGGGTAGAGAAGTACAGGTATGGGACAATAACAAAAAGGGGCATAGGATTACAGTGTTGACTCCAGAACTATAAACAGCTCGCAAACAAAACAAAATGAAAGTATAACAAATGCCACGAACATACATCATATGCAGAACAGCATAGCAAATTCATGACCAAAGGACTCTGAGATGCAGCAGGACAGGGAGCATAACACAAGACACAGACACAAGTGTCTATAATAATTTAATCTTTATTATTATGAAACATTTTCCAAAATTTTCTGATATGATAAAGTCACAGAATCATAGAATAGCTTGAGTTGGAAAGGAGATATAAATGTCATCTAATTCAAACCCCATACAATGAGCAGGGACAACCAGATCATGTAATTCAGAGCCCTGTCCAACTTGACCTTGAATCTTTCCAGGGCTGGAGCATCTACTGCCTCTAATCTATAATGAAGTTGTGAATTACATATTGATTATAAACAGTGCCTGGAATTGCCACAGATTGTCATATTTTAATTTCTCTGTCCATAGGTATGTTACATTTTAACACAAAATTCAAGTGGAATTGGTTTTGTTAAAAATCTATTTTTTTTTGTTTGTTTTGTTTTAATGTGTCTGCTATAGTAAGTCAAAAATCCATAAGAATAATTTGACCACTGATTCAATGAAAATTCCCTAACAGTATGATTCAGTGTAGGTAAGTAGCTTAAGTGCTCTGTTTCACTCTGTTTCTCTAGTTCAGTAAAATGCAACATTTTAGTAATTTTATTATGTATTCATAACCTGTAATAAAAATAGTTTAAAATCTATGGAAAGTATAAAAAAGGCACATATGTACCTTATCAGAGTAAAATTATGATGCTTGATTTATCTTTAAAATTGTAGGGTTTTGAACATAGAGGGAATTTGTTTACTTTTAGGACTTAACAGACATGATATAAAATAACAACTGAATAACCTACCTTCCCACCTTGCATCGAGTACCCTAACTGTAGAGTTAGGATATATTCTTATCCAGTGGGCATTTTCTGGCATAACCTCTCTGACTTACTGTGAATTATTTTTATTTGCTTTATGCTCAGTAACAGGTGTCTTAATCAGTAGTACCCTCCACAGATTCCCCAGATGTAAAATCAAGTTGTAGATGTTTAAGGCAATCATAAGGGTTTTTTTGTTTGGTTGGTTGGTTGGGTTTTTTTTGTGGATGTGGGTTTTTTTGTTTGTTTGTTTTGATTTTTTTTTTTTGTTTTTTGGGGTTTTTTTTGGCAGACAAAATGCATTTTTGTGAACTGTTTTCAAATACCAAAGTATTCAGACCTGGTTTATCCATGCAATCCAAATAACCCAGCACAAGAGACTAAGAAGACATTTGTTACCTATGCTTGCCTTTTTAAGAACACAGCTTACTGAAATAAAAATCACAATCAGAAGAATTACAGCACAGAACAACACTGGTTTCAGAAATGAATGATGGCATCTTTCATTGCCTGAATAATAAAGTAATGGATTTCTCTTTGGGAGAACTTGACAAAGTCTTTTTTTTCTTATTTACAGGTGAATACTAGGCAAAAAACTATTAAAGAAACCTGGGATCAAGAGGTGGATAAATATTGTTGAGTGGCAAACCTTTTGAAAGTCATTTATTACGTCCTATAAATTCTGTAAACAATATTTGTGCCAGATAATGATCTGACAATAGATATATCACTACAGAAAATGCTAGCAATATTTCTGGATAATAGAAAAGTCCATAATAAAAAAAAATAAAATGACTGAATATTTTTCAAATATGAGACCTAATGAACGCTGTGTAATTAGAGTGCTAGCAGCTGAGCCTTCCCTCTTCATCTGCAAAGTGCTTTCTAGGACCATTTCAAATTAGCAAAGGCTCCAGCATGATCTATTATGGCCAGATGTAAGCTTGGAGACTATTGCTTTTCACTAATACAAATTACAATTATTTTTTAAATAAAGATTAGATTGCAGAAATGTAATGTGGATTTACCAAGAAACAAAGACATTAAAATAGACACAAAATGAATCTCACAGATTTAACTCCAAAGACATATTGGACACAACAAATTTCTAAGTTGACAACTGTGGTTCACATTGTATGCTTCATACAATGCTGTGTAATGTTTTAACTCTGTCAAAAAATTATTGAGTTTTGAAACTAAATCAGCCAAGTACTTCTGGTTCTATTTGTTTTTTGTTTTTTGTTTTTTTTTTCAGGGCAGACCACGCTTTCAGATAAAATTAAACAGATATTAACATCACAGGATTGTTCAAATGTGATGAAATGTTTAGATTTTTTCTGAAATATTCCAGATTTCTTCCTACTGCCAATTAAAAAACAAACAAACAAACAAAGAAAACAAAACAAAACAAACAAAACACAAACCCATCTATTTCTTTCATTTACTTTGATTCATAGCACCATGAGAGGAGAGATGCATTGCATATTTCCCTTGTGATTGTCAAAATAATCTTATGCTTGGACAATTTCCTCAAATTTTTGCCATCTCAACTCAACCTCTGTTTTCGGAGAGAGAACACTATAAGAGTGTGACTTGTCACACCTTTCATAGCTGTCAAAAGCTTAATTTGACATAGCACTCTGTTTCAGTTTCTTGTTCATGAAATAAGAATGAAAACAATAACTTCAAGGAATATGCTAAATATAAATCAGCAAGGTTTCTTGCCTGATCAAGACCTAGAATCAGTCCTTTATTGTGATTCATTTCTTACTAGTTAACCAGTTTAAAAATCTATGACAAGACTTAACATTTTATACTCTCTTTATTTCTTTATACTATTGAACATTTATGTACTACGTTATCAGGAAAAAAGGCATAAATTACATCAATTAGGGTAATATGAATCTATTGTTTAAATTTTTCAGTAACCTATAACAGGTTAAAATGTATGAATTTGTACTTATGTCATACTCAGACATATATTATGCTAACCTTACTTTAATTGCACTTTAAATCAATTTTATGCTAGCACTGAGACATCTAGATCTGTAACTTCCCAGATTTTCTCTTTTTTCAGGAATTAAAGTAGAAAGCAGAATACAAACCTAAGAATCTGCACAATGGGTAAATTCACGTTGGTTTTCTCTAACAATGGTAACAAAACAAAGAAGAAAACAAGCCTACATGTTGTCTCACTTGTAGAATCATAGAATGGATTGCACTGGAAACGACCTTTAAAGATAATCTAGTTCCAACCCCCACTGCCACTGGCAGGAATACCTTCCATGAGACCAGGTGGCTCAAAGCTCTGTCCAACCTGGTATTTAACTTCCAGGGACAGGGTACATATTACCTGTCTGGGTGACCTGTTCCAGTATCCCATTACCTCACAGTAAAGAATTTTTTTCCTGGATCTAATCTAAATCTACCCTCTTTCAGTTTAAACCCATTACCTCTTGTACTATCACTACAAACTCTTGTGAAATGTCCACCTCCAGTATTTTTGTAGGCTGCCTTTAGATACTGCTAATAATGGAAGGCTGCTAATAATGCTGGTCCTGTTATGGACTCCTGAGGGTCAGCACTCATCAATGCTCTCCACTTGAACATTTTGCTGCAACACTTTGTGTGCCACAATCCAGCCAGTTCTCTATCCTCTGGGTGATCCACTCATTAAATCCATGTCTCTCCAGTTTAGAGAAAAGGATGTCATGTGGGACAGTGTCAAATATTTTTCATGACTCCAGAGAGATGATGTCAGCTCTCTTCCTTTATCTACTAATGCTGTAACTCCATTGTAGAAGACCACCAAATTGGTCAGGCATGATTTGTTCTTAGTGAAGTCATGGGGACTGTCACCAGTAACTTCCTTGTTTTTCATGTGTCCTGGCAAAATTTTCAGAGAATCTGCTTTTTTTACTGGGCACAGAATTGAGAATGACTCAACTATAGTTCCTCAGGTCTTCCTATTTTTCTTTTCTAAGCACAGTTGTTATGCTTCTCCTTTTCTGCCATGACTTTTCAAACATGATGGCTAATGGCTTAGCCTCTTCCTTCACCAGTTCCCTCAGTACTTGTGGATGCATCTTGTCAAGTTTCATGGACTGATGGACCTTCTTTTTCCTTAGATAGTCTCAAACCTCTTCTTCTACAGTAGGTGGTTTTTCGTCCTCCCAGTACTTGCCTTTGCCTTCAGTGATTTCAGTGGTGTGGGTGGAGCAATTGCTGGTGAAGACCGGGGCAAAAAAGTTAAGTAGCTCAGCCTTCTCCTTGTCATTTGCAGTCAGGTCTACTGTTTCACTCAACAGGATGGGTATGGTTTTATTCATCTCCCTTTGCTGTCCTATGTGTCTGAATAAATGCTTCTTACATTGCTTTTACATCACTTCAACTGCAACTGTGCCTTGACTTTCCTTATTCCCTCCCTGCACTCTCATACCATGTCTTTATAATCATCCCAGTTTGTACACCCATGCCTATGTGTCTTGGTTTTGTGGTGTACTTTAGCTGGAAGGTCTTGAATTAGTTAAGCCAACCTCCTGCCTCCTGTGCACAACTTCTTGTACAGATGGCTTGAGAGCTCTTGCACCCTAACAAAAATGTCAGTAGGTATCTTCCAGCTCTTGTTCTTTCCTTTGCCTCTGAAGGCAATTTCCCAAGGGATCTCAAACCCTAGTTCCCCACACAGTTCTGTCATTAGAAAACATCAAGAAAATGCTATCAAAAATCTTATTGAAGAGGTCAAGGTTAGAAGCAGCTTGGGCTGCTGTGATTATACCTCCATGGAATTCTAAGTCTTTAGGGGTACAGTATGGGTAAAATGCCATCAGGACTCTAAACCTCAGAAAGGCAAACTAGCACTAAATAAAAGAGCAGAGAAAGGTGTATGACTTAGAGATCAAGTGAAACTGCCTATCCACAGTACTCAGTGAGAGTCCTCTCCAGTAGAGCACCGGTCATATCCATATTCTGAATCTCCTCTGGGCCTTATACAGCTTTCCATGCATGCAATTGCTATCTTGTTTGTTCTTTTTCTCTTTTGTTTTGTTTTGGTGTGCCTCAAATATTGAAGAGACTGTTGTCCCCCCAGGAGACTCATTCTTTATAACATGGAATTGGACCTATATATTGCATACTCAGGTGTATGATAGGAAAACATGAGGCACTTCTGACTGTGCAAAATTTTCTAGGACACTAGAAAAAACTATCAGGGGGTACTCCCTTCTGAGATTTACCCCCAGAATCATATAAGCTTTACCTTGGAGACAACTAAACAGTGTCATCCAAAACATATCCAGAGAGTGAGCTAACAAGTGGTGCGTCTGACCAAAAATTGAGTACATGAGCTAATTCTCTGACTCTTTCATTTAGCAGTATGTACATAAAGTGAAATATTATGCTACTTATGGGAAAAAAAATTACCACAATTGTGGTCCGAGTTATTAAAACACAATGTTTCTATCAGGAAGGATCTCCTAAATACCTTATTATAATGTTTTGCACTATGTTGGTCTTACAACTTGAAAGATTTTTGTCTCTAAAGTCTTTAAACAGGTCCACCCTTGTTAAATTTAATATTTTAGACACATGTATATACACATATTTACACACATACGTGAAAAAGATATTGTCTTTCAGGATACACACATTCCCACCCCAGTGGCTGGGAGTTAAACCCCCCACTCACTTCAATCACTGATCCTGAGACCCCACTGTCTCCAGCAGCCGACACCAGGAGAGTCAGAAGAGCCCACACCTCCCATCTGACTCCAGTGTCTGGCACCACATTTCACACACACACACAGGTCCAGCCAGCAGCTGGTACCAACTGCTTGAAGCACATGCACATGGGAGAAAGAATGAAATAACACAGAGATTAAGAAAAGGCATAGTAATATATAAAAAGACAGGACAAACTGCAGTGACTAGGGATTGGGCTTAGCCAGATAAGTGTACAGACCAGCCCAGATTAACACACAAATGACCCTTTTTATACCCCTCTCTACTTAGCTCCCATTCTGTTTCTTCCTGTGCGTGTTACCTCATCAGCTGACATAGTACCACAGACCACCTATAACATGTAGGAACCTCAGGTTTTCATACTTACCTGTTACAAATTCCTGGTTTGTCTGAAGTTTCTTGGTAGCTCATTAGACTGTCTGACTAGGTTTGTTCCTGGTTATTGTTTGTTAACGCTAATTGGCCTGGGGTTTATGTCTCTCTATGTTTGTCTCCCTCCATTTTCTTATCTTTCTGACTGAAAAAATAACCTTCTTCATAATCAACATATGCTTTCCAATTTGTGTGACTGATCAGCTTTGCTCTCTTCACCATTTCCATTCCTGTGTGTTGGTCAGGTCTCTCTCTGTATGTTCTTCTTTAATGGCTCCTTTGAACAGACACCATTGAGGGAGCAGACTCTCTGCTTGTACTTACTCTTACAGTAAGTACCTTCTTTCAGGGTGCAATACCTTTGTATTCACCTGGTGTAACTGCTGAGTGCCCCCAAAAAAGGTGTTTCACATTCTCCAATGCCCCCATCTCCAAGTTTTAGGTTCTGTTATCTTTGGCAGCACTCTACTCCTGTATCAGTTCAGGGGTGGTAAACTATTTGCATTGTTCAGCTACACTTCTATTCCTCTAATAGCAGTCAGATAAGAAACAGTTTTCTAATGAGTATCCCAAGCCTAACCAAAGCTGTCATCTCAGTTTTATAAGGCAGAAAAGACAGATCATCATTTTGCTTGTACATTTTGCAGAAGACTGTACTATCTAAGAGGTAACAGAAGGCTTAAATTATATTATATTAATTATATTATATT